>OY979701.1:78555949-79755949 GCA_963855925.1 Inga laurina | reverse complement strand
CCCTGGTGATCTCGGATAACACCTCCACAGGCTGCATGTCCGCCAATAGCTCTGGATCCATCGACGTCAACATGTAAAAAACTTGGTTCTGGAGGTTGCTAGCGATCTAGCCCCGTCTCCGGCACTTGGAATATTTGATGCCGAAATTTGCCATTCACCACGCCTTCGGAAAGATGGTTCATGCATATGTGAATTATCCCTTTTGCATTGTCTGCAGTCCCTTCAAACGCTTGACTGCAACGGTTCTTCCATAAGAGCCAACATATGGTACTAAACACTCTCTGTCATGGCCATCTAGTCACCCTCCTATTCCTTGGGCAAAATTGTAGGTTCCATGAAAGCCATTTCTGTAGATTCTCAGAAAGAAATATAGTATAATATATATGGTTAGTTATAGAAAATCACACTCTTCTGACCTGTTCACAATCCCTCAAAATGTGTAGAATACTTCACTCTCAAAACCACACTCTTCTGTAGTTAGCTTTCATCACTTCATCTCCATTGTTTTTATTGAGGTTGAGATATGATTGTTTAATTTGAAATAAAATATTTAGTGGGCTTGTGGGGGGCTAGCGGCTAGCTTGGTTTATATACAGCTGAGATATTGAATATATCATATAGTGGGGTAGGTGTAAAGGATAAATAAAAATAATGTATTATCTTTAAGAATTTTTTTATTCTATTTATCTAGAATGTCAAGAAAGCAGATCCACAGAGGGAGGGAGGGAGGGAGGGAGGGAGGGAGGGAGGGAGGGAGCTAGTGACAACAAAGACAATATGTCCACAGCTCTGTGTCTGCATCTACTCACAGTTCAGGCTTATTATTTCTGTGGGCTCAAAAACCCATCAAATCAAGTCAACAGCAAGGAGCTTAAAACTTTATGATGCCATTATATCAAAAGCAAAATCTGATAGGTTTTGGTACGAGGGGAGGGTACGTGAAGGAAGATGAGAATGGGAAAATTTTTTTATGTTTGATTTAAAAAAATTAAAAAATTGAGGTTAAAAATTTTCAATTAATTTTTTTTATTTTTTAATCTTATATCTTTAATTTATTAAAATTTTATAACAACACTTTTTTTTGATATTTTCAAATATAACTCACAAAACAGATCCTAAAGTTATGTTTGGATTGAGAGAAAAGTGAGGAAAAATTAATAGAAGAAATATTAGGAAGGAAAATTTTTAATTTTCTCCCTATCTCTAGGGTAAACATTAACATGGTGGCAATGTGGTATTGCAGCTGCTGTTGGGGATGGATTCATAGGGCAAGACATATGGTTCCAAAACACGGCAGGCCCTCAGAAGCAGCAAGCGGTGGCTCTACGTGTCAGCGCCGATCTCTCCGTCATCAACCGCTGCCGTGTGGACGCCTACCAAGATACTCTATACGCCGACACCAACCGGCAATTCTACCGGGACTCCTTCATCACCGGCACCGTGGACTTCATCTTCGGCAACGCCGCGGTCGTGCTCCAAAAGTGCAACCTCGTGGCTCGAAAGCCCATGAATAACCAGAACAACATGGTCACAGCTCAAGGACGCGAAGACCCAAACCAAAACACAGGCACTTCAATCCAGCAATGTAACCTAACACCAAGCTCCGATCTCAAGCCGGTCATAGGCTCAATCAAAACCTTTCTGGGTCGTCCATGGAAGGAATATTCTAGAACTGTTGTGATGCAATCGTTTTTGGATAGCCATATTGATCCAGCAGGATGGGCTCCATGGGACGATAAGCAATCGACTCTGAAGAATTTGTATTATGGAGAGTACATGAACAGTGGACCTGGTTCTGGTGTTGCCAATAGAGTGAACTGGCCTGGTTATCATGTGATTACAAGTGCTTCTGAAGCAAGCAAGTTCACGGTGGCTCAGCTCATTCAAGGTGGCAATTGGCTTAAGAACACCGGCGTCGCCTTCATTGAAGGGCTCTAGATCTATCACTTGCTTTTTAATTTTAGACCATTCACTGAGCATATTTCTTTTATGAGCTTTAAGTTGGTGGCTTGGTATCTTGTACTGGGGATGAAGATGAATAATCCTATTTCCCTGAATTTGATGTAATGGCCATGTAGCTTATTATCATGTTTTGGAAATAAATCTCATCTACTTTTCTCAAATAAAACTCGAAGTCAAAGCGTGTTGTTTAATTTAAATTTAATGGTCTTGGAGTGTTGGATTTTGGTCTGTCCTTGTGGATTGGGCGTTTAAGTAGTAGGATACCCTATTATATTATACTTCATCCGATCCTAAATATAAGATAGATTTAATTTTTTTTTTTGGATATATTAAGCAAGCTAATTAAATTATTTTAAAATATTTATATTTGTTATTTTTTCTCCAAACTATTTTTTTGTTTAACTTTTAAGCTATATGTATATATAGATATATATATATATATATATATATGATTTTAGGATACCAACATATGATATGATTAACTAATTTATTTAGCTTCCTTAATCTCTCCAAAAAAAAAGTCAACTATATCTTATATTCCCTCTAATCCTTATTATAAGGCACAAACTACTAGCAACTTTTAGTCCTTATTATAAGGCAACGATTGCCTTTAACTAACTCATTTATTATTATTTTTCCTTTATGCCTTCATTTTTAACTGACTCATTTAATTCCACATCATTAAAGTAGGGGTAAAGTTGGAGACATCTATCAATTTTGGAACAATTTAATGACTTAACTTCCATTCTTTGATCAGCGAGAATTGATAATTGGTACCTTATAATAAGGATTAGAAGGAGTATTTAGGATCAGTGGGAGTAAATTAAATTATAATTTACTTTATTGAATTTATATGAATATTGTTAAATCAGAAAAAAGCAAGTGATATTAATATATTATTCTTTGGCATCTGCAATGTGGCCGGGAAAGTTTCCTACATACACTTTCCTAATACAATACATCATCGATCTCGAGGTGCACGCGTGGTATCAAATAATAGAGTGAATAGAGTATCGTTAACACAAGCAATTACATAAAAGTAATATTAAAGCCTTAAAATTTCAATTTTCATTCAAGTTAAGCAATTCTAATTTACAATCAATTGCAAAGAGTTTTGAATAAAAAACACTACTAATTTTTAAAGCAAATTATTAGAGTCACTAATCCCTTATCAGTTTCACATGAACATTTGGTTTCATCTAATTAATAATCTGTTTCAATATTGAGTTAATCTAGAGCATTATTAGCTAGTCTATCAATACATTTATAATCCTCTCTCAAGCTAATAGGTTATGTCTAACTCGATTACTTAAAAGGTAAATCATCTCAAATTCACTATTCTTCAATTATATGGCCTCTTGGACATACTACTAGAAAAAAGGCTTTTAACGTCCCTTTTTTTGGCCTTTTAACGTCTGAAAACAGAGGGACGTCTATGTGAGAGTCGTAGAAAAAAACATCATTAACGTCCGTAAAACATGGGACGTAGAAGGCAGACTTTAGACGTCCCCAGTTCCAACTGGGGACGTCTAATGTCACGTCTAAGGTGGGCCTTAGACGTCCCCAGTTTCAACTGGGGACGTCTAAAGTGTCGACAGCAATACTTTCCACGTCCCTTTTTTTATTAAGGACGTTGAAAGTTTTTTTTTTAAATGGACATTTTATATATATTGCACTATCTGGAAATGTAAACTGCAGAAATAGGATTCCAACAACAGAATAAAAGAACAGCAGTTTAGCAGAATGGAAACAACAACAAACACAGTGATCAGCCCAAGGCTTCTACATGCCACACAAACTACACAACAATCTATATCCAAGTCTACTACATGCCACACAAACTTTCAAACCAGACAAACTACACAGCAATCTATATCCAAGTCCCCAGTTTATACAATAACCAAGACTAAAATCCAATCCATATCCAACAACAATAATGCTAATTATATGTACTACCACAAAAGTATGTCCTACACAAACTACTAAAGACTTTACTCTTCTGGTATACGTTGAAGAAGATGTCCAGCCAAAAAGTCTCTGATCATATTTAAGTCTTCATATGAGTAGGCATCTTCATTGTCAAAAATCTGTAAATTAGAAAATAATCTTAGATGAAATAATGAATGAAGTGAATGAATTGCAATTGAATCACAACACCAAGAATATTATCCTCTGAGAATGAAGAAGCGATTACTTGTTGAAAATCTGTCGTAATGCCACTCTGAATGATGTTAAACATATAAAGCAAGACATAATATCCACATTCCCAGCCGCCAAGTTGTCGAGGACACTATAAATCAAAAGCAAATGGTTAAAATCAATAAAGGCATATCTAAAACGACCGTCAATCAAAAGAACTTGATTTGAAACTACGTACCTTTGGAAACAACCATCTCGGATCTTTGCCACCTCTACGTTCGCGTGGCTCGCCAAGCGCTCGATACGTCGTGCATGCCCTATCATTAAAATGAAAATCAAAATAAATTAGAATAATTCATTAAGTCAAGAATCAAGAAGCAATGAAATACAAAAAAATAAGTTACTGGTTGAAGGCGCTTTTAGTTTCTTTGTCTGGTCTTCTATTTAAGGAATCAAACCAGTAAACAACGTGCGACCGAGGACAGACAACACACAAACTCCAGTGATAACTATCACAACATATACAGATTAAAAAGAAGTTAGATGGCAAGGCAATTATTTATTAATAATCTCAAATACACAAAATTAAAATGCGTACCCTTGAACAATCGGTGCTAGATAACAACGATAGTCTTCATTTGCCAGTTGGAAGCCCACATAGTTCGTCCTTCTTTTCAATGTATTCCCAACCCTTGTCGTATGTGCAGGAGACAAGAATCCATATAAATCAACTTTCTGAGAGTCAACGCATATACGATAATGAGAGAGAACAGTGCAGAACCAGCAGAGCAAAGATGCAACGGTCTGGATGAAATAGAGGCTAAGAAGGAACAAGAAGAAACAGGGGAGAGGAAATGGCCTCGCATATTCAGAAGTGATGAAGGTAGGAGAATAAAGCAACAAGCAGGGGAGAGGGGACGGAAGTGAAAGAGTAAAGTAAAAAAAAACAAGAAGCAGGGGAGAGGGGACGGAAGTGATGAAGGAGAGGGAGAGTGATAGAAAAATCTGACACTTCACATGCACTGGTAGACAGCCTAAGACGTCCCCAGCTGTTCTGGGGACGTCTAAAGGCACCTTTAGACGTCCCCAGACCAGCTGGGGACGTCTAATATAAGCTTTAGACGTCCCCAGCTAGTCTGGGGACGTCTAATGTTCATCTTTAGACGTCCCCAGATGGCTGGGGACGTCTAATGTCTCTGGGGACGTCTAATGTTTAAGCTTTAGACGTCCCCAGGCCATCTGGGGACGTCTAAAGTGTGTTATTTTTTTTCCCCCGTAATACATATGCTTTTCTGGAGTGTTTAGACGTCCCCATGTTTGTTGGGGACGTCTAAAACAGTCTTTAGACGTCCCCAATGAACATGGGGACGTCTAAAACTCATTCAGGCGCGAGATTCAATTTTTTTTACGAGCCAACCTTTTCAACTTTGATCTATAATTACACATATGCCACCGCCCCATATTTTGGGCGTCCCTTTTTCAAAAATGGACGTCCTTTAGGGACTTTATATGTATATTCTATAGTAGTGTATTTCTATCTTAATTGCAAATTAGATTAAAACCTAATCTCATATTACTCAATCCTAGACCCTAATTAAGATTTCATTCATCAAGGTAAAACCCTATTATACCCAAATTCATATTTAATAATGGCCAAACATTAAAGAGACATAAAATCATGATTGAATAACCAAAATTAACATCAAGAAGCATAATCAAGTAATAAAAAGTAATATCTAATCAACTAATAAGTTCCTATATAGTTACTCTGAGTTTAAAAAAAAAAAAATTATCTGCACATGGCTATAATCAAATCCATAATGAAATAAAAATAAAATCCAGAGTAAAATCCTTGTTGCTATGGCAACAGGAAAGACCACAGCCATATCCTCTTATTGCTCGCTGCTGTCACATGATACAAAGTGTCCAACTATTGTTACTTGGAACCGCATTCGCAGTTACCTCTCTATCTGTTTGGATTGACCATAGGACTTGCATAAATGTATTTTTCAAACGCAAATCCAACCCGTCTCTTGTTACTTGTTAGCTTCTTTGCTGTTTTGTTTATATCACTCTGATATTATTTACAAATTCTTTTTAACTAAATCTCACATATGAAATAGAGATAGTTAACTTAATGATTATGAGATAAATTTCTAACTATGCCCTTATTTATAAATATGTACTTTTCAACTCTTTTTTTAAAATATCTTTAAATTATTTCTTCCTTTGAACAATAATAGGGGCAAAATTGTTACAATCTTATTTACTATATTGAAACTAGACTTATAAATAGGATCAATTTTTTTTTTGTTAAAAATGACTTATAAATAGAATTAATTTTTTTTATTAAAAAGGATTTATAAATAGGATCAAAATGATATCTCATTTGTTTGATTACCAATTGGGGCGCGACAGTGAACTTTGACTCTTTACGTTCCTGTCCTTTTTTTGGGCCAGAAATAGACTATGTTACTAAAATATATTAAGGTTTAACACAAAGGTCCAAAAGAAAACACAACAATTATCTTCTTTTATCTCAGCGTCGTTTCCTTATGCTATACTCTATATATATATCTATTAATTGCTGCCTCACGTCTTCAAGTCTTGACCAAGGAGCATGTGATCTTTTCTTTATTTAATTCTCACGGGCTCCACGTTGCCATTCCTCTTTGAAATATCCCGAATTTTGGGATTGAAAGTTAGAGAATAAGTTTAAATTAAGAAGACTGTTAATCCCCAATTTAGTAGGTATTCCAAATCTATTCTCTAATGTTTCTTATATCTTTGGGGCATTAAAAAAAATAAAATGGGGAATTTTGAAGAAAGTGATTATGCTTCCAGTGAAATTTTCTACAAGGCAGTGAGCTTGTCATGAGGTTTTGGAAGACCAAATGATGAGCAAAAATTATGAAATTTTACAGAGTGAAAGTAGACATCTTAAGCTGTAATTTGATAGGTCATATGACTCAATTAGAGCTATATACAAAAAATTTATGAATTTTGAAGTTTGTCCAGCGAAATTGATTATTTTCTGGAACAACATGTAAAGATTAAGAATTTGGGAATGATATATTTGCAACTGGATAAATTCCATATTTTTCCTTGAAACTAGACTCAATAAAGGTTCCAAAGCCTTTGCAATCGCTCTGAAACAATGTCTACAAATTTAGTTATGATTTTTCAATTTTTGGGCAGAAAAATTGCCAGAAAATCCAAAAATAGAGAAAAATATAATGACAAACTTGTAATTTTGCCAAACAAGTGTTAAATTAATTATTTTCCAAATAAATGAAGTTAATTTCAATTAATTAAGAAAAATAAATGGGAAAAATATATTTAAAATATTTTGATCAATTAAATATGAATTTATGAAAAATTGGAGCAAAAGTGCTAATTTGACCAAAATTGGGACTTTACATATATACGTAACCGGAACAAGTTGTAAAGCCAATTGAGACCATAAGGAAGGACCCTTAGGTGTCTCCTGTAAGTGGCATGAAGAAGGAAATATTAGTTTGGCTTAAAGGTATAGTTACATGTCCATAAGGATTTATGTACATAAAAGCCAAAATATTGATTTTTGAAATTGTTGGAAATTTAGTAAATAATTAGAAAATAATATTATATCATATTAAACCATCATCCACTTCCTCCATCAGCCCCAAAACCGTGCCTAAGTGCTGCAACAAGAGAGGGAAAGAGTTGAGAGCTTTTAGAGAGAGAAAGAGAAGAAATCTCGTGAGGTAGGTCGATTTCTTCGGTAAATTCGTACCTAACACGTATAATCTTGTTCTTAAGCTTCTCTTTCATGTATTGTAAGGTGTTGTAAGTACAAATTTGAGTGTTCTAAGGCTAGGGTTTTCAGCCATTTTGAGAAAACCCAGAGGAAGCTTGGGGTAATGATGCGTGCTTCTGTCACTAAAGCAATCAATTAATAACTAGGACAACCTACTAATGCAATATAGTGGCAACCTAGGTCATTCTCCCAAGGAGCAATATGTGGGCTTTCTCTAGAATTGAATTTAGGTGATAAAAAAATGCAATGGAATGAACCTAAACTAAAATGCAAGACTCCACTACTTAATTGCAAAATGTAAAAGACTCTAAAACCTATATGAGAATGAAACTAACCTAAATAATGAACATGCAATTTTTGGGGTTTTTCTTATGAAAAAGGAATTAAGATGCTAAGCAAAGAAAATAATCAAAAGCAAGACACTCAACAAGGGTTTAGTTCAGTTATGGTGATGAAGGGAACTACTTAGGATTCACATGGATTTAGCTTTCTTAGCCATTTAATTTATTAGACCAAAGGGATTGATGAAATATTGGAATTAATAAATGTAATCACCTAATTGAAACATGGGAAACCCTCAAGCTCAATAACACCTAATCCACTAGAAAACTCATAATGGAAAAATGGTGGTTAATTAAATCCATTAAAAACCAATCACAACTGTTTAAGATAATTTTGGAAATTATGTTCACAATTACCTAATTAAACAATTCGACAATTAATCACCCTAATTAAACAATCAAGAGATTAAACTCAAATTGGCAATTAAATTAATTATGAAAACTCGATTAATAATCTAATTGACAATCAAATGTTTGCAAACAAAAATCCCAATAATCAATTAAGAATAAATCAAATCCAAATTATCAATTCAATCCAAATAAAAAATAAGTCTACAATCTAAAACTAGATTGTTCTCAATTATTACAACTCAAAAATCATTTAAAACTAAATAATCTTAAGTCTTGAATCAAAGAGATAAAAGAAAAAAACTCCCTTGTGGTCTTCAAATGTAAGCTCTTAGGCTCTAGCTTCCTCCATGCTCCTCCCAAATTATCTCCCAAAAGAGCTTAGGCTGCCATGGCCACCTTTCTTTCTCCAAGAGCCAAACACGTCACAGCCATTGAAATTGGAGAGTGAAATTGAAGGTGGGACCCGCGTTGAATTAAGATGATGAATGACAACCCACTGCTGTGCGTGAGCTCGTGACTCCAAGGGAGAATTCGGAATGCAGATGGCTCTCCTGCTGTGCGTCTCAGCCTCCAACGTCCGTGAGTGCGTGGTTCAGCTCCGCGGCTGTGTCTCGGCCTCCGCGTATTCCCCTCTATTGTTGTGACGGTTAGGGTAATTAAAAGGGAGGGGAATAGGGTTTTTTGGGTACCAACTTGAGCCCATTAAAATTTAAGAAGCCTAAATAAAATTCAACCGTTGGATATTCTTTTAGCCTTTCAGAAAATTTCTGCACCGTAGGATCTTTCAATCTACTTTTCTCTACCTTGCAAGAATCAAATAAAATCATGATTTATCATATAATTGGAAATATTTTCCAATCATAATATAACAATTAAAATATTATCAATTTAAGCCCAAAAATATCATAATCCATTCAAATTTATATTATTTCCTATAACTGGCTAATAATCCAAATATTATCTAATAAATCTAAATTAGCCTAAAATAATCTCCAAAATAAATGAATAAGGTGGGATAAAATATATTAAAATTGTGATTTATCAGGTAACTTTCAAACCTTTGTATTATGCTTATTCTGGCTGCTGTGGGCAATTTAATCGATGAAATTTCACTGGATTGCCGTTGGTTTTAAATTTTGGAAATGTGATGACATAGGGTTTATGCTGCCGAAATTGGGTTTAAATGGTAGTTGTAATATAATTAAGTAGTTAATAAAGTGCTTAGAAGTAGAAAGAAACATGTCTACGGAGCCAAAATCGCAAAACCCCAAATTTTCCTGGAGTATTCATAAATTTCGGCCAAGGTTGTTAGAGGGCCTTAGAGTTGGATTTTCAATGATTTAATGGTTCCATTGAGTTCATGAGGGAAAATTAGGTGGGGTTACAGTTGGTCACTTTTTCAGAAAAGCCCGAAAAAGCATAATTATGAAAACACCCCTGAAACCCTTAAAGTAGGGCTGCCATGGGCAATTTCATCTTTTGGCAGTGAATTTGATAATTTTGAGTCCAGAAATGGATTCCTTGAGTGGAAATATGTCAATATAGCCCGTGTTAGAATTTCGAAAAAAGTGTAGCTAGACCAAGGCTGGGCCAGGACCCTAGAGGCATTTTGATAAATTTTCACAATAGGTTCATATTTCCACCAGAAGCACTATAGAAGTGTCGAAATGGTATATTTGAAATTGTAGGATCGAGTGGAGAGCCGAGCTGTGACACGCTTTACGAGGCATGTGTTTCAAGGGTGAAAAGGGCTAAGGAAGGGGACTTACCTTGCATATATTTGATATCTTTACTTGTATAGTGATGTATATGATTTCTTTACTTGATTGTATGAAGAGCTATATCGTGGGGCTATCAAATAACACTAAGCTAAATGCAATATAAGGCAACTAACCTAGATCGATATCTACATGGAGCCTATATTTAGTTCATAAGTAATCTAGTGTAAATAACAAATTAACCAAAGAGTATGGGATGTGAGTTTCATCTATCTAATTAAACTAAAGAACTACTTGTTTAGGATTTTTTTTTTTAATTTATAAAGTGAGTAAGTGGGTGTAAATGCAAGAGATGAATATCTTAGGTAAATGAATCCACTAACCATCCTTGTCCAATTTTAATTCTAAGTTCTTTTCTTAACTAAGCACAAGGACTAGCAAGAACCCTTACTAATCAATACTCCTAACTTCTCAATTATATCTAAACTTAGACTCAATTATCAATTAGGAGTATCTTAAGTACTTAGCTCATGCTAAATTCATAAGAGATCCTTTCTTCCACCAATTAATTCCTAAAAACCTAGCAAACAATTGATTTTAAGAGAATAGAGGGAAGCAATTGAATAACGAAAGAGTGTTATAGTCCAATTACAATCCACGAGTACGAATCTAGCACAAGTATCATCATCCAGATTACATCAACCAATTAAATCCTCAACCATATACACAAATCATAAACTCTAGCAACCTAGAATCATAATCTGCAAATACATAGAGTGGAAGATGAAATTAAGATATAAAGAACTCCCCTAGTTGCTCTAGGACTCAAGTTAGCTTCACCATCACCATCGGACGAAAGAGTCTAGCCACTCATGATTCGAAATTTAGCTCCTTCGGACTGTCATCTTTGTTCAGATAAGAGAAAACAGGAAATTAATCGATGGAAAGTGGAAGGAGAGGGAGAGGCGGTGGTCGGTGGTCGGTGGGAGAGTGGATAGAAGAATGGAATAGAGAAAATGATAGTGAACCCCTGAAAAAACCCGCCTCTACGAGATGAAACCGTGCTGAAAACATGAACTATCAAATGCAGAACGTTCACTCCATAAAAGGCTAGTGAAAAGCATGATAATGATTTGTATGAATT
The DNA here is from genome assembly GCA_963855925.1 of Inga laurina. NCBI lineage: Eukaryota > Viridiplantae > Streptophyta > Magnoliopsida > Fabales > Fabaceae > Inga > Inga laurina. The sequence continues at coordinate 79,744,495 of OY979701.1, read as the reverse complement.
GTTTAGCAAGATTGAAGTCAATATACCTTTGTTTGAACTTGTTAAACAACCCAAATATGTTAAGATCTTAAGGGACCTATTCAAATACAAGAAAAGATTCAAGCCTAATGAGATGGTCCAACTTCCTTATAATGTGAGTGCATTGTTTAAGCCCCAATTTCCAGTTAAGTGTCAAGATCCGGAGAGTTTCACTATACCTTGCACAATTAGGAATTTCACGATTCCTATGGGATTGCTTGACCTAGGTGCTGCAATAAATATGATGCCCAAATCTATTTATGAGTTCATAGGAGTCACTATACTCAAGCCCACTAGTGTTATTTTGTAATTAGCGGATCAAACTATTAGATATCCACTTGGGGTGTTTGAGGATGTGTTAGTTAAAGTTAATGACTTGCTCATTCCCTTATATTTCTATGTTTTAGACATGTCTAAGGAGAGTATGAGTGCATGTGCATTGATTTTGGGTAGGCCTTTCATGAGAACTGCTAACACTGAGATTAAAATGAAGGAAGGCTCTATAACTATGTCTGTGGGTGATAATTTTGTGCATTTTAACATGTATGAAACATGAAACACCCACATGAAGACTATTCTTTACTTGATGTGCATTTTATTGATGAATTGCATGATAATGATCATATTGAGCATGGGTTAGTTTCTAATGGACATATGAATCATGTTAATGCACATGTGATTAATTCTACCTCTTCTATCCCTTACTTTTCTATTTCCCCCTCCTATGGTAGTGATATCAAGGGTTATAGTGCTAATTCACTGGACTACACATGTTCCACACCATCTGCTATTTTACTAAATGACGCTATATTTGTTGAGTTTTCCACTAACCCAAATTCTCTTGAGAAAGGTGTTGTTTGTGATGATAGTATAGGGTATAGTGAAGCTGCCAAGACTCATTCAAAGCAGCCTTTAAACATTTTTAAAGCCTTGAGGCAAGTTTCCAAACCGATCAAGGTGGTGTGCCAAATCCATACTAATCCACCACCTAGCAAAGAGAAGCCTTTGAGGCCTAAGGATGGATTTGAAAGCTCTTCACTACTTCCACTCCATGCCTTGTCCATTGATTCAAGTCAACTCACTCATACAGAGCTTCAAGCATAAAAAGACTACTTTTGGAGCTGGCGACTATGTCATGGCTTATGTACCTCATTACTCTACTTCACATGAAGAATTCAAGGAGACATGGATTGATCCTTTAGAAGTGGTTTCCAAGTGTGATAAGATGACTTATAAATTAAAGGATGGCTATGGCAGACACTTCCATACTCGAGCCAACCGTCTCCGTTTGTACCACACTAGCTACAAGCCTCCATGATAAGGTTGCTTCCTTCCTTTACCTTGTTCTACTATTTTGAACTGTTTATTGCATGATTTCATGATGTTGAATAAGTGTGGAGGAGGAATACTTTAGTAAAAAAAGGTATCTCGTGTCTTGTGTGTTGTTTTTGTCTTTTCTTTGTGTGTTAATATACTCTTTCTCACATTGATTCTTTGCTGCATTATTGAACACCATTGTCATATCATTAGTCTATGTTTGGATTGAGGACAATGCAAGGATTAAGTGTGGGGGAGAGATGGATTGTGTGTTTCTTTTGTTTTTAGGGACTCTAATATACCATCATGTGTTGTGCTAGTTGCTGCTTCGTCCATTTTGAGCCTAATTCTTAAAAAAATTTGAGATGTTTAAGTATGATCAAGTATCTCAAGTGCATGTGATTAGATATTGATGTTGAAACTTGTCTAAACGAAGTGAGTTGCCATATGTTCCAAGTCTTAGAAATGATGCATTGTTTAATTTTGATGAGTTTGTTAGGAAATAAAAAAGCCTAGTTGGAAGGAATTTTGGGCCTAATTGTTCATTTCATTGTGTGATTTATCCACTTAGATTATTGCTCTTTAAAACTTGTTTTGTTTCTTGCTTGAGGCTACATTTTGCAATAGTATGGATAGATATAACTTTAGCATTCATTTCTAAATCTTCTAACCCAAACACAAACCATTCATCATTTACCTTAGTTTACCCTTGAGCCTTTCACTTTCGTTTCTATTTTATTATACAATTGCTATGTTTGCATTATTTATCAAGTTCTTTCTAACACTATTGAAAAAAAGAAGAAGAATAAAAATGAGAGTATTATTATACATTAGAAAATAAAAAAAAAATTCCATGTGAATAGTCAAGAGAAAGAAAATAGAAAAAGAAAAGAAAAAAGAAGAGAACAAGTGTGAAAAAAAAGGAAAAAAATTCAAAGAAAAAAATGAAGTTATAATAATAAAATATGTGAATTAAGTTAGTTCTATAGTGCTAAGTGATCTAGCAAATTATTTGGTGCAAGCATAGTGTTTGTTATATTTTTCATCATTTGGCCTATTCAACATTACAACCCTACAAAGTCATTTGAATTTATTTATGCCATTGTTGCAAGTAGTGGAGATCCTAGAAATACTACAAGCCTATGGTAGAGTGTGGTCAAAGTGGATGCGAGTGAAAAATTACCTTACATGAGAGTAGAGTGCAAACACTTATCCTAGTATGGGTTTCCAATTGAACTCATTTGAATTAAGCTTTGCATCTTTGCTAGTTCTTTTAACATGTGGCATGCTTGTGGAGTTTGGATAGATGGATACTTCATTGTTTATCAAATGTGATTTTTGAAGATTGATCATACTTGTCCGTCTCTATTTTTAGTTCTTGGCTTGAAATGATTTTGCCCGGAAGCACAAAAACTAAGTGTGGGGGAATTTGATAAGAGCTAAATATTTATATATCTTTTGGTGATTAACCTTAGGCTTTTGTGGGATTTGATTAACTATTTTGGGTATAATTAGATATTAATGTGAGATTTGAGTGCAAAGGTAATTTGGGAATTAAATTGGCTAAATTGATATATTTTAAGTAATATTTGTCATTCTCATTATTATTTAATTGTGAAAATATGATATTACCTTTGTGAATCTCATAAATGTAGGTGATGACATGGTACATTGAAGCTTAATGGAGGGCAAATATGGAATTATAAGTGCAGATTTTATTTCTTATTTTTTGATATCAATGCACATGAGAAAGGGGGATGGGTAGTGTTTGGAAGAGGCTCTCATGTTTTAATCTTCACCTTTGGATTTGACTTACTTCTCTATAATCCAAACACAGCCTTTTACCTTATATTCACCCAAATCAGATCGCGCAAGAGAGGTGGAGTCTGCATTTGAGTGAATATAAGGTACAAGGCTGTTTTTGGATTATAGAGAAGTAAGTCAAATCCAAAGGTGAAGATTAAAACATGAGAGCCTCTTCCAAACACTACCTATACCCCTTCTCATGTGCATTGATATCAGAAAATAAGGAATAAAATCTGCACTTATAATTCCATATTTGTCTTCCATTAAGCTTCAATGTACCATGTCATCACCTACATTTATGAGATGTACAAAGGTAATATCATATGTTCACAATTAATTAATAATGAGAATGACAAATATTACTTAAAATATATCAATTTAACCAATTTAATTTCCAAATTACCTTTGCACTCAAATCTCACATTAATACCTAATTATGCCCAAAATAGTTAATCAAATCCCACAAAAGCCTAAGGTTAATCACCAAAAGATATACAAATATTTAGCTCTTATCATTGTATAGAGTATATTTGAACAAATGAAGCTCTGTTTTTGTTTTACTATGGCCATAGTTTTTTTACATGAAACATTAAGCATGCAAAAATGTCATTATGAGGCATGCATCTAGATAAAGCTAACATGTCATACATATAACATCTATCATACATACATTATGGTATCTATTTTCTACTGAGATTTTCTCAAATCTCACCCTCCCCTACCAACAATTTAAACAGGAGAAGATAGAAGATATACTGAGAACAAAGAAGGGAATCGTATAGGAGGAATGCACTGGTGGAACGAAGACGGGAAGATGTCTCTGTTTCACTAAGATAGATTTAGACACCCAAATAGCTCTGTGCGGCTACAAGGTTTGTAATTATCAAGTACAAATCCCTATAGGGAATTTCTGTAATCATGCACATAATATTAGTATATTTATGCTATTCCTGTGTTACCCACCAAACCACACAATAATATTCCGCTGCAAGTTAAAATAAGATAAGGGTGTGACACTCCCCTCCTTCTTTTCTTCTTAATTTAATTTTTCCTTCATCTTTTCATTCTTCCTTTACACACACACATATTCTTTTCTGATTTTCCTCTCTCCTAAATCTCATGATATTCTCTGTAAAATAAAATAGGATGTGAGCACATTTTATTACTAAATTCCTTTTTATCCTGTAATTGATAAAAAATAATAATAAAATAGATATAAAATATTAATAAATTCAATCTAATATATCAAAAAACAAAGGGAAAATTGCTAATAAATATTTTTTTGGTAAATTAATTGTTGAATGTTACCATAGAAGATTTGTTACATATAACAGAAGATATTTTGCACACAACGAAAGATTGTATGCACATTTATATAAAAGATTTTTACATACACGGAAGATGACTTACACAAAACGGAAGATTGCTTGCACACACGGAAGATCATTTGTACGCTTGATAGCAATCAGCAATTAATTTACTCTAAAGATATTTTTGAGCAGTTCTCCCAAAAAATAAACACCTATTTAATTATAAAATCTATAATTACCAATTCCGCAACCCAACCCATTGAGTCTTCTAGAATTTCGGCTATCCCCCCCCCCCCCCCCCCCCCCTCTATTTGTCATTTTGATTTGAGCTCTACTAATTTAAGCCCTTTGCAATAGTTTCGGGGTTTCAATGATCGACCCAGATCGACACCTGGTACGTAATAATACAGTCCTTTCACTCTATGCAAAGTTTTACAATTGATTGATTAATTTTATAAAACATCTTTTTAGTCCTTTAACCATATCATCGTTATTAAAAAATGTTGATACTGAAATTTTAAATGTTAATAAAACATCTTTCAAGCATTAACTTATTAAGTTTAATTTTCAAAATAACAATGATCGTCACGAGAAATCACCATTTGATATTAACAATGTGTCAAGGTTAAAACACGGAAAACATGTTTTTTAAAAATTAAAGGACTAAAATAAACTTTTGTGTAAAATTAGAGGATGATATGTGTACTTCCTTTAATTTAGTTAAAAAAAATGGGACTTAATCACCAGAGTTTAAGCTAGGCATGGTCTTCTCTGTGGGCCTAGGCAGAACCTCAGAAAAAAATGGAAGTGCTTTGGGGTAGTTGCTTCCAATATTATCTTTTGATGCTTTCCAACTTTGAGACACAGGAACCAGTAAGGCACAAATCATTCTTACAATTTTCCTTTTATCTTCCTTCAAAATGAAGCTGTTGGTACGTAATTGGTTGTCATTATGAACCTGATCTTAAGTGAGATTTGAAGAGGCAATTAAGCCATGATACTCCACCACCACCATCATGATGATGTTGAACTTACTCATTTAATTCCATCTCAGAATTTTTTCTGTAAAAAAAAAAAAATATATATTTTCTTTTATCTCAACTTGTCTAAACACAAATAAGAAGAGACGAGGAGACTTTGAATTTGAGGACCAACAATGGAAAAGCTATATTGGTCTATTTACATCAAAGTGCCTAATGTGTACGTGCGCATCCCAAAATGAGGGAAAAAATATTATTAATATTTATCACGTCTTTAATATAAGATATAATTGACTTTTTTGAAGAGATTAAAGAAGCTAAATAAATTACTTTAAAATATTGATATTTATTTGTTTTATATTAACTTAATTTGTCTCACTTATGAATTGACATATAAATAAATACTACATGGCATATAATATGATTAACTAACTTATCCAACTTCTTTAATCTTTCCAAAAAAAAGTCAATCGTGTCTTATATTAAGGACCAGAGGAGTAGTACAATAGAAGTTCTCACTCGTAATAGAGAAATAAAATTGGCCTGGTTGGTAGCACCATAAAATAGGCATTGTGTTCATGCGTGTGCCTTTAGAGAGAGGGAAAAAATTTCCCTCATATACTTACACCGTAAATCGTAAAAAACTATTTTCTAAAAGTTAATTCAAACACACACTCAATCCCAGTCTAGCAGTAAAAAAAAAACTCAGAATGTCAGTGACAATCCTAATGTGTGTTTGGATGCAAGTAAAAAAAGTGCTTTTCTAGTAAAACCTTGGTTTTGTCAAAAAACACCCTCAAACGCTCAACATTCCTGTATAATCCCATTTTTGAGAGAAACTATGGTGTTGGTGTCAAAACCATGGTTTGAAGAAAAAACTATTTTTTTTTCTTTTTTAATGATGTGGGCTCCACCCTCTCTCATTCATTAGTCCTTTTCATATTTGTTGGCCCCACCACGCCACTCTTTCTCTCATCTTTTTTTTAGGATTTTGACGTTCTCTCTTGTTTATTTATTTTTTTTTAGAATTTTAAAATTTTAATGCTCCCTCCTATTCTTAATATAAGACATATTTATCTAATTTGATTATATTAAAAAAATTATTTAAGTTAATTAACATTACATATAAACAAATTTATTTCATTTATGGTATTAATTATGAATTTTAATGTTAAATAATGGGTTAAAATGCATCCTTTTTAATATCGTTAGGGGTTGTCTTCTTTTATAATTTAACGCCGTTAGATCAAATTTAACTATTTTGTTAAATCTGCATCCTTTCTAATTGTTTATTGTTATTTTTATATCTTCCAGAACTTATTTGTATTAGACGCCCCTCAGGAAAAAATTGGCTGTTAAATTTGGACCTTAACCTTTAAATAATAAATAAAATATAATCTTATTCTTTATATGTAATTATTACAAAAGTTAATGTTCTTTTTAGTAATTTGACCATGAAAAAAAATTGTTCTGATCACAATATCCAAACACTCTCATTTTATCAAAATCACTTTTTTTCCATCATTTATTCTGCTCATAATCTATTCTCTAAAAATTATTCTCCACTTTTTCTTCAGAAGTTATTCTCTAAAAACTAATTCAAACGCACTCTAATCCCAATCCAACTTGCAGGGTTTTTGTCTCTTGGGATTCCCTCGTACAACTATGTAGTGGAGAGTAATAGATTATCTTCATAATTGTGTTCCTCATAATATCTATAGCACCATACACGTGATATATATTTAATTTGCTTCAATTTATAGATTTCTCATTTGAATAATGTATATGTTCTTATTAATCTTCGGTTCAATTCCCCTTTTGATTTGAATAAGGGTATTTCTAAATCACTTTAGACTTAAGACTAATTCTTTTTGAGACTAAAAGCACAAATGATTTTTGTCTCTTTCAACAAATGCGCTTTCTGTAACTTAAATTTGTATTCTGCGTCAATGTAAAAGACATGGGGTAGCGAAAATTATAATGTTTTCATGGTACTAGTGTATATGGAAAAGCAAAATCATCTCTCAAGTATTGGCAGCAGCTTCGATTAGTATCACGTGCCTAAAACTATAAGATTTACAACAGATCTAAATACTCTTAGTTAGATATTGTATGATTAACTCCTAACAACATACTGGTATATTGAAGAAGACTATTTGAAATTAAAAGGAAAAAAATAAAAGCAAGCCCTGAAATTATAATTTTATATTAAAGACATAATTATTGCTTTTCAGGAGATATTAAATTTACTCATCTAAATTTGATGTAATCGGTAGAAATCTAATGAAAGAGACAAAGGAGAAAAAGGAGCCGTACGTGAAATAGTGGTGGATTTTTGTTTGGTATTGTCCCTTCCTTGTTTTATACTTCGTCAAATCCTTATTATAAGATATAATTGATTAATTTAAAAAGATTAAAACAGTTAATTAATAAAAAATAATTAATTAGCAACGGAATATTTAGTGACAGCCTATTTAACGATGAAATCATACAATTTCGCTGCTAATCTACTCTTTTTTTGTAGTGATGTTAGTTATTGAAAATAGATATAGATTAGTTTTCTTAAAATATCATCTTTAAGTTATGACTACCTTAAGATAGAAATTCTTTAATGTTCGTAATCAATAGAAAATTTTAGAAAAAATTATAAATTCAATAGATAGATAAAGTAGAATAATATCTTATATTTATGATCACATCTATCCCCTAACTAACATCATGATCAATCTAAGGTTTTATTACGATTGATAATGAGTTATTGAACTTTATCTCATTATCAACAAGGTTGGCTATTAATATCTAAGGTTGGCTATTAATATCTTCACACTGTCCAAGTGCTATTGTTTATGATTAAGGTTGTCAAACTCGCGAGTTTAAGTAAACTCATGATAATGATGTAAATTTGTATCGTGAATTCGAATCGTAAGCTCGTAAAAGTTTAATTTTATTATTAAATAGATATTATTAGTATATAATTAAATAATTAAAATATAAAAATTTGACAACAATTTGATTTAAATATATTTTAAATCCAAATAATTGAAATTAAATTTATCAACATTCATAATTTATTGCATTTAAAAAATTTTTCTATAAAATTCATATATAAAGTCGTTGAGTATAATCAAATTGAAAAAGTTAACACGAGTTTAAGGGTGCGTTAACACAGTTTTGTAAGCTAGAAATGTAAAAACGGTAAACTCGGTATATAAACTTGTAAATTTAACCGAGTTTACAATGGTTACGAGTTTACTAATAACTCGACTAGATTTTATAATTTAGAAACGTAAAAACGGTAAACTTGGAGAGCCAACTCTCGAGTTTGACAATAATGCCCATGACCTCGAGGTATAGAAAAAGATGATAACTATTTTTGTTAAAAAATTATAGAACTCTATAGTTTATTATTTTTTTCTAAAAAATATCAGCTCAGATCTTCACACTATCGAAGTGCTACTATCCACGACCACGAAATATAGAAAAAGATGACAACCATTTTTGTTAAAATAATTAATATAGAACTCTATAATTTATTATTCTATAAATAAAAATCACACGTTACGACAAAAAAACAGAAAATGAAAAATCAGCTCAGATCTTCACACTATTTAAGTGCTACTATCCACGGCCACGATGCATAGAAAAAGATGAATAGAACTCTATAATCTATTAATTTTTAAATAAAAATCACAAGTCATGACAAATATCTGAGAAAAATATATTACCAAAAAAGCTGTATTCCATATGGACCACACGACAAAAACTTTGGGCCGGGGAAAAAATATGGTTTCTCTTCACATGTAGCGGTGTGATAGTATAATTAATCTGGACCCTTATTTGTTGCCATAATATAATTAATTAAGTACCCTTATAATAAATTATATATTACAAGTTGGAGGGGTTTTGGTCTTTTGGATTGTCTCGTATAACTACATATTGGAGCATCTTCATAATTGTGCTCCTCGCTTTTTAATATTTATAGCACACCATAGACATGTGATATATTTACTTTAATTTATAGATTTGTCCTTTGAATATTATTTCTGAATCTTTTTGTTTCAATTCCTCTTTTCAAAAATATAACAAGAAAAGACACGAGACTAGCGAAAATTATAATATTTTTATGGTGCGTGGAAAAGCAACATTGTCTCTCAAGTTGGCAGCTTCGATTACTATCACAGGCGATTTTTACCCTTATTTTGAAACTTTATCTTGATTTTATCACATGAGAACAAAATCAATATAATAATAAATGAAAGGTAAATTGTATATCCATATAAAAATTTTATTCTCTTTGTTCTATAAATAACACAAAAAGTTTTATTTTTTCTGTTTTATAATTAGGACTTAAATGATAAACTCCTTACAACACAGTGAAGATTCTTTGAAATTGAAAAAGGCAAGCCCTCGAATTAAGTAAAAGACATAGAAATGAATGAATTTCGAAAGTGGGCTATGTGGGGAAGATGATGATGGCACCCAATTGCATCTCCACCACCACACATTATCGTACTCACTAGTCATCTCTGTTTGTAGCAGCCTCCGACTCGGTGGATGTGTTTGTCCTATTATGTCCGATGTAAATTAAATAATTTCTATTTCATGTCCATTACCTTGCACATTAAGTATCTCCGAATGATGAAAATCCAAGGATATATATGGAAAAAGGGGCAAAAAAAGGTTTGAGTGCATTCACTTAGAGGGTGTTGGGGAATTACCAAATCTAAGTTTTAAATCTAGATTTACGTAAATCAAGACAAAACTCATTTCACACACTTATTTCATAAATCATAAAAACTATTATTAAAAGTTAATCCAAACACATACTTAATATATGGAGCTCATAAGGCCCATGTGAAGAAAATAAAATCCAATGAAGTAAGTGCGGAAGGTTGGATTCTTGGATGGATCGAAGTGAATGACCTTGGGAAGTGGGCACGTTACACTCGTTATACTACCATTGAAGAAATATGATGACACATAGTTATTGTACCCACAACTCACACCTCAGTAACCTCAATCTTCCCTCAAATATTCTCACTTCAAAATATGAAATAGACCATAAGATAGGTATTTCAGACAACATTGTCGATCAGCTGAATTTTTTGACTTCTTTTCAAATAGAAACCGTGGGCCAAATTTCTATATGGTACTACATATTCTTTAATAAAGTATTTCAAAGGCCTAATAATTTCATTTTTTTACCAATTGAGCAAGGTTATTAAACCGGGACCGGTTAGTGAATCGGTCGGGATACTGGGTCAAGGGTAAGTGGGTTAGACCGGAGCTAACCCGGGACCAAACCGGTGAGAGAGTGAAAATTTTAGGTTTATTAAAATAAAATTATAAAGAAATTTTAAAAAAAGATTTTTAAAAAAAATACTGAACCGGTCTGGTTCATGAACCGGACCGGTTTTCTCACAGGGTCACCGGTTCCTGGGCCAGACCGGCCGATCCAGTCCATATTTAATAACATTGGGATTGAGTATATAGCAAAGGCGGTTATAAGTTATAACATGACAAATCAAAGTTCTAATCTTCATGGAGAGATATATCCAAATTTAATGTTTGACAGCGTCTCGCTTAGAATTACTTCAAATAGGAAGATATAAGTGCTTAAAAATATGTTATATTTTTAACTTTTAAAGCAGTATTATTAATTAAGAACATTTTTTATATGGTATTTCACTAAGAAAAATAAATTGCATTGTCTACAATTTTTGACAATGCAGTTTAAAATAAATTTTTTGTTAAAGACAGTGAGTGTATCACAACATTTGTACTCCTCCAGTCATTTTTATAAGGAACAATTATCAAAATCATACAGTTCAAAATGATAGTTAAAAACAATAAATGTGTAAAATACATATTTATCTTTTTTCATTATATCCTTATTTATAAAGAGAGTATATGAGAGATAATGAATTAAATTTCTTAGAAAAAAAATTATGAGTGATATATATTTAATGAGGATAAAAATAAAAAAAATTAATTTAAAATTTCGGACTCTTCATATTAAAAATCATCCTTATAAGAGAAAGTATTTCTTATAAAAAGCACCGAATGGAGCAGCTCTCAATTAATAATGATTCACTACAAGTGACCCTCGCGCAACTCAAGGGGAAAAAGTTATAAATTTTCAAGCAACACAAAATAGTAATTAATTGTAGAGTCGTTAAGATTGGGTGTGTGCGTGTGTGGGGATATGATTTTTTTATCCCTTGTTTCAAATGTCGCGTGTGTGTATATATATATATATATATATTTCATTTTCCAACCCAACACATGCAAGTTTGATTCTCTATACAAAGCAAGCAACTCTCCTTCTTAGTAACATGTGCCCTGCCCTGAATAATTCAACTATGGCTCCCTCACCAATCTCTCCTTGACAAACCCAAAAAATCAATTTCCAGAACCATTTGGCTTCTTCTCTCTCTAGCTGCTCTCTTCAGCTCTGCTCTTCTTGCTTCCTATCTCTTCTCACCCACCTCCTTCATCTTCAACCTCTCTCACCCTCACCATATCTGCAACCATGCCCTCCACAAATCATCTTGCTTGTCGCATATCTCTGAATTACCCAAACTTTCAATCTTTGCCTCTAAACACAAAGAATCATCCCACTTGTTACGCCCTTATCTTATTTTCACCTTTTTCAGAGTATTTGCGGAAAACAATACACAGTTTGGTAGGTAACACAGGAATAACATAAATATACTGATAATATGTGCACGATTACAAAAATTTCCCCATAGGGATTTATACATGATAATTACCATCACTGCAGCCTCATAGGGCTATTAGGGTGTCTAAACCCGTCCCAGTGAAACGGAGACATCTTCTCGTCTTCGTTCCACCACTGCAATCCTCTTGTGTACACTACTACAAAAAGGGGCTTTAGTGGCGTAGCTCCTGTGGCATTTGTTTAAAGAAGCGCCAAAAATAGTTATTTATTTATTTAAAATAAAAAATATTTGAAAGCTTTGGCGCTTACAATTATAAACGTCATAATTGACGTTAACCTTGCATGACGTTTCTCTGAACAAGCGCCAAACAAGGCCTTCAGTTTTTTTTCGAAAAAACAATAGGAAGCTTTGGCATTTTATGTGGAAACGCCAAAGCTTCCTATATTTTGTTTTTTAAGAAAAAGAAAATATAATAGGAAGCTTTGGCGCTTCCTTACGAAGCGCCAAAGCATCTTATATTTTTTTTTAAAATATATATATAATAGGAAGTTTATGATTCCAGATTTCACGGTCATGTGGGCTGTAGAGGTAGATTGATTTTTATAGAAAACCGAAGCTTTGTCTCTATCCAAACCAATCATGCATATCTTAAGGGTGTAAAAAGGGTCACATGCGTTCACTGAGTCAGCACAAGTAGAGTCTAACTTATATATATATATATTAAAAGTATACATATAGTGTTGACAAAAAAAAAACAGTATACATATAGTAATATATAATAATTACATTTTTGGTGTGTATATGTCTATAAAGTACTAAAGAACGGACAGAGCCAAGGGTCACTACATGCATGGTGTTTTACCGATATTATATATATAATGCAATGTATATATGGAAGCTTTGGCGTTTTATAATAAAACGCCAAAGCTTCCTATATATCAAACAAAAAAAAGGATCAAAGATGGGTGTAGATAAAAGCTTCCACATATATTAAAAAAAAACGAAGATCTGGGAAGCTTTGGCATTTTATAATTAAACACCAAAGCTTCCACATATATAATAAAAAAAACGAAGGATATGAATCATATGATCATTGCAGATTTTTTTTAGATCAAGATGGATGGGAAGCTTTGTTTTGAAAAAAAAAATATGGGGAAGCTTTGGCGTTTTTTAACAAAACGCCAAAGCTTCCATAACAAAAATAAAAGAAGGGGAAGCTTTGGCGTTTTTTAACAAAACGTCAAAGCTTCCATTACAAAATAAAAACGAAGGGGAAGCTTTGGCATTTTTTAACAAAACGCCAAAGCTTCCACAATTATTAAAAAAAAAAGGAATTGGTTCAGACAAGCTTTGGCATTCACCGAAGGGAGAAGAATTGAATCACGTGAAAGCTTTGGCATTTACTGAAAAGGTAAGTCAAAAAAGAATGGAGAAGAATCACGTGAAAGCTTCCATTGACAAGGCAAGTCATATTTGTTTTTTTCATTGACAAGGCAAGTCATATTTGTTTTTTTCTTTGGCCATCCAACATCTCCTTGAAGAGGTTGGACATAAATCACTTTTTTGTATTTGCGCATTGAAGAAGTAGTCATATTTGCATCTGAGCATTGAAGAAGATACTCACGCTCTTAATCTTCCTTGCCCTCACGCTCTTCCTCAGCTCCCTCGACCGTTGAAAGCCATCGTCAGAGCTCGCTGTTGGGAAAGAATCACAGGTTGGCCATTTACTTGATGAGAATCATGACTTCTTTTACAATATGCCTTTATACTTGGTGGATCACGCAATGGTTTTTTTTTTTTAATTACAACTATATTATGATGGTTGGCAATTGGCATTTCTGAAGTATTCAAAGCTGCTTGCTTTGATTCCCTGTACACAGCCCCACCATTAATTAGTTCCCTCTGATTCCCACTTTGATCCATGTTAGTGATATGAACTATATTCGTATTAATTGAAGTGACCAACAGGAAGCCATATGCGGCAGTAGGGCTCCTTATAAATGCACATGTACAAAACGCCTAGGATATGTTGTTAAAAAAATTATAATAGAAAAAAAAATTTAAGAAAGCTTTAATTTAGTTTTTATTTAATATTTTTTAAAGGAATTTTTGGCGCTTTATAAGGAAGCGCTAAAGGTTTCAGTTTTGTTTTATAACATTAATGGCGCTTATATAAGAAGTGCCATAGATACTCACACCTTTTTTGACACTTTTTATATAAGCGCCATAAAAGGTAATATAAATGTTAAAAAATTTTAACACCCGCCATTGTTGCTGCCACTATCGCTTTCCTGCTTTTCTTTTCTATTTGTCCCCACCCCCTTTCCTCTATTTGACCTATCGACAAGTAGAAGCTTCTTTGGTCCCCCACTTGCTTTTTTTTTGTCTCCTCCTCGTGCAAATATTTGTAAACATTTGTTCGCCACTTTCATTACAGTATAGAGCTTCGTTGCGGTACAAAGCTTCCTCCCACACGTGTTCTTTTTCTTTTTGGCTGGTTGCAGTACAAAGCTCCCTACAGAAGCTCCTGTAAGTGTTGTTTGTTTTTTAACATTTTATTCACATTTTTTTAATTAAAATATGTATGACTATTATATATTTGCTTATACTTTTCTATAGAAGTACATGTTGTCAATGGTGAAAGAGTTGGGAATGGCACTGTTGAAATGGTCAAATTGGGTAGAAGTGTTATAAATGCCGCTGGTAGTTTAATCAATGATTATTTTGGAATCAATTAATTTAATAAATGCAGGGTTGTATTTTTGTTGGCTTGTTATGGACCCAATTATTTTAATTACGACATGTAGTAGTGTTGGCCAATATGATTTATTTGGTGGTGAGTTGTGAACATTATTTAGATGTTGTGGGATTAATTGGTTGATTATTTGTGATTTAAGAAGAGTGTTTAATATTTTGTAAAACGTTAAATTTTGGAATGTTATGCTGCTGAATTTACTTTTTTAAAAAAATAAATAACAAATAAAGAGAACTTTAAGAGGCAAGCAACTGACCACTTATAAAAATATATATGTTTAAGGTATAGATAGATCGAAAATGGATGTCATCTAATCGATGCTCAAAAGAATATATTGATGGGGTGAAAGAGTTTATTAGATTTGCAAGCGAGCATGCAAATGATCCTAACAAAATCCTATGTCCTTGCTTATCTTGTTGTTATGGAAAGCGGATTAGTCCACTTGATTTGCTAGATCATTTAGTGTGTCATGGAATTGATCAACCATATACACGATGGACAAGGCACAGTGAGACGGATGATGCAGATCGTGGTCAAATACATACCATGATCGGTGCTTCAAATGAGTTTGACTCAAGCATGTGTGATGAAGATGATGGTCTTAAAGAAATGCTAAATGCAGTGGAAGGGGTGCTTCATAACCGTCCTCAAGAATATAAGAAGTTGAAAGGTGATGCAGAGAAGCCATTATATGCTGGTAGTACTAAATACACAAGATTGTTAGCAGTGTTGAAATTGTACAACTTTAAAGCACGCTATGGATTGAGTGATTCTGGTTTCACCGCACTACTTGAACTTGTGCAAGATATGCTCCCAGAAAAAAATGTACTTCCTACCAAGACATATGAGGTAAAGCGAATACTTTGCTCTACAACTGGCATGAGTTGTGAGAAGATTCATGCATGCCCTAACGATTGCATATTATTTCGAAATCAATATGCAACATTAGAGAAGTGCCCTAAATGTAATGCATCTCGATATGGGAAAAAGAAAGGAAAGAGTCCCTCGAAGGTCGTATGGTATTTTTCAATTATTCCAAGATTCAAGCGATTATACAGTAATGAGGAGATGGCTATGTTGTTGACGTGGCATGCAGATGAAAGGATTAAAGACACGAATATGGTGTAATTGAACAAATGTGGGAGTTAGATTATACTGTGTTGAGGGTCTCTGTCTTCAGGTGTAAGTGGGTTAACAACAATAGTAGATTGCGGACAGATGAGTTAGGGTTTGTTCAAGTAGACCTTTCTAAAGTTTGGTATAAAGATGATCCTTTCATTTTAGCCTCACAAGCAGAACAAGTGTTTTTCGTTCCCGATCCTGCTAAGAAGAATTGGTCCATTGTAGTTCCATCAAACAAGAATCATCAAGAACAAGTTGGTATTACAAGTAATGAATATTTGAATATTCCTGAGGATACTCTTTCCTTTGAGATGTTGTGGTCAAGATATATTGATAGAAATGAAGAAGAAGATGAAGACGAACATTTATATATGAGACACGATCATCAAGAGGGGACATGGTTTTTAAATCAAACAAGAAAGAGAAAAAGATGATAATGAGTGTCTTGATTTTTTAGTATGTATGTTTTATTACATGTATTCATATATTCCAACTTAATTTACTTTTATTACTATGATTGTCAATATGCACTGATATTTTTGTCTTGTTTATTTAACTTGTAGGAAAATGGATCCATACAATGATGAAGCAGTCTTTGAAGCCCACAATGAAGATGCAGTTGATCCTCACATTGAGCAAGCAGCCTTTGAATCCGCTGTAGTATGAGGTAGGACTGTGATGCATAAACTAATCAAACTAAGGAGCAAGGGCATTATGTTAGAGCTTGAGTGGAATGACAAGGGAAATCCAATTGGTGAAAATGCTAGCAACTTTATTAATTATATTGGGACTATTGTCAAAGAAAGAGTCCCCATTACAATTTCAGATTGGAGACGGGCAAAGAAGGACTATTCTGATATGCTTCTGAGTTCAGTTAAGGTAAACATTATTTAATTTATTATTTTGGTTGTTTTGTTGCATGAATTACAATCTAACAAAGCATGTGTGGTTTTTTTGTTACAGTCTATCTTCATTATCGATGACGACAAAGACAAATTCGTGCTCGCAAAATGTGGCAAACTTTTGAGATGTTTTCATTCCAATCTTATCAAATTCTACTCGCGGGACACAGATGGCAATATCATTCATACGCCACCACAGTTGTACGATGGAATAATTACACAAGAGCGGTGGGATGAGTTTTTGAGCACACATACTAATAATTTAGATGACTAATTTTTAACTATAACTAACTTTGTTATAAAGGTCAAACAATCACATTTTGATGTCACACACATGCCACGTCATAATTTGTGGCTGGCCGGCGTCACTAATAAAAAAGGAGAAATTTCCAGCAAACAAGCCAGAGAAGTTGCAGAATATTGTGTAAGTGGTGGATTATTCATAAATATTTTGCTTTGATTAAATGATTCTATTTTATAATAACTAATATTATTGCAATTGTTGTTGTGATAGCAAAAAATGACGCAGGACTAACCAGAGTTGATGAATTATGTTGGTTGTGACGATTTACTCAGCAGAGCTCTTGGTGCTCCTAAGTATCATGGTCGTCTTCGTGGTACTGGTTTTGCAGTCACCCAAACATCATACTTCGGACGCCAAAAGCGACCAAACAAAAACGACTTTATGCAACTACAGGAGCAGATTTGTGACTACAAGCAGCAACTGGAACAGCATATGAGTGTCTACAAGCATCAAGTAGATGAGCAGATGAGTGTCCACCAACACCAAATAGAACAATTTATCGATAATATGCGATTGATGCAAGAGCAAAATACATTATTGAAGGCTCAAATTGACACTTTACTGCTTTCTCGGCCAGCACCAAGCCTAATGTGTGACAGCAAAAGTGTGAAGAATGATAGTTGCCCTTCCACGCCTAAAGTCTCAATTCCTTTCGTAATTAATTTCTTCTCTAATTAACTTTTTGTTATGTTTTAAATTAGTGTACCTTAATATTGACTCCATCTTTCATAGGGCGGATCGGCGTGCAAGCTGCACGTCGATGAATCTTTCAAGCATGCAGTTGCTGTAGGAGTTGTCTACAACACCGACACTGATATCCTTCATGGTTCACCATTGCCTGAGAACACACTTAGAGTCAAGGTTGACGTATGCACAGATGCAGATGCCCTCCTACCAATCCCTTCTCTAGATAAACAGACAATGGTAAAAGATGTTGTTGGTGGTTATGTTGCATGGCCAATAGGTTTGATTGAACCATATCAAAAGGTGATTTAATTTACAATTCCTTCTACTTATTCTATATGCACTTCTATCTAAAAAAACTACATGATTAAATTTTAATGATTTTTGTAGGTTGCTACTAGTCATAAAGGAAAAAGAATTGAAGGCCATAAGAAGAACTCATTGTTAAGCAACCCAACAGAAGTCTCAACCTTCTACTAGCAAACGAAACAACAAACCAATGGTCTCGTATCGCCAACAGTTGGCATCAATGGTACAATTGATCCTCCAACGAGGTCAGGAAATGCATTTTCATCCGGACATCTATAATGCAGAAGGTGTAATTGATCATGTCGATGGTGCTATGCTGACTGATGTGCTTACTCGTGGAAGGATAGGTGGAACAGCTATCAACTTATGGATCAGGTATTCATCTATCATTGTTATTATTATTCATCATTCAATTTTTTTTTTGTGGAAATGACATTGTTTGTTTGATATAAAGGCATTTGTACCACGATGAGATAGTAGGCAAGGATAGGATGCAGAGATTCATCTTTGTTAGCCCACACCTCTTTGGCCAGCATAGGGGGAGAGATTTGGAAGCACAGTCTAACGAACTTAGAGACTATTTTATGCTTAGAGCAACCCTTAACAAGCTCTTTCTTGTGCCATGCAATGTAGGGTAAGTGATTTGTGACAATATTTGAATGTATGTTTTTTATTTTTTCACTTTTACCATTAAATGATTGTCCAAATAAAATTTTCAAAATGTGTTTTTAGGGAACATTGGATATTAATTGTTGTCCATCCAGCAGCAGCAGAAAACCCTCGCATTTACTATCTAGATCCTATAGAAACTGCTTATCCAGATAATCGCCCTGATATGCTGATTATCTTCAATAAGTAAGTGTATAGGTGTATGTGTAAATATTTTCGTGTGTGATTATTGAATAACCAACATTAATCAGGAACTTCTTTGTTTTATTAGTGCATTAACCGCATATAGAGGAAAAGTTGGATTGACCTACTCTAGACGCAATGACCCGGCCAATAGCTATACGTGGAGGAAGAATATGGTACTTATATATGAATTTACTCCATTCTTGTTAGTAAAAAAAAATTTATTCAAAAATTGACATAACTATTTCATTGTATTGTTGCAGTGTCCATTCCAGCCGAATGATAATGATTGTGGTTATTATGTTATGAAATTTATGAAAGATGTAGTTACTCATCGCCTCCTTGTAATTCCTGTGAAAGTAAGTTCCCTTTAGTTGCAATTGATATTGTGTTTTAATTTTAATTGACAAAGTGTCTAAATTTAGTGATTTTCATTCTTTGTATACATGATTGTTTATGTAGTATTATGAAGATGCACGTTGTGCTGAGCTGTCTGACCATCAAATGGATGAAATCATTGAAGAATGATGTGAATATATGGTCAAGGAATTAGTTAATTTAGGCATGTAGCTTCTTTCTTGCCTATTCTTATTTTGTTTAATCATTTATAAAATTAGTTGTACACTATATTATCATTGTTAATACAATATATTTTGTAGTTGTTAAACATTATAATTATTCATTGTAGTTATTTGAACAAATGACCATCATCGTTTTGTATTGTAATATTTGCCTATTAGACGAAATATATGGTCATTTGCTTACTATTATATATATATGGTCATCAGGTATTATTACACTGCACAGGAAAAAAATATTTTAAAAAATTATTAAAAAAAAATTAAACCTACTTTGATGTTTGAAGGTAAAACCTTAAAGGAGGGTACCTCTCCTTTGGCACTTCTCTCCCGAAACGCTACATATAATTAATATATTTATTTAATTTAATAAAGTAACGTATGGCATTTCTGTAAATTGAAAAGCGCCACAGGAACTTTTAATGGCGTCAAAAGCTTTGGCGTTTATTAAACGCCAAAGTATTTTATAAAATAAGCGCTATTATACTATTTTTTTTGTAGTAGTAGTAGTTTTCTCTTTTGTTCTCAGCATATCTTCTGTCTTCTCCTGTCTAAATTGTTAGTAGAGGAGGGTGATATCGAGAGAATCTCAGTAGGAAAACAGTATCAATATGTATGTAAGATAAGTGTTTAATGTATGGCATGCTTGCATTACATAAACTCATGCTAACACAATGAGATATCTGCGAGCTCAATGTTTCAAATAACATACTTATGACCATAGCATAAATAGAAACAGAGCTTCAATCATTCATATATGTTTCACATAATCAAGTACAGCAATAACATGCATCAATACACTACTACAAATATCAAATAAACGCAGGAGAAGTAAGTTCTCTACCTTAAACCCTTTTTCCACCTCAAATTCGTACCTCATAAAACATGTCATAGCTAAGCTCTCCACTCAGTCCTACAATTCCAAATACACCATTTAGACACTTCCATGGTGTTTCTGGAGATAATATGAACTTGTATTGAAAAATTACTAAAATGCTCCCGGGCACCTTGCCTGGCCCCGCCATACCCGGTCCGAACATACTTTTTCTGAAATTTTGACTCGGGCTATTTTGACATATTCTCACCCAAGGAATCTATTTCTGGACTTTGAATTATCAAATTCACAACCAAATGACAAAAATGTCATTGGCAGCCCTTATTTTAGTGTTTCAGGGGCATTTTCGTAATTATGCTTTTTCGGCCTTTTCCGAAAAAGTGACCAACTGTAACTCCACCTAGTTTTCCCTTATGAACTCAATAAAACCATCAAATAATTGAAAACCCAAATCTAAGGCCTATTTCTAGAGCTGGCTGAAACTTATAGGAACTCCGAAAAAATTGGGGTTTTTGAAATCCGACTCCGCAGACGTATTCCTTTCTACTCTTAATTACTTTATTAACTATTTAATTGAGTTATAACTACCATTTAAACCCAATTTTGGTAGCATAACATTTCCAACACACATTTTCCAATTTTCAGGAACAAAGACAATCCGGCGAAATTTCATCGATTAAATTGTCCATAGCAGTAAGAATATTCAATATATGAAGGTTTGGAAGTTACCTTAAGCTCCCACTAGCTTTTCCTCTTCTTGGCTAAAACCCTAGGTCCTTGAACACCCAAATTTGTGCTTTCAACACCTTACAATACATAAAAGAGAAGCTTAGGAACAAGATTA
The DNA here is from genome assembly GCA_963855925.1 of Inga laurina. Lineage (NCBI taxonomy): Eukaryota > Viridiplantae > Streptophyta > Magnoliopsida > Fabales > Fabaceae > Inga > Inga laurina. The sequence goes on along the minus strand of OY979701.1, from coordinate 79,723,196 downwards.
TACGCGTTAAGTAAAAATTCACCAAAGAAATCGACCTATCTCGCGAGATTTTTTCTCTTTCTCTCTCTAAAAGCTCTCAACTCTTTCTCTCTCTTGGCTGCTGGAATGACATATGAAATGAGGGCTGAATAAGGAGGATGATAATATATTATAATGCTTATGTCATCCTTTAATTATTTATTAATTTTCCAAAATTTGGGATTTAAGGAAAAATTCTGGCAGATTTTTCGTCCAACTTTAAAAAATCATAATTAATTCTAAAAAAAATTGAATTGGCGTGATTTCAAAGGCTATAGAACCTTTATTGAGTCTAGTTTCAAGGAAAAATATATATTTTAGCCAAATGGAAGCACAAAAATCCAAGAATTTAAATCTTTAAATGCTGTTTCAAAAATTTTCCAGTTTTTTTGGGCTAACTTTAAAAATTCATATTTTTTTGCATATAGCTTCAAATGATTTATATGACCTGTCAAATTAAAGCTCATGATGTCTGATTTCACCTTGTAAAATTTCATAATTGTTACACATCATTTGATTATACAAAATCAGATGACAAGCTCATTGCCTCATAGGAAATTTCACTAGAAGCATAATCATTCTCCAAAATTCACCATTTTACTTTCTTAATACCCCAAAGATATAAGAAACATTAGGAAATAGATTGGAGACACCTGCTAAATCGGGGCTTAACAGTCCACTTAATTTTGGGTTATTTGCAAACCTTCAATCCTAAAATTCGGGATATTACACCACTTACTTCAATCCTTCCAGATGAAAACCACCTCACAAATCCAGAAAACTGTGGACTCAACAAGAGCCATCAAATATAGAATCAACGGTCCAAAACAGCAACAAGCTCTGCAACTCTGTGAGCAGCTTCTGGACTTGTCTCTTGAAAGGGTTTAGGACTCAATGGTGGCTCTCGCAGAGAAGACCACCAAATCCTACCAAGATGCTCACACTTGGCTCAGCACCGTCCTCACTAACCACATCACTTGCCTTGATGAGTTAGAAGGATCAGCTCGAGCGCTTATAGAATCTGATCTCAATGACTTAGTCTCCAGAGCCCGAACCTCCCTAGCCATGCTTGTTCATGTTATGCCCTCTCAAATTGACACCATTGATGAGCCACTTAATGGTGAGTTTCCCTCGTGGGTGACGAGTAAGGATAGGAAGCTTCTGGAAGCTTCTGCGAATGAAATAAAGGCCAACGTTGTGGTGGCTAAGGATGGAAGTGGGAGGTTTAAGACTGTGAACGATGCGGTGGCTTCAGCACCAGATAACAGTAAGACGAGGTATGTGATATGTGAAGAAGGGAGTTTATAAAGAGAATGTTGAAATTGGATCCAAGAAGAAGAATGTGATGCTGGTGGGTGATGGTAAAGATGCGACGATCATCACCAGAAGTTTGAATTTCGTTGATGGAACCTTCAGAACTGCCACCGTTGGTATGGATCTAATTTTGTGCTCTTTATTCATTTCTCTTACTCATTTTCATCACTTGATCTTGAGTTTTTCATTAGATTGAGAGATGAGTTTTTGTTCTTCTGTGTAACAAATCAGACGAGATAACGACAATTGATGGTGGCAGGCCTGGGAGTGGGGTCGGTTGATAAATCTGCCAACTAAAGTTTGATACTACATTGATCCTATCTAGAAGTTAATAAATTAGAGTATTACAATTTTGTCCCATTAAACGTAGAGAGAGAAAAAGAGTGAAAAAAGAGATGAAAATGAGAGTATTATTTTTAGTTCATATTTATTGGGTGCACTCACTTCAATTTAAACTAATAAATAGGAACAAATATATATACACAGAGATGACATGCATTTTCTTTTTAGTCTTATCTAGAAATCCCATTGATCTCAACTTCTAAGATTTATCAATTCCCGAGTCAATAAACTGCTCTTTTGGCCCTATTTATTCTCTCCTTGATAGCTGCTTCGGCTGTGTCCACAGCTTTTTGGACGTGCGACGTTGATTTCATCAGTAAGGATTCTGGTCAGCATAAGAAGCAATAAAAAGAGTTTGGAAATGGATTGAGAGTTGGAGACAGAACATAGGCATGTTCATATTACTAATGAACTTATGTTTGATCTTAATTAGTATGATAACCATTATCTTCAACCAAAAACGCCAAAAAAAAAAGTTCATTAGAAATACTTATTCTCATACGTCGCATGGCAACCACACAACATTTCAACAATATTGCCTAGCTTGCCATGATCATTATTACAGCTCACAAGAGTAGCGCAAAGCAGAGAACCTACCCAACCCAAACCACAACACTTTACAGCCTTTCAATGTAGGCAACACCAGTGTTCTTAAGCCAAGTGCCACCTTGAATGAACTGAGCCACCGTGAACTTGCTCGCCTCAGCCGCACTTGTAATCACATGATAACCAGGCCATTTCACTCTCTTAGCAGTCCCAGCACCAGGTCCTCTGTTTTTGTACTCTCCATAATACAAATTCTTCAGAGTCGATTGCTTATCGTCCCATGGAGCCCACCCTGCTGGATCAATATGGGTACTCAGGAGAGATTGCATCACCACAGTTCTAGAATATTCCTTCCATGGACGACCCAGAAAGGTTTTGATTGACCCTATGACTGGCTTGAGATCAGAGCTTGGTGTGAAGTTACATTGTTGGATTGAAGTGCCTGTGTTCTGGTTTGGGTCTTCGCGTCCTTGAGCTGTGACCGTGTTGTTCTGGTTATTCATGGGCTTTCGGGCCTCTAGGAAGCATTTCTGGAACACCACCGCGGCGTTGCCGAAGATGAAGTCGACGGTGCCTGAGATTATGGAGTCACGGTAGAATTGCCTGTTGGAGTGGGCGTATAGTGTGTCTTGGTAGGCCCCCACACGGCAGCGGTTGATGACTGAGAGATCGGCGCCGACGCGCAGATCCACCGCTTGGTGCTTCTGAGGGCCGGGCGTGTTCTGAAACCATATGTCTTGCCCTATGAATCCATCCCCAACCGCAGCTGCAATACCATATTGACATGTGATCATGTTCATGTTTAGCAAGTAACAAGGGACAAAACCTCATTTGATCAATTTTCATCTAAAAATATCTTGTTTTTCAAACTGACAGGGATGTTTCAGTTTTCCTACTGCTCGTCTGGATTAGTGATTTGAATGCTTAAAAACAATTTTTCAATCGTGATTTTTGATATACGAGGTAAGTATGTGAGAGGAGTTGTATCTCGATTTATATGAAAAGCAGCTTATAAGCAATCTGATTGCTAAAACAAACATTTTGGATAGGCTATTGGATAAGTGACTTATATTTACTTTGACTTATGAAATCTTAAGATTGGAAAAAAGTAAGATTGGGTAAAATGATAAATGTTTGGATTGACGATTGGATAAGTGTTTTTGTAAAAGTGAAATATGTTTGGTTAGAATTTTGCATAAGTGGCTTTTGTGTTGTTTAAGAGAAAAAATTGTAAGAATTACGAAAAATGAAAAAAATGAAGGGATAATTATGAAAAAAGACATCATTGGCAACTTAATTCCTAAATGAGATATGGGAAGATATCTGCACACGGAGGGATTTTATCACAATTTTCCCAAAAATTAATTTTGAAAATTTGACAATGGTACGATTTTAAATAAAATACTTAAGAGTTATGACTATATTGATAAGTAATGCAAAAGGAACATAAGAAGTGAAGGGCTATTAACACCGGCCACCGCTATCACCGCCACCGTCACCGCCGACGATTATAGGACCTTGCTAATACATTAGTGGAGAGAACCACAAGAGCCAGCTGCAACTCGATTCAGGTGGCAAAACGAGAGAGGGAAGATCACCACTGTTGAAGTGAAGGGCCAGAGCGCCGCACGAAGAAAGACGAATAGGAGAGGAGAGGAGAGGATAAGAGAAGAGAGAGAAATGACAGGTAGTGCATTTAATGCAATTAAGGGTAATATCTTGAGCTATGAGAAAAAAGCCACACACTGGAGCTTATTCAAAAGTCACTTATTTTCAATTGAAACCTATTGCTCCAACGCCCAACCAAACATGTTAACTTTCTTTTTTAAGTCTCCATCCTACTTATCATAAGCCAACTGAACTTAAATGGGCTCCAAATGCCCAAACAAACACACACAGAGATGTTGACTCTGGTGGTTCTTACCAAAAACACTCCCAAATCACGCCATTTGACTTTGCTTGGATGGATTAGTCATGTTTTGTCTTGTAATGTTGGTGATGATGATCTTGATGGGAGATTGGCCTCTTGGATGACAAGTAAGGAGTGGGCCACGCATATCGAAGCCGATGTCGTGGTAGTGGTGACTAAAGATGGGAGTGGCCACTTCAAGAATGTAACACAAGCTATAGCTTCAAATTTCAATAGCCAAGTATATGCATATGTATACATTTATAATGGGCAAGGAGTCATAGCTCAAGACATGTGCTGGTGCAATGGTTCATTGATAGCCATATTGATCCTGCTGGATTGTTCCCGTGAGATGATGATGAAATCAAATTGGTGACTTAGTATTATGGAGAGTACATGAATAGTGAACCTAGTTCTGGGTTGAGTGGATTTGCAAAGTGTTGAAGAGGCTAGTAGTTTCACTGAGCGTGAGTTCATTCAAAGTCATGTTTGGTTGAAAGACTATTGGATTAATTCCTGTTTAATTAGTCATTCCAACATCCTCAAGTAATTTTCTAATAACTTTTTTATCCTAAACTAATTTTTTGTGCATCTAGTACCCTGAATGTTGGATGCTCTGAAAATTACTTAAGTGCATGTTTGGATTAGCATTTGAAGAATATCTTTTTTGATTTACGATGTTAGTATGTGAGAGGAGTTTTATTTCAATTTACGGAAAAAGAATTCTGAAACCACGGGTTTATTATTTCTCAAACACGCACTTAAAGATATGGGATGCTAGTCCACAAAATATTGCTTTATGGTGTTATATGCTTCAAAAGTTAGTCTATGACACTGAGTGCTACTTTAAAAAAAAAAATACTAGATTTGATGCATTTTAACCCAAAATACTATTGAATTTTATCTGTAACAATATAAATATATTTTATATTTGGAAATATTAGAATGAAGGACTTGGGGGAAAAAGATGTCATTGATAAGGATTATAAAAATTGCATTATTTAGAATGACTAAATACAAAAATTTAAAATTTAAAATACTAAAATGCCCCAAACAAAATCGTTTGCATTCTTTCCTACATTCTCTCCCACATTCTATTTTCAAAACTAATACAACATTCTAAATTTCACTAAATTAAAAAAAAAATCTCAATTTTCATTTTTGACAACTTTCATAGATATTTATGGATAAAAATTCACATTCTTTAATTTTGTCAAAATTATAATTTTTAAAAAATCAACAAAAATTTTAATCAAAAAATTTATATAATTTTAATAAAACACAAGGTCTTTTATAATTTATTATGTATGTTAAACCAAGAAAGCCTATACCCTTTATTATGTTAGATGAAAATTTATGTGTGCTAAAAAATTTCATTTAATTTAATAAAATTAAAAAAATATAAATAATTTATTATATATAAATAAATAAATAAATAATATATTTATTAAATAAATATGAAAATCAGTGAAAAAATATTAAAAAATATGAGTTTAATCGTTGTTAATTAAATAATGTATTGATTACATAAATATGAAGCTTATGAAAAAAAAAAAAGATACACTCGTGACATGTGAATGATGGGTGATTTTAGTTTTGATTTTAATTATTTTTTAATTATGAATATAAGAGATAATGGGGGAAGTTTAATTAGGGGCAATTAAATAATTTTAAATTTATATTATGATGTTTAATCCTTCTAAGTAATTACAGTTTTTATGGTCCTTTATAATATAAGTGATTTTCTCTAGATCCTGAATTTTAATTTTCCCTTGATATTTAACGGAGAAAAACTTGAATATTAAATAGAAAAATAATCTCAAAAGCTAAGATCTCAATCTCATCAATGAGGAATTTGGGCCAATCTTGCGGACTTGGGGTAATCTCAGTTAGTAATGCCCATGGGCTGAAGTTTTGATTTATTGACGAAAAAAATAATATTAAGAAACACATATTACTAACAGAGTTGGTCTAGGCGTCTAACTATCTAAAATTCCGCTAGATCCTTTGAGTATCTAGTTTTCAGAGGAGATACTTATAGAGGAATGGTAAGCCACGAATTCCAAATTAGATACCGCATGATAATATCAAAAAAAGAAAATAAAGAGACACATGTTGAGCCGAACAAGAAAAAAAAAAAAAGAATTATATAGAGAAAAAGATTCATTTCCCCTTTCCTTCCAAGCTAATGTGAATTATATTAAAAAAAATTGGCAAGCCTTCAACATCTTTGATCCTATTCGTATAACACATTTGGTGTTTGAGTAATAATAGTATAAACGTGCCCTACAGCGACCGCCATATTTGCCAGCAATGCAAAGCCAACTTCAGTGGCTTAAACACTCAAACAAGTGTCGCATTACGTATAATTCTTGACGTGTCCATTTCATATAGAATAATTACATTATACTGATTCCTAAGTCATATGGAATCTGAGACTTATAAGTTATAACCACACAATCATGACTTATGAACATAAATATTACATTACATTATACTGTATTATATATTGAGATATAGGTTTTTGTTTGGAGATAAATTAATATGAATAGTGCAAACTGCATCCTCGCCGGCCAATTCACCATACATTCCCATGTCAATACATGAAGGCCTTTAATTTAATTGGTTTCCGTTCTCAAAACTTGGTCCTAATAATAACAACACCTTACTTATTATTAAAACTTTTTAATAATTAAATCCTTTCCTTGTAACCTCATTCTAATTCTCCCATTTTATTTTTGAGGCTTTTAATGGAAACCCACTATCCTCTCTTTTTCCATCTTTTCTCTATTTCATATTTTATTCCCTCTCTAACCCTCCAATATACAATTCTCAACTACTTTTCTAAATTAAATAATATAACATACACGTTTTGCTTGTATCACCAATTTCTCTACGTCTCGACACAGAGATATTTTCTTCTTCTCGATCGTTCCATAAAATCCTTCTCAGGTATATATATATATATATATATAGTCACAGAGTTTAAAGCTAATTCTTATACATTATATTTTACCGTAGAATCGGGTTAGTATTAAATGTTGAGATGCTAATCTTGATCCGAAGGGAAAAAGAGGTTCCTAATTCACATGCTGGTGGAAACCTTAGCTAATACTCTACTACTCCTTTTTTAACTCAGAATCTGATGATCTCCACTCGTCCATTTCTGAACAGGAAAAAGGCATTCTACGTCTTCCTGCTTAATTGCCTGGCCAATATTATAGGATATTTGTTGAAAGAGGAGATTTGCAGCAATAATATATATGGCGAGGAAGATAAAAGGGATATACAAAAGTTTCAAATTCATTTCCCAGATATTTGGTAAGTTTTTCATTCTCTTATTAATTGGTGGCTGGGTTCTCAAATGTGTACGTGTATTGATAAACAGAAATGGATAATTTTTGTTAAAGTAGAAGTGAAGGAACATGAGATGGAAATAGGGTACCCTACAGACGTTAAACATGTGGCTCACATCGGACAGGATAGCCCCTCCGTCACCGGACCAAGTTGGGTATGCTTCTCTTCCGAATCATTTTACTCCAAATTTTCTTGGGTGCCCAATATTAGAGAGGTTTGTTCACTTGTTGAACTAATAATTAATATTAAAAAAATTAAATATATGTAATTATCTATTTGAGATGAGTGGGTGGCTCTGATTTAGATGTAAGGAAAAGATGAATATAGGCTTTAAACTACTGCATGTCTCCCTCTCTCCTGCATTATTATGTTGCTAAAAATACAACTGAAGTTTAAGCGCAGGTTAACTTCTGTCTAGCTAGAGAGAGAAATGATTTTGGATAGAAAGAAGCTACAAGACATATTGCATTTATGTGGTAACTTGTCTCACAAGCATCTTGGAGAGAGAACACAATTCTTTTTGATGATTAGTCTTATAAGGAATTGTATCATTATAATTAAGAGGCTTATTAAAAATAAATCTGATCTGTAATGAAATTTGATGTATATCAGATTTATTTTTAATAAAAGCCTTTTATACATAGTAAGTCCTTGTCTTCCAAGAATTTGACCTTTACTTGCATGTACTGTAGCTTATGAGAATGAAGTGTTTTCCATATTTTTTTGCATAAGTTTTGATTAACTTAGTTTATATATGCAGATGAATGAATTCAGAACATCACCTAATTTTGCAACTCCATCCTTTGACAACCCTACCAATCCTATTCCCCTTACCACTTGCTTCAACCCAGGTAGTACCTCACGTTTTTAATATAAAATATAATTTATGATGCAATTTGATAGTATGTATTCTACATTTGATTGTCATATACTTTGTTATGAATTTGATTATATGAATGAAGTAAGTGGGGTGAGGCCTTTGGCATAAAACCATATATATTCTTTGCTTCCTTCTTGGGAAGATCATGGTTGTTCTATCACCATAACGCGTTCTCAATAATCTATTGGCTTTGCCTCCCCACTTTACACTCACACTCCTTTTTATATTAAGTGGTCCACAAGTTTCATTAAATCACTCTGCTTTAATTGGCAAAAAAGAAAAATAACTCTGCTTTAATTTTATTTTCTTTTGAAGATTCATCCTTCTATTCTTTTTTATTTTTCCTTCTTTCTTTCTTTGTTTTGGAGCTGGACTTTAGTTCAACATTTGGAGGACACGTGTTTGTGGTTTGGTCCTGATGGGCTTAGCTAATGGGCTAGTCTGGGCTGGGCTCTCATAGGCTTTTAGGTGCAGGTTTAATCTAAAATTTAGAGTCACATAATTAATTATTATTCTCTCATGTCCTAATTATAGGATAACATTTGAAAGTTGATTTTGGTCCTAATTATAGGATAAAATTATAATTTTTGTCAATTTATACCCAAACCACCCCCTATTGATATTTTCTCAATAATAATTAAACGCAATAATTAATTTAATAACACGCTTATATTCTATAAAGTGAGAGATTCTACTTTCTTTTTGTATGCGCAACGCACGCATGCATCCATAGGATATTCAAATTTATTGATCACCATCTGACGTAAACCCAGTTATTGTTGATATTAAAGTTTAATTAAATTTATGTACATTATTTACATCTTAAGCAATTACCTCTTGTACATCAAATTGTGTAAATCCATATATGAGCAAGCAGATGCATCTGCTACCCACAGGCTAACTGATATTTTTGGTACTTTTATCAGGGAATATATTTTCATAATTATTAGATAAGGGCATTTTAGGAAATTAAATATAATTAACTAATTTAACTACTATCCTTAATTTCCCTAAAATTAGGTAACTATATCCTATAATTAGGATCGGAGGGAGTATTAGGTTTTTTGTCAAACTCTAGGCAATAACCTTACATTTCTTTCTTTTGTTTTGAAAAAACTATAGAACATAGTTCATTTTCATATGTACATATAGGTGGAAGTAGTTTCATAGATAAATAATGATTATCCCATTCTAAATTAAAGACCCAATTAACTTTTTTTAGATATATTAAAGAAACTAAATAAGTTAATCATATCATATATTATATATGATTAGATTATATATTAGTTTATAAGATATGCAAATTAGTTTTGAGAAAAACAATAAATACAAATACTTTAAAGTAATTTAATTATCATCCTTAGTCCCTTCAAAAAAAATTTGATTGGGTCTTATAGTGAAGATTGAAGTTACTAAAAAAGCATGATGAAATGAAGATAATAAACACATATACATTTCTTTTAAAAAAACATAAAAAGGGCTCGAACCGTTATCCACATAAGGGTATAAGCACTTGAATTAATCTAAGATAGTTGCAGTTCATTTTTAATTTGATGTACTAAGAATATATATATATATATATATATATATATCAAGCGAGACATGTGCATAACTTGCTTTACACTCTCCAGCAATATATACAACTTGCTCCCCTTGAACCAAGTTTAGGGTATCTTTCACTTAGCTCAAATCTATGAACAATAATATTGTTCTCTAGGAATTTTGTGTCAATGTAAAATAAATATTAATCTCAAGGTTTTTACGCATGTAAATAGATTCTTGGTATGCTTTCACTTGTACGATCTTTTACTTAACACATAATGATGATCACATGAAACAGATATGGAGGAGCCCATGAGAAGCGAACCAAGAACACTCAACAGCTCATCCTCGGACCATCATAGTAATGCTTCTAAGAAGAACAAGAACAGAAAAGCCAAGTCAGCCTCTTCTCCTAGGTCCTCTTCATCGTCTTCGTCCTCAACAAGACGATCAAGAGCTCCAAAGTCAAAGCTCACGTCGTTTAGTGAAGCAACACCAACAATACAAGTCTAGACGTCAATTATTAGATGTCGGAAATGCAAGAAATTAAAAAAAGAAAAGAAATTGTATGATATGTAAAGATAGGGACAAGGCTTAAAGTCTCAAACTTTTATATATATATATATATATATTGGTGTGTTATTAGTTTGTCACACACAAATATGACGAGAGTGAACATCTTTTACAGCTTAATTATTAGAACCACGTGATTTAATGTTATTGGTAAACTGATGGCAAATATTTAAGAAACTACCGAAATAATTTTTTGATAGATGTTGATTTAACTTTAATGGTCCACAGACACAACACAGAAAGCTCTGAAAACGTCATGAACAAAGGTTTAAGGTTTAAAAGAAGAGCTCAATCCCAATGGGGTACTTCACTCAGCCTCTTGAGTATCAGACTCTCTATGTGTAGCCATTGACAAGATCATTAGGTGCTCTTACTTAAAGATTAGCCTATTAAAAAAGGGAGCTCCTTCAATTTATAAACTACATCTCACTTATGAGGCTTTGGAATGCGAGACTCACAAAAAGTAAGACATTTATTGGGGAAAAACTAATTAGTCTAGTCTAGTAATTAAGTTGTACTCCTTCTGGACTTTTTTATAAGTAGTTTTTTTTCTTGATTGTGTAAATAAATTGACAGTTAAGATTTGTTAAAACAATAAATATATCAAAAATGTCACATTTTTTTTTTCAAATATGCCTATATTTATGAAAAGAGTATAGGAGAGAAAATGAGTATAAAATATGAGAGAGAAGGGATAATAAATGATTAAATGAAAATGAATTAGTAGTGAGTGGGAGATAACTAATATAAAAATATGTATTTAATAATGGTAGAACAGAAAAAAGCAGGTTAAATATTGAGACACAAGAAAAAAATTGCTTAAATTAAGGACAAGCCACAAGAAAGAGAAAGTTGCTTATAAAAAGGATCGGAGGGAGTATACAATATCCCTTTTGGTCCTTAATGTATGACTAAATTTGAGAGTTACTCCTTCCGGTCTTTTTTATAAGTAGCTTTCTCTCTCTTAAGCCTGATACTTAATATAAGCAACTTTCATTTTATGTCTCAAAATTTAAACTAACTTTTCTACCCCTATTAAATACATATTTTTATATTAATTATCCCCCACTCACCACTAATTTTCTTTCATTCAATCACTTTTTTTTTTTTTTTTTGGAAATAACTTCTTTACATGTTGGTCGGAGCGAGACGGTATGCTCACACATTGGGATACATAACTTCCCTCCACATAGTACTCAAGATGATAAGGTTACATTAAAAGTGTCTTTGGATGAGAAGGCGAATTTCCTTAAAGAAATAAGCTGTACAAGGACCTATTTGTAACTCTAAGATATACAAAAGAGAACTAAGAAACTAGGCTCTACAAGAACCTAGTGTGTAAATGATAATGTTTGACTGTGTGCGCAACTGCAGATCTAATGTATACTAAGCTATCATGTACAGTATAAATCTCATTAGCAAAAATGCGACAATTTCGAACCTTTCATAGCTTCCAGAGAGAGATACAAAATCCAATTTTCCAAGAGACATCTGTGCGCAAGTTACCTAACTGCTGGATGAGCCAAGAGGAGATATCCTTTTGGGAGAAATCAGCATACATGTCCCTTGGCAGAATTTTTTTCCACACAGAATTAGCAACCGAGCACTGCTTGAAGACATGGCTAATATCTTCTATATTATCATTGCAAAACATACAGTTCTGGTCTTGGGACATTCCCCTTCTGAATCTTTCAGCATTAGTTAGTAACTTCCCCTTTAGCAGTAAGCATATAAAGGTGCGGACCCTCTCTGCTACCGGTAACTTCCATATGAGTTTCCATTTATGATCATTGTTATCCCAATTAAGGGATTCAAGAGCAGTGTATGCAGATTTAACTGTGAAATCTCCAGATGATGAAAAGTTCCAATAACAAGAAGGGACTTCTTGGTTTTGCTTTATAGGGGACTTAGCAATTTCCTCAACCACTTTTGGCTGTAGGAGGTTTGCAAACATGTTTAGCCTCCAATTGCCATCTTCATCAGTAAAATCCTCGAGAGGCTAAGATAGAACACTTTCTGGTAATGGGGCAGAGGCGATATGTTTTAATGGTCCATAATCACTAATCCAAAAATCAGACCAAAAACGCAAACCAGTCCCATTTCCGACATGCCACTTGATATGAGGGAAAATATCAAGTGACACTTTGAAGAGATTTCTCCAATAATGGGAGGGGTTCGAACATAGAACAGTCGGCATACTGAAGTCATTGTTGAAGCCATATTTACCTCTAATAACTCAAACCCATAGGGTGGAAGGCTCATTAAACAAAGAAAAGATCAATTTGGCCAGGAAGGCCTTGTTTTGTGTTTCCATACTTAGAAAACCACAACCTCCCCTTGATTTAGGTTGACAAACTTCGCTCCATCTAACCAAGCTAATCCCCTTGCGGTTTTCATTATAGGCCCCAAATAAACTTTCTAATGAGTTTCTCAATCGCCTTCCAGGAGGAAGATGGGGGCAAAGTGCTCTGCATTGAGTAGAGAAGGATCGATAATAGCACCGACTTAGCCAAAGTGATTCGGCCAGCTAGAGATAGCATGCTACATTTCCAACTAGCCAATTTGTTTTGCATACGTTCTATAATGTAGCTGTACGAACTTGAGGAAACCCGGCCACTAATTAATAGCACCCCTAAATACCTGTCGAGATTCCCAGTTTGCTGATATCCAAGTAGATGACAGAGGTCCCTTAGTGAGTTATGACTTACATTTTTAGAGAAATAGACCTTTGTTTTGGACTGGATTATTTTCTGACCAGAGCTTTGGCAAAAATCCTGAAGAATTCTGTTAATGACTTCTATTTGAGATTTGGTAGAATGGCTGAAAACAATGAGATCATCTGCGAAGAAAAGATGAGATAGATGTACTCCTCTATAACCCATTTTGATTGGTTTCCATTTACCCATACTAACAGCAGCCGAAATGGTTTGCGAAAGTTGTTCCATGCAAAGAACAAAGATGTATGGCGAGAGGGGATCCCCCTGGTGAAGGCCTTTCTGGGGTTGAAGGTTTCCGATTCCACAAAACTTGCATAGTTGAGGTGGTTATACATTTTATAATCAACTTCACAAAAGCTTCTTGAAATCCAACATCAAAGAAAGTCTCCTGAATGTAATCCCATCGTAGGCGATCGAAAGCTTTTTCTAAATCTAGCTTAACTACCATCCACCCAGTTTTACCTTGCTTTTTTCACCTAGAATGGACTATTTCCTGTGCTATGATAATATTATTGATAATACTCCTACCCTTGATAAAGCTTGATTGGCATGGACTAATAAGCTTTGGTAAGATGCTTGTCAATCTATTTGCAATAACTTTGGTGACCAACTTATATATCACAGGGCACAGACTAATAGGGCAAAATTCACTAATAGAAACTGGTTCGGCAACCTTTGGTATAAGAGTAATCAGTGTCCGATTCAGCGCCGAATTAAGAGCGTCACCTAACTTTAAAGATCGTGCATAAGAGCTAATAGATCCTGCCCCACTAATTCCCACTGAGATTGGAAAAATAAGGCGTGAAGACCATCAATCCCAGGTGACTTTAGTGGCCTCATATCAAAAAGGGCACTTTTAACTTCCTCTAAATTTACAAATTTATTAAGCATCTCAATATTGGAGATAGATAGCTGAGGAAAAGCTCCATAGGTAATATATGGTCCTGATCATGGGTGATCAATTAAGTAAAGGCGAATAAAAAAATCACGGGCCGTACCTAAGAGTTGAGACTCATCATCCACCTAAGTCCCCTGATCTGATTTGATTCTAACAACACTATTTCGTCTCTTCTGAATTAGAGCTTTCTTGTGGTAGTAAGAAGTGTTACGATCACCAAAGCATAACCATTCCGAAGAAGATTTTTGCAACCAAAGAAGTTCCTCATGCAAGCATATGTCCTCGAATTCTACACGCAAACTTAGTTCGAGCTCAGAGAGGAATAGGGACCCAGTATTTTCTTCTACACGACGCTGGATCCCTTTGAGTAGAGCAAGGAGTCTTTTTTTGTTTGCACCAATGGACCCAAAAACCCTAGTGTTCCAAAGTTGGGCCGCTACATAAAAGGATTCAATATTTTCACAAATGTTTTGACCTGGCTGCTAATGCTCTTTGACTATGTTGGTGAAATCCGGATGGGTTAAACATGAAGTGAGAAGGCCTCTCCATTGGGTTATTAGCTTGACCCAACCCAACATGAATTTAGATTGGGCAATGATTTGAAAGAATTTTGGGTAAATGGTCAACCCAATTCGAGCACTTATTAAACCAAGCTAAATTACTCAAAGCACAATCAAGGCGAACTAGAAGAGTGCCCCACCTCCAAATAAATTTGGGCCCTTTGAAACCCAAATCTAATAGCCCATGATGATGGATAAATGATTGGAAGAGTTTACAACCATCATTCATTCATCCAATACCACCCTTCCTTTCATTACTACTCATTGTGGCATTAAAATCACCGACTACCAACCAAGGAGTATTGTTTGAGGGTGCGATATTCATTAGATCTTCCCATAAGAATTTCCGGAAAGTTGCATTGGGGCAACTACAGATAGTAATGAACAAAAATTCTTCCTTGGAAGCATTAAAATGGAGGTTCATATGAACAAATTGGAGATGAGTTGATTACACTGAAACCTCCACTTTGTTGGACCATAAAATCCAAATACCTCCAGAGAAACCTTGGGCTTCAACTCTAAATGAATTGGGGAAGCTAAGTCATTTGATGACTTTATCAGCCTTGGCACAGGAGATACAGGGTTCTACTAAAACAAAAACATCAGCTATATAGTTAGTAACTAGAGAATTAAAGACAGAGGGGAATCTTTTATCAAGAGCCCCTTGACAGTTCCAAGTTATTATTGACATGATACGGTTAATTGAAAGATGTGGAGTCAAAATCTACTCCTTGAAATAGCATGGCAATGTCATCTTGCATCAGGCTTTCATTCTGAACATCATGCATACTTCTTGTGATTTCTTTAAGCATCTTGACTGACGGTCCAAGTTGTGAATTATTGGGCTTTGATCCAAGCTTATGTACATGAAGCCCAGATGATAGTTTAAAACCCCTACTAGACGAAGCTGGGTCTAGGGGTTTGATAATAAGTGGTTGTTGGCCCATAAATATATGCTGGTTTCGAACAGCTGGCTTGCAGGCTAGTACCCTTGCGTCTTCTACCATAATTGCTTTATGATTCTCAACTTGTAGAGTGGAGGTCACTTGTGTGGACTTGTAAAAGGCAAAGTGAAAAATGCTATCCTTGTTAGGGGCCACCACCGGAGTGCTTTTCTGTTTCTTTGGATGACCTTTTTGGCAAACTTTTGATTGTTCTCCCTCCTATGAGGATGTGCCTCGATGTTGGTAGATGGTTTGACAATGTTGTACACCACATTTTGTATCTCTTCCCTTGCTGGTGCCTCATTTAGGATTGCAAAACGAGACCTCGTCGAAAAGCCTCTATGGGTGTGACCTTCATCTTGTTTGCCTACTCTCCCTGTAGGACGAATTCTACATTGTACCTGCATCCAATCACCAAATTGTTGGCCTGCACACACCTCTGCTTTCATTTTTCACACACCACTGTTGTGGTTTTTCTTCAACAAGAACAGATGACTCCGACGCCATTTTTCCTGGGCATGCTTCCTCTAAATGCCCATATCGACCGCAGTAGAAGCACATTGAAGGAAGACCTTCGTATTCAACATAGATTATCTCACCATCT
This sequence comes from Inga laurina, assembly GCA_963855925.1. Lineage (NCBI taxonomy): Eukaryota > Viridiplantae > Streptophyta > Magnoliopsida > Fabales > Fabaceae > Inga > Inga laurina. The sequence goes on along the minus strand of OY979701.1, from coordinate 79,706,992 downwards.
ACTTGAATTTTGGAAGTTAGAGGCTTAGTAAGGTTTATAATTACTACTAATCTCGCAAACTTACCCCTATCACCTGATTTAGTGTTGTAGTCCACTACCGGATGATGTTCTTGTGATAATATCGTGTTAGCAAGTGAGGTAAATGAACCCAACCCATAACTTGGTTGATTACATGATCATAAGGCTTGAATGACAGAGACCATGGTTGGACTGACAGGTAGTGACCAAAAACAACCCATGGGCTATTAATGAGAGCACTTTGGAAGTCTAGTGCATCTTTAAATTTCACCAAGAAGCAATCATCATCTAAGTCAGTGAGCTGAAATGGCCTTTTGGCTTCCACAGATTCTAAAGTTGAGGAAGAAGCTGACGATAACTTATTCTTCTCCCTAGCAATTTTATGACAACTGTGAATCCCATACGCTGGTTGAGAACAGATGTGACTGGCAAAATTAACCGTAGGAATGTCACCTTCCATATCAATGAGTACATCTCCTTGTTGGAGAAACACATCATCTTCTTCATCAATCTAAGGCTTATCAATATTAAGGAGTTTATCCTTGAAGGAGGGAACTGTCCCAATTGGGATTTCTTCTGTTTTTTTCATGGTTGTATCAGCAATAGCTTCCTCTGATGCAGATAAAGGAGTTTCAAGAATAAAATCCATCGACATTAATGGCGTGTTGGGAACATGAGACACCGTAAGGGGGTAGAAATTTTAGTATCCATGGTAATATTTTCTGTTGGGACTTCCTAGATCTTCACCTTTTTGGTGTTTTGAGGGTCTTCGGGATGCATCAACGGTCCTTCTTTCAGAACACTCTAAAAAACATAAGGTTGATTGGCAACAACTTTCTCTTCATTTTTCAAAATGGTTGAATCTTGAAACTCAACATCGCAGGATCAGCACTCTGGTTTTCACTCCTCCTCTCTCAACTTTGGTCTCGTTCTCGCATTACTCAGAGGTCCTCCGTTGTAGTAGGCAACGGAGGGGTTATCACTCTAATCAGAACCCGCCGTAATGGGCAGCGAGTTTGATATTTGGATTGCCCTAGGAGAGCCCTTTCTTTTCCTTCAGTCGCGTCTCTCTCTTTCGAAAGAGAACAATTATTTGGATGTACTTCTTTAGTGTGGCTCAAATAGGGTACCCTACACATCGGATAGGATAGCCTCTCCGTCACCGGACCAAGTTGGGTATGCTTCTCTTCCTATTCATTTTACTCCAAATTTACTTTTGTGCCCAACACAAGAGAGGTTTATTGAACTAATAATTAATATTAAAAAAATTAAATATATATAATTCTCTATTTGAGATGAGTGGGTGGCTTTGATTTAGATGTAATGAAAAGATAAATATAGGCTTTAACCTATTCCATATGTCTCCCTCTCTACTTGCATTATTATATATGTTGCTAACAATACAACTGAAGTTTAAGTAGGTTAACTTCTGTCTAGCTAGAGAGAGAAATGATTTTGGATAGAAAGAAGCCGCAAGACATCTGGCATTTATGTGGTAACTTGTCTCACAAGCATTTGGAGAGAGAACACAATTCTTCTTGATGATTAGTCTTATAAGGAAATGTATCCTTATAATTAAGAGGCTTATTAAAAATAAATCTGATCTGTAATGAAATTTGATGTATATCAGATTTATTTTTAATAAAAGCCTTTTATACATAGTAAGTACTTATCTTCAAAGAATTTGACCTTTACTGGCATGTACGGTGGCTTATGAGAATGAAGTGTTTTCCATATCTTTTGCAAAAGTTTTGATTAACTTGGTTTTATATATGCAGATGAATGAATTTAGAACATCACCTAATTTTGCAAATCCGTCCTTTGATAACCCTACCAATCCTATACCCCTCGCCACTTGCTTTAACTCAGGTAGTACCTCACATTTTTAACATAAGATATAATTTATGGTGCAATTTGATAGTATGTATACTACATTTGATTCTCGTATACCTTGTCATGAATTTGATTATGTGCTCGTTTGGAATAGCTTATTTTTGTGTAATAAATGCTTATAATTCGTGATTCACGGTATACGAGATAAATATGTGAGAGGAGTTTTATCTCGGCTTGCATAATAAGGACTTGTTGTCCAAATATAAGCCCAACCAAACACACACTATATGAATGAAGTAAGTGGGGTGAGGCCTTTGACATAAATCCATGTATATTCTTTGCTTCCTTCTTGGGAAGATCATGGTTCTAGCACCATAACACGTTCTCACTAATCTATTCGCTTTGCCTCCCCACTTTTACACTCGCACTCCTTTTTATATTAAGTGGTCCACACGCTTCATTAAATCACTCTGCTTTATTTTTTTTTTTTCTTTTGAAGATTCATCCTTCTATTCTTTTTTATTTTTCTTTCCTTCCTTCTTTCTTTGTTTTGGAATATATAGCGGGACTTCTTCTTTCTTTCTTCTTTTTTTTTTTTTTTTTGGAATGCCAGCTCTCGAACCCGCGCCTTGAGGTAATAAAGCATGGCTTTAGAACCATCAAGGCACAAGGCAGCTAGCTATATAGCGGGACTTTAGTCCAACATTTGGAGAACACCAAGTTTGTGGTCTGGTCCTGATGGGCTCAGCTAATGGGCTAATCTGGGCTGGGTTCTCATAGGCTTTTAGGTGTCAGGTTTAATCTTAAATTTAGAGTCACATTATTAAATATATTAGGTCTGTCGTCAAAGACTAGGCAATAACCTCACATCTGTTCCTTTTTTTTGAAAAAAAAAAAATATAGAACGTAGTTCATTTTCATTATGTGTATATGTACATATAGGTGGAAGTAGTTTCATAAATAAATAATGATTTTCCCGTCTTAGATATAAAACCCAATTGATCTTTTTTTTAGAGATATTAAACAAAATAAATAAGTTAATCATATCATATATTGTAATGATTAGATTACATATTAATTTATGGGTCATATAAATTAGTTTCGAGAAAAACAATAAATATAAATATTTTAAAGTAATTTAATTATCTTTCTTAATCTCTCCAAAAAAAAATAATTAGGTCTTATTGTGAAGGCTGAAGTTACTAAAAACGCATGATGCAATGAAGATAATAAACATATATACATTTCTTTTAAAAAAAGCATAAAAAGGGCTCGAACCGCTATCCACATCAACCATACTCTTTATAACCACCTGAATTAATCTAAGATATATAGTTGCAGTTCATTTTTAATTTGATCTACTAAGAAAATATTTATATAAATATCAAGCGAGACATGTGCATAACTTGCATTACACTCTCCTGCAATATATAAAACTGGACCCTTGAACCAAGTTTAGAGTATCTTTCACCTAGCTCAAATCTATCAACAATAATATTGTTCTCTAGGAATTTTGCTTCAACGTAAAATAAATATTAATCTAAAGGTTTTTACGCATGTAAATAGATTCTTGGTATGCTTTCATTTGTACGATCTTTTACTTAACGCATGACGATGATCACATGAAACAGATATGGAGGAGCCCATGAGAAGCAAACCAAGAACACTCAACAGCTCATCCTCGGACCATCATAGTAATGCTTTTAAGAAGGAAAAGAACAGAAAAACCAAGTCAACCTCTTCTCCTAGGTCCTCTTCATCATCTTCGTCCTCAACAAGACGATCAAGAGCACCAAAGTCAAAGCTTACGTCGTTTAGTGAAGCAACACCAACAATACAAGTCTAGACGTCAATGATTAGATGTCGGAAAATGCAAGAAAAAAAGAAAAGAAATTGTATGATATGCAAAGACGGGGACAAGGCTTAAAGTCCTAAACTTATATATATATATATATTGGTGTGTTATTAGTTTGTCTCACACATATATGATGAGAGTGAACATTTTTTACAGCTTAATTATTAGAACCACGTGATTTAATGTTATTGGTAAATTGATGGCAAATATTTAAGAAACTACCGAAATCATTTTGTGATAGATGTTGATTTAACCTTAATGGTCCACAGACACAACATAGAAAGCCCTGAAAACGTCATGAACACAGGTTTAAGGTTTAAAAGAAGAGCTCAATCCCAATGGGTACTTCACTCAGCCTCTTGAGTATCAGACTCTCTATGTGTAGCCATTAACAAGATCATTAGGTGTTCTTACTTAAAGACTAGCCTGTTAGAAAAGGAGCTCCTTCAACTTATAAACTACATATCTCACTTATGAGGCTTTGGAGAACAAGACTCAAAAAAGTAAGATATTTATTGGGGAAAAACTATTTAGTCTAGTCTAGTAATTAAGTTGTACTCCTTTTGGTCTTTTTTATGAGCAAATTTTTTTCTTGATTGTGTAAAATAAAGTGGCAGTTAAGATTAGTTAAAAACAATAAATATGTAAAAAAATGTTACATTTCTTCCAAATATGCCCATATTTCTGAAAACAGTATATGGGAGAGAATGGGTATAAAATATAAAAGAGAATGAGTAATAAATGATTAAATGAAAGAAAATTAGTGGTGAATGAGAGATAATTAATATAAAAAATATATATTTAATAATGGCAGAATAGAAAAAAGCAGGTTAAATATTGAGACACAAGAAAAAATTGCTTATATTAAAGACGAGCCCCAAAAAAGAGAATGTTGTTTGCAAAAGGACCGGAGGGAGTGTACAATATCCCTTTTGGTCCCTAATGTATGACTTCATTTGAGATTACTCCTTTTAGTCCTTTTTATAAGTAAATTTCTCTCTCTTAAACCTGATATTTAATATAAGCAACTTTCTTTTTGTGTCTCAAATTTAAACTAACTTTGCTACCCCTATTAAATACATATTTTTATATTAATTATCCCCCACTCACCACTAATTCTCTTTCATTCGCTCATTTATTACTCATTCTCTCTCATACTGGTATTTTTTTTATTACCAATTCTCTCTCTTATACTCTTTTAATAAATATGGGTATATTTGAAAAAGATATGATATTTTTGACACATTTATTGTTTTTAACTAATCCTAACCGTCAGTTCGTTTTGCTCAATCAAGAAAAAAGTTGCATATAAAAAGGACCAGAGGGAGTTATGTTGATCATAAATATAAGACTTATTTTATATATTTATCAATCTTTTCTAAAATTACCTTTGTTGATGCTCCCTTATCAATAATCAAGTAGGAGATAGATGGTAAGAATTAAGTAAGATGATCATGGTGTTTAAGAAAAAACATGTCATATTAATTAACTTAACTAAATATTTTAATCTAATCAAATTAAATAAATAAATCTTACGTTTAAGTTCCGGGTGAGTAACTTGGATTCGTTAGTTGCAACATGTACGGCGAAGTATTGGACAAATTAAGATGTAATGATTTAGGCATGAGCAGGCAAAATACATAGTTGTGCGATCTGAATGAAGTTGTGATTTCATTTTGGCGTGTTGTATTGGACCTTACAATCGATTATTACGATTGCCAGAGAAATGGGAGAAAATCTTAGTCGTTGTAAGAGAAGTTACCCTTACAAAATGCCTAAAAATTACTGAAATATGTAACGATCATCTACACTTGAAGCTGAAGACGTACATTACATGCATGATGGTATTCTGAAAAATTAATAATGATCGTATCTGTGTGTGCTTTTTGAAGTGAATTCTTATAACGTACGCGTGAATCAAATTAATGAGCAAAAAATAGAGAAGGGTGCAAAATTTATTCTGAATGCACCTACTCTCTTTTTTGTCAGTATCTGTATGCACCTACTCAACTTAATTACTTGGCGCATTTATATTATTATTATTATTATTATTATTATTATTATTATTATTATTATTATTATTATTATCATTATCATTATCATTATCATCATCATCATCATCATCATCATCATCATCATCATCATCATCATTATCATTTCCATGTGATCAAATTAACGTGATGTTTTGTATAGTACCCAATTAAACTAAAACGTCCTTAATTAATTTGAGTTCCAGAATATAGGTCAGTGAAATATAAATGCAAAACTACATTATTCAATTTAAGATGTCACACTCTCACGGTTCACTGATTAAAGTCCATTCCTGATAAATAAATGCATGGAATGTAAATAATATTCCAAGGGACATTTTGTGTGTGTGGGTAAAATTGTTCACAAATTCTTGGGAAGATTCTTGTTCTCAATGACAATGGTTCCTGCCTTCATCAGTTAGCTAGGTTTCAATCCAAAATTAAACCATGCAATTATGCTAAGGAAACTGTTGCCTTATTTTGTGTTTGTTCTTCCCAAAAAGACTCCACAAGGGGTCTTTGAGAAACAAGAGAATCGCTTTCATTAAATTTACGAAATGAAATTTCTAACATATTTGTTTCGTATAACATCAAAAAACTTGAAATAGGTTAATCTAAATGCTCACTCGGACTAGTTTAGTATTGGCCAGAAAGGGGTGGGAATATTTTTTATATTAATTGGTTCGTCATGAATTAGCTTCTTTTCTGTTCCTATACCAAAATAAATTTAAATTTACATATTCATGTTTTTTTTAATTATACCAAGAGAGGAATCTGACTCTGATGAATATCATTCACGTTTCATCCCATCACATAATGAATTAGCTTCATATCTAATCAATTAATTTTTTATATAAATTATTGAAGCTTATTTATGATTTAATATTTTTAGACGACAGGCTGCATATTTTATAAGAGTCGAAATGTTATCCCATTTTTTTTTCCAAATTAAGTGTTATTAAAATAACAAAAGATGAATTTATCAAAATAAACAAAAGATGAAATTTTAAACTTTTCATGATATGATCCCTTTCCATCATATAGTTTACTCCTTCAGTTCTTAATATAAGACATATTTACCTAATTTGATTAGATTAAGAAAGTTGGTTAAGTTAATTAATATGACATGTATTTTCTAAAACACCCTAAGCATATTCCTTAATTCCACATTCCTTCTTGATTATTGTTGAGGAAGCATCAATAAAGGTAAATTAAGAAAACATTGACAAATATATAAACTATGCATTATATTTATGACTAACATTAATTTCTAAATGTTGTCCTATAATTAGAACCGGAGGAGTAGTTATAATATTATGGAAATTAGTAAGTAGTCCCTTGGGTCCCTAATACATGATCTAATTGGGTAGCTGAACTCTATATAAAACATATTTTTTATATTTATTAACATTTTCTTGATCTATCCTGCTCTTTTCACAATAATCAAGTATGAGAGAGGTGGGTAATTAAGGAAGATGATTAAAAATTTTTAAGAAATTATATAACATATTAACTAACTTAACTAATTTTTTTAATATAATCAAATTAAATAAATATATCTTATATTAAATACATGAATAAATATTAAATTAGTTACTGGGTGCGACATGGAGGAAATAGGGAGCTGTTTCGTTGGACACAGCTTGCCAGTGTTTGCAGGGGAACTCTACAGGACGGAATCAAACGATCCTCCGCTCTACAGAATCCTATGCCTTCACGTATTTTGCTTACACTACCCTTCTTCAATTAATTTAATTAAAATTTGTTTTATTTCTTACATTCATTAATTAATTTTCAAATTCAATTTTTATATATATTAAAACGTACGTTTGGCTATAGCCTATAGGATGGCAACACCTCCAGCAACTGATGATAGAGAAGACTGCAATGATAATAACAGTAATAAGAATTGATTGATGAATGATGAATGATGAATGGGTGGAGTATTTATTTTCACTACTGCTGGAGTATTTATTTTCACTACTGCAAAAAAAACGCAAGTTATGATGCTGAATTCAAAGGACATTATGGAGTTTGGGAAGCGTCATAGTTTCCCATGCTGTTAAAATAAGTTACGGCTCTTCTTGAATATATGGCAACGCCGTAGCTTGATTATTTAATTTTTTTTTTAATTATAACGTTATAGCGCTTTTTGGGGGAAGCGCTGTAGGAAATTGGCACTTTTCTAGGAAAGAGCTATAGGAAGTCAATGACTTCTAATGGTACTTCTCTAGAAAAGTGTCATAGTAAGTCTTTTCTTAAAAAAAAAATCGTAATTATTTTTTTTTTCCTGATGTAAACCTCTATTTACAATCCAAAATTAATTCACAGCGATTTATAATATAATTCACAATAAAATGAAATAACATAGCACGTATTTTTTGCAATATTGTGTTTTCATGTACCAAGTATAAAAGATCTCCAGCATTAACTTGCTTAAACTTGAACCATACACATTATACTTCTACGGAGGATTAAACTACATATTATTATATTTGTAAGCTTAAAAATTAAGAAAATTACAATATATAAGAAGTTCAAGAAGATAGAGTTGAAATTTCAAATAAATACCTAAAAACAAAATTATGAGCACACATGTAAGATTCATGAGAGATTTTAACTAAAAAATCGTGGACCAAATGTTGTAAAAAAAAAAAAACACTTTCACGCTAGGGAGCTTCTGACGGAGGCAAGGAAAAAAAATAGGTGAGAGAGAAAGCTTTGTACTGCAATGGAGGTTTGGGAAATGGAGGAGCTAAAAAGAATGCTGGAAGATGAAAATGAAAATGAAAATAGAGGGTAGTAAAAATTATATAGCAACATGGTAGGAGAAGCTATGACGCTGTGTCAAGCGAGTATTATTAAAGGCATATATTATATGCCTTTAATGGGACTCCCTTAAAAAAGCGTCATTAAAGTCACTATTGACTATAAGTATTTTTTTTTTAAAGCAGAAGCTTTTATCAATTGACACTATGGTTTTTTTTTTTTTAAGTTTAAAATCTGTTATGAATCTTAACTTGTAGTTTTATGTATGCTTATAGATTTTTTTTAGGTATTTGCTTGAAGTTACAACTTTCTCTTAAACTTTCTATACATTATAAGTTTTTTTAATTTTTAAGCTTACAAATATAATTTTATTAGTTGTTATTTGTTTAATTTGCTCAATGTCTTTTATATTTAACTTATTACTTAAAACTATTTTTTAAAAAAAACATTTCTATATGCCTACTTGCTTGAGAAAACATTGAAAAAGTCTTACAAAACAAAAATGTTGAAAAAGGTGTAATAAAGGTTTTAATAGCCTTTAATGGCACTCCTTTGAGAAAGCGCCATTAAAGGCTTAATACACATTTTTTAACGTTTTCTCAAGCAAGTAGGCATATAGAAAATATTTTTTTTTAAAAAAATAATTTTAAGTAATAAGTTAAATATAAAAGGCATTGAGCAAATTAAACAAGTAACAACTAATAAAATTATATTTGTAAGCTTAAAAATTTATAATGTATAGAAAGTTTAAGAGAGTTGTGACTTCAAGCTAATACCTGAAAAAAAAAATATAAATACACATAAAAGTATAAGTTAAGATTCATGACAAATTTTAAACCTTAAAAAAAACCATAGTGGTAATTGACGAAAGATTCTGCATTAAAAAAAAAAAAAAAGACTTACAATCAAACTTATATTTCCCTGCATTAAATAACCTCTTGTATGACGCTTGACCAGGAAAGCATCATAGCTACTTGATACCTTGTATGGCACTTTCGTGGGCAAGTGCTATACAAGGGGAGTAATTTTTTTTTTTTTAAAAATAACTCATTGTATGGCGTTTCTCCAGTCAAGTGTCATATAAAGTATTAGCCAGCTACAGTGCTTTCCTGGTTCAATGTAATAGCTGCCACATGTATTTTTTTTAAAAAAAAGTAGAGGTATCCTCCGGCACTTGTTTGAAGAAGTGTCATAAGATTAGGGCCGCCAAATCTATATTTATAGTAGTGTTTTCCAATATCCATGGCTAAAAGAATTGTAAATTGTTATGTAAACAAAATAAAAAGAATTGTAATTTGTTAATGGATGTTTGTAACTTAGAGGTTGACGTGATCTATAGATGTGCAGGTCAAAAACAGATACTCTAATTGATAAAAGAGTTTTCTACGAAGAATTGCGTTGTTAATAATGATTAGGTTGTAATAGACTTTTTGTTGATTTCTTTATTGTTTGAAGGATGAACAATAATTTTATAGAATGTTGATTGTGCAGTATAAAGCCTATTCTTTTGGAGGTAATGAAATTCTTTATATCATATACCAAAAAGCGAAAAAAAAAATGGAGCTTAAATGCATGAGTTAAACCTTTTTTAAAACGTTTAATATGGCCAAAAGAAGAAGAAGAAGAAGAAACCTTCTTCACAACGTGAAAGAATTAATGCTCGGTTTTGCCTATAAGCACAACGTCTCAATCTAGTCCATGTGAATGAGAAAACACATTTGAATGAGATACTCTCAATTAAGTCTTAAAGTGTTCAAATTTAACCCAATCGAATAGTCATATCTAAAATTAGTATTATTTCGAATCCTTAATATAAAATAAGATCTTATATTAAAAATTAGAGGTAGTATCTTATAATCAAAACCTAACAATGACAATTGTTAAGTTGTCATTAGACGCGTTTTTTGAGCCTAATTCTCTTCGGACAATTGGCCGCCCTAGATCAGTCACATTTAAATTCTTTCATCTTATGTCCTCTTAAATTTACACGATATATAATGCTCAAATAATTATTTAGTAGTACATATAAAAAAAATTATCAACGACAATCGATAAAAAATTTTTTTTACAAGCAGTTACTAAAGCCATAATTTTGCAGCTACTTTACCATTATTTTCACCGCTTAATAAATATTATTGATCACCATAGTAAATGAGACAATCGTTTTACAGACGGGTATGGAATTACCAATCGAGCGAAAAAAATGACACTAATTAACTTGAAAAATAGTACTACATGTGCATGCATTGAGGTGAACAAAATGTATAACCAGTAATAAACATAATTGTACTACTATTTCTCCGTTAGTATTACTAGTAATTCTTAGTCTTACTACATCTAATCAAGCGTTGCAGCGTATATGTTGATTCCATATTCACATATTGTATCATCTTCGTGAGTTTGATTAAAAATAAAAAATGCATCTTCAAATACATTAAAACTTCTGAATGTCAAAAAAGAAAAAAAAAACCATTAAAACATGGAGGAGCCCAAACTCGTTAAGGTACGTCCTTTGCGTCTCTACTGTAAACTCATTTAATTTGTGGCTGCCAATTAGGAAAAAGAACTGCCGTAACCTCATAAGTAGTCAACATCGTTTGTGGGGGATTGTGAGTGGAGGGTGTCTCTTGTTGATTTTTTTTGTTTATTTTTTATTAAGTGTATTTATTATTAGATCAATTTTCAATGGTTGAGATTTATCATAATAGATTTTTATTATAATGGTATTTTTTACATATTATTAAATCTTAACTATTAAAAGTTGATTTAATGGTATATACCCTCAATAAAAAATAAATAAAGAGAGAAATCAATAAAGATATCATTCTCCCATTTGTCAGAAAATATTTAGGACCCGTTTGATTAGATTGCATTGCACACATGCGATGGTAATCTTGATTGCATTACCATTGGTGGCCTGTTTGGTTGGGCTTATTAATGGTAATGTAGATTACAATTGTAAAATAGATTGCATATTTTATGGTAATCTCCATTCATAGGGGGACCCCTATGAAAACTCATTGCAGGCTTGTAATCATTGATGAAATCTCAATTTTGACCCTACTAATATAATAAAAAGACAATATATACCCTCAATAGACAAAACATCAAAATTTATATTCAATTTATTTGCCTTTCAAAAACAAAAACCCTAACGTGAGCGCAGAATATCGTCAATCAACATTCAACACTCTTTCTCCATGGTGATGACTGGAATTTGATTTTCTTTCCTAAAAAGCAAAATGTGGAGGCACGTCTTAGAAAAATGATTTTCGTACTAACTGAATATATGTTCAAGCAAAGCAAAGAAACATACAAATATACTGCACTTCTCTAAATTATCAACCCTCCCGTGGGCCTGTGATTAAGAGGGAGGTGCTTTTCTAAATATTCTATTTCCCCTCGTTTTCCTTTTTGCGTCTCTCGTTTTTTGTTTATGGTCAAAGTCTTTTGTATGCATATACATTTCCTTTTGATTTCCCATACCCGACTTTAGAAGTTCTGTAACCTTCACAACGGCTGCTTGGGGGAGACAGATTATTGGGGTGAGGAAGGAGATGATTGGTGATGGAGGTTTTTTTTTATATTTAATGGGTATTTTGGACTTTTTATGATTCAATTTAAATATTAAAAAAAATTTCTCAACATCTTATTATTAAGCTACCAAACATGATGATGGTAATCATTATTGCATTGCACCCCATTGCATTGCAGTCCATTACATTACCAGAGGGGTTTGCAATTGAACCAAACGGGCCCTTAATTATCTTCGTATGGGATTAAAAAGTTACAGTTATTCATATTCTAAAACATTCAAGGTAAAAAATATATATTCTAAAATACACTCTCCCTTATATTCATAATATAAGTAGCTTCTAAGGGGATTTTTTTTTTTTTATGCAATAAGGGGGTTTTTTTATCACAATATAAATCACTAGTAAAATAATTTATATTCATTTACTAATTTCACTTCTGTAATTAATATTTAAATGTGACTTCTTATATTTTTTTCTTTTGCCTCAAAACTTCATTAAATATAGGTAATGTTGGAAAATTTTCAATTCAAGATATATTTAACAAGTTAATTGTCATTATTTAGTTCATATGAATTAATTAGAAATGGCTTATATGATGAATCATGCACATAATTTTCATCAAAAATTTAATGCAACTACGGTAAAAATAAAAAAGACAAAAGTGCTACATAGTATATTCAATGTAACTAATTTTTTTGGGCCATATACAATAACACGGCAACAAATTATGAAGTCTTGTATATTTTTTGTAATAAGTTTGTACTCCCTTTCTCTCTATTACAGGGCAGTAGAGCTGGGAAAATGGGCTAAACCTTTTGTGTCGACTTGTTTAGACCCTGAATTTATAAGGGTAGGACTAAAAGGGCTAGCCCTATAAGGTAAGGGCCGGCCCTTTTAAGCCCTTATTTTTTAAAAAAATTTATATGATAATAATATTATTGATTTTTTATACTTTTGATGATGCAAATATTTATTTATTATTATCTTTTTTAGAATTAAGTCAAAAGAACATCTTGTATTAAGAATCCTAAAAATTAAAAACTTATAAAAGATATTTCTTATTTCATAAATATTCTTACTAATTTTGTGTTTTTTAACTTATTTTCTAGTGATTGTTCTGCTTATATCTTGTGTTGTTTATTTTGTTGACTACTTACACATTTCTTTTTTTTTTTTTTTTTTTTGCCAAGACTACTTACACATTTCAAGATATATTTATAAGAAGAATTTTTAATTTTGTTAAGTTTTCTCATCAATTATTTTTCATTGTAGTATATGGATAATAGTTTACCTTTGATTATAACTTATTGACTGTGTTTGTTTGTTACATGATGCATGCCGTTCACACATTAATTTTGACAACATTTTTATGTTGAATTAGGACTTTTATTGTTGTAATTTTGTTTCTTTCAAAAAAGTTGAAAAAATAGTAAAAGATTATTAAAATAGCTTCGGCTCTACAGGGTCGGCCTTACCCTTATGCTTAACTGCCGTGTCACAAAAAATGACTATTTTTCTTAAACCGGGGCTAAAAGGGCCGACTCTTTTACGCCATGACCCTTGAAGGGCCCGCCCTTGTTTTTTACCAGCTCTACATGGTGGCTTAGAAGGTGTCCTTACTAGTTTTTATAAAAGCATTTTCTAGTTTTAAGAAATATTGATTTTTTTTGTATATATTCATATTTAAGAAGGGTGAAGAGAGAATAAAAATTCATATATTTTGGAGTTTAATGTAGTCAATAAGGATAATGTTAGAAAGAAAGAAAAACTTAGATTAATTCCTTTATATCTATTGTCAATTAAATTTTCAAATCACACATAGTCATGTGTCTTATTTATTTTATATGAATTTATAATTAAATGATACAAGTAATAATATTTAAAAAAATATGGCATGTGGTCATGCAAATTTTATGATAAATTTAATATTTTTAACTATCACTCTGATCCTTGTTATAAGTCTATTTTAACTAATTTTTATATAACAATGATTGTTAGTCAAGTCATTAAACATGCTTAAAGTTTTTCAAGTTTATCTTTATTAAAAAAAATTTCTCCCCTCATTTACAAATCACTCTCACATTTCTCTCCTCTTTCTCTCTTTTCAACAAGAATTAAATCGCGATAAAATTGGAAAACTTTATTGATAACATATAAGTGGACTTAGCGTGTGTTCGGCATAATAAAAAAAAAGTGATTATAGGGTCAAACCATGGTTTCAGCCTGGTACCAGCCGAACACCCCATTAAATCAAATAATCCCGTTTTTCATTCAATCCCGTTTTTCATCCAAAAAAATCCCGTTTCTCATAAGCTATTTCTACACACTTTTGAAGTCTGATTATTACCGTTGGGATAATAATTATACACAGTGACCTGTACTTTTCTCTTCCCTCTTTTCCTTTTCGCGTGCGTGGTCCAACAAAGCTCATCTTCTCCATTTTCTGAGTACTTCATTCTCCTCCGTTTCCTTCTCACTGACCGGTCGGCGTTCTTGTCTTCTCCGTTTTCTCTTCCCGTTTCGTGTCGATCGCAGCTGCACCTTGTCGTTCCCATTCTCTTTCCGTTTCGCGTCGACCTTCATTCTCGTCTTCTCCGGTTTCTCGATCGGCATATCCTTGTGGTTCCCATTCTCTTTCAGATCGGAAAAGCTTCGATCTGAAACACATTCCCTTCTCTCGCGGTGAACGGAAAGCGGTGACGGAAAATCCCTTGCAAAATCGAAGGAAAATCTCTAGAATTGGGACACGCGCGGCACTGGAATTCTGGATTGGTAAAAAAAGAACTACCCAGCGACCTAACCCTTCGCCGCAGTCTCCTCTAATCCCAATGCCTCTTCGATTGTGTCCTCATCCTTCCTCTTCGTCCCCCAGTTTCAGATCTGAAAAAACGCACACCACAAAATACCAACCCGTACAACGACGGCCTGCTGAAACGGAGGAGACGAGATCGATTGGCAGCGATCACAGGGGAGACGAGGTTCGAAGGCATCTGATAATAGCTTAGATGTTGTGTTTTTCTTATTGTTTTAATAATAAAAAATATCCTATGTTCACCTGCAATTCCATAGGAGTTTTGATATCTCATGAAAATCGTCAGAACAAGATGGAGAGAGGGAGGTGAGTTGGATGTGGTGGGAAGGAGACTGGAAATGAAGAACGGGGGCGCGTGAGTTGGTGGCGGGGCTCTTTTCTCCCTCTTTTTCCGCAAAAAAAAAAACAGTGGGGCATGTAGGATTAAAATTAATGTAGGTGTTGTATTTTGAGTTATGTAAACAGATGGGTCTTAGGAAAATCAGACTATTTACAGACTCCTTTCTGGCCATCCACCTTCTATATGCTAATTGTGGCGTCGATCACCCTTTGTATGATATCGTTTCGACTACCAGACACGGACACACTTGCAAAAATCAAAACCATTCCAAAGAATTTAATGAAGAATAATATATATATCTTTAGAGACTAGGCAAGAGTGGTAAAAAAAACAGAAATTAAAGACACGGACACACTTGCAAAAATCAAAACCATTCCAAAGAATTTAATGAAGAATAATACAGTGGGTTTGGCAAGAGATAACCCAGGTTGTGAAAGGAGATGAAAATTAATATAGTGTACGCCTTCAATATGTACGTTTGATCTGATTTTTTAATTTACTACATAATTGACTAATGTTGTAATTTTATAATTTTTGCATCTATTTTTTTATATTACATAATTGACAAATGTTATAATTAAAAAATTTTTGGACAAATTTATTTCATTTATTGTAATTATTATGCAATTTAATGTCAAATAATACTTAAAATATAATCTTATCCTTTATATGTAATTATCATAAAAGTTAATGTCCTTTTTAGTCATTTGACCATGAAAAAAGCTATTCTGATAAAATCATCCAAACACTCTCATTTTATCAAAATCATTTTTTCCCATAATCTATTTTCTTATAATCTATTCTCCAAAAGCTATTCTCTCCAGAATCTATTCTCCAAAAGTTAATAAGAACACACCCTTATATTTAGGATTAAATATTGCTTCTAAAAGTGAACTTATA
Source organism: Inga laurina (assembly GCA_963855925.1). NCBI lineage: Eukaryota > Viridiplantae > Streptophyta > Magnoliopsida > Fabales > Fabaceae > Inga > Inga laurina. The sequence goes on along the minus strand of OY979701.1, from coordinate 79,690,899 downwards.
ATAAAAATCAGTTTGGTACTCTTGGTATTTTTATTGATGGGTGTCAATTAATAGAAGTGACTTACACTCGGTGTAGTCCTTTTTATAAGAAACACCTATCAAATTCATGCTCTTTAAAATATTTGTTAAAAGTAATGAATATATTAAATATGTATCTTTTTTTTTTAATTATATCCTTATTTATCAAAAGAATACATGAGAGATAACACGTGGATATATATTACATAGAAATAATAGTGGTATATATTTAATAGGGGCAAAAATTAAAAACCCAGATTAAAATTTCAGATAAAAAGTACTTGCTCCTTGTAAAAAATATCGGTTTTAGTATTTGGGTAGAGAGTGAGAATTTTCTTCCAACCATATCATGATCTTCATATCTCTCTTTTCTCTCTAATGCATTTATGTCGATTGGCCCTCCATAAATGCCATTACACCTCAATACCCTCTGCAATAACTCTTCCGCACTACCCCCCATCATCTTCTTCCTCCTCATCTATCTCTTGATTCCTCTCTCTCTCCCCCTCCCCCCAACAGTCTCTCTCTCCTCTTCTTCTTCCACCACACCATCCGCTTCCATTAATGAAAGTTATAAAACCCTTGTTATAATTAACACTACAACGTCTCAATCGCAAATTACAGGTCCCTATTTCCCAACAATTCAAACATCTTTCTCTCTGCCTCCTTCTCCTTCTCCAACCCTACAAAGTCTCTTCTGCTTGCATGTGCCCTTTTAACCGTTCCTTTTGGGTCTACCATTCTCCAAAGTTTGACTTGCTACTTTAACCTACTTTCTCCGTTACTTGTCGACTCCCAAGATAAAAAGCGAGAGATTTTTTAAGTGCGTTACAACTTACAATAGTCTCTGTGTCAACCATTTCACACAATGTCAACCCTATTTTCGTTTTGTCTTTTCTGATTTTGTGCGCCTCTTCGGGTTTTAGAGTCTCCAATTCTTGCACGTAAACAGAGAGAGAGAGAGAGAGAGAGCAAAAGTCTTTTTATGCCTCTTTTACAACTACAAGAAAAGCCCAAAACTTGCTCAATCTTCTTTCTTCTTGTTCAAAGCTTCTTCTCTCGTTGATCCAGAGAGATTTTGTTCTCATCAAACTCTCCAGAAAAATGTCAATTTCTTCTTCAGTGACTCAACCACTTTGAACTGAGAGAGAAGAAGGAAGAAGAAACATGCATCAGAATTGCAAGTGCATGCCACAGAATTTTAAGCAAAGAAAGAGGATTATTCTCTATAGCGATCTTCTTCTTCAAGGCTAGCTAATCCATCTTCCATATACGTTCAGGTGAGCTTATCTTTTCTTTTTTGCTTTTCCCCCTAATAAAACAGATGATAGTACCCTGTTGTACGGAGATTTTAAGTTTTGCCAAGTTTTAGGAAAACAGAAATTAAATATTTGAATAGACGCGAAAACTAATACGTATTTTCTCACCAACAGCAGCATTATATATATATAGTGGGAATTTCGTTTTCTTAGAGAAAACATCTAACACAATGGTTTTTATTATGAATATAGCTGATAATCACAGAAGCAATAATTTATATTTTGGTTTCTGTTTCTGCTGTAATATTTCAATAACCAAAAGTTTTAAATAAAGAAGAAAATGAGGGTTTTCTTTTGGCGAGGAAAAAGGGCAGCGTCCTTTAAATGGGTTCTCTTACATTGTAAGTTCCTCTTGCCATACTGTGTAAGTATCTGAATATCAATATAATCCTTCAAATTTCAAGAGAGAACTAACGATCTTATTTTGAGAGTATCATCCCATGAGAGAGAAATTGATCCTTCAAAACCTCAACTAAATCTTCCTCAGGGCCTTTCCCAAAGCCCTTTTAATTTTTTTTCTACTTTTTTTTTAAAAAAAAAATCCTTGTTCAGTTCAGCCTGCTTCTACAATGTGTTTTTATTTTTCCGTTTTGTTGTTGGCTTAACATCTGTGTCTGGCAGATTGGAAAGAGCAAACCGTGTAGCTTCCAGAATTTCGGGATTTGTGTGGCCAAAATGTTTCAACAGCCAAACATGTTTGATTCTAATAATATCCTGGACATATCCCACAAGATGTCGTCGGACAGTGATGTAATGGGAATAAGGAAGACCAATGACGATGATTTCGAGACCAAATCGGTGACTGAAACAACCATGGAAGCTCCTTCAGGCGACGACCAAGACCCCGCCGAGCAACGTCCCAAAAAGAAGCGCTACCACCGCCACACGCAGCGCCAAATACAAGAGTTGGAAGGGTATGTATTATAATTATTTGACCTTTAACTCAATTTGAGTCTGAATCCCCAAAACTAGCTACTTATAATTGTGTAAAAATTTCTCTTTCAGCTTCTTCAAGGAGTGTCCTCACCCAGATGACAAACAAAGGAAAGAGCTGAGCCGTGAGCTGGAATTAGAGCCTTTGCAAGTTAAGTTTTGGTTCCAAAACAAGCGCACCCAAATGAAGGTAAAGTTTGATTATATTTAAGCTTTTGGTTAGATGGTTTCAGTGTAAAATGCAATCTCTTTAAAAGGCTTAATCATAGTAGCTGCATCATCATTTAATAATCATTATTTCTCATCTTGATTATATTGACACACACACAAATATATACAGGCACAACATGAGCGCCATGAGAATTCTATTTTGAAGGCTGAAAATGAAAAGCTTCGTGCTGAGAACAATAGGTACAAGGAAGCCCTAAGCAACGCTTCATGCCCTAACTGTGGAGGCCCTGCTGCTCTTGGTGAAATGTCCTTTGACGAACAGCACCTCAGGATTGAGAATGCTCGCTTAAGAGAAGAGGTATATATGTTGGAATTTGAAGGATTACATTGATGTAAAGAAAAAATAAGGACTTCTGAAATATTATATTATATATATATATATGTATGTATGTATATATGTTACTTACATCAACAATATACATGTGTGTATAAATCTTAACATTGCTAACACTTCAAAATTACATCATCAGATCATAATAATAATCATCTTGACCTTCTCTTTTTCTACTTGATCAGATAGATAGGATATCAGGAATTGCAGCCAAATACGTTGGGAAGCCAGTGACATCCTTTTCACACTTTTCATCTCATCACCTTCCTTCGCGGTCGCTGGAAGATCTTGGAGTTGGTAGTAATTTTGTGTCACAGTCAGGGACAGTAGGGGAAATGTACAGTTGTGTGAGTAACAGTGATCTTATGGGGTCATCACTGCCAGTGCCTTGTGAAGCTGACAAGCCCATGATTGTGGAGCTTGCTGTTGCAGCAATGGAGGAACTCACCAGATTGGCTCAGGCTGGAGAACCCTTGTGGGTTATCTCTAGTGACCATAATGAAGTTCTTAATGAAGAGGAATACTTGAGGACTTTTCCTAGGGGCTTATTGGGTCCTAAACCTTTGGGATTAATATCTGAAGCTTCAAGAGAATCCGCTGTCGTTATCATGAACCATGTTAACCTTGTTGAGATTCTCATGGACGTGGTAATTATGTGTTCATTTTCATATTTCTTTATATTAATTATTAAAGGCTAAGATATAAATTTGTTTTGGAAGTTTTCACTAATGAGTACTGTTATCCCATAAAGTTTTTCAAGTTTAATGTCGAATCAAAATTTTTTAAAATATAGAAATATTATCTTATGCCTTTAAAAAACTAATGTTAACCATTAAAAAATTAATATTAACTGTTAATTTTTTTTAATAATAAAAGGTAATATTACTCAATTTTAACATTTTTGGGGCAAAACAAAACCTAGAAAAACTTTTAGGACAATATTGAATCCCAACAAAAACTTCCTCAGCAAATTTGCAGCTCAACCCCATGATTAAAGACTTTGCTAGTAATATATATATATATATATATAATTGATTACGGATTTCAGAATCAATGGTCAAGGGTGTTTTGCGGCATTGTTTCAAGAGCAACGACACTTGAAGTCCTGTCAACTGGAGTGGCAGGAAACTATAACGGAGCACTGCAAGTGGTAATTGATTTTTTTTTTAACCTTGATCCGAGGATTGAAATGAAGTAGACAAATTAAAATGCATCAATATGTGCCTCCTGTCTTTGATATAAGATCTCATTGATAGTGCAATTTACAATGCAAGTGAGATTTTATATTAAGATTCAGAGGTAGTATTCGATTATTGATTTCATGTAAGAATTTGTTTGGTCTTAATAATTACTACAGATGTCAGCTGAGTTCCAAGTGCCTTCACCTCTTGTTCCTACAAGAGAGAACTACTTCGTTAGGTACTGTAAGCAGCACGCAGATGGGACATGGGCAGTGGTCGATGTTTCCTTAGACAACCTACGACCAGCTGCTTTATCTAAAAGCCGAAGAAGGCCTTCTGGTTGTCTCATCCAAGAATTGCCAAATGGATACTCTAAGGTGACATTTCACACTACTACTCGTATATATGTTGCTCATACAGTTCAAGAACTGTACACGTGCGTCGTCTAACTAGTCTTCTTCTTCTTCTATATATGAATCTAATAATGCATCTCTGCAGGTTACTTGGATTGAGCATGTAGAAGTGATGGATGATAGAAATTTGCACAATATATACAGACCCTTAGTCAATTCTGGCCTTGCCTTTGGAGCTAAACGTTGGGTGGCCACACTAGATAGACAATGTGAACGCATTGCTAGTTCTATGGCCTCCAACATACCTGCAGGGGACCTTTGTGGTATGAGACTAATTAACTTGTCATTTAAAACAAACACAAACTCAGGTGTGTGTGTGTATAAAGAGAGACCCAGTACACAAGGCTCCCACTAGATAGGGTCTGAGAAGGGTTATATGTGTGCAGCCTTATTTTCACAAATAGAAAGGTTGTTTTTAATATTTGGATCCATGACCTCTTAATCACATGACATTAACCTTTAGCGTTACTTCAAAGCTTACTGTGGTCAAGTATATGTATATATATATGGTACTTTATTATATATCTATTCATAGTAATGGATTCCTATATGAATGATGAACAGTGATAACAAGTTCAGAGGGAAGGAAGAGTATGCTGAAGCTAGCGGAGAGAATGGTGATGAGCTTCTGTGCAGGAGTAGGGGCTTCAACAGCACATGCATGGACAACACTATCAGCAACTGGGAATGATGATGTCAGGGTGATGACCAGAAAGAGTATGGATGATCCTGGCAGGCCTCCTGGTATTGTTCTCAGTGCTGCTACTTCCTTCTGCCTCCCTGTTCCTCCCAACAGGGTCTTCAATTTCCTCCGACATGAAAGCTCCCGAAGCGAGGTACTTCATCATTGCTTCATTATTAATTTACTACTGCTAGTTTTTGTTATTAGAATACATCAAAAAAAGCCTCACATTGATTATATGAACATTGAAAAGACGGAATCTAATCTTAAAGCAGGTCCTGTTAAATTAAGTCATTTTGATAAGAAAGACCAACCTAATGTATACCTAAATCCCCAAATCTAACACTTGTTGGTTGCTAGCTGGCTATTGTAAGTATCAAAATATTAGAGTCCCATATGGACTAATTAGAAAAATGGTCGAAGCTATTTTGATAAAAAGATAACCCTAATATATACTTACATCTCAAAAATCTAATAGTACGTCGTCTGATTTTGTTGAATTTGAATGCAGTGGGATATTTTATCCAATGGAGGTATGGTCCAAGAAATGGCTCACATAGCAAATGGTCGTGATCCAGGAAATTTTGTGTCTCTACTTCGTGTCAATGTAAGAAGCTTAACTAGCTTCTTTATATAATGTAAGAATATCTTGTGAATCATATATACATGAACATTAAGAGGTGTGTGGGTGTTGTTATTATTATTGCAGAGTGCAAATTCAAGCCAGAGCAACATGGTGATACTTCAGGAGAGCTGTACGGACGCGACGGGGTCGTATGTGATATATGCTCCGGTGGATATTGTGGCGATGAACAATGTGCTTGGAGGAGGAGACCCTGACTATGTTGCTCTCTTGCCCTCTGGTTTTGCCATTCTTCCTGATGGCTCCTCCTCACTGAACAACAATAATGGAGGAGGAGGATCATCAGGGAATGTTTTTGTTGATGATGTTGGATTATCATCATCATTATCAGGAGGTTCTCTTCTCACTGTTGCATTTCAGATCTTAGTTGATTCTGTTCCAACAGCAAAACTCTCTCTGGGCTCAGTCGCTACTGTTAACAGTTTGATTAAGTGCACTGTTGAAAGGATCAAGGCTGCGGTCATCTAACTTAAAATAATGTGGTAATCTTTTATATATCTTCAAATAATCACTCATTTTTATCTTTCTATAAGGGGAGAATCTCAAAGAACGAATATAATCACTAAAAAGTTTTAATAATAAGTGAGTAGTACCATGAATTTGTTGACATTTCTTATACTAAAATTTGTCATTATTTAACGTTGCGCCTCACTTATTACCAAACTTTTTTTAGTGATTCTATTTTTTTCTTGAAATCTTATAGAAATTTTCCCTTCTATAAATTGCGATACATTTCTCAAAGTTGTTTCTCCTTCAAGTTGTTAGGGGGGAGATATATCGAGAAAGGAGAAAAGGCTGGGAAAGCAGGGAAAAAGTCAATGAACGCACCTTGAAGTATCCGTTGCAGAAGCTAAAAGTTAATATATATTACCATCTTCGAAGGATATTGGGTTCGGGTATTGACTTCGCAATAAGGAAAAGGCTGAAGTAGGTTTGATTAATTAGGTCATTATTATTATTAGGACTTAGTATATGTAACTTAGAGAATAACTCTAAATTTAACCAGCTTCTGATCTCTGTCTTTTATTATTAGCTTAATTTAATTGGCCTTTTGATCTTACCTAGCTAGTTTGTATTGTAAACTTATGAGAAATTAAAACTTTGCTCTTAAATATTATCTTGGGTTTTCTATTTTCTCAATTTGCTTCTTTTGCTAGCTCAATCCAACATAAAATCATTGTATTATGATTACAATATCCTTGTTTCAATATCATTTTGATCCTTTCTACCACAGGTTTTTCTTGGGAGCATAGCTAAAGATGCAAAAAAAAAAAACAAAAAATTAGGGATTGACTTGTCAAAATGTAAATACGCTGTTGTCAAATGTAGAAATTTTACTTATGTTTTTTAAAGTAATTAACTTGAAAATAACAAGTTAATTTTTTTTTTGTCACATGTCGCATGTCGCATGTCGCATGTCACATGTCGCATGTCGCATTTACTCTTACAATTTCTAGTGTCCTTTAATATTTAACATGTCCAACGTCCTACCTTGGAAAATTTCCAAATTGTTTAAGCCCATAATGTCAATTTCTGCCTTGTGGGCCCTCTATGTCTCCTTTTGAAGATTATTACAACTTAAAACTCATGGATGCAACAAAGGAGATTACGACGTAAATATATCGTTCTTTTAAATTTATATTTTCCACATAACGGAATTACAAAAACTATATATAACCATCTTGCGAACAGTATATACAATTTCTTTCTTTTATTTTTCTTACTTTTGAAAATTATCTTTGCTTTTGCTAAGTGTTATTGTGCGCAGAGAGGCAGATGAGAACTTTAAAAGAATTGCTCTACTTGACTCCATGTGTTTGCTTCCTTTTAGCTACTTTTTCCTTTTAATTTTTTACATGCTAGATCCAATATATGATTATAATGTGAAGAACCAATTTATGCAGTTTGTGAATCTACCTTGTACTCATGGACATATTTAAATTAAACAGATATATCATATATATACATACACACATATATATATATATATACCGTACCCGCTAAATACGCACACACACACTTCAAGATTTTTACAAGCAATTCTCACACACCCAGACATAATCTAAAAGTAGTTTAATTGCAAGTTTTTCAAACGCCATTACAGTTCATCCATCTCATTATTAATTTCTATCAACATGTACGTTAATGATCTCTTTTACATACATCCTTTTAATTATCCTATCATGTATATGAAGGGTAAATTTTAAAAAATATATTTAAAATTTGAGTTATGCGTAAATAAAATATGAGGAAATATACTAATTAATAGCAAAAATCACTGTAAAACCTTCAGGAATGAATGTAACCAAAAAATTTTAATAATAAATATGGGAACAATGTAAACTTATTATCATTTCTTACACATAACTTATTATTGCATCCTATTTACTTATTGTAAAAAAATGTATTACATTACTTCTTTAAGATTCAGTAATGATTTTCCCTCCTAAATTTCTCAACCCTTCCAAAAAAAAAAAAAAAATCATACTTTATTCGGTCCTAAATGTAAGACCTAGTTGGCTATTTTTGAAAAAATTAAAGAAGCTAAATAAGCTACTTAATCATATCATATGTTGTGTACATTTAAATTATATATCAATTTATAAATTTAAAAAATTAGTTTGAAAAAAATGATGAATACAAATACTTTAAAGAAATTTAATTAATTTTCTTAATTTTTTAAAAAAATTAACTAAATGTTATATTTAAGAGTTGAGACTAGGTATAATACTGCAAAATTGGGACAGTCTTTAAATTGCCACAATGTGAATAAATACTTGACGCGTGTCAGCGATGCCCATGGCCTATCCATTCAGTGACAGCTTTATTTAATCCTTTGTTGTGGTAACCTCAATTCAATAAAGGGATTTGTAGAAACTATTCAATTTCATTGTAAATAACTAAGTGACACTCTCAGAGTTGGTCTGTGAAATTGTTGTCCATTTCAATTTCTTCCAAGAAATTAATTAATGAAATGAGGAATCTCTGCAACTTTTACAAAATGGGTCCGCTTGCTCTTTCAGGCTACAGTTGTGGAGGACAACCCTTTCCTTATTTATGATTCCTCTACAAACATGAGAAATTTTTTTACTATGCAAGTCATCATCAAGTTTTGAAAAAGCTTTGAAACATCTCAACAAAGTCATGAAAGATTCAAAATTTATTTGATGAGTTTTTCAGTGTGGTTTTTGTTTTGGGGCCTATTTAAGGAAAATTCGGATCTTAAAGAGCCTCACACAGAAAAATGAAAGGGCAATCAGATATCCAGCATCTCTGGTTGAATATATGTGCCTCTTAAAATAGAAGGAAAGGAGCCATTTGATTCTTTGTTTTTACTTTTGACCGTTTATATTAGAGAAAATCATTCTTAGATTCCACACAACAATACAAAACTATCAAAAAGTTTCTTGAAATCATAAAAAATACTATTTAAATACAGTGAAATTACTTGTAAGTAAGTTTTATTGTGCATTTATTAAATTGTCCTTAATTTTTTTTCAAAAGAAAAAAATCTCTTATCTCATTCGTTATAGCCTATAGGGATTGTTAATGACTCAGTGCTTGTTTAAATCAACGTTGGTGAAAGTAACAGTCTATTTCAATTGAATTTTGTAAACTGAAGTTGGAGTGAATTAAAATGAGATAGAATAATGGAGAGGTGTTCATATTTAGTGCCTAATATTATCTTAAATAGGATTGTCTTTAATAAAAGGATATATTTGTTTAGCAATAAAAAAAATGAGATGGCATAATATAATTAAGGGAAAATTTCATTTAGCCCCCTTAGTAGCAAATTAATTTCAATCAACTCCCAAAAGTTTCTGAAACTTTATTGCACCCCATGATCAAAATAAAATTAAATTTTTTGAGTGAAAATATAATGATGCCCTTATGTCATTTATCTTGTAAATTGTTATATTTGTCTTATAAATACTCATATTTGTCTTGTGAATGGCCAAAATATTTTTAATTCCTAGATTCTTTTGAATCCTTTTATTTGTATTGTAAGTATCTTTATTTGTCTTGTAAATGCCCATATTTGTCTTATTCTGAATTTTCATATTTGTTTTGTAAATGACCAAAATGTCCCATATTTGTTTTGTAAGGTTCTTTCGAATCCCTTTATTTATCTTATAAATACTTTTCTTAAAAAAATAATAATAAAAGAAGGGTATTATTGTCTTTTCACCTACAAAAATTAATTTTATTTTGACCATGGGGTGCAGTTAAGTTTCAGAAAGTTTTAGAGATTAACTGATATTAATTTGCTAATAAAGGGGCTGACTAAAATTTTTCCTATAATTAATTAATGTATGAATATATTATTTTAAAAAGTTAGCAGAGTCTTTTAAAGTAGTTTATAGGGGCCTGGCATGGCAGGCCAGATTTATCCAAATGAACAACTTCTTTATAGTTAATTAACAATTAATTTTTATAAACTTACGTGTCATTCTGTCAATTTTATCACTCTTTACTAAAATTTAATATCACTAATGAAGGGGCTTATTAGTATCAGAAGCATATCAATTCCCATGAAAAATAATATAAGAACAGCAATAAATGCAGGAGGGTCGTGATTTAAAAAAAAAAAAAAAAAAAAAAAAGTACGCTCTGCACCTTTGTGCTATATTTTACAACCAAGCTAGCTAGGTGGCCCATGACTACGTCTAGAGGGAGTATATAATAAGTTGCATTATATTATCTCGTGAATATTAGGTGGCTCAATGTCCATAGGTCATAAGTTCTTTTGGGAACCAAGTAATCCAAAATATTTTCAATACCTACCCTAAGTCACTTTACCAATATTTACCTTGTGACTTCGATTACTTGACCTAACCACAATTTGTTTATTGTAGGAATATTTTAAAATGAAAAGATTTGTTTGTTAAAAAATCATATTCTTATAAATTAAGAAATTTATATGAAGGATTGTGTAGGGGTTTATAACACTAAAGATCATCAAGGTTATATCTTTTTAATTTCTAAAGACACTCATAAAAAGGTGTGGTAACTACTACTTGGTGAAATGTTGTGTTGGTTTTTAAGAAAACCCTACATACTAAAAGGGTATAACCTTTCATGGAAGAGTTATTTTAAATAACTATTGGTTATTGAAGTTATGTTGGTTCATGAATCTAATATGTGATTATGAATTTTAATTGAAGAGGTGTTGCTTTAAAAGGTACTATTTCAAGGCATCACTTCATATTCTATAAATATCATGCTCCATCATTTCATTTGTGACAAACAACACAACACAACTTCAAAAATCACACAACAACAACAACAAGAAATCAAACTCATTGCTTTTGTCCTTGAGTGCACACAAAGATAAAGTAAAATTATCACTTTGTAAAAGTCATTATTGCCTTAGCTTGAGTGTTGAGAGTGCAATCCATACTCAAGGGTTTTTATTGTATCATACAGGAAATTCGCCCTTCAATCCAAATTGCACCATATTAGATAGGAATAGATGGGGTGGATCAAGCCTAAAATAAAGTGATACACATGCCTTGAAAATATTGTGCACTACTTTCTTATTGATCTCTTTTCCTTATACTCCTCAGAGATCCATCTCCTCCAACAATCCTTAGGCTTAAATTTGTGAATGCAAATGGCATCTTTGAGGGAGTAGACTACAAATTTGTCAAGTTAGAAATATTTGATGGCGGCAACTTTTTGAGACGACATCGATTTTGCTTACTAGAAAAAATGGATGGTTTGATTCGGGAATTTCACAAAGGAATCATCTTGAATTCACTTGGTTAATGGCAAAGGAAAGAAATAAGTATCTATTTATCTTTCTTTATTGAATATAGTTTATAGAATCATGAGATTTATTCATGATCTGGTATGATGCAATTATTTTACCTTAAATTATGTGGTTTATTGGCATATAGAATCATGGAATATTTTAATCATGACTATAAAGTGATAAGAAGCATAATTGATCTTGAGTTTATTAAATTGATTATTATCATGCTAAATTCTATGGTCAATTAGATATTTAGATGAGAGGATAATTATAACGTATTTTGATTTTAATTGAAATAATTGAAGAAAATGTGTTACAAAATAAATGCATGAATAGAACATGGTTTGAATAATTTCAATGCATGTGTGGATGGATTTGTCATCATCTCATCAATCATAGATAAACTTGCTCCTTCACGGGATAGACTTAGCAAGAGTCTTAAACATAAAAGTAAATCTCTCTTGAGCAATTAGGGACTATCTTCACTTAGAAGAAGATAAGATAATGGTTAATGATCTATGATATAAAAGGTTCAATGCTTATGAGAAGGAGCGCGTAGTGGAGAAAGGACAGACTCATAAGACCTCAAGGGAATTATAGAATTATAAATTTTATTTATATGTGTTGGCTACAGTAATTATAATAATAGAAAATCACTACAAAAAATGCAGTTTACTAGCGGTTAAAAATGTATATTTGTAGTGGTTTTAACCACTACAAATGTCAACCACTACAAAATTCACTGTTGTAAATGGATTTGTAGCCGTTATAAAAAAACCGCTACTTAAGTAAAAAAAACCGCTACTATATTTATAGCGGTTTATTAAAAATGCTACAATATTCTCATGTTGATAACACATTATCTGTCTATAAATGTTAGCGCCACAATTTCACATGACGGAAAATGAAAAACAAAAATTTGGTTCAAATTTTGTAGCAGTTACAAAGCTGCTACAAAATTGAAATGGTAATTTTTAAAAAATGGCACTAAAACTTTGTAGCGGTTTTTAAACCACTACTAATATCATAAGAAATTTCAAAAGTAACGCCAAAAATTTAATCCCATTTTATTTTTAAATTTGTAGCAGTTGTGGTTCTTAAAACCGCTACAAAATTTTGTGAAAATTAAAAAAAAATAATTATATGTCTCCATTTTTATAATATTGAATTGAATAGTTTATTATTTAAATAGTTTATGTGATAGTAGTCATTATTTAAAAAGAATGATTAAATTAAATTGGATAAGTATAAACTTTATATAGATAATATTATCGATTATATGTAGGTAATAAGAAATTATTATGTTGTCTACTATGTGGTTATCATTATGGAAGGGATACTGAAAATGGTGAAGAAATTTCCTTCAATTTCTGCAAAAAAAGGAAAATAGTGAGAATAAATATTATGTAAGGGAAAAAACATATTGAAGTGAAAGAATTGAAAACCTTTTTACCATATTTGATCATCTTGTTCAGCTCCTTAGTCATTAAAAAAATTTCTAAATGAGAGAAAACAAAAGAAAAGAAGGGTTGAAAGAAATGGAGAAATATTTGAAATGAGGTATGGTAGGGGTGTTTATAGGAATTTGTGTAGTACTAGTAGCGATTAATGTGATAAGTTTTGCAGTGGTTGACTTTTGTAGCGGTTATTATGATGTTCTTTGTAACGGTTTTTACATTTGTAGCAGTTTTAGTTGATTTTGTAGCGGTTTTACAAATAATGTTCTGAATTTTTTTTAAAAAAATATACATTAAGGTTTACAAGAACAAAAGCATAATTTTGTTTAATTATTCTTCGTCGCCATCCCTACAAAAATTTTGTGAAGAAAATGTTAGTGTAGTATTATTTTGTCCAAAAATTAAATTTAAATGATGTGAACTTAAAAAACGCATTGAACTATAGGTAAATTGTCATCGCCTTCAGGGAAGAAGTTTTTGAAATTGGCGAGCTAGAATGGCTCATTCTCGTAGGCGATGTTATCACCATCACCCATGTGTAAAGGTTTCGAGGCTTTAACTAAACCATCATGTTCCAATCCCTGTGTCTCTCATCCTTGACATAATAAACCTGGTGTGCCTCTGAGGTAAGAATATACTGCTCATCATCTTCAGATTACCCAGTGTGAATTTTCCAGGAGAAATTTACCGATGTGATGCCTAAGTTGTCAGTTATGAGTCCCTGGGAAGTAGTGGTATTTGCCCACAAACACTTAAACAGCGTCACGGTGAAACAGCCTTGGTAATATAGTTTGACGACATCAAGAAGCTTTCTATAGTAAGGGATGTCTCCGAATTACATGTTGGTGTCATTGTTTCTCACATAACTCCTTGTCCCAAAAGTGCCATAAACACCCGAATTTTGAGTTTGTAATCCTTGATCTAGTGAAACAGTGCAAAACTTGAAACTATTGACATTATATGATGTAAACCTTTTTGCATGGTCAAAAGAGTCAATTGTGAGAGCTCTGAAATCTGGTGAGTGTGAGTTGTGGTCATTTAGTATTCTACATGCAAACTAGCTTGGGAATTCTCGATGGACCTTTTTGTCAACTTCAGAGGATGTTTGTGTTCGGATCTGAGTTGACGCTTCACATAACTTCTGAATTCCTTACAATTAATCATGGGAAGGCATCATGAAATGTAAGGATAGATATAGAATAACATATGAGTATATAATTCTTACTGAAGGAAGCATTCAACTTGAGTGCAATTAATCAAGATATGTCTATGTACTTGCAACTTCTTAATTGTCGTTAGTTTGAAGTTCTCAGTTCCTCTAATTGGTTTACCAACACGAGGGATTAACAACTCTCCTGATGTTAGCGCAAGTTTAAGACAATCATCTACACGAGGCGGTCGGTTAACAAAATTAACATTTGAGATTAACTAAGTAAATGGATTTGAGATTTGGAGAGCTAGTGAGGGATTAGTAACTCTAGGTTGTGTTTAATATTGATAGTTTTCGTTAATTAGTTTTCTTTGAATTTTCTCATAACTAGATTCGTTTGACTTAAAAGAAATTGAGATTTTAATACCTAAAAATTAATTAATTGATTCCTCGTGGGACAACTCTACTTATCACTTTATTACTTGGCACGACCCGTATACTTATGGAGTGCATCAGTGGCAACTTGATCCATGACTTATCCATAGCTAGTGAAAAATTTAGCAAAGAAAATGAGTGAATACAGAATGACGAGTGCCTAAAAGCTTATATTCAAATCCTCCAACGTTTAACAATTTGTAGCAGTTCCAAAACCAATACCATAATTGCTACTAAGTATAAGTTTGTAGCGGTTATAGTTAAAGAAACCGCTACAAACAATCATGACCATTTGTGGGATATGGAATTTAAATTTCAAATATTTGACACTTTGTAGTGGTTACGTCAATACAACCTCTACAAATATTCATGACCGTTGGTGGGAATTACACATTAAATTTTTGAATTTTTAATTTGTAGCAGTTCTTGTTAAGAAATCGCTACAAATGTGCAAGACACTTTGTAGTGGTTGTGCTGATAAACCGCTACAAAGCTTCATGGGCGGGATTTAAAATATTCAAATTTCAAATTGACAGTGTGTAGCGGTTGTAGTTGTGAAAACCACTACAAAGTGTCATGACCATTGGATATATTTCTAATTTTTTATTTTGCAGTTTGTAGTGGTTATAGTTTATTCAACCACTACAAAGATTCATTTCAATTTGTAGTGGTTATAACCTAGAACCACTGCAAAGTAATGTGTATTTCCTATTTGTAATGGTTTAGTAGGCTTAACCTCTACAAATCTTCATACTTTGCATAGTTTGTAGGGGGTTTTTTATAACAACTGTTACAAATAATTTTTTTATTTATTTTTTTCAATTTTTTTTAAGTTCTGAACGAAAGAAGAATTTAACATTAATGAAAATATGAATATCCAAATTTTTGTATAGATGTTAGAAAGAAAAATATAATTGTCCTAAAGCTAATTAAAAGCATGAACTAACTATCCGGAGGGGCAGAATCACGGCGCTGTTCATCAGGTCCTCCCTCAGGTAGGGTAGGATCATGGCCTGAGCAGAGTGAACTGCACCATCATCATTGTCAGTAGGAGGCGGCTGGACAATAAACCTAGGGACACGGGGGATCTATGGATGCTCCTCATCAGGGAATAGGCAACTCCACGAACGCAACAGCATGTAGTTCATGATATCCGGCCACTATATATGCTGAGCGTAGTAGAAATCGGCCTGTTGTTGCATCTAATGGGCCATCACAACATATGTCCTGGCAACCTCCGAAAGGAGCTCGTCAACAGAGCCATCCCTCATACGTCTGACCCTGGACATCCATGCTCAAGAGCTGCTGGCCTCAGAGGCACCGCTCTTGCCGTAAATCATATTAGGTCTGGCGCCTATCCCTATACCCCTCACGTATCCAGGGTACTCAACCGGACCCAGACCCGTTTTCAATGGCTTAGTGGGGTCTACAGACCTCTTTGACTTCTTGGTCTGGGTCTCTCGCAGCTCAAACTATGATTGTTGCATCCACTCTTTACATTTTATAAAACAATAAAGTATTATTATTATTCACAATAAAGTAGTTTTATAAAAAATATAACAATAAATTATTATTATAAAATAATAAATTAACTTACAATGACCTCCTTTGCTTCTGAAAGATCGGAGTCCCGTCACGGTATTTATAGGTGATTGTGAATAACTCCTCGTAGTCTATATGGTGGTTCTCCTACTAAGCTTTCCTCTCCTAAAACAATTAAAACAATAAATTAGTATTATGAACAATTATAACTATTAAAAACATAAACATTATGAAAATTATATTAAAATTATAATTATAAATCAATTACTAGCTCACTATAAATGACAGCAAATGTCTTCGATCCTGCTGTGTGGTGAATCATCTGCTGCCCTCGGCACCCGGTATTCCTCTAAGAAAGAGCCAACATAAAATAAATAATATTAAAAGTATTAAAAAATATATAAAACAATTATAATTATTAAAAACATAAACATTATGAAAATTATATTAAAATTATAATTATAAATAAATTACTCGCCCCTCTGCACTTCTCCTATACTAGACAAAACTCACTCAGTCGTTCGATGGGACGTCGTCCGGGACATTCTTGATTAGCTGATGTAGAGGTATCGTCCCATCCTTATTCATAATATTGTGAAAGAGACGATTCCTTCTGTTCCTCCAGTCGTCTCCCATCCTCATCAACGTGTACCTCTTTTTGTTGTCTCGAACGACAAACCTAAGCTGTAACACAATTGAATAAAAAATAGTTAAATACATTTACTTACAAATGATACAATTAATAAATATTAATAAAAAATAATTAATTACAAAATATATAATATAATTAAATATTATATTGCAGCGCGATTGCGGCCGCCTCCTATTGCTGTTGCGGTGCAGTCGCCCGTTGCGACAGCATGGGGACGTGCCTACCCCCGCGTTGCCCTCTATTGCCTCCCCACTACCCCCTCTACTGCTACTCCCTCACAAAATAGGACCAGGGGGAGTTCAGCCTCCTTCCCCTTCCCCTTCCCCTTCCCCTTATCTCGCTCAGAAATCATAATATATATAACTGTAAAAAAACAATTAGCACAATTTATATCAAAATAATAAAATAATAGCTAAAAATGAATAAAACACTTAACTTTACTAACCTCAAGTGGCAAACTCTGTAAAATGCTTCAGCAGAACCTCATATCTCAGGAAAATCTCAAAGGGTATGTGAGAAATCAAATTGGCAAAATGAGGAATTGGAGGGGAAGCGCTCGGATTTGTAGCGGTTACATATAATGGCTACAAAGTTGCAGACCCTCTACATACTATAGTTGTTATAAGCTATAACCGCTATAAATTTGCGTCACACTTTATAGTAGTTAATCTTAACTACTACAAAAATGCAGCTCTTTGAATTAAGTAGCGATTACTTTGATAATAACTGCCACAATAGTCACGCCAGCTTCTCGCCATTTGGCTCCAAGCTGGCGCCACATTTGTAGCGGTTAATGTATACCAACTACTATAAATAAACCGTGGCAAACTTGGCACCAATTTTTATAGCTGTTGTACATTGTAAACCGCTACAAAGTCCATACCGTAACCCGCGTGCCACTTAGCCCGAGGTAACTTGTTGCAAATTTGTAGCGGTTTTGGTCAAAACCTGTAATTGTCATTTTTTTGTAGTAAATGAGCCACGATTAGTTGATGATATTTTAATAAATTTGATTGTAATTATAGTTCTTCATTATTTGACTCTAGTATGAAATTGGCACTAATATCTATTCCTAGTGATAGTTAATTTATTCTTGCAAGGGCTTATAGCTAAGTTTATAATGGAAAGTCACGACATATTGACGTAAAACATAGTTATGTGAAAGATTTGATTTTGAATGGAGTAATTTCTGTTAGTTATATAAGATATGAATTAAATCTTGCAAATTCTTTGACGAAAGGTCTGAAAAGAGATTTAGTGTTAAAAGCATTAGAAGGGATGGGATTGAACCTCTAAACTTTGATCACCAATAGTGGAAACCCAACTCACACTTGATTATCATATCAAATCTTGAGTTTAATGATGAAAGTACGCCATCAGAGTGATTGCAAGTACTAGATTTTTTAATGCATCCCAAGTTGGATAAGTAATTGATTGGTAACCATGAGACTAAAAAGAGATAGATTGAGCCTAATATGGCTCTTAGTGGACTAGTAAGCATATATTTGTTGGAGTATTTATCATGGTGACGCTCTTGACGGAGTCTACCTATATAGAGTGAAGCGAGACTGCTTCTAAGAGTCCAAGGGCTTGATTCTGAAAAGTTCTCATGAAAAAGATATGGACACAAGGCCATGAATAAACGTGTCATTTAAAGTGACATACAATAGCTCGAGATCCCATGTGTAATTCATGCATACCTATTCATATGTGATAATTGGTTTAAAGTTTAGTCTACCATATCATTTTGGATGGGTGAAACCATGTCTTACTTAAAAAAAGGTTCAAATCCTCAAGATCCCTTTACTGACAGCATGAGATTTCCCAAGTAATAAGAGTTTATGATCATTTTAAAATAGTGGGGGATTGTTGGAATATTTTGAAATGAAAAGATGCATTTGTTGAAAAGTCATGTTCTTGTAAATTAAGGAATTTATATGAAGGGTTGTGTAGGGAGTTATAACATTAAAGGTCACCAAAGTCTTGTCTTTTTAGTTTCTAAAGACACCCATGAAAAGGCATGATAACTACTACTTGGTGGAAAGTTGTGCTGGATTTTAAGTAAACCTTACATACTATAAAGGTGTAATTCATGGAAGAGTTATTTTAAATAACCATTGGTTATTAACAAGGTTCTGAAACCCGGACCGGTCACTGAACTGGTCAGAGTACTAGGTCAAGGATTAGTGAGTCAGATCGGAGTCAAACTGGGGCTAGACCGGTGAGGAAGGGAAGATTTTAGGATTATTTATATAAAATTATGAATAAAATATTACAAAAATAAAAAAAACCGACCAAACCACGTAAAAACCAGTCTAACCGGGGTCAGTTACTAAATCATACCAGTCGGACTACCAGTTCGACAGTTTCGGGGTCAAACCGGCCAGTCCAATCCGGTCTTAAGAACCCTGGTTATTAAAGTTATGTTGATTCATGAGGGTTCATAAATCTAACATGTGGTTATGAATTTTAATTGAAGAGATATTACTTTAAGAGATACCACTTCAAGGTATCAGTTCATGGTCTATAAATATCATGCACTATCACTTCATTTAGGATAGACAACACAATACAACTTTAGAAATCACACAACAACAAGATATCAAACTCATTGCCTTTGTCCTTGAGTGCACACAAAGATAAAGTCAAATTATCACTTTATAAAAACCCTTGTTGCCTTGGTTTGAGTGTTAGGAGTACAATCTACACTCAAAGGTCTTCATTGTATCTTCTAGGAAATTCGTCCGTCAATCCAAATTGCACCCTATTAGATAGGAATAGGTGGGGGCGAATTAAGCTCAAAGGAAAGTACTGCTCATGCCTTAAAGACATTGTACACTACTTTCGTCTTCATTTGTTCTCCTTGTAGTCCTCAGAGATCCAGCCCTTCCAACATGTATTAGTTATAGCTTTTTACTATATGGATAATTAGGGTTTAACACATCCTAGTACATGATTTATTTAATACAAAAAACAAGCAGAATCAGCAATAGATAAAATTATTTTAGAAGTTAAGTTTATAATAATCGAAGGTTAATGTGCATATTTGTTCCAAAAGTTTTTGCTGAAGAGTAATGTTGTCTCGAAAGTTTTTTAAGATTTAATGTTGCTCTAGAAGTTTCAAAACTAAACAATGTTGCCCTATACCGTTAAAAAATTAAAGTTAACCATTAAAAAATTGATATTGATTGTTAATTTTTTAACGGTAAGGGGCAACATTGCCCCATTTTAATATTTTCTAGGTAACATTGTTCCTCAACGAAAATTTTCGGGGACAAATTTATATCTTAACCCAACAATTTAATATCAGTATCAAATATGATAATCTTAGATAAAATATTTTGCACGCTTAATTATTTATTAAAAACATAAAATAAAAATCATATCAGTCATCAAATAATATATGCAACCAAAGAGACAAGAAGACGTATCTTTGTCTGAGAAGTGATTCCAACAGTACTCATCAGAGAATTAATGGCAAAGGAATCAAACAGTTCATAATTAGGAATTATCCAAAACACATAATATCCTCTCAAGTTTATTTTGTTTCCAACAGAGTTCTCCCCGAGGAATTGGCTTTTCATGATAGAAAAATTAAACCCAGTAGTTATTTCACATTTGTCTGCAAAATCATCAGTTGCTTTTTCGATTAAATCTATAAAGTAGAGACATGGAACTGATCCCAGTGGAAGGAATAAGAAGAAGAAAGGCACTGTAAAAAGTAAAAAGTAAAAACCAGAGGAAAAGATAACCAAAAAAGACAACTTTTCTGGGATATCTCACCTTTTATCGTTATGCATGTTTGTTCATCACCAGATAAAACTGAATATCTTTTTTACCCCATTTACCATGGCCTTCAATGAATATGCTTTTTTTTACCTGCACATTTCACCGCCATATATTATGCTATATATGTGTCAGGTTTATTAGTAACTCTGCCACCACCAAACGAAAGTGAATTCTTAAATATGTTTAACAACGGATAGAAATAATTAGCCATAAAAACAGAGCAGTGTACGGTTTCAGAAATTAGGCCACGGAGTAAAAAGACAATAAGTAAGCTTCAGCTTCAACGTAACGTTCGACTGGTGAGAGAATGAATAGGTTATTAATGGCTGTTGCCGGCGAAGGACGCAAAATTTATATCGTTGTTTCTTCTTCTCCGTCGTTTTGGTTAGGATTCTGATATGCGAAACACACAGGCAGAGAAGCAGAGAGGTGGCAGTGACTGTTAAGTCTTCTATTAAATTCACGGTGGAGACATGAAGATCAATAATTCAATATTATGTGTTTGTGTGTTAGGCCGACGGTTATTATTTTCTTCTTTTGCACGATTTCGTTTGTCAGTTTGAGTTTTTTTTTTTTTTCAACAGGAAAAGATTGCTGTAATTAGACATCTTTTGATTTAATGTTTTATCCATCAAATATTGATATGATTGATGAGAGGAGCTAATGCTTCACATCATGCTAAACTAAAGTTTGAACTTCATATCCCGATGTCATATTTATTACTTCCTTCGATTCTAATTATAAGATAAAGTTGATTTTTTTAGAGAAATTAAGGAAGCTAATTAAATCACTTTAGAGTATTTATATTTTTAGTATCTTTAGATTATATATCAGCTTATTAGTCAAATTAATTAGTTTAAAGAAAAAAAAATATAAATATAAATATTCTAAAGTGATTTAATTGGCTTCCATAATTTCTCCAAAAAAATTAACTTTGTCTTATAATTAGGACCAGAGGAAGTATCTGATAATGACTTAAACAAAATTAGTCTTGTATGAGAATTTTGTCAATAGACTATTTATAAGAACTTCTTAGGTAAATTTTTATTCCTCTTTGCTTTTGATCCGTTTATTTTTTTCAAATACAAAATTTACATTTATTAGATATAGAAAATCAAACCCTATCTATGTGTGTGGTTTTTTTGCCCACCAAAAAAAAAAAAAAAAGACCAATATCTGTTATGGAAAAAATTGACACCTTGCCATCTTTCTAGAAAAATAAAATATTGCTCATTTACAAGTACCTATATTTTGGGGGGAAAGTGTTTCATAAAACCAATTTTGGGAAAACCCATTTACAAATACATATATTTTTAGCCAATTTTTATTTTGGTACCCATGTATTTTTTCTCTTAATTAAATCATTAATTTTGCTCTGTTAAACTCATGTAACTTTATTCTATTTGCATTGTTAACACTTGTAACATTACTAACGGAGCAAAATTAAAACATTTAATTAAGGAAAAAAAACAGACAGGCACCAAATTTAAAATTGATAGCCACCTGCAAATGGGTTTTCCCACCAATTTTTTTTTTTATATTTCCACATTATAGAAACTTATAGTTTTATTCCTTATCCAATATTTAATCCTGCCAATAATAGTAAATAACAAGATAAATTTTCCGCCACCTGCAACCATCAAGTGGTAAAGGCAGGGTGTGAATAAAAATCAAAGTTCAAACCTTTCTCATGTAGCCTAAAGTTAAAAGATTAATATAATTGTAAGGAAGCTGGTGTGAACGTATATCAGAGTTCCAAGAGTCTCTGACTTGATGGATTCAGTTTTAATTGAAGATCTAAATCAATAAATTCCGGAGCAGGATTAAGCACATTCTATTTTACAATAAATTAAATCCGCAATGTCCCAGTGTCCCACTTAAATGGGGAGGTTTTATGCAACTAAGCTACAAGACTCGGTGCTGTTATATCTTTTCTGTACAGCCTTGTCACCGCCATTTTACTGAAGGATGATAAATTGCTCGTTTGTAGAACTCAAAGACCGACAGTAGCAGAACATTAGACTCAGGAAAACAATAGTTGAACTGAAATTACTAAAGGAACTAAATCATTCCAGAGAAGAAAATGACATTAGGTCTCTGCAGTTTTGATCCCAAGGATGTAAGGGTTTGATGAAATAATGTGAATTATAAGACTGAGTGTAAAAAGTGATAAACTTTATGAATCCCCAGACAAATAACAGCGAATATGGTGGATCATCGCAGTGAATTGTTGTGCACTCTAGCGCCAGGATAAAAGAATTGCAGGTTAAAAACACGTAACCTTTGGCTCTAAGAAAACTTGCATCTAACAAGTTCAACTATACATGTATATAATTTCGCCATGGTATCCAAAGATCAAAAACTATTGAAAAATAAAAGAATAAGCAAGAGCATACACTAACTGGTAACAACTCTCTTACGTTACAGGAAACATGTGACAAAACTGATCCATGCTGGTTAACTCCGCCTCCGTTTTCGTTGACTATCGTCCTCATCAGTGCCCTACACTCAGATAAAGAAGTTATTGAGTGTTTGCCCAATAAAGCCTGAAGAACATGATTTATCACCACATGAAAAAGTAAAGGTGGAACACCATGTGTCAAAACTAAACTACCCTAAAAATTTACTGGTCTTTGGCATTCATGCCTGTGAATTATGATTACATCCCGATTAAACACAATCTAATCTTGTGTCATATGAAAAGTAAACCATGGCATCCTCATACTCCAACATAACTTTAGTTACACCCAAACTTACAAGCAAACTTCTATCAAAACATATATGTATTGTGTTCGCATATTTAGTGAAATTGTACTGAAAGAAGGTAATCATCAAATTTTTTAGAATTCACACAAAAGGGAGCAAGAAGAGTCATACACCTCTTTGAAGAAGATTATGTTTTAGGGCCATACGTGTTAATTCAAGATCAGTTACAGACTCAGCTATGAACAGTCAAAATATCATGTCCCTAAACCAATACATGCAACTCCAATAACAACAAGCAGCAGCACTGGTCCCCAGATGGATGTTGGCCACTTAAACATTCAAATCATAATGCATTGGGGAATTATTGTCCACTTCCTAGTTGTTGCTTAGGGTAATTTGGGAGGATATACTCTTTAACATTTCCTAAGGTGAATATTTACCCAGGGATGGCCTAGGATAATCCCGGACCATAGTACTAAAACATATTATTGACAATTTTATGTTGGACTGAAACCCATATATTTTGCAGAAGTTAAAGTCAAAATCACAAGAGGCAGAATTGGAAAAAACAATGGTCAGCAGCCTATGAAGTCCTGAAGATCAATGTATTAATCAAGGAAGTCTCAAATGGAAGCAAATTCAGAAGTCATTGATAATAATCTCAAGAACTTAAAATTAATAGGCAGATGCAAAGCAGAGGAACAAGATGAGAAATACATACCCTTTCTTCCAGTCGATTATCTTCAGATGGGACAACATTAGACTCAGATCTGCACTTAGCGTGAACAATGGGGCCTAATTGCGACCTATCCACGCCTGCTACTGTTCCCTTGGGTGCATTGATATATACAGCTCCTCTGTACATCCATTCCTCAGTTTCATCACTGTAAAACTCATCGAAAGGCTCACCACATAATGCACATGCATTCTGATCCTCGTCAGCTGGCACAGCCAACTCTTCATCATCTTTTGCCTCCTCTAAAATCTCACTAGGTGAAAAAACAGGGACTGATTCTGTTCCCAATGCCTCTGCACCACTAAGCCACATACTCTCACTCACAAACCACTTGCGAGAGTGCTTCTGCTTATGGTTTTTAGACATCCTGTTCTTAGTAACATGCCAATCCATATGACTACTGTGCTCCTCTTGCCACTTGAATCGAAGGCCACAGGTAGTGCATTGCCTAGGAAGATCGCCATATAAGGAACTGATTGCAGACTCATGACGAATCTTTAGAACATCTGGATTAAACTCAGTTCCAACCGAATCCTAAAAGTTGGATATCTTTAGTTTAGGTAGATCCTTTCGGTCGAGTAAGAAAATCTAAAAATAAAGGGAGAAAGAAAAAGTTTATGCAAACAAGACAGATACCTGTCCAGGAGGTTGATTAGTTACTGATATCAAACCTTGGGCCATAAGTGAATTAATTAAACCAGAAAATGCACCACCTGGTTGTTGGGCTGACACAATAGGACCAGCATTTGAACGAGGTATTGTTAGTGACATAGCAGGATGGGAGACAGGAAGCAAAGATATCAAGTTCCCCCCTTGTAATTGAGAAGATTTATTTGCAATGTTTTGGACAGTAGGGAATTGTACAGCAGGAAGCGAATTTGGCATGGTTGTACTTATTGCATCGGTATGCCCTAGCAAAGAGCTTCCGTGACTAAATTGCAAAGCTGCTGGAGCTTGTGATCTAAGTAACCTCTCTTGCAGATCCCAGGATGAAAAAACGTGTTGTGGTGCTTGCCCACGGTTTTTCTGGTTAAACGAAATCTGCCCAGCTAGCTGGGTTGGCAGCTGATGCAGCTTTGATAAACCAGTAACCTTGTTCTCAACATTGTCCAAAAATGATGACTTATTTTTACCATTATTTGGCTCAAACTGACTCTTGACATGTTGATCCAAGGGAAATCTATAGTTTAAGGTGGAGGGGCGAACAGCATAAAAATTAACTGGGGGCCTCATTCCAAGAGATGCTGGTAAAACTGTTGGACGAATCTCCACATGAGACTCCAGTGCGGAACCCATTCTGGACAAAGCAGACTGAGTCCCATATTGGTTTATATCGCTGTTTGGAATGTTACTGACAGGGGATATCTGAATATTGCTTGCTCGACCTCTAATATTCCAAGCTTCAAGAGGTGGCCGGGAGCTTAAACTTTGGTTTGTCTGATTTTCGTATCCAGATGCATGAACTGGTGATCCATGTCCATACTGCAGATGGAATAACTAAGCTTCCAATTCATCAACAAAATATTAGAAGGTTCTAATCCCTTCTAATTTATACTAAAAGAGAGTGAGTTTCATGATGATAATAAAGAGCTCAACCAAGTATGAAACTAGTAGAAGCCTACAGCAAGTTATGAAATTCAAAAGCACTGAGAAAATATAGGATGCATGGGCATATGTGGGGTTGATATGGGACCTTGAGCTCTCTAAGCATCATTAGCTAGTTTTCTGGGTCATGACTCTCCCAAATGTTCCCACGTTAGAAGCTCAAAAGGACATGTCTTGTTAACAACCAAAAGCTGTGAATCAGGCAATTTACCAATATTCCCTGACATAAAGCTAAATCTAAAGGGAAATCAAATGAAGGAAATTAAAATGAGGAGTGTAAAGAAAATACAAAGGGCAGGCATCAACAAATTATGAATGAACCTTAGAGTATTTGGTTGGACTTCCCCAAATAAAATAGTCAACAATCTTCAAAGTCACAAATTTAGCATTAGATCTAGACATGTCAAATTTGTCTAATTAGTAACGAACATCACAACAAAGTTAAAAAGGGGATCATCTAAAACTGAAAAGCAGGAAGAATCACTGAGAAAAGTTGAAGAAACATACACTTGAATATATAAATTTATCTCCTGGGACAACAGAGGAATCATCCATTGGTGGTAGCTGCGACCGACTAGACCAGCTATGCCTGGGATCCCACTCTGATGTAGCTGCACTACTAACAGGCTTTTCCCTGGAGAAACCAATACTTGATGGTAAGATATCATTATTCCTACTATGGTCTGCTAATGTTGGACTCATATCTTCCCAATCAAATTCCTCCTCTTCAGTGTTTTGCCATGATGTTGACACAACCTTGTTTAAACCATTTGTGTCCTGACGTTCAACCAACAAACGCTCATTATTGAAGGTCTCATCATTTTTATCGCTCCCATATGCATCTATTAAAGCTTTAAGACTTTGACGCTGATGCCCATTACTAAGACTACAAGACATAGAAACCTGAAACTGGGCCCGACCATCATCAGAATAATGTTTTGGTTTCCACCCACTCAACTCTTCACCTCTACTTCCTGCTTTACCAAGTCCATAATTAAATGCAGGATGAGAAAGAGGTTCTCTCTCAACTATCCTGCTAGAAGAATTGTCAACCGCACACTCATCTATAGTTGCTGATGGAAGCCTATCAAGTCCAATTCCTGAAGATCTCCCAAGCCTGCTGGGTGAAGATTGATGCATTTTACTAGCTCCACGGCCAAAATTTGCAATATCCAAATTTACTGTTGCTTCCAAGTTTTCACCTCCAACCTGTTATAACAAGAACATGCTCTCAAAA
The DNA here is from genome assembly GCA_963855925.1 of Inga laurina. Taxonomy (NCBI): domain Eukaryota; kingdom Viridiplantae; phylum Streptophyta; class Magnoliopsida; order Fabales; family Fabaceae; genus Inga; species Inga laurina. The sequence continues at coordinate 79,664,084 of OY979701.1, read as the reverse complement.
AGCCACACATCACACCCATATGCAGGTTTTTCTTTGCCGAGATAAGGCTTGATAATGTTTCTACAGCATACTCAATACTCAAAGGATAAATCTGCTCACACCCTCCCTTACATTAACGAAATCAAGATAAGCGGGGGAGAGGGGTAATTAATAGGACACATCAAAAGTGATAAATGTACAAAATGTCAGTTTTCATGTCTAACGAGAAACCAGTGAAACTAACAAGTAACAGATTCTTTTCCCTGTTGATGATATGTTTGGAATTTAACATAGCCTCCAACTCATTCAATCTCAGAATCACAGGTGTTATGAGCACTGTAATACATTACGGACCACAATAGATGAAAACCCAGGCTTAATAGGAAAAAGTAATTCTAGAAGAAAAGGGGGGGAATGCAGTTGTAGGATATGGTCATGAAAAATCTATATCCTTGGATGCGAAAACAGGAGTCAAAAAAGGGTAAAGAAATTACATTGCCAGAACTGATAAAATGCCTTGCCTACATTAGCACTATCTTCCACTGCTAACTCTAACATCAAAAGTCTCAGTCATGGAGCTTACAACTAGGATAATTAATAATTTTTCCATAAAGGAAATAGTTTTTGTTGTTTGGGGGGGGGGGGGGGGATCCTGAAGATCTGAGATATTTGCCACTGAATTTACTTCAGAATACATGTGCACAAGTTAAATTGATGAAAGATGCATGCTTGTCACATTCCCTAATGATCAAGTTACAATCTTGTCCCAGCACATTACGTAAAGGCTACAGTGGATTCATTAAATAAAGCTTACACTATCCATGTTAGATTGTTCCAACTGCTGCAGGTACTTCGGATTGATATGTATGCCATAAGTAGCTTGATGAGATTCAGACACCCTGAGGGGATCAGAGGTAGATGACCGATTATTAATTGCCTGAGAAAACCGCAGTTGAGCTTCAATCTTGCGTAGGACAGAAGGTGGAAAGACTGATGACCAGGTGCCAAAGAGATGGCGCATAGCATTATGCAGCTTAGGATGAACCTGCCTGTATGCCTCACAAAAAATCTGGGGAGACAATAGAACCGCTAGTTTTAATAAAATGCCATATATAAATTAACATGGTAACAAATTATTCATTGACCTACTTCAGGCAGACATGAAGAGAAGTATCTAATATATTCCTGACCAAAATTCTTCACAATACTGTCCAAAAGATAGAGGGACGGCAACTTTTGATCTGCAGGCACCTGCAAAGGGATGGTTTCAAACAATCGAAGTCCTATGAAAACAGTGGCAAAGCCAGACATAAAATTCAACAGGGCATGATTTGTCATATTCTTAATTACTCTAAATGTATTTCTGAGAGGATGTGATATAATACATATCCAGCACTTTTGCAGAGCCCATTATTACAAGGCCATGTGTTGATAATAATTTTCAGAAACAACTTCAAATTAAAGATCAGTATGGAGATCCATGATATACACTGTCTAATAACCAACACAGGGTTGAGAGTCTTAGTATCATCCTTGTCAACGAAAAATTTATTACAATTCTCAGTAGCATTGGCAAACCACCACATCTTAGATTGCTTTCATAATTAAATTATGTTTAAGATAATTCTCTCATATCTAGTATTGATTAAATAAAATAACCGAAATAACAAAATTGACGAAGATAAAAGCACTGTATACATCAAGGACACAAGCGCTCTGTTGAATGAAGACACTTTAGGACTGCTTTGATCAAAGAGGGTTAAAAATTTTCAATATATTAAGGCATAAGCATGTTGTAGTTCTTGATATGTTCATTTCTCAGACCCTCAAGCACACCCCACAGATTCCACTCAGTCATATTCAAGAACAAGCTTCATCTTTTCTTCAATCACAACTTTGTTAATTGTTAGTTGTATAAAATCACTCTCCCCTTTTCCAAAACCTCAAGAATTATAAATCCTAGATTTTTCACACTTTTAACTCTTAAGATGATGTGGTATGAAGACACCCAGAGACATTTAAAATTCAGGAAAGAGATAGGGTTAGCATATAGAACAGCTGCGTGGCCAATTGATGTGAATTCTGTAAAGATTACTATTTCAGGTTGAGCAGATCGGCCAAAGGCTTCATCTTCATCAAAACTTCACAACTGACCAAAATTTTCTCATCATATATACTTTTCACTTTGAGTGCTCTTAAATTAAAATTGTTCTTAAGTTGAATTAGGAATTCCAATGTGTTACATACTAGAATATCAGCTTCAATTATCGTAAGATAATCAGACATGTCGACTTGTAGTACGAATTACAATACTCAACAATTTGAATAGAAGCAAGGCTTCTTCTCTCTTGATCATTATTAATGTTTCGATCATTTTATAAGGAGCTCATACAGCCAAAATCAGGCTTCTCCTGCGTTAGTGTAACCCAGTTAGGAAGAAATTGGAAACAGGGAAAACAAAAACCAATTGAAGAACGGCGCAATCCATTTAAACGGGAGTCATGCTTTTCTAATTACCGCTATAAGGTTCATAAAACTAAAATCTCCACCCCCCTTTAGAAGTCAGGAAAGAAGAAGAAGAATAAGGAGAAGAAGAAGGGGGTGAATAAATTAGAAGAGGCGAACTAAAAATTCTGATATTAGTAGTTGCACAAACTAAAATAGAGAACAGCATAGCTTTGATCTCAATGTATTTACAAAAGGTGGGGTGAAATATCTTTCCGCGGCTACCGAGACAGACCTCAAGAATCCGAGTGCAAATTGCATCGGCGATGCCTCTGGCATGCTCTGCCTGAAGCTCAGCAATTATGGTTAGATCCGTAATGATAGGCTTCAAGTTGCAAGTGAGGTCCGACAACAACAACTGGTAAATCTGCACAATTTCTTCAGTGCTAGGGGGTGGCACCGGCACGTTATCACCAGAGGAAGCCCTGAATTCATCCTCGCGTTCCTTTAGCAAAGCCTTGAACCGGCCCACTAGAATCGAAGGGGACGGCTTCTGCGCAATCTCATTGGGGATATTGGGTTTTGAAGAGACAATTGGAGAAGTTGAGAACGAGAGGGTTCTAGGGTTTTCTCGGGAAAATAGAAAATTTTGAGGGTCCATGAAGATCAGAACATACACAAAGATGAGGAAAAGGATAGGTCTGATAGGATTAGGGCTTTGGATTTGCCCCAACCAGAGAAAGTGAGGAGTGAAACATGGAGGTTTTCCCCTCCCACCATCGCCAGAAAGGGCGAGCGAGAGAGAGAAGAGTTGAGAACTTGCAGAGTTCCACTTGTAACGTTGTAGTCTGGATACGTATTAACGATGATCACGATGTGATCGTGATTCGTGAGATTTGATAATATAAAACCCGCTGGGACTCTTTCGCGGGTGATTGTCAAATTTTTTTTTTTTATGATTAATGTCTTTAAATAACATATCATATCATGTTACTTATAAAAAAAAATAACTTATCAAGTATAATGTAATTGTTAGCAAAAAAATATCATGTAAAATTTTATATTTTAAATTCTTGAAATACATAATACAAACAATATTATTTAATAGCTGGTAAAAAAAATATTATTTAATATAAAATATATGGACTTAGCTTCTTTCATCTACCCTTCCTCTACTCTTCCCTTTTTTTCCCTTCATCATCTTTGGAAAAAATTTCAATAATCCAAATTTAATATTTAATAAAAATGTTATTATAATTTTATTTTTTTAAAAAAAATTAAAATGCTAAAATTTGATGAGATTAGTTTGTAACCATCGTGAAAAAATGGGGAAAATCTACCTTGCAGTAATAATATACTGATGTGATATATTTATATCAAATTTTAGCAATTTAATTTTATTTATGTGTTTTTACGGTAATATTTTTATAAAATATTAAACTCACACCGTTGAAATTATAATCCAAAGTGATAACGGGAAAAGTTGGGCAAAGATGGAAGTAAAATCCAAAATATATAATAAATTATATTATTTGTAAGCAAAATAAATATAATTAATTTTTAAAATTTTGTATAAAGATCATATTTACATCAAGTTTCTTATATCAATTACATTAAGCTCTCTAATTACATGTGGCTGCGTTTTTTATTTTTTTCATGTGAGTTTATAGTTAAATAATAATATTTCAAAAATTAGGCACATAATCACTTATAATTAGAGAACTTGATGTAATGAATATAAGGAACTTGATCTTAATAATTTCCTTTGTGTAATATAACATCCAATTTAGTTATTTTAAATTACTATCTAAACTTAATGTTTTCCAATTTTTTTACATTTATCTAATATCTTTAGGCAATACTTATCGGAATTCTAGCATTTTTGTATCTATTAAAAGTTTTCTATAATATAATTTGTTGTCAACAAAATTTAAACCCAAAATCTTATTTGGGAAAAAGACATATAAATGTCATCTTAATTACTAAAACCCCAAAATGTTTGTTAACACTTACAAATGATAAAGAAGTGATTGGGGAGGAATTTGTATTTTGAATGTTTGAGCTTTTTTACCAAAATGTCCCTTCTCTCTCATCTTCTCCCACACCTATGTCACATTCTCCTCTCTCATTTGCAATCTCATAGTTTTGAGAAACCATGTGATAGAGAAGGTTGAGATGGAAGGAGTGATTCACGGACGAAAAAGCACCCATGACGTAAGAAGATCGAGGATCTGCTTCGGATGAACCTGAAGCAGAGGACTTTGCTGGCATAAGTGTAGATGAATCTTCACCTGCAGACGCAAAATCTTATGCAAGAGAATCACCTTCATATTCTCCCTCATATGCACTGGCATAGAAACGCCCGAGGCCCAAGTGCCCGTAGTTGACGGTTCCAAGGCATATGCACCCGAGGCACAAGCACCTACCGCCAACACACGGCAGAAACACCTGCCAATGACACATACTAAGGCCCAACCCCCAGCGCAACCACACCCGAAGCTGTTGGGAACACAAATCCAAACGTGTAAAGAGCAATAAGAACCTGCTCACTTATTTTATTGATGTGAAGAAAATAAAATCTACAAGCCATAGATCACATAAATGATCCTTGTATATATAATAGTCCTACTACATATCCTATTGGTCAGGCCCATAAACAACAACACCTAATTAATCACTATATCCATCTAACTTGCACATCACAGTACATACAGTATACATCATGCTATGCTATTACATATTTTATCACTCCCCCTCAAGTTGAGGGCTGAAAACATTTACTGTGCCTAACTTGTGCAGAATCCGATTTTGTGCTACTTTGGTGATGACCTTAGTCAGAATATCAGCCTGTTGGTCGACAGAATTCACATGCACCAGCCTGATCAGTTTGGATTGTACCTTCTCATGAACAAAGTGGCAGTCTATGTAGATGTGTTTAGTTCGTTCATGGAAGATGGGATTAGTAGCAATGTGAATCGCAGCCTTACTATCGCAGTGAATATCCACTAGTTTTGATTGAGGTTTGCCTAGCTCCCTTAGTACCCCTTCAAGCCAAACAACTTCTGAACTTGCAAAAGCAAGAGCCCTATACTCGGCTTCTGCGGATGATCGGGACACTGTGGACTGTTTCTTTGTTTTCCAATGAACCTCCAACCTTGAGCAAATATCTAGTCACGGACCTTCTTGTCATGCTACAAGACCCCCAATCAGAATCACAGTAGCAACTCATGGTTGTATCTCCCTGAGAGCTAATCAGAATTCCCATGCCTGGACTTTGCTTTAGATATTGTACTACGTTTAACGCTGCTGCCATGTGGACTTTCGCAGGTTGCTACATAAATTGACTAAGGACCTGCACCGAAAAACACAAGTCAGGACAGGTCACTGTTAAGTAAATTAACCTTCCAATCAATCTTCGATACTTATATGGCTCTCTCAACAAGTCTGTGGTCTTATCCTTACCCTCTCAGTAACCTGTCAATTTTAAATTTTGTGACATTGGCATTCCAAGAGGTCTACAAGCACTCATTCCCAAATCAGCCAACAAATCTAAAACATATTTTCTTTGGGACAAAACAATTCCTTTATCAGATCTAGCCATTTCTATTCCAAGGAAATACTACATTAAACCTAGATCTTTAATTTTGAAGTTACTATGTAAGAATTCATTTACTTCACTTATCCTTTCTTGCATGTTTCCAATAATGAGCAAGTCATCCACATAAATTAGAATCAAAACCGCACTATTATCACTGTATTGCGTAAAAAATAGTGAATAATCATACTTACTTTGGATAAAACCTCCTGCTACTAAAGCTTTAGCCAACTTACAGTTCTATTGCCGAGAAGCTTGCTTAAGGCCATATAAGAACTTTCGAAGTCTACACACAAGGTTCTCCCCCTTGCTGTGGAAACCTTGAGGAATAGTCATGTAAACTTCTTCCTCTAAGTCACCCTGCAAGAAAGCATTATGTATATCCATCTGATATATATTCCAACCATACAAGGTAGCAAGTTTAAGTGTCATACGTATAGAAATCATTTTAATAACAGGAGAAAATGTTTCATGGTAATCCACTCCCTATTGGGCCTCAAGCCCACAAACTAACAACACCTAATTAATCATTATATTCATCTAACCTGCACATCACAGTACATACGGTATACATCATGCTATGCTATTACATATTTTATCAGAAGCATATGCATCGGGCGCCACTGGACCCATTATAAAGGCTGAAGCACCAAAGGCAGTCACACCCATAGTAGAGGCACCTTTAGCACCAGAGGCAATTACGCCCACAATAGAGGTATCTGAAGCATCCAGCGCGATTCCGCCAGGGTCACCTCCCTTGTTTGCCCCCTCTCCCTCTTTCCACTATGACGCCTTCGGCTCTGATGTTGTTTCTGGTATGGATCAGGGCAGCCGTGAGTACTTTGTCACCATTGGAGTTGAGAGTCATCCCAAAAGTCAGCTCGTGGTCATTGATTCTGGCAATGATATTATATGGGTACATACAAACCACCGTGCTGTTTTTGAATCCTATTTATTTGAACCTCTTATATGTTTTTCCTATATTTCTCCTCCATGCTTGTTTTTTCTTATTGCAGTAGTAATTGATTCACCAAATGGACGCTCATTGTATTCTTTGATTGTTTTGAAATTGAATTGTTTCTTACAAGATTGACTAAAAGAGTAATGATTTTGACAAAATCCGTAATGGTTTTGACAAAATCAATAAGTACTGACAAAATGCGTAAAATGACTGACAAATAGTTTTATGTTGTGACCAATAGAGTAATTGATTGACGAAATGAATTGTGATGTTGACGAAATCCGTAATGATTTTGACAAAATCAATTAGTACTAACAGAATGCATAAAATGATTGACAACAAGTTTTGGATTGTGACCAATAGAGTAATGTGATTGACGAAATGAATTGTGATGTTGAAGAAATCCGTAATGGTTTTGACAAAATTAATCAATACTGACAAAATATGTAAAAGGATTCACAAAAAAAAGTTTTGGGTTGTAACTAGTCAAGTAATGAAATTAACTAAAAGAGTAATGATTTTGACAAAAATCCATAATGGTTTTAACAAAATCAATAAGTATGAGATTGACAAAATGAATAGTGGTCTTGACGAAATCTGTAGTGGTTTTGAAAAAATCAATAAGTACTGGCAAAATGTATAAAATGATTGATAAAGAGTTTTGGTTTGTGACCATTTGAGTAATGAGATTAACTAAAAAAATAATGGTTTTGACAAAATCAATAAGTATGGACAATATGTGTAAAAGGATTGAGTAATGGGGGGTTTTTTGGTCTTTTCTCTCAAACATAAAAAACCCATATTTTCACCTTATCCTCTCTCCATCCTTTGTATGTGTTAAAGGACTTTTCTAAGTTTTGGAAATTGACATGATATTTATATGTCTTTTTTTCATCTTACTTTATGGGCATTACATTATATTAATTCAACTTAACAGTTAATACAAACGTCATCCGTTAATGCCCAAATTTCAAAGAAAATAAAAAATATGTATTATTTTTATTCTTGTCTTAAAATACATTATTTTATTAAAAAAAATCCATCGTAAATTACATATTTTAACTTTCTTTATCAGAAGAAGATCACTTATTTTAATTTAGTCCAAACAAGAATAACATTAACATGTAAGCTTGTTGGTGTCTCGTCCTTCAAACTAGTAAACATAGGAATGAAGGAGGAGGGAATGATGGGATTATTGACTAGGCTGCCTTTTTAATTACTTGTTGCTATATGCTTAGCAGGTCACTTTAATGAGATTACAACGCTTAGAATTTCTCATCGTGTTAAATAATAGCTCAACACAACATCCTTAGCACAAACTAGTCATATAAACTCACAACCAACCACTTTTATATACGAAATTTAATAAAAACAAAATATGGCTCGTAAACAACGTTTAATTTATCGGGAAACAATAAATGGATAGCTAGATGTGGTTCAAAATTGATGATCTCGATAGAATTTGGGGTGTCATGTTTTGAGTTCCATAGACATGTTCCTTTCTGCTTAATTTTGTGAATGGCATGGAATAAACATTTAAAATAGAGTTTTTAAAACCAAAGTATTTCCTCCATGTTGTGTGGACTTTGAAAAATGGAAGTTAACATTATTCATATATGGTAAAAAGTATGATTTATTAGAACTTTTATATTACAAATAATAAGTGTTTCTTCTTGCCGTAAGCAAAATATGTGTATTCCTACAATTAATTCATCTAATTTTCCTATCAAACTTCCCTATTGCATATTTGTAACACCCCAATTTTTATTCACCAAAATACCTTGTAATTATTGGAAATATTCAAGGAAATAAAATGATGAATTTTGGCCAAGAAAAGATGGATTTGAATTTAATTCAAAAACGTAGTGGCAAAATCATAATTTGCCAATAAAATGGAAAATTAAGTATTTTTCAATCGATTAAATTAAATTCCATTTAATTAAGGGGAAATAAGGGATAAAACAAGGTGATTAGAGGTCACACACAATAAGAATATGGTTGGGACATAAATTAAATCATTGGAATAGTTACCGGTAAATTTCCGGTGTAACGACCCTGATTGTGTGACACTTTTAAATAGGTAAACGATATTTAATGCCTATGAAATTTTACAGGCACAAAGTAGACTTATCAAGCTTCAATTTGATGGCTCGTGAGAATTATTTGGAGATGTGTACAATTTATTATGAAGTTTTGAAGTAAGCCCAGAAATTCTGGCATTTTTCTATAGCAATGCCCAAAGATCAAAATTCTGGGAAATATGGGGTTCCAATTGGCTAAAGGTGATATTTTTCATTGAAAATAGACTTAAAAATGGTTACATAAGCTTTGGAATTATATCAATTGGACAACTACACAATTAGTTATGAATTTTCAAAAATTGGTGAAAATTCTGCCCAGATTTTCTATTTGTACGAAAATTGAAGAAATAAATTAATCTTCATTTTTCTCTTAATTATTTTAGAAATTAAGGGATGAAGAAGGAGAAGACAAGTGTCAAAATCCAATGAGACCAAGTGTCAACACCACATGAAAGATGATGGAGATAATTGTTGTGTTATAAGTCCTTACTTATGTCATAAGGTTAGGTAGCAAACTCTTGTACCAATTGATTTGAGTAAAAGGATGAAGCAAACTTGGTTAAATGGAGGTGTGCGTATGACGTTTTTGTGGACAGAAATGAGAAAGGAATTGGTTCAAATATAATGCCCAAGTGCAAGTCATAGTTAGGGAGAAACTAAAAGGACAAAAGGACATAAAGGTCATTGCACACGATAAATGAAGCAAGAGACATTCGATAAATGAAGCAAGGTCATAGTTAAGGTGCCAAGATTAAAAGCAAGAGGGTAAATTCATGAACTTGCTTTCTTGTGATTGTAGTTTTTATTATTGTTGATGTTTCTTAATTTTTCCAAGTTTCATGGTTGGTTTGTGAACTTGGAAAGCATGAACCATAAGGGGGTTATGCTGCCTAAATTTCATTAAATTATAAGCCATAAGTGTTTAAAGAGTTAAACAAGTGATTTGGAGTGAAAAGGAGAGAGATGTAAAAGTTGGATTTCAAAAAACTATTTTCCATAAATGAGGGAAGTAAATGGATTTTCATGTTTTTTATGGTTCCATTGGATTCAAGAGGTAAAAATAGGTGGGGTTACAGTTGATCACTTTTTCGGAAAAGACCGAAAAAGCATAATTACAAAAACACCCCTAAAACTTAAATCGGAGCTGTCAAGGGTATTTTCGTAATTTGATACTGAATTTCGAGCCCGAAAATGGATTCCTTAGCGAAAATACATCAAGATAGCTCTAATCAAAATTTTGGAAAAACGTGCCATCGAGCTGGGTACAGTGAGGCCGAGCTGGGGCCCTGAGGGCATTTTAGTAAATTTTCACCATAGGCTAATATAACCACAAGAAATACTATGGAATAGTCTAAAATGATACTTAGTTAGGTTATGACCTATTTCTTGTATATTTAATATTTTAGGACCGAGTCAGAAACCAGAAGCGACACGTTTTATGAATCACACTAAAAAGGGGTTAAAAGAACTTTGAGATAGGAACATTATCCTTCATACATCATGCTGTAATTATATATTTGTGTGGATGCCAATGTTTGTAAATCCGCTTTATTAATCAATATGGTTTTCCTAGAGAGGGTCATTTAGTGCCGGGGTGCACTTACACTGAGAGTTGGCGGAAGTCCAACCGGTGTAGATTGCGGGGTTGTGCCCTACTCATGTATACATGATAATGATGTGTTTATATTCTTCATTAATTGGTGCATACCTTGACGCATGTCATATTTTCTTTTCGCATTTTCTATGAACGATAGTATGTTTCTACTGAGATTTTTTGAAATTTCACCCCTTTTTCTAAACAAACATCTCAGCGGATGCTAGTGGGACTAAAGGCAAAGGCGTAGATGTCAGAAAGTGATTGGCACGTGTGTCGAAGCAAGGTTGAAGACGATGGTTATAATTAGCTTATGCTTAAAATATTTTGGGATATCCCGTAATTATTAAAACTTCCGTTGTATTTTATATTTCGTTGATGACCGACGTTGGGATTGTAAACGAATACTTTTATCAGTATGATTATACTTTTCTGCATGCCCATGAAATTCTGTCTTTATTACTCTATGATTATCGAAATGGAAACATGTGTTGATAATGTTGACCACACGTTACTGGTACATCTAAAATTGATGTTCTAGATATATCTTTGGGTTGTGTATTTTAACGCTCAAAACTTTATCATTTGAGTTACATAAAAAACAATACTTTTTGAGCGCCGCATACCATATATGCCACATGCTCCTCTTTGCTCTATTTTGTGAGTGGCACCATAGAATCAACATTTTTTTTTTAAATATTATAGAACCAACATTTAAAATAGAGCTTTTAACACTGATAAAATGTATATTCTCTGTGTTGTATGATGTTTGAGAAATAAATAACAATTATTTATAACTCATGAATAACATGATTTGTTAGGTTTTATTAAAAATAAAAATACATGAATTCACCATATTTCGTATTTCCTTATTGAATGTTGACCCCGTGTCACAGGTAATCTAAAATTGATAAGAGACTAGGTAGAAGTGATTTAAAGGTTAAGATTAGATATCAAATCATTCTAGGTATTCTCTGTGTTGTATGGTGTTTGAAAAATATATTTACAACTCAAGAATAACATGATTTGTTAGGTTTTTAAAAAAACAATCCCACTATATGCATGTCATTGGTGTCTCTTTTTGCCAGAAGCAAAATACATGTATCCTTGCAATCAATTCATCATATTTCCTTATTGCCTGTTGACCGTATGTCACTAGTACATTTAAAGTTGATAAAAGACCAGTTAGGAGTGATTTAAAGGCTTCCGAGCTACCATATGCAAACGGTGCTACTTCCCAAAGGTATCCTGGAGGAACTTGAGAAGATCAGTCGAAACTTCTTATGGAACCAGGATCAAAAGGGACACAAAATGCATCTCATCTCATGGGATCAAATCAAGCAGTCCAAGGATGCAGGAGGCTTAGGTATTAAAGATCTTCAGAGGCAAAACATGGCTTTCATCATGAAACTCTGCTGGGGTATCTTGACCCAACCTGAGGCCCTTTGGGTTCGGTGTTTAAAAGGAAAATATGGATGTGGTGGTGGTGTCTATCCCATGGTCTGCAAAAAGGCTAATTCCTCTCATGTGTGGCATAGCATTGCTACTGTTTGGGAAACTTTTTATAGCGGAATTGGCCGAGTCTTACGCAGTGGGACAACAGCTAATGTATGGTGGGATTTATGGACCCCGCTTGAAGAACCCTTAATCCACTTTGTTGACCATAACTTTCATTGCTTAGATCCTGGTGCCAAAGTGAAGGATTTTGTCTTACCTAATGGGATGTGGAATATTTCATAATGGAGGGACTTCCTTCCTGACTGGACGGTCAATATCATACTTCAGATCCCCCCTCCTCGTGAACCTGGAGATGATCCTTTCTGCTGGAGAAATGCTTCGGATGGCAAATTTAGTGTCCGGGCTGCTTATAACTTCATTTCTACTAAGCGGGACCAAAATGGCTCGGCCCTGTGGAAGAAAGTGTGGAAGTTACCTGTTCCGGAGAAAGTGAAGATGTTTTTATGGCAGGTTATTCACGAGAGACTCCCTACCAACTTGTTGAGAGCTAGGAGAGGTTTACCAGTTAGCGAGGAATGTCCTTTTCAGTGTGAGAGTACAGAATCCATTATACACATCCTTCGTGACTGTGAGATTGCGAGAGCAGTGTGGATATATTTTGTTGCTCCTAATCATCGTTTTAGTTTTTTTGGTTCTAATTTGCAGGTATAGATTAAGGACAATTTGTCACTCTCATTGGGCAAATCTTACTTTCATCGTTGGCCATGGATTCGAATTTTCAGCATCATTTGTTGGCTCCTATGGAAGAATAGATGTAAGGGTGTTATGGAGGGAGTTCGTGCTCAGCCCAATGAAATTATTCATGGTGGAGTTTATCAGATCATGGAATCCAACACATTGGATACCTTTCGGCACCAGATCTTCCGCTACACGGACGGGGACAGCCACTCCTGGACTTTGCCACCGGAGGGGTACGTTCGGCTCGACACAGATGGGTCAGTTGACGCTCAACGTAATGTGACATGCGGAGGGCTTGTTCGTGATCATAGAGGCAACTGGGTTGTCGGCTTTCAGCGCAGACTGGGTTTTGCTCCAACCACTGCTGCAGAGCTTTTAGCCTTAAGCCAAGGCCTCCAACTGTGCAGACAATATGGATTTCAGAGAGTTGCTGCGTACACAGATTCCCTTGAGGCGTATCATCTGGTTATGCGGGACAACGGCCTTCATCATCCTCTGCGATTGGAAATTAATGCAGTGAGGGATTTGCTTTACTCTGATTGGGACATTCACCTTCGCTATACACCACGGGAGACGATCAGATGTGCTGACTACTTAGCCAAGGATGCACAAACTTTAGTTCAACATTTGGTTATTTTGCCAGTACCACTGTCGGGGTGTCTTCCCATTATGCGAGAAGATCTTCTACCCCATTCTGATGCTTAGCATATTTTGTTGTATCTCATTTCTAAGCTAGCTTGGCCACTTTATGTATCAAAAAAAAAGGTTAAAATGAGATGTCAAATCATTCTGACTGTGACAAAATTCATATATAAAAAAAGATAGTAAAAATGATGAAAATGTTAATAATAAAATTCAAACGGAGTGGTTTAAATGGAGAAACGCTATCCAAATTATTTATGACAAAAAAGTATCTAATATGATAAAGGGGAAATGTAAAGGCACTATTATAAGACAAGCAAAGTGATATGGTAGTGAATGTTGAGTTTTAAAAGGCCAACATGAGTGTAAAATGGATAGTCGAAATGAGAATGTTGAGATTGATGTGTGATTATATTAGAAAAGATAATAATCATTAGAACAAATACACGAAAGAGTATTTGGAGTGACATCTAATGAATCAAAATAATAGAAAATTATTTGAGGTAATTTGAATACGTTTAAAAGAGAAGGTCACTAGATGCACCAGTAATAAAGATGTGATTATGGAGTCATATAAAAAGAGATAGTTGGAGATTGACGAAAACACTTAATAAAATTATTGAGTGAGATATTTTGACTAATAACGTATTTAAAAATTTAATTATTAATAGAGTACAATAATCTTACGTAATCCATTTAGCCGCCCTACAATAATAAGGTAAGATGGCTTCTTTTTCTTGTTGTTGTGGTATTCATCACTCATAAACAGTATGATTTGGTAAAATTTTTATATTATATACAAATAATTAATGTTTCTTCTTTGCAGAAGCAAAATACATGTACCCTACAATTAATTCGTCAAATTTCCTTATTGCATGTCGACCGTACGTTACTAGTATTTATAAAGTTGACGATCTAGTTGTATATATCTTTGGGTGGTGTTTTATATCGCTAAAAAATTAAAAAACTCATCACTTCATGTACCTCCAAAACAATACTTTTTGAGCTCCAAGGAGCATGCGACATGCTCTTGACTCAATTTTGAGAATGGCATCAAATTAATATTTAAATCTGTGTTCTCCTTTTAATAAGAATGAAGCCGCTTATCATCTTAACTAACAACTTGTTGGTATTTAAAGTAGATTTTTAATACTAACTCAATGTGAATTTCCTGTGTTGTACGGTGTTTAAAAAATTAAAAAATATATTTTATAATTTAAATAGTATGATTTGTTAGAATTTTTAAAATTTTTACATTATACACACATATATTAGGTATTTGTTAAAGTAAATACATGCATCTCTATAATTAATTCATCGATTTTCTTATTGTATTCTGACCACGTGTCACTGATACATCTAAAGTTTTGAGGGAATCCAGAGGATGGGACCGCCTGTCCCCTTATTTAATTAAGAAAATATTAATACAACACTAAATAATTATCATTAGATTAAAATCATGTGTGAAATAAGCTCCTTCAATAATAAATATTTTTAGAATTAATTTAAACATTAGAAAAAAATTTGTGATAAGCAAACAATCAGAAAAAAAATTAATTATATGATTTTTTTTCCAAAAAAAATTAATCCTTATCTGTAAAACAAGTGGAGTGACTATATATAACGTACTATTAGGAAGTCAAATGTTGAAACTTGAAAGGAGGAAGGAGTGGACACAGCGAGCATTTTTTTCTCCCACCTCCAACAACTGCTGGTACGTTTCTTCGCACCAATAACTTGTGGTACATCCTTCCGATTTTTATCTTCTTTCTTGTTTATTATTATTTTTTGTCTTAAATATAGGATAAAATTTATAATATAATTTACACTACAAATTTTATCCTATATTTAAGATTAGAAGGAGTATTCAAAAATCTTTCTTTTTAGATACAAAGGCATGCATAGTTTGAGATAAAGCCCTAGAATCTAGACCTAGCCATCAATATCTCGGACAAGCAAAGCTTGTCTTCCAAGAACAAAAACTTTATTTTTGAGGGTATTGTTATAACCTCAAAAACTTTATTTTGTTTCATTGTTATCCATGTTTTGGTCTTCTAAAATTTCACCAATTAAAAACAGTTTTTTTGTTTTGATCTCCTTATTTTCCATCCTTGGGCTGGACCATGCTTGTATCAAAATTTGTCTGGAATGGTTCTATTTGATTTGCAACCAATGATCCAATCTAAAGAAATTTGTTAGCGAAGGAACAATTTCATAGCCCTTTTGCCTTTGGGACTTAATCCATATGTGCATGGAACTATTTTAAGTGTTTATCACAATGAAGAGCATAATGATGCTCATAGTTGCATTTAGATCTATATTATCTAAATACAGTTTAATGGTCCACATTTAATATTTTTAGCTAATGTTTTTAAAATGAAAAGTTGTTGTTTTTTTTTTAAAAAAATAATATTTAAAATACTATCTTTATTTTGGTTTATATACACATTAAAACAATTTTTATGAAATAATAAAGTAAAAATAAATTTGAATTATCCAGATTTAATTTAGACGATCTAGACTAGATTTGGATGATCCAGATTTTAGAGCTCAATATACTTGCGAGCGGTATGGTGCTCAACTGCTCATTGGTATGATGAGATTTGTATCAGACCGAATTTGGGTGAGCATCGAATTTGGCCTACCTAGATCTAATCTGAAGGGTCCAGATTTAGTTTTTTTTACTTATATTTTTTTAAAAATAATTTTTTTTTGGGTTAAGATGTTTCAATAACCTCTAACTTCTCTCAAAAGTATAGTAATCTTAAGCTATTTTTTAGAACAAAAATAATCATGAACTTTATAAAAGAGAACAAAATGTTTAACACAGTTAAAGCATGAAACATTGACTATTTATAAGGTAAGATTTGACATAATCTGGTGACATAGACGCTGACATGTGTAGGTGATGTCTATGTGGTAGCACTCAATGTTGACCAGATTAGAAGAAATAAAAAAAAGGAAAGAGAAAAATGAACACGCAAGGAACCTTTATTTTTGAAACTTATTCTTAAAAAGGGTTAAGAGGAAAAACTATCCTTAAACTTTTCTTAAAAGTGTACCCACCATCATAAATTTTTTGTGTGTGCAAAAGTAACCATGAACTTCTAAAAATGGTGCAAAAGTAACCATGAACTTTTAAAAAACAGATCAAAAGTGACACTACTGTTAATTAGAGGTGGGAATGCGGGCTGGCCCGCGGGTTGCGGGCCAGCCCGCGCGGGTTGGGAATTTAAACGGGGCGGGCTGAAGTAGCCCGCCCCCTTCGCGGGCTGGCGGCGGGCTAGCCCGCCAGCCCGCCAATTTTTTTTTTTTTTTTTTTTTTTTAATTTCACTCTTTTTTAAAAAAAAATCTACCCTCTTTCTTTTTCACCCACTCATATCACACTTCTTTTTTTTTATACATTTATATTATAAAGTCAATTTCATTCTTACTTTTCTTTTTTTTTTTCATCTATTCACATCGCAAAACTATATAAACACATATTTTTAAAATTTGATAATAGTAGAATAAATAAATATAATATGAAAATAAGTTTCAAATAAAAAATATGGGGAATTAATTAAACAAATCATCAAAGGAAAGAAGAAAATTGATACTAAGAGGGTATTTGAGGAGAAGAAAATAAAAAAAAATTAAAAAAAATTTTTTTTTGCGGGTTGGCGGGCTGGCCCGCCAGCCCGCACCAACCCGCGGGCTAAACAGGCTGAGCCCGTTTAGCCCGAATATAAACGGGCCGCCATTTCGGCGGCCCGAACCAGACTGTTTTTCGCGGGCTGGCGGGCTGGCCCGCCAGCCCGCCCCGTTTTACCGCCTCTACTGTTAATGACCGTTTATTCAAAAGTTTTTAAGGGGCAAAAATACCCATAAATTTTCTCAAGAGTGCACTCACCATCATAAACTTTTTTTTTTGGGTGCAAAAATAGGTATAAACTTTTAAAAATGAGGCAAAAGTGACGGTTATCTTACTGGGTTCAAATGTAATTTTTCGATTGTTCTAAGTTCAGGGAAAAATATATCGACTTGTCTACCAAGATACTTCCAAGCCAAAAATTGAAAAACTCATCTTCAATGAAGATGACATCGCTATCATGCTCTCACTGACGTGTAGTAAATGGAATTGTTGAGATCCTTCCCATCAATAATTTTGGCAACTGCATTTATGACACCATTGATATCAATAATTCCATTTACGGCATGTCGGTGAGAGTAGGATGATGACGTCATCTTTATTGAAGATCGGTTTTTCAATTTTTGGTTTGGAAAAATCATGGTGGACAAGTCGATATGCTATTTTTCTGGATTTAAAACAATCAAAATATGACATTTGAACACAGTAAGAGAACTGTCACTTTTACCCCATTTTTGAAAGTTTATGATTACTTTTACACCTAGAAAAAAGTTTATGATGGTGAGTGCACTTTTGAGAAAATTTTATAGGTATTTTTGCCCCTTAAAAACTTTTGAGTATACAGCCGTTAACTGTAGTGTCACTTTTGCCTCTTTTTTGAAAGTTCATGGTTACTTTTGCACCATTTTTAAAAGTTGATGGTTACTTTTGCACAAAAAAAATTATGATGATGAATGCACTTTTGAGAAAAGTTTAAGGTTAATTTTACCCCTTAACCCTTCTTAAAAAAAAACAGAACTACACAAGTAAAAGAAGATCGATAATACAAGTCCGATTAAACAATACAGAACTCTCTTTGAAACCCATCCAGAAATTGTAAGGAAGTATGTGTTTGGGATAGTGGTAGAAAAAATGATTTATTATGATTCTGACTTATTAAAAATGACTTAATAAAAAAATCAATTTTTGTAATGTGATTTATATTTGGATGAGCGATTAAATAAGTGATTTTCAATAAGGCAAAACTTATTTGGATAGGCGATTGTATAAGTGTTTTTTTAAAAGTAAAAACTTGTGTTAATTATAAGAAAACAAGATATTTAAAATTAAAAATAAATGGAAAAGTGAAGTTAGAAAATGTGATGCCAAAATACATAATTTCACAAAAAAAAACTACATAACTAATTGGATCACATGTCTTATACAAGTTGATCTCTGATCATGTTACGAATGCTATTCATACTTATCTAATTATCTTCTATATATTTTTCAGTCCTTTAATTAATTATAGGATAAAAGGATATTTCGATATAAAATCTATTCATATCCTATTTTATTTTACTGGAAATATTATCATATTTAGGAGGTGAAAAATTAGAAAAATATATATACAAGACGTGTGAAGATGGGAGAAGAATAATGTGTGTGTGTGTATTATATGAAGAAAATTGCAAGATATATATATATATATATATATGAGATCTAAGAAGTATGATGGCAAAAAAAAAAAAGAGATCTAAGAAGCATGTGGAGTCCACAACATAGAAGCATTGAAAGTTTGCAATGTTGAAACTTCTGGACAAAAAAAAAACGCTGCAGCTTTTTTCAAAAATAAGTGGGTAGTTCGGGCTTATTTAATAAGCTACGGGTATGTTTGTTTCAACAATTAGATTGCTTATAAGTTATTTTTCACGTAGATCGAGATACAACTCCTCTCACATACTTACCTCGTATGCCGTAAATTACGATTGAAAAGCTGTTTTTAAATATTCCAATCACTTATCCAAACGATTATATATATGTTTTTTGACTTTTTATTTTATACAAAACGCTATCCCAAACATTCAAAAAAAATGTATTACGCTTTGAATTGAGCTTATTGAACTAAAATTGGGATTATTGAGGGAACAAACGCTGTACCAAACCCGAACTACCCACTTATTTTTGAAAAAAGCTGCAGCGTTTTTTTTTTGTCCAGAAGTTTCAACATTGCAAACTTTCAATGCTTCTATGTTGTGGACTCCACATGCTTCTTAGATCTCTTTTTTTTTTTTTTGCCATCATACTTCTTAGATCTCATATATATATATATATATATATCTTGCAATTTTCTTCATATAATACACACACACACATTATTCTTCTCCCATCTTCACACGTCTTGTATATATATTTTTCTAATTTTTCACCTCCTAAATATGATAATATTTCCAGTAAAATAAAATAGAATATGAATAGATAACGCGAATCTGAGAATCGCGAGGAAGAGAAATCGAGCACGTGAATCTGAGCATCAAGCCGACACCCAAAAAGCTTGAAAGGCTCATTCCTCTCGCGGATAGTCGTCTCAGCCCAATCTTTTATCAATACCCCATCTTTTAAAAATCTCTTTTAAAAACATGTTCCATTGATAACCTATGCACATTAAACTAATTGTTTGAAAAATTAGAAGTTAAAAAAATAATAATAATTTGGGCCGTGATAAGTGCATGCTTTTGTTTGCAGTACTTTGCATTGCTCAATGGGCTTGTTTATGTTTTTTTAATGGTTGTCTTGCCAATGACATCATGCCTCTGACAAAAAGAAACATAAAGAAGAAGCAGAATAATAACGGTGTGTTTGGATTGGTGATTGAATAAGTGATTTATTTTTATTTAGATTTATGAAATCTTAAAATTAGAAAAAAAATTAGATTAGGTAAAATGATAAGTGTTTGAATTGGTAATTGGATAAGTAATTTATGTAAAAATGAACGATGTTTGGTTTGACTTTTGCATAAGTGGCTCTTATATTATTTAAGAGAAAAAATTATAAAAATTATGAAAAGTGAACAAATAAAGGGGTAATTGTAAAAAAAGATCTCATTGGCAACTTAATCGCCAAATAGGACTTGGGAAGATATCTACATATGGAAGGATTTTTTCACAATTTTCTCAAAAATTAACTTTGAAAATTTGGTAATGGTACAATTTTAAATAAAAATATATCAAACTCTAATTTAAATATTAAATTCTAACTCATATTTTCACATAGCTCAAAATCTAACAAAATAAACCGATTAAAACCTTAATAATACCTCCAATAATCCAAATAAATTATTTAAACTAAATTTAATGGGTAAAAACTTCATATAGAAACTAATTTATGCCATGTTTATAAAAATAAAATTGATTATAAAATCATAAAACAACTAAATAATAAATCTAAACTGATTAAAATTAATTATTAATTATTCTCTACATTTCTACAGTTATATATTGGCAAAACTCAAAACTTGTTTAAACTCTTATCTCAAAGTATTCTCTAATTAGCAGAAGATTACTATCTAAAAAAAGAGAAAATTATTTAGAACATTTTTCATAAAAGAAGTTTTGTGATTAGAAGTGATTTTGAGCACCTCATTGATCCCCAAAGATATGAAAATACTCCTATTAATATTATTTTACACACACAAGCTCTAATAAACTCTATTTTGAGGCTTATAACTTTTTTCAGCTTTTGCCTTTTTTTACCTTAAATCCCATTACTCAACCAAATATTTCACTTGACCAAAACACTATTTAAGTCCAATTACTATATTGTTCAAGTCCGATTGTTGGACAAATTGTCAAAACAAACACGCTGAACAAAGACACTAAGGGGCCATTTGATACGCTGGAATTGATTTTGATAGAAATGGATATGGATATAGAAATGAAAATAGAAATGGAAATGGAAATGGAAATGGGAATGAGGACTAAAAGTATATTTGGTATGTCATGGAAATGAGATCTAATTTTTGTATAAAAATACCAAAATGTCCTTTAATTTTTTATTTTTTATTTTTTTTGAAGGTAGTGGAGGGTAATAGATGGAAATGATCACATGGAATTGTAAATCTTAGGTATTTTGATGGAATTGATTGAGTGGAATTGAACCTATTTGGCTTCCACATGGAATTGGAAAATTTTTTAATTCCATCGTACCAAACAAGCATCATGATAGAATTGATCCTCAATTCCATTTCCATCACCCCTAATTCCATCAAACCAAACATGGCCTAATGCGCACAAGCATCAACGACCTACCCGACAATGTCCTTTCATGCATTGTTTCATTTCTTCCCATGAAAGATGCTGTAAGAGCAAGCATCTTGTCCAAAAGATGGGAATTCATTTGGACAACCATTCCTGAACTTAGCTTTGTTCAAGAAACCGAAGACACAACCAACTTCATGAATTTCATCAAAACGGCACGTTCACTAAGAGGATCATCTAAGATAACTGAGTTTCAACTCAAAGGTCAACTGGACGCTTCTCGTTCTGTTCAACCTCTGTTTTCTACAGTTGCACAGTGTAATGTTGAAGTGTTTAGGCTCCATCTAGACAAAATTAAAGAGCTTTATCTTTGTCTATGAGCTTGCTTAATTCTGCAACACTTACTGATATACATGTCAGAATAAAAGGTCAGAAACTTATGCTTCCTTTTCTGATTTACTTGCCAAGTCTAAAGCTAATGAATCTGTGGGGTAGCACCTTCCCGAATCAGCATTTGGCTGTTTTCTGGGTGTCCGGTTCTTGAGAATTTACAGATAGCAGACTGTAATTGGTTGAATGTGAAGACTGTGAAAGTGTTATCTTCCAAACTTCAGAAATTGAGGATAAGGGAAGCTCGTGGTGTAGGACAACAAAATGGGAGGAATAGGATTGAGTTTGTGATTCAGGGAAGTGGTATAAGAGATTTCAGCCATGAGGGTTTGCTGTACCTTGATTACAGCATTGTGAATACCGATTGTTGTTGGAAGAGGTGACTGTTAACGTTGATAATATGCATCAGAAATGAGTGCCCATGTCAAATGGTCTTTTGAATTTCTTGAGAAGCGTCTTTCATGCTCCAAAGTTGAAGCTTGGACTTTATACTGTCTCTGTAAGTTTCCTTCTCTTAAACCAGGTAGATTTTATTTTGGAAAAATTAATCTTTAATTTGATGCCTATAATTTTGAATTGATTGTAACTCAATTTTTAAATTTTGACTCTGTGTAACTTAGTTCCTATAATTTCAGCTTGATTATAAATTATGCCATGTTTGGTATGATGGAATTAGGGGTGATGGAAATGGAATTGAGGATCAATTACATCATGATGCTTGTTTGATATGATGGAATTGGAAAATTTTTCAATTCCATGTGGAAGCCCAATAGGCTCAATTCCACCCAATCAATTCCATCAAAATACCTAAGATTTACAATTCCATGTGATCATTTTCATCTATTACCCTCCATTACCTTCAAAAAAAAATAAAAAATAAAAAATTGAAGGACATTTTGGTATTTTTATATAAAAATTAGATTTCATTTCCATGACATACCAAACATATTTTTAGTCTTCATTTCCATTTCCATTTCCATATCCATTTCCATATTCATATCCATCTCCATTTCCATCAAAATCAATTCCAACATACCAAACATGCCCTTAGTTTTGGAAGTTTGACTCGATATAACTCAATCTCTATAACTTAATCATTTAAAATATTATTCCCGTATTTGACAAAATAAAATTATATATTTCATAAAATGTCACGTGGTCAATTGCAATAGAAGTTATAACTACTGTTAGTTGACCAAACTAGGATAAGTGAGTGAAGGGAATAATATAAATACCCTAACTGTACTCATAAAAAAGTGTTGAATAAGAAATCATTCAGTTAGCTCTCTTTATCTTCTACCGTTAAATAAGTGGCTAATGTTTTAAATATATAGTTAAAACTACGGGCATCGAGTTTCGTGAGTCAAAGTTTAGTGACCGAGTTTCAACTAAGTCAAAATTATAGAAATTGAATTGCACTGAATCAAAATTTAAGAACTGAATTAAAACTAAAGGGTCTAAAAGATTAACCTTTTTCCCCCTTTTATTTTATTCATTTATTGTACATCAATTTTTCGTGTTTCAGCTTCTCTTTGGCTTGCTTGAAGCAATGGAGGTATCCATGTTCTTGGGCATTCAAGTTCTTGAGCTAGATCATAGATCATCAGATTTTTCAAATGCAAGCTTGCTAGAGATGAGGATGAGCATTGACGCAGCGGTAAGGTTGCTACCATATGACTTGGAGGTCACGAATTCAAATCCTAGAAATAATCTCTTTGTTTACAGAGGTAAGATTGCGTACATCTATCCCTTCTCAGACCCCACCTGATAGGAGCGTTGTGCACTGGTCAACCCTTTTTATGCTTGCTGAAGATAGTGGAGAACACACACTGCCTTGAGTCTCTGATCTTTCGTGAGGTAACTTCACTACCAAAATGACCATATTTGTTTAACTTTTTGTACGTAGCTACTTAATTAATTATCGCAGCTGCAACAATTAATAATGGCTAACATATAAAATAAGAATTATATTATGATTTGAAAAAGGGACTTGCGATGCCTTCTAATCTAATTGAAGATGGAATATTGGACCCTGTGCCTTCATGTTTCCTCAACCGCCTCAATTATGTGTTTGTTCATGTGTTCTATGGATATGCAATGGACTTGGAGGGAATAAAAAGATTATACTGAAAAATGCAATGGTGTTGAAAAAGATGGACTTTTTTTTTTTTAATGAACTTTGAGCTCTACATACCATGCGACATTCTCCTCTTTGCTCAATTTTGTGATTGGCAGCTTAAAATAGAGCTTTTAACGCTGATAAATTTGTATTCTCTGTATTGTCAGACGTTTGAAAAATAAATAATAATTATTTATAACCCATGAATAGCATTATTTGTTAGGTTTTTTATAACTTTTTCTATTATATGCATATACTAGGTGTCTCTTCTTGCCAGATGCAACACCTGAATCCCTGCAATTAATTCATCATATTTTCTTATTGCATGTTGGCGACGTGTCACTAGTACATCTAAAGTTGATAAGAGACTAGATAGAAGTGATTTGAAGGCCAACATAAGATAGCAAATCATTCTAGGTATTCTTGTGTTGTATGGTGTTTGAGAAATAAATAACAATTATTTATAACTCATGAATAACATGATTTGTTAGAGTTTTCAAAAAAAATTATATTATATGCATAGATTGGGTGTCTCTTCTTGCCAAAAGCAAAATACCTGTATCCCTGCAATTAATTCATCATGTTTTCTTATTGCATGTTGAACGCATGTCACTAGTACATCTAAAGTCGATAAGAGATTAGTTAGAAGTGATTTGAATGTTAAAATGAGATATCAAATCATTCTAGTAGTGACAAAGTTCATATATTTGGGGTCAATTATGTAATAAGATAGTGAAATTGATGAAGTTGTTAATTATAGAATTCAAACTGAGTGATTTAAATAGAAAAATGCTATCAAAGTTATTTGTGACCGAAAAACATCTACTAAGATGAAAGGGAAGTGTTATGGCATTGATACAAATTCACCAATATTATATGATAGTGAATGTTGGGTTTTAAAGGGTCAACTCGAGTATAAAAGAGATAATCGAGATGAGAATGTTGAAATGAATATGTAGTTATACTAGAAAAGATAATATTTATTGTGAATATATACATCAAAAAGTTGGAGTGACATTTAAGGAATTAAAAAGATAAAAAATCTTTCCATATGGTTTGGACACGCTAAAAAAAAAAGGTCATTAGATGCAATAGCTATGATAGTGGACCAAGTAGTTTTGAGTCTTATGAAAAGACGTACTTGAAAATCAATAAGAACATTTAATGAAGTTATTCAGTGAAGTATTTTGATTAATAATATATCTAAAGATTTAATCATTAATAGAATAATATGATGTTGCGCAATCCATTTAACTAATCCTACCTGAGATAAGGTTGCTTCTTCTTGTGATAGTTGGATTCATCATTCATAAATAGGATGATTTCATAGAAATTTTATATTACATACAAATAATAAATGTTGCTTCTTTCTAGAAGCAAAATACATGTACCCTACAATTAATTCACCAAGTTTCCTTATTGCATGTTGACCGCACGTTACTACTTGCTGGTACATCTAAAGCTGACAATCTACATGCATCTTTGGGCCGTGTTTTATAACGCTAAAACAACTCGTCATTTCAAATACCCCCGTAAACAGTAAGTTTTGAGCTCCAAAGACCATGCGACATGCTTGTCTTTACTTAATTTTGTGAATGGCATAGAATTAACATTTAAAATAGATTTGAATCTATGTTCACTTCTTTATCAGAATGGGATCATTTACCATCTTAACTAACAGCTTATTAGTATTTAAAGTAGATTTTTAACACTAACTAAATGTGTATTCTCTTTGTTGCATGGCACTTGAAAAATAAATAACAATAATTTTAAATTCAAATACTGTGATTTGGTAGAATTTTTAAAATTTTTATATTAAATACACATATCAGCTATTTGAGTATTTCTTCTTGAAAATGTAAATACATGCATCTCTACAATTAATTCATCAGATTTTTCTTATTGCATGTTGACCGCGTGTCACTAATACATCTAAATTTGTGAGGAAATACGGAGGATGGGATTGCCTGTCCCCTTATTTAATTAAAAAAAATATTAATATAACACTAAATAATTTAAGAATAAATTTAAATGTTAGAGAAAATTAATTATATGATTTAATCCTCATCTGAAAAACAAGAGTGAATATATATAACATACTATTCGGAAGTCAAATGGTGAAACTTGAAAGAAGGAGGGAGGGAAACAGCCTTCGTTTTTTCTCCCATGTCCAACAACTGTTGGTAAGTTTCTTCACTCCAATAACTTGTGGTACAGCCTTCTGATTTTCATCTTCTTTCTTGTCTACTATTCAAAAACTTTATTTTGTTTCACTGTTATCCATGTTCTGGTCTTCTAAAATTTCACCAATTAAAAAAAAAAATCTAGTTTTGATTTGATCTCCTTATTTTCCATCCTTGTGCTGGACTATGCTTGTATCAAAATTTGTCTAGAATGTTTCTATTTGATTTGCAACCAATACTGATCTAATCTAAAGAAGTTTTATAGCAAAGAACCAATTTTCCAACCCTTTTTCCTTTGGGACTTAATCCATATAGACAAGGAATTATTTTTGGTGCTTATCGCTATGATGAGTACAACGGTGCCCATAGTTGCATTTAGATATGTAACGTATAAATACAATTTAATGGTCTAGATTTAAGATTTTTAAATAAAAAATCATTTTCTAAAAAAAAAAACTAGCAGTTATGATATTATCTTTATTTTAATTTCAGTACATATTAAAATATTTTTTATGAAATAATAAAGTAAAAAATAAATTCTAACCGTCCAAATCTGATCTAAATCTAATCTAGACGATTTAAATTTGATCTAAATGATCCAGATTTTGATGCTCATCACACTTGTAAGCACTATGATGCTCATCGATATGATGAAATCTTCATATGATTGAGGTTGGATGAGCACGCCAAATATGGACTATCTAGATCTTATCTGGATGGTCCAAATTTTAGTTTTGTATACTTTTACTTTTTCTTAAAAAAATAATTATTCACATGTTTAAAATAAAAACAATCTATTAACGTCTTAACTATCAGTTTTTCAAAAAAATGTTTTTGCTTAAAAATCATCACTTAGACATTTTAAATCTAGAACGATGAAACTAAGTATAGATTATGAAGCATATCTCACCGTAGTGACGAGCACCACCTTGCGACGAGCATCAATATTGGTTTTGATAAGCACCATCCAAATAGAGTTTCAATATACACATTTAAATTTTAAAAAAAAAATGATAAAAAAATACTATTTGAATTTAAGAAAATCCAAAATGTCTATTAAATTAGCAAAAAGGTAAATATGTAATTTGGTAAGAATATGGAATTTTGAAGTTTGAGTGTTGACAACTTGAGTATAAACAATGACAACTTGAGAATAATAACTAACAATTCGGTTATATACAATGACAACTCGGAAAGCTTAAGTTGACAATCTCTATATTCAAGTTGTCAACATCTAAATTTTAAAATCCCATATATTCTTACTAGATTATCTATTTATCCTTTTACTAATTTGGTGGACATTTTGGAGGTTTTGTAATTCAAATATTCGGTCATTTTCCCTTTATATTTTTAATATACTATCTTTATTTTATAACATATGCACATTAATAATTGTTTTAAAAATCAAAATTTAAAAAAAAAAACTGGACCGTGATGTTTCTTAATGAGTGCATAAACTTCTTCCTATGTGCATGCTTTTGTTTGCACTACTTTGTATTGCTCATTGGGCTTGTTTGTGTTTTTTTAATATTCAAAATTTGTTTAATGACTTTTGTATGTTAGTGTTATCTTACCAGTTACGTCATGCCTCCGACTAAAAGAATCAGAAGGAAGAAGCAGAACAATAAAAAAGACGGTAATGGTAGTCGCAGAAGTTTCAACGAGCTACCCGACAATGTCCTTTCAAACATTGTTTCACTTCTTCCCATGAAAGATGCTGTAAGAACAAGCATCTTGTCCAAAAGATGGGAATTCATATGGACAACCATTCCTGAACTTAGCTTTATTCAAGAAACCGAAGACACGACCAAATTCATGAATTTCATCAAAAGAGCACTTTCACTAAGAGGATCATCTAAGATAACTGAGTTTCAACTCAAAGGTCAAATGGATGCTTCTCGTTCTGTTCAACCTCTGTTTTCTACAGTTGCACAGTGTAATGTTGAAGTGTTTAGGCTCCATCTTGACAAAATTAAAGAAGCTTTATCTTTGCCTATGAGCTTGCTTAATTCTGCAACACTTACTGATATACATGTCAGAATGAAAGGTCAGAAACTTATGCTTCCTTTTCTGATTTACTTGCCAAGTCTAAAGCTAATGAATCTGTGGGGTATCACCTTCCCGAATCAGTATTCTGCTCAGAATCTATTTTCTGAGTGTCCTGTTCTTGAGCATTTACAGATAGTGGACTGTAATTGGTTGAATGTGAAGAGTGTGAAAGTGTTATCTTCCAAGCTTCAGACATTGAAGATAAGGGAAGCTCTTGTTGGAGGACAACAAAATGGGAGGAATATGATTGAGTTTGAGATTCAGGGAAGTGGTCTCAGAAATTTCAGCCATGAGGGTTTGCTGTACTTTGATTACAGCATTGTGAATCCTGCATTGTTGTTGGAAGAGGTGTCTATTTACGTTGATTCTATGCGTCAGACATCAGTGCCCATGTCAAATAGTCTTTTGAATCTCTTGAGAAGCGTCTTTCATGTTTCAACGTTGAAGCTTGGACTTTATACTGTCTCTGTAAGTTTCCTTCTCGTGTTCATAAACTAAGTATATTTTATTTTGAGAAAATTAATCTTTTGGTTCTAGAGTTTTGAATTGGTTATAACTGAGCATTTAAACTTTGACTCAGTGCAATTCAATCTTTATAGTTTTAACTCGGTTATAACTTAGTGCTTGAACTCTGACTCGATGCAATTCAGTCTCTCAAGTTTAAACATTTAAAATATCAGTCCCCAAATTTTAAAAAATAAAACTATATATTTCATAAAGTGTGGTGGCAATAAGAATAATATCATGTGGTCAGTTACAACAGGAGTTATAACAACTGTTAGTTGGTTAAACCAGGATAAGTGAGTGAGGGGAATAATATAAATACCCCGAGTGCACTCATTTGAGGCAATTGAATAAGAAATCTTCTAGTTAGTTCTCTTGTATCTTCTTCTTTTTCCGAGTCACTTTGTGATGGACTAATATTTTAAATTATTAAAATTATAGGGATCGAGTTGTATTAAGTGAAAGTTTAATGATCAAGTCTCAATTGAATCCAAATTATAGAAACTGGGTTACACTGAATCAAAGTCTAAGAATTAAATTACAACTGAGTTAAAACTATAAGGATTAAGAGATTAATTTTTTTTCGTTTTATTTTATTCATTTATTGTACATCAATTTCTGCTGCATGTGTTTCAGCTTCTCTTTGGGATACCAGAAGCAGTGGAGGTACCCATGTTCAAGGGCATTCGAGTTCTTGAGCTAGATCATAGATCATCAGATTGTTCAAATACACGCTTGTTGAAGATACTGGAAAACACACCCTACCTTGAGTCTCTGATCTTTCGTGAGGTAACTTCACAAACCAAAATTGATCATATATATTTGTTTAATTTCTTGTATCTACTTAAATTAACATTTGAATTATATCATGATTTGAAAAGGGACTTGCGATGCCTTCTAATCCAATTGAGGATGGAATATTGGACCCTGTGCCTTCATGTTTCCTTAACCGCCTCAATTATGTGTTTGTTCATGTGTTCTATGGATATTCAATGGACTTGGAGGGAATAAAGATTATACTGAAAAATGCAATGGTGTTGAAAAAGATGGAGATTCTGCTTGGATTATTTGTGACTCCAGAGATGAGAAACAAGCTCCCCTTGCAGCTATTGGAGCTCCCTAGAGCTTCAAAGGATTGTGGCATCTTCATAGTTTAAACTGGCTAGTTATGCTTAGTATTGTTATTATTGTACGTTGGTGTCTAAATTTGCTCCTAGACATAAAACTTCAGTGAATTTTTGTACTCTCTCTATGTTTTTTTTTATATTTTAATTCAAAGACCTTCTTATAATACATTGAATGTCTGGGTTTGTTGGATTCACACAAGTGGTTGATCCAAACTCGGTGTTGTTTGGTATGACTAATTTTAGGGAAAAAAACACTTAAATATTATTTGAACTTTAAAATCATAAATTAGTTTTGCTTATAATAAGAATAATGAGATTGACAAAAAGAATATAACAATTGACAACTCATATTTTTGAGAAATCACTGATTTGAAATTTTGAAGTTCAAGTTGCATTTATTTTTGTTTTTCCCAAATTTTTATGAGTTGAATTTTTTTAAAAAAAATATAGAAGTGTGGTTAAAATGTTTAATTAATTTTTCATATTTTTTTATATTACATATTCTCTTTATTAAAATTTTAGTTTAAGAAGGGAATATTGGATGAAGGGAAATCATAGAATATTCTCTGAAGTAAAATATGTTGTCTGAAGAATATTCCCCAAAAGATTTTTCCCCCACGAAAAAATTAGATAGCTTCGTGTGTGTGTGTATAAAAGTCCAAACAAAAATGATGGTTTCTTTGTTTTTTTTTTTTTTTTTGCCAATAAATGATGGTTTCTTTTCAGTCACATAAGTAGATAAAACTCTCTCGTCTCGTCACATGCATGTATATCAGTATATATATATATATATATATTTATACGAGAACATCAACCTCGTGGAATGCATGAAGTGAAAGGGTATTGCTTTAGTTTGTCGACGTCTTCTTATTATTTCATTGAATATCCGTCCCTATCATATCTTTTCTTAATTTAATTGTTTGATTGGTTACTTTTATCAAAAAATTGTTTGATTAGACGTGCAAGCTCCATTTGTAGAAAAATTACAATTAGTATTACATTCAGACAATCCTAATTATCGTATAATTAAATTAAATATATGATTAGACACTCAAAATAAATTCAAGTAATAAGGATGATACATATGCAAAGGCTTTCTCTTTTGTTGCCCATCGCATTGATGAGATGAGCATGTAGTTAGTTATTCACTAATATTTTTTTGAAAGAGAGTTAATTTTAGTCCACCTCCAAAAGAATCTGAAACTTTACTGCATTTCCTTAACTCAAGATGAAATTAAATTTTATGGGTCAAAAAATAATGTGCCCTTACTTTATTTTTCGAATTCTCTTATTTATCTTGTAAATGCCTTTATTTATCTTTTGAACTTATTTATTTGTCTTGTGAATTTATTTATTTATCTTGTAAATGTTGCTATGAAAAAATAAAATAGGAGTATCATTGTCTTTTACCTGCAAAACTTAATTTTATTTTGATTCCAAAGGTACAATGAAGTTTCAGAATTTAATTTTTTGATGAGGGTGAACTAAAATTTTTTGATGGTTGTTCAAATTTGATGCTCGGTGGTTAACACATCCTGATTTGATCAATATAGTAAGAGATCACTGGAAAGGTAATCAGGATGAAGGGGTGTTATCTGAGTTTGTCTTTAATATAAAAACTCTCAGGGATGTATTATCTCAATGGAGCAAGAAGGAAATGGGGAATGGACAAAAACTCTTGAATAGGTTGATTGAGAGGGTTAATATCTGTTTGGGTGGGCCATGAAATAATAGTGTAGCCAAGGGAGTTGCTGAGCTTAAAAGTAAGATTTCTGATTTATGACAGCAGGAGGAACTCTATTGGGCGCAAAAATCAAGAATCCAGTGGTTGAAGTGCGGGGATAAGAATACTAAATTTTTTCACTTGTCCACAATTAATAGAAGAAATAGAAATAAAATCACGAGATTAAAGAATGAAGCAGATGAATGGATTGATGATGAAGAAGAAATTGGCAAGTGCTTTTCAAGATTCTACGAAGAGGTTTTTTCTTCTTCTAGCAATATGAACTTTTCTGAAATATTGAATTATGTGGATGAATCCATTTCTTCAGAGGATAATGTGGCTCTTATGAAGGAAATTTCTGATAAAGAGGTGAGAGATGCAGTGTTTGATCTTGGTGCTTCAAAGGCTCCTGGGCCTGATGGCTTTTCAGGTCTTTTTTATCAGCAGCATTGGGACATTGTCGGCAGTCAGGTATGTAACATTGTGAGGAAATTCTTTTCCACTGGCTTTCCTTTGGATGACATTAATGATACTGAC
This sequence comes from Inga laurina, assembly GCA_963855925.1. Taxonomy (NCBI): domain Eukaryota; kingdom Viridiplantae; phylum Streptophyta; class Magnoliopsida; order Fabales; family Fabaceae; genus Inga; species Inga laurina. The sequence continues at coordinate 79,632,092 of OY979701.1, read as the reverse complement.
TTAGTCTTGATTCCTAAAATGGAAATTCCTGTTCAATTGAGTGATTTTAGACCTATTAGCTTATGTAATTTCTCTTATAAGATCTTTTCAAAAATATTAGCTACTAGATTGAAACCTTTGCTGAATAATGTGATTTTGGAAAGCCAAAGAGCTTTTGTTCCTGAGCGATTTATTCAGGATAATCTTATTATTGTTCATGAAGTATTTCATCATTTAAAGCGTAAAAAATGTGGTCCTGAATTGGCTATTAAACTGGACATGAACAAGGCTTTTGATCGTATTGAATGGGATTTCTTGCTTGCTATCCTATTGAAAATGGGATTTAGCAAGGATTGGGTGGAAAGGATTTTCTGGTGTATTTCTTCAGTCAATTTTTCTCTAATGCTTTCTGGCAAAAGATTGCTTAATGTTCCTTCTCATCGTGGATTGAGATAAGGGGATCCTTTATCTCCTTATCTATTTATCATTGTAAGCAATGTTTTGTCTCTGGTCATCTCAAAATGGGAAATTGAAGGCAGAATTTATGGGGTTCAAATTGCGAGAAATTGCCCATCTCTGACTCATTGCTTTTTTGCTGATGATTTTGTCTTTCTCTTGCAAGCTACAATTGATAATTGCAGAAACCTGAGAAGTATCTTTGATATGTATTGTTTGGCTTCTGGACAAAAGATTAATTCAAATAAATCCTGTTTATATTTCTCTCAGAGTACAGATCCATTATTATAAGAGGAAATAGGACAGATTTTACAAATTGCATCAGTGGATATCCCGGGCAACTACCTTGGACTTCCCATTTCTTGGGGTACCTCTAAGGTCCATGCACTTAACTTTGTAGTGGATAAGATGCTAAAGCGCACTCAAGGATGGAAGAATGCAGTTCTTTCAGATGCAGGCCGTGAGGTATTGATAAAATCTGTTGCTAATGCTATTCCAGTTTACCTAATGTCTTGCTTCCTGTTTCCTAAGTCTGTGTTGCAAAGATTGGAAAGAATTGTTTCTGATTTTTGGTGGAAGAGCTCCAGCGAAAAGAAGAAAATTCATTGGGTATCTAAGGATAAATTGAAGCGGGATAAGCAGGAGGGGGGTCTGGGTTTTAGAGATTTTCATGCCTTTAATCTTGCTTTGCTTGCTAAGCTAAGTTGGAGGATTTTGCAGGAACTTGAACAGTTATGGGTGAAGATTCTTAAAGCTCGCTATTTTCCTAGATGTGATTTCCTCCATGTAAAGAAAGGGACCTCGGCCTCCTGGATCTGGAATAGCATATTGGAAGGGAGGACAATTTTGGAAGACAATGTTGCTGTGCGAATTGGGAATGGGCTAAAGACGAAAGTTTGGAATGATCCTTGGTTACTTGATTTACCAGGTAAAAAATTAATTTCTACATGCCCTGATCCTGCTTTTCAGAAACTTAAAATAGCTTATATTAGAATAAATAACTCATGGAATCTATTTGGTATTGATGAGTTTCTAATGGATGGGGAAAGGAATGCTATTCTTAATTCCAATTTATCCCCTAGTAATAGGGAGGATCGGTGGATATGGACTGGAGGGAAGAGGAGTTGTTATAGTGTAAAGGGAGGATACAGGATAGCTAAAGGAAGAATTCTTGACAATGGTGGTGAATCTCCTGAATCCTCTCCAGTCAGTAATAAGAAATTGTGGGGTATGATTTGGAAATTAAAGGTTCCGTCTAAGATAAAATTCTTCTTATGGAAAGTTTTATCTAAGGCTCAACCAACATTTGACAATCTTTTTAAAAGGCATTGTAGCAATACAAATCTGTGTCTTATTTGCAAAAATGGAATTGAAGATGAATCTCACTTATTCATGCACTGTGATTGGGCAAGAAGAGTTTGGTTTGGGTGTCCTTTGTCTCTTAGATTGTCAAGTCAATCAGATGATCTAAGAACTTGGTTAAGTCACATCTTCCTCTTCTCCGAATTGTCTCCTTGGTATAAATGTCTCCTTGCTGTCTTGATGTGGTTTATTTGGAAAGGTCATTGTGCTTTTATCTATGATAATATACCCACTGACCCTGGATTTGTTTGTCGACAAGCAAAGATTTGGTTACAGGAATATTGGAATGGCAATGGCTGGAGTAATCATATTCAACATGCTGATAGGCAAGCTGACCAGATTATGAATTCAAAATGTAAGTGGACAAAACCTTCGGGAAACAGTATTAAAATCAATACGGATTGTGCTTATATTTCGGAATCTAATCAAGCAACGATCTCTTTTGTTGCTCGTAATGAGCATGGTAATTTGGTTGATGGAGCCACTCACAAGATTTGTGCTAGTTCTGCGTTTATGGCAGAGAGTAAGGCTTTGATGGAAGCTGTGAATTTTGTTCACTGTTATGATATTGATAATGTTACTTTTGAGTCTGACTGCTTACCTTTAATCAAGTGTATTAATGACTCAGTTCCTTCTCCGGAGTGGAGATGTGAAACTATTGTGGAACATATCTTTGAGTTGAGGAAACTAATTAGGAACCATGTTTTCGTATGGATTCCCAGGGAAGCTAACAGGATAGCTGATTGGGTTGCCAGAGCTTCAGCTAAGGGGTCGTGTCCTGTTGATTGGATTTCAAGACCTCCACCAGATCTATTGAATTTGCTGTTAAATGATTCACAAATGGATGTTCTAAATACTAGTTGATTTGGTTTTTTGGTTGTCTTATTATTTTGCTGTTATGTTTAATTTTATAGGTTGTAAACTCTTTCATTTTCTGTCCTTTATCAATGAAATTATCTTTGAAGGCAAAAAAAAAAAAAAAAACAATGAAGTTTCAGAATTTAATTTTTTGATGAGGGTGAACTAAAATTAAGTCTCTTTCATGGGGTCGAGGGAAATTTTCCCTATAATTAAAACACTTGTAATAATGTATACAAATTGCTTATTAACAAAGTTCTTATACAGTTATACACACTAAAATTCAAAGCTACTTGGAATGAGTTATAAAGATGAGTTGGACTCCAAGATTTCAACAAAATATAAATGTTCAAAGAGCATTGTTTCCTAAATTGCAGTCACTATATCCTGTACTTAATTAATATACGATCTGCTTTACAAAGTGAATATTATAGTATATTAAGGTAATATTATAAATTTATGGATACAGAAATACTTGCCACATCAATTGCCAAGTGCAACCTCATTAGCTGAACCGATTTTTATTGGCTAAGTACTCTCCTCATTCCTAACTATAAGAGCCATTTTATTACTTTTATTGGCTGAGTTAAATGTCATAATTTCACTACTTCAAACGCTTTTAAATTTTCTTAACAAAGCTGGTAATAAGATTTTAATCATTTATTGAGGGCACATTTATAAAAAATATCTTTTTTATAATTTTTATAATTTTAAAGAGAGTTTTATAACTAGAAACACAAGCTGATCTCTATAGATTAATTAGTTCTTACATATAGTAATTAGGAAAAATTAGGGATCTGATCAGAGACTCAGAGTCCCTATTCCATCCATTTGAATAATATTGTTGTTGTTTGGAGTCGTGAAATGAAGAAACTCTTGCACAGAGCACAGTGTCGTTTAATTCACGATGTGGGTGTCCCCATTGCCTGCAAAACGGCCCTCGTCTCTCTTTTTTTAATTCAGTCGTTTGGGGATTCGAATTATCATTTTTAAATTATATGATCCTTTGATATTTAATATAAGATATATTTATCTAATTTAATTAGATTAAAAAAATAGTTGAGTTAGTTAATAAAGTATGTATTTTTATAACACCATAATAATCTTCATTAATTCTCTCATTCTCTCTCTTCTTTCATTATTGATGAGGAAATATCACTATATATAAATTAAGAAAATATCGATAAATATAATAAAAATATATTATATTTAAGACCTAGATTAATTCACTAGATATATCCTATAGTTAACAACTGAACCCGAGACGGAGTAATAAACAGTATTCCATCGCTATATATACCCTTTTTAAAATCCAGTTAAATGGGAAACAAATAAATATCAACATCTTGAGATCCAGAATTTCCATATCCTCAGACTCCTATTGGGGAAAAAGTGAAAAAAGAAAACTGAAAGAAATGAAAGTGTTCTAAATAGCTTAAACAATCAAGAAGATAATTACTACATTTTATTCCCTCTCATCATACTTATAAGCAACTTTCTCTCACATAAGGTTGATCTCTTTTATAAGCAACTTTCACTTTTTGTCTGAAAATGTAAACTTCTTTTTCTATTTTATCCTTATTAAATACTCATTATCTCTTATACTTTTTATTTATTCTCTCTCCTATACTCTTTTCATAAATAGGGACATATATAAAAAAATATGACATTTTTTACATATTTATTGTTTTTAACTATCAGTTCGTTTTATGTAATAAAAAAAGTTATTTATAAATTGGACTGGAGAGAGTACATGTTTTTAATGATGCAGAGAAAAGTTAAAAATTAAATTTCACATCAATCAGCCCAGAAAGAAATAGATGTAATTAAACAATATGATAGTCATATTAAATAGGGAAAATCACTGTCAGGTCCCAAGGAAGCAAAATATTGTCAGAAAAGTTCTAAGAAAAACTGAAATATCTGAAAAGTCCCTAGGGACTTTTCTGATATTATTTTCTAAAGTCAAATTACACACATGCCCCTCTTCTATTTCTCTCTCTCTCACGTTTTCAGCTCACTTTCTCTAACCGTTTCAGATCGCAAATCTCTTCTTAATATTTGCAGATTCAGTTTTTGCAATGGTGGAGGGTGAAGCTTTGAGGTGGTGAAAGATTTGTGGGATGAGAAGTAAGATAGAAGGAAGAAGAAGATGGAAGGAAGGTGGTGGGATTTTTTTGATCTCAAGCTTCCGCCATTTTTAAAGAAGGAAGGGATGAAGGTGATGATGATGATGAATAATCCAACCTCATTGTGCTGTGAAAACACTGAAATGGGAAAAAATTAAGTTGTTGTTAATTCGCACAGTGGAGGTTGTTAATACGGAAAATGACGTTGGACGCCATGGTGCTCTGTTTTTGGGAGAGGAAACAGAGGAAGTGGTGTGTTTGAGGTGGTGGGGTGCTATGAAAACGCTGATATGGAAGAAAAATAAGTTGTTGTTAATTCGCACAGTGGAGGTTGTTAATTCGCACAGTGGAGGTTGTTAATACGAAAAATGACGTTGGACGCCATGGTGCTCTGTTTTTGGGAGAGGAAACAAAGGAAGTGGTGTGTTTGAGGTGGTGGGGTGCTATGAAAATGATGATATGGAAGAAAAATAAGTTGTTGTTAATTCGCACAGTGGAGGTTGTTAATTCGCACAGTGAAGGTTGTTAATACGGAAAATGACGTTGGACGCCATGGTGCTCTGTTTTTGGGAGAGGAAACAGAGGAAGTGGTGTGTTTGAGATGGTGGGGTGCTATGAAAATGATAATATGGAAGAAAAATAAGTTGTTGTTAATTCGCATAGTGGAGGTTGTTAATATAACAGTGGAGGTTGTTAATACGAAAAATGACGTTGGACGCCATGGTGCTCTGTTTTTGGGAGAGGAAATAGAGGAAGTGGTGTGTTTGAGGTGGTGGGGTTCTATGAAAATGATGATATGGAAGAAAAATAAGTTGTTGTTAATTCGCACAGTGGAGGTTGTTAATACGAAAAATGACGTTGGACGCCATGGTGCTCTGTTTTTGGGAGAGGAAACAGAGGAAGTGGTGTGTTTAAGGTGGTGGGGTGCTATGAAAATGATGATATGGAAGAAAAATAAGTTGTTGTTAATTCGCATAGTGGAGTTTGTTAATATAACAGTAGTAGTTGTTAATACGGAACAACTTGACAGTGTGGCCAGTTGCTTTTGCTTTGCCATAGCGAAACAAGAGCAAAATGATGTAAAAAATGGCCTCTTCTGACCGTGTTCGCTTTTAGTATGCCACAGCGAAACAAAACTGAGATCACCTTTTTACAATGCATAAACCATGTATTGTATTTACAACTCATAAAGCGTGTATTAACAACCTTTTGAGTTCGTTTCACAACGTCCCACACGTTTCTCGCTGACACTATGTTTCCTCACGTTAAGTATGACAAATTGAGCTATTTACAACTCGTATAGCGTGTAATAACAACCTGTTCGGTTTGTTTCTCAACCTCCAACACCTTTCTATCTGACACTATTGTTCCTCAAATTAAGTATGACAAATTAAGCTATTTACAACTCATAAAGCGTGTATTAACAACCTTTTGAGTTGTTTTCACAACCTCCAATGACTTTCTCTCTGACACTATATTGCCTTACGTTAAATATGACCAATTGAGCAATTTACAGAGCACTTCCTCTGTTATATTCCCCAAAAACAGAGCACCCACTAACACTCAACGTCATTTTCCGTATTAACAACCTCCACTGTGCGAATTAACAACAACTTATTTTTCTTTCATATCATCATTTTCATAGCACCCCACCACCTCAAACACGCCACTTCCTCTGTTTCCTCTCCCAAAAATAGAGCACCATGGCGTCCAACGTCATTTTCCGTATTAACAACCTCCACTGTGCGAATTAACAACCTCCACTGTGCGAATTAACAACAACTTATTTTTCTTCCATATCAACGTTTTCATAGCACCCCACCACCTCAAACACACCACTTCCTCTGTTTCCTCTCCCAAAAACAGAGCACCATGGCGTCCAACGTCATTTTCCGTATTAACAACCTCCACTATTATATTAACAACCTCCACTGTGCGAATTAACAACAACTTAATTTTTTCCCATTTCAGCGTTTTCACAGCACAATGAGGTTAGATTATTCATCATCATCATCACCTTCATCCCTTCCTTCTTTAAAAATGGCGGAAGCTTGAGATCAAAAAAATCTCACCACCTTCCTTCCATCTTCTTCTTCCTTCTATCTTACTTCTCATCCCACAAATCTTTTACCACCTCAAAGCTTCACCCTCCACCATTGCAAAAACTGAATCTGCAAATATTAAGAAGAGATTTGCGATCTGAAACGGTTAGAGAAAGTGAGCTGAAAACGTGAGAGAGAGAGAAATAGAAGAGGGGCATGTGTGTAATTTGACTTTAGAAAATAATATCAGAAAAGTCCCTAGGGACTTTTCAGATATTTCAGTTTTTCTTGGGACTTTTCTGACAATATTTTACTTCTTTGGGACCTGACAGTGATTTTCTCTATTAAATATACGCAAAGGTTATCTGGTTACGTTAGTTGTTCGTTGTCACCGACCAGTCGACCACCACCATGTTGTGACCTTGACATGCGCTCATTTCATATGCCCGCTTCTTCTTCCTTCACTGTCCACTGGTCCACGTCAACCTTTGTGTCTTACGCACTTTGCTGTTACTATTTTAATATATTTTTCTCCAAAATTATTTCTATTCGACATATATTTAGTGAGTTTCCATCACGTGGTAATTTTAAAACACATGATTAAATATACCACCTCTGGTTCTTAGTGAGTATTTGGGAATTGCCCAAATCTAGATTTGTGCAGCCCAAGGCAAAATTCCTCTCACACACTTACCTCGTAAATCGTAAAAACTATTCTAAAAAACTAATCCAAACACAATATAAAAGTCAGTTGATTTTTTTAAGAGATTAGATATACTAATTAAGTTACATGAAAGTATTTATATTTATTATTTTTTAAATTAATTTGTTTAACTTATAGATTAATATATAATCAAATAATGCATAACATATAACATGATTAAGTACTTATTTAACTTTCTTAATCTTAAAAAAAAAGTTAATTGGCTCTTAAATTAAGGACAAGAATAGGTAATATTTTAGAAAAATTAAATTACAAATAACTAATAGGGTTAATATAACTTTTGGTCCCTGAAGTTTGATCCAATTTTGGTTTTGGTCCCTCAAGTTTGAAATCAGTGGTTTTGGTCCCTGAAGTTTCACCCAATTTTGGTTTTGGTCCTTCAAGTTTGAAATCGGTGGTTTCGATCCCTGAAGTTTCACCCGATTTTGGTTTTAGTCTCTCAAGTTTGAAAAGGACTTGATTTTTTTCCCGGTCGGGTCGGGTTTCAAAAACGGGTCGCCAGGTCCTTTTCAAACTTGAGGGACTAATATCAAAATCGAGTGAAACTTCAGGGACCAAAATCACCGATTTCAAACTTGAGGGACTAAAACTAAAATTGGGTGAAACTTTAGGGACCTAAACCACCTATTTCAAACTTGAGGGACCAAAACCAAAATTGAATCAAACTTCAGGGACCAAAAGTTATATTAACCCTAACTAATATAACTAATTTTTTTAATATATGCAAATTAGTCATGTAACTAGGAGAAAAAGTAGCATAACAAAAAAAAAAAAAAGGAATCTTCTATTATGAAATAAAGGAAAAGATGAGAAGCCCTCGTCCTTGGGTTCAGTTGGTCAAGGGGTCGGACACTTTCATCAATGGGAGAGAGTTCGATCTTGGGGAAATCCACTTAGTTGTGGTTCAATTGATGGGCTGGGGGAGGCATCCCAACTTGGAGCCTTACCCTTGAATCGTGGATGAACCTAACCCCTTTCCTAAAATTTATGTATAAAAAAAAAAAGGAAAAGATGAGAAGAGAAATGGAGAATGAGTATAAAGCAGGGTTTAGGAACTCAGACCAAACCGATCGGTCGGTTCAGCCTCGAAACCGGTGAACCGGCCGATAGACCGGTCCTGTCCGGGTTCCTATTTAATTTTTTTTAAAATTTTTTTTTAGAATTTCATATTAATAAACTTAAAATCTTTGATTTCTCACAGACTTGGCTTCGGTTTAGCTCCGGTTTGGCCCCGATCTAACCAACTAACCCTTAACCCAATATCCTATCGGTTCAATACCTGAACTAGGTTCATGAACCTTGATATAAAGCAAGAAAAAAGTAATTCTAGTATGTTATTCAATATTATGGATAATACAAAACATATCCCTTCTATTTATAAACACAACTCTCTAACCTCTAATTAATATAATTCCATAATTATATGAAATAATGGAAAATAATGAAAAATAATGGCGGATATTAACATCCACGATATTATATTCATAACGCCTCCGTCTGTTATGATTTGACAAAAAAAAAGCCTATCATTTTCATGCTTAATTGGTCATCATAAAAAAAAGGAAAAGAAAGAAAAAATCAACCCCCAAACGGCCAAACTAATTTTTCGTTAATAACGGTCGAAATAAAAATTTTTAATCCGTCAACGATTTCTCAAAATAGTTTTTGTGGGGGTCCACCTTAATACCCTCCTCCATCGCTACCGCCATCCTTCTAGGAAAAGCCGTTACCAAATTCTCTTATTTCCTGTTATTAGCTTAGCTATCGCTTCTTCTTCTTCTTCTTCTTCGCTTTCCTCACCTTCCCTTCTCTCTCCAATGCTCACCAAACTCTTTTCCCGCACCTTTCCATACCCAAATTTTTGAACTTTTCTTCGCCTACCTCCTTCACTTTCATCGAATTCACCATCTAAATCTTCCGCATTGTACACACCTAACACCACTTAAAGCTCACACCTTTACAATACCCTTTTTGAGCTTTATCTCTTCGCTGGACAAAAGTTCGGTTCTTTATTAGGTGTGCACCTTAACCATGAACTCTGCAATTGGGTGTGCACCTTCTTCATCTCCTACCTTCTCTGCTTTCTCAAGCAGAAAGCTTTCTTTGAGAACCACTAAATCTTTTTACACATTACCCTCAAGACAAGATGCTAATCCCAGCACAAATCTCTCTGTTGCTTGTCATAAACCTCTTCACATCTCATCAACTGAGAATTTCTCAAAGGTGGCAAAACCCAGAAAGAGGGGTTTAGAGTGTGAGGCCTATGATGCAGATAAGTCAGGACCTTTGGAGATTAATGTTGATGAAGAGGCTCGAGTTCAGGCTGCTCAGAAGCTCAGAATTAGTTTTTATTTCGTTACCTGGTGGACTTTGAATGTAATCTTCAATATATACAATAAGAGGGTTCTGAATGCTTTTCCTTATCCATGGCTCGCTTCCACTCTATCATTAGCTGCTGGTTCGCTCATGATGTTAATTTCATGGGCCACGGGAATTGCTGAAGCGCCAAAAGTCAATTTAGATTTTTGGAAGGCCCTCTTCCCTGTAAGTTAACCTTGCTCAATTCTGTTTCTTTCACTACATAGCGTACATGGCTTGATTTTATGCAGGCATTATGTCAACGTATACGTAGTTTTCCAGTGTAATTTAAGGTAGTTTCATATTTGATGTGTGCTGGATACAATGGATACAAAATAGTTTTATTTCTGTAGTATCAGTATTTCATCCTGACATTGAGACATAACAAGATTCGAATGATTTGATTCTGTATGAATAGATGCATAACAGGATGGGTCTTGGGTAAGGACTATAAAACTATGAACGGGAATCAAACAATAAGAATTGACATTAATATGGTAGAATCTCTTAAAATCATGTCTCGTCAACTTTGATTGGTGAGCTTATATCAAGAATATTAGGCCAGAGACTGATTAGTGATTGGGGGATGGGATAGGATTCGTTTTGATGCATATTTCTTACAATAATCACTTAAATAATTTGGTTTTGCAGGTCGCTTTGGCTCACTCGATTGGTCATGTTGCCGCGACTGTGAGTATGTCAAAAGTTGCAGTTTCATTTACCCATATCATCAAGAGTGCAGAACCTGCTTTTAGTGTCCTGGTCTCAAGATTCTTCCTTGGAGAATCATTCCCTATGCCAGTGTACCTATCACTTGTCCCAATTATTGGTGGCTGTGCTCTTGCTGCTTTGACAGAACTCAATTTTAATATGATTGGTAAGAGAATCTATTCTAATATAGTCATATGCAGATCAGGATTTTCTTTAATATGAGAGGGTACTGTAACAAAGAGAGACTTACTGAAAGGGTTCTATTCATATGACACATGTTTGTCCTTAAACACTGCATATTTTTCATTTTCTAGTGTTGATATTGTATCTTCTCTGTTACACATGTCAGTATTCATTCTTATTAAATTTCGTTAGGAAGTTGAAAATGCAGAAAGAAATCCACTAATTAGACAACTTCAAATAATGTTTCAGGTTTTATGGGAGCTATGATATCAAATTTGGCATTTGTCTTCCGGAACATATCCTCAAAGAAAGGAATGAAGGGGATGTCTGTTAGTGGAATGAACTATTATGCTTGTCTTTCTATGATGTCTATGCTAATCCTCACACCTTTTGCCATTGCTGTCGAGGGCCCACAGATGTGGGCTGTTGGCTGGCAAAATGCTCTCTCTCAGATTGGTCCCAATTTTGTATGGTAAGTTTAACCTTAAATTCGTAGCGTGTGTTTTATATGCTAATCTGCCATCATCTTTTTGCCTTTGTATTGGTGGAATTTCAGTTTAAACTTCACTTTGTTGATAAGAAATGCATAATAGCTGGGTGAATGAAAAATATTTACTTGATGTGTGAAAAGTATAGTAGCTAATGAAGAACACTTCACTTTATGAGCAAGTAGCAGTTTTCATTGCTGGACAATGTTAGATTTAAAATGGTTTTCTTCCTCTTATGCTTAACTAATGAACTGGTTTGGAAATTTCACAGGTGGGTGGTTGCCCAGAGTATCTTCTACCACTTGTACAACCAAGTATCTTACATGTCTCTTGATCAGATATCCCCACTAACATTTAGTATAGGGAACACAATGAAGAGAATTTCTGTTATCGTCTCTTCCATTATCATCTTCCGCACGCCAGTCCAACCCGTCAATGCCCTCGGGGCAGCCATTGCCGTTCTCGGTACCTTCATCTATTCACAGGTGCATTCTTGTCTCCTTTTACTTCAAAGGTTGATTCTTTATCACTATGAGAATTGAGGCTCCCAAGGGGCACAAATATTTTGTCATCACTTTCTGCTTCAAGTTTGCCTCCAAATAATCTGAGTTGGTTAGAATTAGTCTTCTTTGTAAGAGTGAATTGCTTATCTACTGCTCATAGGAGTAATAGATTATTAGAATTAGTGTTGTTCTAAGGCATTTTTCTTTTTTAATGCTACTTCGATACAAATTGGGTTATTTATTTAGGACCGGAGGTAGTACTATGTTTCTCTGTTTGTGAAGTTGTCTTCTTTTTATAACAATATCATAACTAACAACTTCCTTTTGATCCTATGAACAGGCTGCTCGATAAGAAATAGTTTTGGAGCTGAGATTCACGGGGATACAAGTGCGAGTTACAAGTTTGTGTGCCTCTATATGATTAGCTTGGTCAGTCTATCTTTTGTAGGCGGGGATTTCACTTAAAAAAAAAATTCTTCTTTCAAGGCATGTGTCACACCTAGTGAATGATGAGTTATGACTGAAGCTGTAACGATGTTATTGAGCTAGTATTTTGTGTTGCGGTGGATGGGACATGAAGGTGGTATTTTTAAGGGAAAAGTATTATGAAGTCTAGCAAAGGATTAAATTATCAAAAAATTTTAATAATAAGTGAGTAGTATAAACGTGTTGTCATTTTTTATACTGAAACTTGTTACTTATTATTGGATTTTTGGTGATTAAATCTCTTCTTTGAGGTTTTATAGTAATTCATCTATTTTTGCCCATAATTATCATTTGTAATCAATATTTTAATATGGTTGATTGATCAATTGTGGAGAGGATTTTTTTTCCACGATTCTTCAATTATTGGAAAGTTTTTATGTGTTGAATTTTGAGAACTTATTTAATTATAAGTTTCATGGCTTGAAGGCCAAGGATACTTGAAAGATGTTTAGATATTTCTCAGTAAGATTGGATTTGATGTTTTTATTGATAGGATTTTTTTAATATCTTTTTTAAGATATGATGCTAAGGGAAATTAACTAAACGTGGTTAATCAAAGCAAGGGTTAAAACAAGGTTTGAATTTCATTTGGGAAAGGTGCCTAAATTTAATGCTTGACCCTTAGAATAGGATTACCTCAATACGAAAATACATGTACCCAACAAAAAAAAAAAATGTAAAAGGAGCATTGTAGCATATGTGTGTGTGTGTGTGTAAAGTTTATGGATATGAATCCTTTGGTGATATACTGCCAACCCTGTTCTTTTAGATTTATTTCACCTAAAAATTTATTTTCCAATGTTTGTTTTTTCATGCCTCTTGACTTTATAACAACGATAAAGGTTGTTACTTTATAATATAGATATTACGAATTTAAATTTTGAAAATAAAAGTTATATATATTTGATCTTCTTTAGAACCCCATCTAAGAGGGAATTGGCAGTCGTCCTTTTCTTTAAAAGAAAAGAATGGTCTTTTTTTTCATCGAGGCTGTCAGATTAAGATATCAATGGTTTAAATTTATTATGTTATTAAAATATTATTTTATAATATATAATGGTCTAGATTTAATATATTATTAAAATATTTTTATAATATATTAAATTTAAATTATTAAGATTTTAATTCAACGAGTTTAAAAAAAAAAAAAACCATCTGTCTCTTTTGAAAGAAAGGATGGGTGTCGGATCCACCAGACAGAGACTAGAACAATGGTAACACGTTTTTCTTTTATCACTTGACTTTATGTTTTGTTTTCTTTCCTTTTTAACCTCAACCATCGCATCCGATTTGAGGCCCTGTCCTTTCTGATTTGTGGTCATTACAATGACTGAATATCCTGTGCTCGTTATTGTGATTAAATCTGAGCCATATAAAATTTGATTGATATGGATAATTCATATTTAATTTTTTTTAACATACAATTTTTAATGATATATTTATTTTTTAAAAAAATTTAGTTATATTATTATCCTTATTTTAAATTATATATATTAAAATAATTCTTTTAACATAAAGAAATTTAAATTAAACCTGAAGCCTCCAAAAATCAATCTGGATGGTTCACATTAAGATGAGCACTCCTTATGTAAAATTTTTGAAGAATCTTTGCACTGATAAAAACCTAATAAACAATACAAATTAGCTCAATGTTTCTCCCCCAGAGGATTACTGTAATAATTCCAATTCATTTGTCTGGCAATTTTACTATATATTTCCTAGTTGTACCCAAAAAAATATTATTAATAAAAAAATGCTTAATCCGAATCCCATCAAGCATTCTCAATTTGTACATATTATTAGTTTAACAAAATAAATTTAAATATTTATTCATGCATATATACTTGTTAAAAAATATATATTAAAACAAATGAATTCAACTTTAACAACATTTTATATCAGCTTATAGCCCACGCAATAAATTCAAATGATAAATATAGACAAGCTGCTTTTTTTTTTTTTTTTTTAATGCAATATAAATATTAGAAGGTTAGATTCTTTCTATCTTTGAAAAAGAAAAAACCCGCGGTCTAGATTAGATCTGTTTTAGTCCATTAATATAATCTGAGGACCAAGGGAACTTTCAAAGCTCATACCTAACACCATGAAACGAGGGGTTGTTACTTGTTAGTTACGCTGTGAATAACATAACTAAAGATTGAAATGAAAAATCTAAATCATTAGGAAATAATGGAGGGGCCTTTGTTTAAGAAAGCTCTATTATTACTGTGGCTGCTTTATCATCTCCAGATTTGTTCTGCTACTTCTGATGAATCTACCTTCCCCTCCGATTTCCTCTTCGGCACTGCTTCTTCTTCTTACCAGGTTCTTTCTTCTTCTTCTTCTTCTTCGACTGATAAGTTTATTTGATCTGCTTCATATATATTTCATTTGATAATGGTGGCATACAGTATGAAGGTGGCTATTTGGATGATGGCAAAGGACTTAACAACTGGGATGTCTTCACTCACCTACCAGGTTTACATTTAACTTTCCTCTCACTCTAATTTCTCTTCATTTATGTCACCTTTCACTACTCTTTCTTTTTTATTTTTATAGTTTTTTATTTGGCTTCATTTCAATCTGATCTTTAAGTATTTAGATTAGAGTAGATTAATTATATGTCCTTGGTTTCAGGAAGGATAGACGATGGAAGTAATGCTGACGTTACTGTTGATCAATACCATCGCTATCTGGTAGGTGTCTTTATTTAGCTTACGTACTATTAATATCTGTCCTTGTTTTGATCTTCTTGATATAATATCATACATCTTTCTTTTTAAAGAGGTATTTAATTTGGTAGAATTCCAAATTATTAAACTATTGGTGTTGAAACTTTTTCTTTTTCCCTACTGAGGATTAAATCAGGAGGATGTAGATTTGATGGAAGATATCAAAATCAACAGCTACAGATTTTCAATTTCATGGGAAAGAATTTTACCAAGTATGCCTTTTCTGCTCTTACAGCTGTGTGTTTTGTTAACCATAATGAGCCTCACAAACATACTTGAATTTTCATTCTGTTTTTTTTTTTTTTTTTAAATGATTGAGAACAGAAGGAAGATTTGGTGAAGTGAACTGGGCAGGTATCAACTATTACAACAATCTCATCAATGCTCTCCTCCTTAAAGGTTTAATTTTCTTCTCAATTTCCCTCTCCTTTCTTTAATTATAACACCATAATCACTACCAATAGGCGTTGGTCGTGTAAGTGGCTTTGGCCACTTAAACACAAGGCATTGAGTTTGAGTTTATATGAATGCAAAAAATGCTTTTAAGAGAGCTATCTTCAGTTAGGCCTGATAATGCTTAAATCTGACCCAGTCAGATAGCCATATAAAAAATAACACTGTAATCACTCAATTTCTTTGATGTTGCCTTATTCTTCATACTTTGCTAAATAATGACAGGGATCCAGCCATTTGTAACAGTGTCACATATTGAATACCCTCAAGAACTTGAGGATAGATATGGAGGTTGGCTTAGTCCCCAAGTCCAGTAAGCCAGCCATAATATGGGATTGTATTTTAGTCATTTTCTCTGGTAGGTCACTAGTAACACAGTATTCTGAGTTTTTGACATTATTGCAGGGAAGATTTTGAGTACTTTGCAGAACTGTGTTTTAGATCATTTGGGGACAGAGTGAAGTATTGGGTGACCTTCAATGAGCCAAATCTTTGGGTCCCACTTGGTTATCGCACAGGAAAGTTCCCACCAAGTCGTTGCTCTGTCCCATTTGGGAATTGCAGTGAAGGAGATTCAGAGAAGGAGCCCTTTTTGGCTGCCCATAATATCATCCTATCTCATGCTGCTGCTGTACATGTTTATAAAACCAAATACCAGGTACTAAATACAAGGTTGACTCTGAAACACAAAGTGATCTAACATGTTTCTCAATATCAATTTACCAAATACAAATACTTCCTTTGTTCTTTAATATAAGAGCCACTTAACTAATACGAGTAGACTAAGAAAATCAAATAAACTAGTTAATTACAGCAGATGTAACCTAATCTTTATAAAATACCCTGTGTACCATTAGATTACATATTAGTTTATAATTCAACTTCCAACTAGTTCTTATATTATGGATCGGAGGGAGTGTCTTGAGTGGAAATAAAAGTTAGGATACTAGGTTTACACATCAAAGACACACAGTAAGATTAACTGTGTTATTAATGGCATATCCAGAAGGAGCAAGGAGGGCAAATAGGGTTTGTGTTACACTGTGACTGGTTTGAGCCATTCAGCAATTCTACAGCAGACAAACTGGTTGTTGAAAGAGCACTATCATTCACCCTAAATTGGTATAACTTTAGCACAACCAATTATTTTTGTCTGTTCATTGAACTCAGAAAGTCACAATGTTTTGACACTCTCACAATACATAAATCCTTCACTACTCTCTCTGCTATGCAGGTTCTTGCACCCTATTCTATACGGCAAATACCCAGAAGAGATGGTGAAGGAACTGGGAACCACATTACCCAGATTTTCCCAGAAAGACAGAGAGAAACTGAAGAATGGATTGGATTTCATTGGTATCAATCATTATGCAAGTTACTATGCTCAAGATTGCATCTCGTCACTTTGTAAACCTGGGGAAGGAGGCTCTAGATCAGAAGGTTCATATTCACGAACTGCACAAAAATATGGTGTCCCAATGGGAGAACTTGTGAGTACACAAATTTAATTATCTGCATAAAATTTGATTTTTGATTTTTTCCCCCTTGCCATTACCAAGCTACTAATTTCTGAAGATTCTGCTATCATGATACAGACCCCATTTGAATGGTTAAATGTTTATCCACAAGGCATGGAGAAAATGATTACCTATTTCAAAGACAGATATAACAACACTCCAATCATCATTACAGAAAATGGTATGAAGAAACCTAGTAAGTCCTTCAATCGACTTTTTCTGCATTTCTGAGTTCTGACCATCCAAACGTTTTGAAGGTTATGGAGAACCGGAAGATCCAAGTAAAACCCGAGAAGAATATCTCAACGATGTTACAAGAGTTAAATTCACGGAGGGTCACTTGAACAATGTTTTGGCAGCCATAAGGTAATAACACATAAAAATCAAATTTAATGTGTGGACCACTCAAGCATAGGTATTGACACAGAATTATTTATCCATCAGAAAAGGAGCTGATGTGAGGGGTTACTTTGCTTGGTCTTTGTTGGACAACTTCGAGTGGGCATATGGATTTGAAGTGAAATTTGGACTGTACCATGTTGATTTTGCCACACTGAAGAGAACTCCAAAACTATCAGCAAGTTGGTACAAGCAATTCATTTCAAAGCATAAAGCACACAGCATTGTGCAGGAAAATAATAGAGAGAAGAGAAAGTTCAAGGATAGCACCAAACCACAGCCCTTGAAGCTAAGCTTTGAGTAATTTTGTCATATTGGTGAATGCCCCTTTGTCCAAGGACAGGAGAAAATGCTAATTCTCAGACAGATTGTTAGATATATAGACTCGTCTGGTGTCCACTAAACGTTTTGTAAAACTAAGTCTTCTTAAAGATTTCTCATTGTTACTGACAAGGATTAGTTGAATTCTTAGATATTATGTCCTTTGTTGTAGTCAATGGTGGCTTGGTTTGTATTGTAATATTCAAACAGATGCACACTGTAATATATACAGCCCTGCAAAATGCAAAGATAGGATAAGAAATCAGCATACCTTGTTTCTTTGGTGTTTGATGAAATCTGGCGGTCAAATAGTAGTTATCTATAGTAAGCTATAATTCTACCCCACTAACCGCAATTAAATGATAAATATAAATAGGTACTCAAAGTTAAAAAATTTTCCAATTTTAGTAAAACTAAATCAAATTTTTATTACACTCTTAGGTTGACTAAAATGATAAGGATACATTAGAATTTGAAATCCAAATCCTGTGAGGAGAAATAAGTAAATTTGGGTTACATCACAAAATATTGTTAAAACAAAGTTAGATTAATTGAAGAAATAGTTGGTCCATATATATTAGCGAGAGAGTTATTAATTACCATTTCTCAATTTTACCCCAATTTATTTATTGTTGGTACACATGTATTAGACATTGAGAAAGAGCAGAGAAGTGAGATAAATCTGAATAGGAGCAAAATAAGAAAATTTCTTTAATTTATAAAAAAACTTAGATTTTTTTTTATGATAGATTTAATGAGTCAACTATTTTTCTTTAGTTCTTATGTGATGTTAGAAAGTGACTTACTAACTCGAGTTCTTAATATAAAAGTAAATTAATTTTTTTAAAGAGATTAAAGAAATTAAATAGATTATTTTAAAGTATTGATATTTATATTTTTTATAATAAGCTAATTTGTCTGACTTATAAATAATATATAATCAAATAATACACGACAAATATATATTATGATAACTAACTTATTTAACTTCTTAATCTTTTTTTTTAAAAAAAAATCAATTGAATATTAAATTAACGCCAGAAGTATTATTATTTAGACGGAATGAATAGGATGAAGGGATATTTTATTTTTTGTTGGCTGAGCCGGTTGTTGGGCATCATTGGAGGAAGAGAAAAGCAGGTGTAGGAGGGGCAAAAGACCAGGAACGCGGGGTAGAAGAAAATAAAGTAGACTAAAATATTAAAGATGTATGGATCACATGGTGAATAACTAATAGGAGAGTCCCTATGTATTTGCAGATATAGGAGAGGACAAGTAAAGTGGGGAGTAGTAAGGGAATAACATGGAGGGGGGTAGCTGGTATGAGAAAGCTGTGTTGCTGCTTCTGCTTCATCTTCATCTTCTTCCTCTTGTCTCTGCTTCTTCTGATTCAGATCATCATGGATCTGCCTTTCCCTCCCATTTCCTCTTCGGCGCTGCTTCTTCTTCTTACCAGGTCTTACTTCTTCTTCTTCTTGTTCAAATCCATGGAGAATCTGAATGTGTGAAATTAGTTTGATTCAAATTTGCTTCTCCATTAATTGCAGTATGAAGGAGGGTACTTGGAGGATGGCAAAGGACTCAACAATTGGGATGTCTTCACTCACCTCCCTGGTTCTCTCTCTCACACTCATTTTGTGTTCCTGTAAGTTGTAAACAACATTTTATCGTACTCAAATGACTTTGTCTTGTCGTCCGGAAACAGGAAGGATAAGTGATGGAAGTAATGCCGACGTTACTGTTGACCAATATCATCGCTATATGGTAAACTCTATTACCCAATTAATCATTGTCTTGTTTTCTTGGACACCCACACAATCCATTCTTGATTTCTTGTATTGTTGTCGTTAATGTTGGCTAAACTAAAATACGTATTGTTTTGATGTTTGGGTAGGTGTAATCACTACTTCAGTAAAGAATGAAGGTTCGAATATGCATATAGTAACTTAATTTAGTGGGGTCTTTTTTTCCCCCTCTTTTGCCTCTTAATTTCTCGAAAATGATTAGACTTTGTGTTTTGTTTTACTGTTAGGTAAAATGGGTCACAATATAAATATATAAAAATTGTATGAAAAAGCATACTTTAGTACTTCACTCACATTACTCTTATTTTTTTCCAAAAATTTATTTTATCTTGAATTTCAGTCAAATTTTAATCCATGTTTTTTTAGAAAAATATGAAAAATGCTAAACCCTTATATTATTTAATATTATAAAAAAATTTAATTGTTGGATTTTTTTTTTTTTACTGAGATTAATCTTTTGCATAAAAGAAATTATTGCACATAAAATTTAAAGTTAGATTAAATTTATATCTACAACAAAATTATAAGTTTCATTAAGAATTATCAGCTAAAGCATTGAAATAGATAATTAAAAAAGTATAATATGTATTACATGATTAAATAGGTTTTTTTTTTTAAAAAAAATAATGTAAGTATTAGTCAACTTCTTTAATAATCACTATGAATTTTTTTTAGCTGTACAATTGAAAATTTCTTTACTATTCCAATATCTTCTGCTTTTTTGGTAAATTAATAAAATCATAACAAAATAATGTCTCCCCTGTCCCCTCTGGTAAAAAAATATATATATTAATATCAATTGAATATTTTGATCAAGTAGACAAAGAAGGTTGTCATTTGCATTTTAATTCTGGAATAACTATGGGAGTGTGGCAATCTACATTTTAAACAGAGTGCATTATTTATGATTTATGAATACTGTAATTTTTAAAAATTTAAGAATTGTGGGGATTCATTAACTTTCCTCTTGTTAGCCATTCTTTTTAGTTTTTGACTGTGATAGAATCCAAATTCTAAAAGTATAGGAAACTTATTTACTGTGGATAAAAACAGGAGTATGCAGAGTTGATGGCAGATATCAAAATCGACAGTTATAGGCTTTCAATTTCATGGGCAAGAATATTACCAAGTATTCTCTTCTTTCCTCTATCAAATATCCAAAAAAAAAAAAAAAAGACTATTCCCTCACAAGCAGTTTCCTTTTCTTTTTCTTTTTTCTTTTTGTGATTGAGAACAGAAGGAAGATTTGGTGAAGTGAACTTGGCAGGTATCAGCTACTACAATAATCTCATCAATGCTCTTCTTCTCAAAGGTTTAATTTTCTTCTCTATTTCCCTCTCTTTCCTTTAATTATCACTCCAAATATAATTATTCCTTAAACTTTGCTAATTGATCACAGGGATACAGCCATTCGTAACATTGTCACACTTTGACTTCCCTCAAGAACTTGAGGACAGATACGGAGGTTGGCTTAGTCCTCAATCCCAGTAAGTCACTATTCTTCCAAACTATCTGATATGAGAATAAAAAATGTGTAAAGAACCAACTTAGAATTGATTTGATCGGCATCAACACTTGTTGGTCCTAGTGGATGGAGCTTCGGCATGAACTTTCGAGTTTGATTCATTGAGAATACAAAAAACACCTTTAGGATAGCAACCCCTAATTGAATCTGACAATGCTTAAATCTGACTCAGTCAGATAGTCATGTAAATAGCATATCAAGTACTAACATGGTATTCCGATTTTTTTTTTTTTTTGGACATTATTGCAGGGAAGATTTTCAGTACTTTGCAGAAGTGTGTTTTAGATCATTTGGGGACAGAGTGAAGTATTGGGTGACCTTCAATGAGCCAAATCTTTCACTAACATTTGGTTATCGCTTAGGGAAGTACCCACCAAGTCGTTGCTCTGTCCCATTTGGGAATTGCAGTAAAGGAGATTCAGAGAAGGAGCCCTTTGTTGCTGCCCATAACATCATCCTATCTCATGCTGCTGCAGTACATATTTATAAAACCAAATACCAGGTACTAAATACAAGGTTGACTCTGAAACACAAATTGGTCTCGCATGTTTTTCAATACACATAAAAAACACCAAGGTCATGAATCAAAGTAAGCTTAACTGTGTTATTAATGGCATATCCAGAAGGAACAAGGAGGGCAAATAGGCTTTGTGTTACACTGCGACTGGTTTGAACCATTCAGCAATTCTACAACAGACAAAATGGCTGCTGAAAGAGCACTATCATTCACCCTAAATTGGTAAACTTTAGCATGACCAATAGTTTTTCTATATTCATAGAACTCAGAAAGGCACAATATTTTTGTGCTAAGCACAGGTATTTGCCTATTAAAAGCAATTCTGTTTGAGGCACTATTGCTACTAAATATGGGTACCTCTCCCAATAGGGATTTGAACTTTGGTTCGCCACGTTGTGAAGCACTAACCCTTTCTATGAGACCTAAATCTTGTTGGTAAAGGTACAATGTTTTGATACTCTTACAATGTGTAAATACTTGACTATTCTGCTATGCAGGTTCTTGGATCCTATTCTTTTTGGAAAATACCCAGAAGAGATGGAAAAGGCACTGGGAACCAAATTGCCCAGATTTTCCAGGAATGATAAGGAGAAACTGAAGAATGGATTGGATTTCATTGGAATCAATCATTATGCAAGTTACTATGCTCAAGACTGCATCTCTTCACTTTGTAAGCCAGGGCAAGGAGGCTCAAGATCAGAAGGTTCATATACACAAACTGCACAAAAAAATGGTGTCCCCATGGGAGAACTTGTGAGTACACTAATATGATTGTTTTAATCTAAGAATATCTTTAATTATCTTCGTAAATTTATGTTTTCTTTCCTTGTCATCACAAGCCATTTCTGAAGGTTCCTATCTATCATAATACAGACACCGTTTGAATGGTTAAATGTTTATCCACAAGGCATGGAGAAGATGATTACCTATTTGAAAGATAGATATAACAACACTCCAATCTTCATTACTGAAAATGGTAAGAAGAAACTTAGTAAGTTCTTCGATCGACTTTCTCTTCATTTCTGACCATCCAAACGTTTTGTAGGGTATGGAGAACTGGAAGATCCAAATAAAACCCGAGAAGAATATCTCAATGATGTTACAAGAATTAAATACATAGAGGGTCACTTGAACGGTGTTTTGGAGGCAATAAGGTAAGAACTAAGAACACATCAAATCAAATTTAATGTGTGGAACACTCAAGCATAGGTATTGACACGGAATTATTTATGTATCAGGAAAGGAGCTGATGTGAGGGGTTACTTTATGTGGTCCTTGTTGGACAACTTTGAGTGGTTATATGGATTTGAAGTGAAATTTGGACTGTACCATGTTGATTTTGCCACACTGAAGAGAACTCCAAAACTATCAGCTAGTTGGTACAAGCAATTCATCTCAAAGCATAAAGAACACAGCATTGTGCAGGAAAATAATAGAGAAAAGAGAAAGTTCAAGGACAACACTAAAATCGGAAAGCTAGAGCCAGAGCCTTTGAAGCTAAGCCTGGTTTAATTTTGTCATCTTAATGCAGAAAATGCTAGTTCTCTTGCAAATTCTTAGGTAGACTTGTTTGGAGTCCGCTACAACTTTTGTAAACTAAGCATGCTTAAAGATTTCTCATTGTTATTGGTAAGGCTTAGTTGAATTCTTGGATATGTCCTTTGTTGTAGTTAATGGTGACTCTTCCTTTGGTTTATGTTCTGATTTCCAAACAGATACGCACTGAAGAGAACACCAAAATTATCAGCAACTTGGTACAAGCATTTTATTCAAAAGCACAAAATTAAGAAGAAGAAGAAGAACTAAAGCAATTGTAAGAAGAGGAATATATTTATCTTCAAATATTAACTAATAATGCCAGAGCCTTGTCAACTTCCCTGAAATCAATTGTTCATTTAGATTTTGATCTGATTTTCAACATTAAAGATTTCAAGTGACACAGGAAGTTAATTTGGCTCTAAAATTTTGACATTTGATAATAGAGCCACTTGTTAATTTGTAATTGATCCAGCGGTCTACGTCATTTTCGAACCAAAATTTTTTTAATGATAATAAAAGACTAACTTTCTTGATGATTAACTAAGATACCCCACCTGATCCGTTTACAAATATTTTTTGTCAAATAAAAAAGAAATTCAAAACATTTTCACACAACCATAACCCATTTCATCTCTTGTTACTTGTGAAGAAGCCATGGAATTCTCTTCTGCCATGTGTGGCTATATATACACATTTGAACAAATCTACCATTATTGCTCACTAGCTAGAAAGAGGAGGAGGAGGCATTACTGGGATTTTACTGGAAATCGATGAGAAGTGTGCTTCTGCAGATACTTCTGCTTTCTCTTCTCTCTTCAAATGATGAAGCAGTGACAGTTATTTCCATGGATTATTCTTCTAATAATTTCCCCACCAACTTTCTCTTTGGCACTTCTTCATCTTCTTACCAGGTTCTTTCCTTCTTCCTTTCTCTGTTTTTTTTTTTTTTAACTCTTCCTTTCACTGATCTAAACATGCTTCTGATGAAGAATTTGAGCAAGCTTTGTACCACTTTTATATGTTTCATAGTTTTTTGGCTTGATTAACAGTATGAAGGAGCATACTTGACTGATGACAAAGGACTAAGCAACTGGGATGTTTTCTCTCACATACCAGGTCAGGCCACGTCAACTTTATACTACTCCATGTATTTTTTAGCTCTAGGTGATGCAAAAGATTATACACTTCAAATAGCAAAACACAAGAAAGATATATGTTATGAAACTCGTGCTAGAAAACTAGGGTTGATAAGTTTAACAGGCTCTCATTCTCAACAAGCTAGTCTTTTAGAATAAACTATTCCTTTGAATTTGTGCCCATAATCCTGATATGATACTCTTACCGGTCCTTAATATAAGACATATTTACCTAATTTGATTAGATTAAGGAAGTTAGTTAAGTTAGTTAATATGGCATATTTTTTCTAAAACTATATGGCATATATTTTTTAAAACACCCTAATC
The DNA here is from genome assembly GCA_963855925.1 of Inga laurina. NCBI lineage: Eukaryota > Viridiplantae > Streptophyta > Magnoliopsida > Fabales > Fabaceae > Inga > Inga laurina. Next base: position 79,607,542 of record OY979701.1, on the reverse strand, counting down.
ATTTTCCTTAACTCCCTCATCCCCCTTGCTCCTTGATTATTGTTGAGAAAGTGTCAATAGGGGTAAATTAGGAAAAGATTGACAAATATGAAAATTAGGTCTTTTATTTAGGACCAAGATCAACTCTCTAAATATGTCTCATGTTAAAGACCGGAGGAGTACTTTTATTGAGAAGTGAATGTCATAAAGAGGGCTACTCACTAAGGATTCTGACTAGCAATAGACCAAGTAAAGTGGTATGGTATAGAGTCGCCCGAGACATTGACTCAGACAAAGATGCATTGTTATGAATCTCACATTGAAAAGCATCACAAGGAAAGTAGCGTTCATAAGTTCAATGAACTGTCCTTTTGAACTTATGCCCTCGACAACACAATTTTCTTATTCCTCACTCTCCATGGAAACCTCCATATCATTGCTACTTCTAAGGTTGAAACTCCATGCCATCCAAATGAGTTTCACTGCAAGCTAATTAACAAAGTTGTCTTCTCACTGTTACAATTTGATTTTTTATTTTATATATATATATATATATATTAATTTGTTTCCTTCAATGACCTCAGCTTTCCCTTAAACTTTCAAGCTTCCGCTTTTTTACTATATTATTTCACTATCAAATATTGCAGGTAAAATAACTGATGCCAGTAATGGCCACACTGCGGTTGACCATTATCATCGATACCTGGTATTCTATATATAATAAAATTATAAGATAATTTATTAATCACAAGTAACATGTGTCCAAAATCTGTTTTAAGTGTGAATCAAATTAACAGGAGGATATTAACCTGATGGATGCACTTAAAGTCAACAGCTATCGGTTCTCCCTATCTTGGGCAAGAATTTTACCAAGTATATATATCAATGCTTCTCTAATACTTCAATTCAACTAATATTGTTCTGCTAGCGTGTTATCTTAGTATTCTAAATAAAATCCACATCAATTGAACTAATGAGATCGTACAAAGAAAATAGAGCATACAAGCACATCTAAATTCAGATTCTAATTAAACTAATGAAATAATATTATTTGGAACAGAAGGGAGATTTGGAGAAGTCAACATGGGTGGCATTGACTTCTACAACAGACTAGTAGATGCTCTTCTTCTCAAAGGTTTAGTTCAACCTTCAAATTTCTTTCTTTCTAGTGTTAAAAATCTTCAGTCTTCCATCTTCAATGTGCTACTTTAAAAACGCAAAAAATGTGAAAGAATAAAGAAAGCAAATGAGTCCATTTCTTTGACTGAAAAAACTTACAGGAATCCAACCTTTTGTGACCCTGACTCACTTTGACATGCCTCAAGAACTGGAGGACAAGTATGGAGGTTGGCTTACTCCCCAATCACAGTAAGCAATTCAGTGTTTTTTAAAGTGATTTTTAAGGAAACTTAAGTTCAAATTAAGTTCATGAGGATGATGTGTTGTGTGATTGATGAGCAGGGAAGATTTTGCATTTTATTTTGAAGTTTGTTTTCAATGGTTTGGAGACAGAGTAAAGTATTGGACTACCTTCAATGAGCCAAATATTCAAGTTCCATTTGGTTACAGAACAGGAAAGTTTCCACCAAGTAGATGTTCTAAACCATTTGGGGATTGCATTCAAGGAAACTCATAATCTGAGCCCTTTATAGCAGCCCATAACATCATCCTCTCACATGCTGCTTCTGTTGATATCTATAGAACCAAGTACCACGTAACAATTTGAATGACTCCCGAGTGATCTCATTGAATCTCTTAACAAGTTTACAACTTGAGTTCAGTTGATAAAAGATAAAGAAAAAATGGTTGTATAAAACTACTTCTGGTTCTTAATATAAGAGCCAGATAACTAATTTTGATATGTTAAGGAAATTAGTTATGTTAGTTATTTGTAACAAATAAGAGTTAGTTTTCCTAAAATATCATCTTTCATCTTGACTACTTTTGGACGAAAACCTCTTAATGTGTGTAATCAATAGAAATACTTTGGGAAAAAAGATTATAAATTTGGGAGGCAAAATGAATTGAGATCTTATATTTAGGACCAAATCTATCCCCTAACTAACTCATATATTAAAGATCAAAGGTAGTAAGTTGTAATTGTGTCGTGGATGAATCATCGAGAGAGAACAAAAGGGGAGAGTTGGCATAGTTTTACAAGCTGTGTGGTATGAACCTATCAGCAATTCCACCGCAGACAAAATGGCCAGTGAAAGAGCACAATCATTCACTTTTAATTGGTGTGTTAATTATTTGCCCTCTTTTCGAATTTGTTAATTTAGCCTCATCACAAAGAAGCCATGAGTTTTTTTCTTCATCAACAAGTACTTCATGATGATGATGATGCAGGTTCTTGGACCCATTCGTATTCGGAAAGTACCCTTCGGAGATGGAGAAGATTCTAGGGACTACCTTGCCCATATTTTCCATAACTGAAATGGATAAACTCAAAAAGGGATTGGATTTCATAGGCATCAATTACTATACCAGTTATACCAAAGAAGTATAGAGAAAAAATGGTGTGCCCATTGGAGAACTTGTAAGTAGCCCTATCTCTATAATGATCGTTTCACTTTCCCTTGCAGAAGATTATTAACATAATCTACAAACATGTAAATATGCCGAAGATAATTCCATTGAACATGTCTATTTGCATTATTACTTTGGCAATTCTGAAGAATTTACAATTATGCAGAACTCAGTTGGTTGGTGTAGTTACCCACCAGGCATGGATAAAGCTATCACATATGTGAAAAACAGATACAACAATATTCCCATGTTCATAACAGAAAATGGTTAGGGAAATTTAAAAAGACTAACTTTTTAGTTTAATCCAGATTCTGTGCATTTCTCTAACATCCAAACCATTTTTTAAGGCTATGGTGAGAAAGATCATCATCAAAATTCCACCCTGGAAGAACAAACTAACGATGTTAAAAGAATGAAGTTCATGGAAGATCACTTGGATGCCCTACTATCAGCAATAAGGTAAGAATATTAAATAAAGAAAAACAGCAACATAAATGTCCAGATGATCATTTGGATGCACTTTTGTTGTTGATTATATAAATTTTACCCTTACATTTGCTACAAATTTGTTTATATTTCTGTTCTTTCATTCTCTCTTAACATTTTATCAGGATAGGAGCATATATGTGAGGGGATACTTTGTGTGGTCCCTACTTGACAACTTTTCATGGACATGTGGATATACAAGAAGATATGGTCTATACCATGTTGATTTTGCCACTCTGAAGAGAACCCAAAGATTATCAGCAAGTTGGTATAAACAATTCATTACAAAGTGTACAAATAGGGCTTTAAGGCCAGAACATGACACGGAATAAGAAAACCAGTACATATAAGCTTAGTGGCAATGTAAGCTGTCCTATAAGACCTCGTACTTAAACAGTTATATTCTCTTTTCATTAAGATCAACACCTAGCCATCCTCTTTCCTTCAATATAAACATCAAACAAACCATCAATCCACAGTCTTTGTAACCTGATTCATTCTTGTATGTTTAGTTGTTTAATTTGAAAGCTATTTTCATGAATAAAGTTCTGAGGTGTTTTTCCTTGGTGAGCCAATAATCATCACTTGCAGTGATGCAGGTAGACAATTGGTGGAAGTAGTTAAGGGAATATTGCACTTGGTCAGATCCTTTCGTAATCATTATTCATTTCATCAGCTTTGTGATCTAATTTCCGATATCCTATTTCCTTTTCCAACGAAACCATTTTGTTATATATATGTGTGTGTGTGTGTGTGTGTGTATAAACACGTAAATTCAGACAATCTAGATTAGGGATAGATTTCAAAGTGTGTACTCCTAGTTTAATATATGTATGTATATATAAATATAAACTATTCAAATTAAATGTGCCATGAGTGCACATTGTGGACTGGGCACCCACAAAGCTAATGAAAAGAAAATATGTCTAAATTATTTTAGTCAAAAGAGGAAAGAGAAAAAGGGAAATTATTAAAGTCAATAGTCACCAATTCCCAATTTCATGGACAAAAGATCCAAAATCAGAAAAAATTCAATTACTTCCCTCAAATAATAAAAAATTCATCATTTATATTTTGATCTGATTCAGGTAAGAAAGATTTGGTATCATTTAATAAAGAATAGTGTTGGAGGGGCTAGATCTTTGAAGAGCATGAGAATAAAAGATGATAAAACAAAGTAGTGTAAAATGTTTTCAAAATGTAAATAACATTTTCTTTTAGGTTTAATTTGCCCCCGCTTATACCTATCTTATAGGGTGTAATTTGCATTGACGAGTGAATTTCCTGTAAGACACAATGAAGACCCTTGAGTATGGATTGCACTCCCAACACTCAAGTCAAGGTAACAATGACTTTTACAAAATGATAATTTGACTTTATCTTTGTGTGCACTAAAAGACAAATGATCTCTTGTTGTTGTGTGATTTCTGATGTTGTATCTTATGTCTGACCCAAATGAAGTGATAGTGTAGGATATTTATAGACCATGAAGTGATGTCTTGAAGTGGTGCCTTTTGAAGCGACACCTCTTCAATTAAAAGTCATAAATATATGTTAGATTTATGAACCCTCATAAACTAACATAACTTAAATAATCAATGGTTATTTAAAATAACTCTTTATAAAATAACTCTTCCATAAAGAGTTACGCCTTTATAGTATGTAGAGTTTTCCTAAAAACTAATACAACCTTTCACTAAGAACCTTTAGTCATAACCGTTCATATATGTTTATAGAAATCAAGGAGACATACATAACTTTAGTAACCTTTATTTTTATAACTCCCTACACAACCATTCATATAAATTTCTTAATTTATAAAGACATAACTTTTCAACAAATGCATCTCTTCATTTTAAAACATTCCAACAAATAGAAAACTGTTTCAATAAAAAAGTGATCAAGAAAATTAATTTTCTGAACGAAAAGATGCCTTCCGCCACCTAATTAAAAAGTGATAATGTGATGGTGATATCATTTGCACGCAACAAGAAAGCCCTCAAATTGACTTGTTAGTTAAGAAAAAAGCCATCAAATATGATTATCTATATATGGTACATCTATACACACACACACACACACACACACACAAATGAGCAAATAATTAAGCTGCCTTAATTGTATTGTTGCTCACCCACAAGAAGAAGAAGAAGAAGAAGAAGAAGAAGAAGAGCATTAATGGGGATCTGGAAATTGATGAAGAGAAGAGTACTTCTTGTGGTGATACTATTATTAGTTGCTGAGATTTCATCAAATGACAAAGTAGCAGTAGCTCTTTCCAATCTTCATTCTCCTTTGCCCACTGACTTTCTCTTTGGCACTGCTTCTTCTTCTTACCAGGTTTCTTCCTTCTTCCCTCTCTCTCCCTCCCTCGCCCTCTCTCTCTCTCTCTATATATATATATATATATATATATATGTTGCGAAATGCAAAGAGAGTCCATTTAAAAACCTAATTGGTTGGGTGGGAGAACTCTTTAAACTTGTAAACATCACTACTCATGAGAAACTATTCAATGTGGGACTAATGACACTATCTTTCACTCATCTGAACAATATAAGCTTGCTAATGCAGAATTGAAGTTGTAGATTAATCCTCAAATCTAAATTTGCAATTTTTTTTTAAATTCTCATTTTGTCTTTGTTTAATTAACAGTATGAGGGAGCATACTTGAGTGATGGCAAGGGGCTGAGCAACTGGGATGTCTTCTCTCACAAACCTGGTAATTAAGCCTCACTTCAATTTTACACTTTTGTATTCTACGTGAGATGCAACAAATTACTATACTTGTTCTATATATACTATGAGGTTCATCACAAGCTCTATAGTTAGTTAATTGGAGGCTGCAAAACTACCAACAAGGTTATATTCTCACTAGTACTTGTTGCTTTTTCATGAATGATCCTCGTTTGAGTCTGGAGATATAAACTTAACTTTACATTTCAAGCCCCGGCCCCTCTATTTTATTATTATAAGTTATTGTTATTATTAATTAACTATCAATTATTGCAGGCAAAATAATCGATGCCAGTAATGGGGACGTGGCCGTTGACCATTATCATCGTTACCTGGTATGATTAACTGTACAACCCCATGTGTGTCTGTAACATGATATAAAGTTTTATTCTTATGCCCCAACACCTGCCAGCGAGTCTCTCATGCACGTTCTTTTACTTTTCTTTTAAAATGAAATATATATATATATATATATATATATATATATCTCTAATCATGTCCCATCTAACGGCATATTCAATTGTTTATGATAACTTACAGATCTGCTTTTACTAAATTATCTTTTCTTCTGGAAGCATCAGAATCCCATATAATAAATTCGTTGGGAAAGAAACATATTTCAACAACTATGTTTAGTCCTAAATATAAGATAAAATTAATTTTTTTGGAGAAATTAAGGAAGCTAATTAAATTAGCTTAGAGTATTTATATTTATATTTTTTTCTCCAAACTAATTAGCTTGACTAATAAACTGATATATAATTTAAAGATACACAACAAATGATATGATTTAGTAACTTATTTAGCTTCCTTGATCCCTCCAAAAAAAATTCAATTTTGTCTTATATTTAGGACCGAAAGAGTAATATATAGTTTGTTCCCACTTAACAAATAACAAGGAAGGGCCCATTGGAATTTATTAAAGTGGGAATCAAATTAATGAACAGGAAGATATTGAGCTGATGGATGAAGTCAAAGTCAACAGCTATCGATTCTCGATCTCTTGGGCAAGAATTTTACCAAGTATGCGTCTCTATATACAGTTTAATTGAGATACATACATTAGTATTTAAATTTTCATTTAGTTTTAATTTAACAAAATAAGAGGGTCCCACAAAAAAAAAAAGTAAGGGACATCTGTGCCAATTCAAGAGAATTACTAAAATTGCATCATTTTTAAAATAATTGTATTTACTTTTATGCTCTTCAAACTTTAATTGTGTTGGATGCTCATGACAAAAAACTTTATTACTAAAATTGCAGTTAATCCTAAATGAACAAAAAATCTAGTCTCAGTCTTACACTCTCACAACTTCATGTAAAATTTAGACACTGATTTATTTATATATGATTTTGGACAGAAGGGAGATTCGGAGAGGTCAACTTGGCTGGCATCAACTTCTACAACAGACTAATAGATGCTCTTCTCCTCAAAGGTTAAGTTTCAATCTTTTAATTGTTTTCTTTTAAAAGGGCAAAAGCTGTGAATGCAAATATCAATGACAAGAAGGAAAATGGGTCCAATTTATTCACATGTATTTGAATGTTTGGAATTTTAAACTTACAGGAATCGAACCCTTTGTGACTCTTACTCACTTTGATATCCCTCAAGAGCTAGAGGACAAGTATGGAGGTTGGCTTAGTCCCCAATCAAAGTAAGCAATTTAGTGTTTTTCTAAGAGATTTTTAAGGGAACTTAAGGTTAAATTAAGTTCATGAGGATGACATACATGTTGTGTTGTGTGTTTGATGAGCAGGGAAGATTTTGCATTTTATGCAGAAGTTTGTTTCAAATGGTTTGGAGACAGAGTAAAGTATTGGACTACCTTCAATGAGCCAAATATTCAAGTTTCATTCGGTTACAGAACAGGATTATCCCCACCAGGTAGATGCTCTAAGCCATTTGGGGATTGCATTAAAGGAGACTCAGAATCTGAACCCTTCATAGCAGCCCATAATATTATCCTCTCACATGCTGCTGCTGTTGATATCTATAGAACCAAGTACCAGGTAACAAGTGTGCATCACATGAAAGGGAAACATGTGTCTTTCTGTGTGTGAGAATGATTATGCAATATTAACTTAGTTGTGGATGAAACATGCCAGAGAGAGCAAAAGGGGAAAATTGGAATAGTATTACAAGCTGCGTGGTTTGAACCTATCAGCAATTCTACAGCAGACAAAAAGGCTAGTGAAAGGGCATTATCATTCACTTTTAAATGGTATATTTATTTATTTATTTATTTTTCCTCTTTCATTTTGTGCCTCGAGCCCCATAGAGAAAACAACCATGGACAATTTGTTGTAATGCAGGTTCTTAGACCCAATCATCTTTGGAAAGTACCCTTCAGAGATGCAGGATATTCTAGGTTCCATCTTGCCCAAATTTTCCAGCAATGAAATGTTGAAACTCCAAAAAGGGTTGGATTTTATTGGCATCAATTACTATTCCAGTTTCTATGCCCAAGATTGCATTTTCTCAACATGTCAATCAGGAGAAGGGGTCACCAAAACAGAGGGCTTATACCTAAAAAGTATGGAGAAAAATGGTGTACCCATTGGAGAACCTGTAAGTAGCCTCATTTTTTCTCCTCTTCTTTTTTTGTCCCATTGATCAATTGATCGAATGGCCCCTAATACCATGGGAATTTTAGATATGTGTGTGTGTGTGTGTGTGTGTGTGTGATACGTCAACTTATATATACCTTCAATTCGAAATCTAATTAATCAACGTGGGACTTCTCTTGATACATTCTAATGATGCAGACCTCAATTGGCTGGGCTATTTATCCACAAGGCATAGAAAAAGTGATCACATATATGAAAGACAGATACAACAATATTCCAATGTTCATTACAGAAAATGGTAAGAAAAGCAGAGTTCCTACTTGATTTAATCCTGCTTCTGTGCGTATATTTATAATTCAAATTACCATTTTTTAGGATATGGTGAGACGGATAACCCAAATGCCACCTTGGAAGAACATACTAATGACGTCAAAAGAGTTCAGTTCATGGAAGATCACTTGAATGCACTGTTCTTAGCAATAAGGTAAGAACATTAAATAAACAAAAACAACAACATTAAGTGTCAAGAACATCACAAGTATCAGCAACATAAGATTATTCTTAACATGTGATGTGATCAGGAAAGGAGCAGATGTGAGGGGATACTTTGCATGGTCCTTGCTTGACAACTTTGAGTGGATATTTGGATATACAAGAAGATTTGGGCTATACTATGTTGATTATTCTACTCTCAAGAGAACTCAAAAACTATCAGCAAGTTGGTATAAGCATTTCATTACAAAGCATAAAACAGAGGCTTTGAGAACAGGACATGAATACAGACAATTCAAGACAAACACCAAAATTAAATCGTTTATACCAAACACTAATCAGCCTCGCTTCAATAATTTGTGACTTTTGCTCGATGCTTCCATGTCCAAGTGGAATCTATAGAGTAAGAAGGTGAAGGGTTCATGTTGATAGATGTCATGTCAAGGTGTTGAAGGGAGAGAGAGATTGAATGATTTAATAATACATTTTTAACACGTCATCCAGCCACCTTGGAGCCACATCATCAAAAGTAGGAGATGTTACTCCCTCAGCCCTCCGTTTTTTTTTCTTTTTTTTTGTAATTGTCAATTTTTGGGTATAGCTTGTTACTTATGATGGATACTTGGGGGCTGCCTCCAATTTCTTTCTGTTTTTAATTTTCCATTAATTACTTATTAATATCATTTCAATTTTTATGAAGGTCAATCATTTTTTTTTGTCTTATGCTTTCCCTCCACATAAATAAAATTTATTATCTTTAACTAATTTTAACCAATTTTTTATTAATGTAGTTCGGTTAATTATCTAGTATAAAAAGGAATGGAGGATTAATTAAGAACTAATGCCATTAACAATTGAATAGGTGAGGATTTAATTTACAAAAGTTTAAACTACTAGACACAACATAAATTAAGGTAAATTATAAGAACTTGTAAATTAATTTTTCCTCCTATATATATTACCAAAGACTTACTCGATGCTCACCAAATACTCCCTCCAATTTAAAATATAAGTTTCAAATAATTAAATTATGCAACTTAAAATAAAGTTTGTTTAAACTTGGTTAAAACAATAAATGTATAAAAAATTACACTAATTTTCCTAAAACGCCTTTATTTTTGAAAAGGGCACATGAGAGAAAGAATGAGGGAAGAAAGAGGTCCCTAAAAAATCAGACCCCTTCAAATTTTTAAAGCTTATATTTTGAACATGAGGGAATATGGAGTACTACCTTCGGTCCTTAATATAATAGCCTATTAATTTTTTTGGAGAGATTAAAAAAATAAAATAAATTACTTAATTATAGCATATGTTATGTTTTACTCTCTTCGACCCTATTTATAAGAACATGATAACTGAATTACGCAGTTTAAGAAAAGTAGTTAAAATTAGTTAAAAACAATAAGTGTGCTTGAAATAAACAATTTTTCAAGTATACCCTTATTTATGAGGGGCATATAGGAGAGAGAAATTGAGTACCAATAGATATCACCAACTTTTTAATTAATGTAATATATATAATTAATAAGGGGCAAAAATGAAAAAAAAAACTCATTAAATATTCAGACAACTCTTGTTGAGCTTTTATAAAAAGGATCAAGGCAATTCAAATTTTGAGCTCTTATAAAAAGAATCGGAGAGAGTATTAGATTATATATTAGTTTATAAGTAAGGGTAAAAATAGGCCGGACTCCTAGTAGGCCTAGCCTACATAAAGCTAAGTCTAGCTTATTTAGTAAATAGGTTAGGCTCAAGTTTGGCTTTTTTACTAATATGCTGCAAACAGTGAAAGTTATTTACCAATATACTACACCGTAGGAAATATTTACCAAAATGCTACACTGAAAATCGTTCCTTAGGTGATGAATTTTAGAAATCGTTCACCTGAAGAACGATTTCTTCATTAACACAGCTTTGGCGCGTAATTCTATGCAAATGAAAATCGTTCTTCAGGTGAACGATTTCTAAAATTCACACTTAAAGAATGATTTCAGTGCATTTTTTCTCTCTTGCCCCCTCTCTCATCTTCATTGCCTAATGATTAATTTACATTAAAAAACAATGATTACTAAGTGATTGATGATGATGATGATCATAATGATGATAGTAATAATACTAATAGTGATTACACAATAAAAGAAATAATTATTGCAAAAATAGGATAAGGAGTATATTGACTAAATAAAGTATTAAAAAAGTAACACTAAATAATAATTAAGTGTATATGATTAAAAAATGAAAATGAATTAACCTTATAAATAGTGACTTCCTGTACCACATCTAGATCTCCCCGCATACGTTGTGGTCGTTGTTGTTGTTGTACGTCAAGTTCTTGAGATTCAAGCATTTTATTAATTTGTGTCGTTGACATATTTAAATCAAACCATAGCGATTCATTTAATAGAATTCTGACAGAAATAAGGGTATTTTTCTGTAATATTAGCTGTCACTTTCAACTGAAAAAATATCAGAGAAAGTTACAGAAGTACCCCGAATTTACAAAATTTCAATTGGGTCCCAAAATTTGAAATTCACCGCTAGAAACTGATTTTTTGGCTGTGAAAATATCAGAGAAAACTACAGAAAAGTACCCGTAATTTTGAAAATGTCATTTTGGTCTAAATGTCCGAAAAGCGTCCTTTATGGTTTTATCAATTATATTATGTATAAATAATATAAAATCAGTACCACTGTATAAATATAACAGAAATATATACCTACTAAAATCTATCTTATTCTTGTAGTAAAAATATCTTTTTTCTAAATATTTTAACTACACACACCTATGTTCTAAATATTTTATATATTCTAAAATTTTAATCTATAACTATTTTTTAAATATTATATGCCACTACATATGTTGGGACATTTTTTTTTTTAAGTTTTATCCCACCAACGTTAAAGTTTTTGGGTGAGCCAATCTTTTGGCAAATATCATAAATATATAAATAAGGTTCCGCAAAATAAAAACATATTTGCTAATATCATGACACAAAATTCACATAGGCGAAATCACATGCTTAAAAATAGAGATCAAATTTAAATTTTAAAGTCTCAAAACTAACTTATATTACCATATAATACAGAATAATACTTACAATCAAAATAAGAGGCACCTACTTTGCTTTTCGAAGTTGTTGAACCAACCACTCACCACCTAAAAATAAAAAATAGTCAAATAATAGTTATCAAGTGTAACAAAAATAAAATTCAAATTACATATTACAAACTACCAAATTAAGATAAACAACTTACCCACAACAACAATAAGAAAAACAACCGATGCAAATAACTAAGGATCAACAAAGCAAAGGAGGAGGGGAGAGCTTAGAGAAAAATGAGATGAGAGAAAAGAAGTGCAGAGTGAGAACGCATGAATATTGATAAAGACTTGAGTAAACTGGACTTGAGCGAGCAAACTAAGGAGAACTTAAAGAAAAATAAGATGAGAGAAAAGAAGTGTAGAGTGAGAATGCATGAATGAATTCCACTCGAATAAGAGGTTGAAGTAATGTATAAAGCAATATACCAATTGGCCAAAAAAAAAATTCCATTGTGTGTGTTCACGAGCTTACCTTGGGGAATGAATGATATGACTAAGGAATAGGCATTGGGAAGGAGGAACGCAAGGAACATGCGCAGTACGAAGAATATATTCCTGACACCAATTTTAATTATTTTAAAAATAGTCACATCATATAGAAATCGTTCATGCCAAGAACGATTTCTAAAATCATTTTTACGAAGCACGCTTTTTGGATTTGTTAGAACTAAAAGTCGTTCCTTGCAAGAACGATTTCTTCACAAATTTAAAATCGTTCTTCACAAGAACGATTTTAAGTGCAGTGTTATGGTAAATAGTTTCAACTTTGTAGCATTTTGGTATTATAATTTACTGTTTACAGTATTATGATAAAAAAGCTCAAGCTTATTCCCAAGTTTATTTAGATAAATAGACTAAGCATATTTTCACAAGGTCTGGCCTATTCAATGTTTTAAATTATAATATATATATATATATTTATTTATTTATTTATTTATTTATATATAATATCATTTAAATAATTTTATAAATTATGTAAAAATTTGCCAACTTAATAACTTTAATCTTAAGTTTCACATCACATCGTTATTACACTCAATCCTTAATTTCACATCAATCATTCACCCCCTACTTCTCATCTCTTCGATTATTCGAGATTGTAACGCTAACTCACTCCCTCTCCCATGATCTGCATCATCCACTGAAGCATAATAATTAGTTTGAGTTTATCTTAGTATCAAATGAAATATTATAATTTTAGTAGGAGGAGTTGTCGCAATTTATGTGGGAAAAGCAAACGAGGTAAAATACAGTTTTACATATTGCTTGTTATGCTTGATCGATTTTAGAAAACACATCCCAACAATTAGTTTTTCTTATTCCTATTTGTTGGGACAACTGTTGTCACTAGACAATCTTTTCTTTTCCTTACTAAGCCCTTATATTACAACAAGAATCAATGTTAGCCTTTTAAAAAATAATGTAGGATTGTAAATAAGCATGAAAGATTATATATAAGTTTAGAAGCATAGGCTTCAAAGGCTAGTTAAAGACATATATTAAGTAGGTCTTTAAACAGGCTTTAGGCTTTGTCAGGTCTTTTGAAGACCCAAGCTTAGGGTGTGTTCTTATTAGCTTTTGGAGAATAGCTTCTGAAAAAAAAATAGAAAATAGCTTTTGGAGAATAGATTATGGAAAACCATGGTTTTGATAAAATGAGAGTGTTTGGATATTGTGATCAGAATAGTTCTTTTTCATGGTCAAATTACTAAAAAGGACATTAAATTTTGTGATAATTACATATAAAGAATAATATTATATTTTATGTATTATTTAAGGGTTAAAATCCAAATTTAACAACCAAGTTTTTCCTAAGGGGTGTCTGGTACAAATAAGTTTTGGAAGATAAAAAAAATAATGAACAATTAAAAATGATGTAAATTTAACAAAACCGTTAAATATTATCTAACGACATTAAATTATAAGAGAAGAAAATCCCTAACGGCATTAAAAATGATGCATTTTAACCCATTATTTAATATTAAATTTCATAATTAATACAAAAAATGAAATAAATTTGTCTATATGTATTGTTAATTAAATTAATTATTTTTTCTAATATAATTAAATTAGATAAATAGATATTATATTAAAGATAAGAGGGAGTATTAAAATTTTAAAATCTTTTTAAAAAAATAAAGTGATAGACAAGATGAGAAAAACTGTGAAATTTTTTTTTTAAAAAATAAAACAGAAGAGAGAGAGAATGTCTGTGGTGTGGGACCCACAGTGAAAAAAGACCAATAAGAAATAGGTTGTGGGGCCCACATAGCATGAAAAGCAAAAAAAATCAGCTTAATGGACAAAATCATGGTTTTGGGCAAAAAAGGGGATTGTGCTTTTTTGGGGAGTGTTTGGTGAATTTTTTCCAAAACCTTGGTTTTAGGTAAATAATCGCTTTTCAATGCATATCCGAACGCACTCTTAGGCCTAAAAAAAAGCCTACATACAGGCTTAAGCCCAACTCAAACTTTAAATCTCTATTACAAGCTCAGACCTATTTAAATAAAGCCTAACTTAACCTATTTCCATCTCTATTTATAAATCAGTTAAATTGGTTTATAAAAAAATGATAAATATAAATACTTTAATCTAATTTATTTAACTTCCTCAATCTCTCTAACAAAAATCAAGTGGCTATTATAGTAAGAACATGATGTAGTATATCATTTGTACTATTAGTATTACGATCTATACAAGTATCACTTGTTTTCTCATCAAGCTTGATCTTAAAAACTCTAATTAATGTGAGATATTTCAAAATGGATGCATTATATAAAGATAAATATTTGTTTTATACTTGTGTCAGTGTCAAAATGGATGCATTAAACGGGATCTTTTGATTAACAACTTAAAATTTTGATTATTGATATATAGAACACAATTACATCTTGTGAAACATGTAACCATGTCCTAGTGAAACAAGGGCGGCTGTTGTTGTATCTGCAGGTTGAAGTCATTTTCAGAAGCAGGTTTTATGCTTTTTTTTTTTTTTTTGTAATTTATTCTTTTCATGATTTCATAATATCTTAACGTATACGTATAATTGTAAGGACTTAATATTGACCGCGTTATCATTGTAGATTGAACAAAATCTAAGATTTGATTTTAATTATCTTTTCCCTCTTAAGCTAGTTTGCCGTAAAATGCCGGCATTGACTTGCTGAAAGTAACCTAATAGAAGCTTTGCTTCTCACAAGTTTAATTTAAATTTGAGTAAAATACAATAAATTTTAAAAAAAATTAAAAAAAAAATCTCATTTCGTTTTTAAACATACACTTCCATTCAACTTTATTTTAATAACATCATTAAAAAAAATTTCGTTAAAGATTTTAAGATACTTTAAAATTATGTTGCAACTCTGTTCTCCAAACAACCTCATAAAAGAAGTATGTTTAATATCATCAATATATGTGTAAAATAAAATTCATAAAAAAATTGGGTGGGGATGGTGGAGATGGATAGGATGACAGACATTTATATAATAAATTAAATCAGGAAATTAGTTGTAGCCAAGAAAACAAAAAACAAATTAAGAATGGAAACATGGTTTAATCAAAATCTAAGGAAGATCTCCTCTTCCCCACCACCTCCTTAAAAAAATAAATAATGTGATATGATATCATTTGCACGCAACAAGAAAGCCCTCATAAGTGTCTTATTAGTTAAGAAAAACCTATAAAATATAGTGCTCTTATGCTACGTCTAGATACTCTAGAGAAAATAATTAAGCAGCATTCTATCAGTGAGAAGGAGAAAAAGAAGGAGAAGGAGAAGGAGAAGCTATTCATGGCGATCTGGAAATTGATAAGAAGAAGAGTGCTTGTGTTGTTACTGTTATTAGTTGCTCAGATTTCATCAAATGACGATGTAGCAATTGCTCTTTCTACTCTTCATTCTCCTTTGCCCTCTGACTTTCTCTTTGGCACTGCTTCTTCTTCTTATCAGGTTCCCTCTCCCTCTCCCTCTCTCTCTCTATATATATATATATTACAAGCACAAGCCCAAGGAGAGAGCTTATCCAAAAAGGCTAGCTTGTTGAACGTATATAAACCCTACTTCTCTTATGAGGCTCCCTGATGTTTCACTCATCTGGAGAAGCTTCTTTATGTAGAATTAGTTGATGTTGTCAAATAATCCTCAAATCTACTCATGCAATATTTTTCACTTTGATTTCTTGTCAGGTTTCTTCTCTCTATCTTTCATTCACTCATCTAAACAAGCTTCTGTATGTAGTAAAAATGAAGTTGTCAATTTATTTACCAGGGCGAGTTTAAAGGGAGAACCCATTTTAAAATACTAGCATAATATTAAATGAAAAAACTCTTAAACTTATAAATCATACTTCAATTATAAAACTTCCCCATGTAGGACTGATAACACAGTTGATAATCCTCAAATATAGTACCACGTACTATACTTTTGCAATACTTTTCACTTTGTCTTGGTTTAACAGTACGAGGGAGCATACTTGAGTGACGGCAAGGGACTGAACAACTGGGATGTCTTCTCTCACACACCTGGTAATTAAGCCTCACTTCAACTTTACGCTACATCTGATGCAACCAATTAAATACACCTGAAACAAAACAAAAAAACACAATAATCTATACTCATTCATTCATTTATGTATTTATTTAGTCACTCCATGAACCTCCATATATATATATATATGAGTTTTATCACAACATGTATTGTAAGTTAATTGGAGGTTGCAAAACTACCAACAACGTTGTATTCTCTCACTGTTTATTACTATTTGCTTTTTTTTTTTTTAATTTATTTCTGATCCTGATTTGTTTCCTTCAAAGACGTCAACTTTCTCTTATCTTTCAAGCTTCCGCTATTATATTATTAATTAATCATCAATTATTGCAGGCAAAATAATTGATGCCAGTAATGGGGACATTGCGGTTGACCATTATCATCGTTACCTGGTATGATTAACTGTACAACCCATGTGTGTTTGTAATATATAATATATTATAATGTTTGATTCTTATGCACCTCGTGCACGTTCTTTTAATTTCTTTTAAAATCAAAGATAATATAATTAATTATGTATCCAGTTATTTTCCATGTAATACTATATCCAATTATTTATCATAACTATAATACATCTGCTTTTCCTTCATTATTTTTTCTTCTGGAGGCATCCGATCGAATCCCATATAATATATTTGTTGGTTAAAAGGTATTTTTGCTATGGAAGTTTTCACCGAAAAACAATTTTGTCCCAGAAGTATAAAAAATGAAGCAATTGCCCCTGCCGTTATCTCAATTAATTTTGATCATTAATTGATCAAATATGTTGAGCTTTTTTGTTAAGGTGCAAATTTATCCCTGAAGTTTTAGATTTAATTTTGAAAAAAGATAAAGTAGATGGCATATGGACTTCCAGTGCAAATTTATACCTTAACAAAAATAATGTGGACAACATATGGACTATCAGCTTAATATATTTGGTCAACTAATTGTCAAAATTAATTGGAATAATGACAAGGGCAAAATTGCCTGCCAAAAAACTTCCGGAACAAAATTACCCCTCGGTGAAAACTTCAAGAAAAAAAATTAGGGAAAGTTACACTCAAGTCCCAAGAAAGAAGGGAAATGAAAAAATGGTTTCTTGAAATTACAAAATGAAAAAATAGCCCCATAAAATTGTCAATGCCCGCTCTTTGAGTTATTAATGACCTGCTCGTGGAGTTATCAATAGGACCCTTTTTTCATTTTGCATCTCAAGGAACTATTTTTTCATTTCTCTTCTTTCTTGATACTTGAGTGTAATTTTCCTAAAAAATTAACCCTTAACCCTGTATTTGTCGTAGTGATATATATAGAAAGAAACAACAAAGTATGTTTAAACTAATATATAATGAACGTGGTCATACTTGACAAATAACAAGGAAAGGGCCCATTGGAATATATTAAATTTTAGGGAGAATCAGGAATAAATATTTTTTTGGTAAATTAATTGCTGAATGCTACCAAATGTGCAAACCATCTTCCGTGTGTGCAAAAGAACTTCCATTGTATACAAATACTCTTCCGTGTGTGCACAAATCTTCCATATAAATATACAAACCATCTTCCGTTGTGTGCAAAATATCTTCCATTGTGTACAATATATCTTTCGTTAAAGTGCAATCGATTTTTCATGATAGCATTCAGCAATTAATTTACTGCAAAAATATTTTTGGGCAATTTTCCCTAAATTTTATTCATTATCTGTCCAAAATTTATAATCAAATTAATGAACAGGAAGATATTGAGCTTATGGATGCACTCAAAGTCAACAGCTATCGATTCTCTATCTCTTGGGCAAGAATATTACCAAGTATGCTTCTCTCTATACAGTCAATGTCAATTGATTAAAATTTTACAGTTTAATTTCTTTCATGTTGCCAAAAAAGAAAGATCCCTACCATACTATAAAAACTTATTCTAATGACGTGATATCTTATAAAATTCGCATCATCAACACCAATGACAGCAAATAATGAAAACGACAAATAGAACGAAGTCTTGGAGATAACAGGGAAAACTCATTACGGGGACCAAGATAAATAATTCTGATGTGAATTCTGAATTGTTAATCAGTATTATCCTCTGGTTTTATTTATAAGGCAAAGAGAAGAAAAATCTTAGTCCTACCTCGTTAAATTTTTTATATGAATGTATAATTTTACCCTTTTTTATTATTGTATTGACTT
Source organism: Inga laurina (assembly GCA_963855925.1). Classification (NCBI taxonomy): domain Eukaryota; kingdom Viridiplantae; phylum Streptophyta; class Magnoliopsida; order Fabales; family Fabaceae; genus Inga; species Inga laurina. The sequence continues at coordinate 79,588,935 of OY979701.1, read as the reverse complement.
TGTTTTCATAAGATATAATGTATATTAAATAGGAATAAAGTTAAAAAATTGTTGAATTTGGTAAAGTTAATGAAATTTAAGGGTTTTTTTTCCTGTGTGAAACATGTTGCAAGTGACTTATAAATAAGATCAGAGGAGTATTAATTAAGGGAGCACAATTTAGCTACTAATAGAGCAATTAAACGAAAACTAGCAGCAAAGGAGGTTTAGCAGCAAATGAAACAAATAATCTAGTATCAGTCTCAGTACATGTAAAATTTAGATGGTAATTAAAGGTCACTTTGAACAGAAGGGAGATTCGGAGAGGTCAACTTGGCTGGCATCAACTTCTACAACAGACTAATAGATGCTCTTCTCCTCAAAGGTTTGGTTTCAATCTTTGATTTTTTTTCCCCTCCCTTTTTAGAAGAGCAAAGGCAGTGAATGTGTCAATGAGAAGAAGTCAAATGGGTCCATTTTCTTCACATGTATTTGCATGTTTGGAATGTTAAACTTACAGGAATCCAACCCTTTGTGACTCTCACTCACTATGACATCCCTCAAGAGCTGGAGGACAGATATGTAGGTTGGCTTAGTCCCCAATCACAGTAAGCAATCTAGTGTTTTTATAAGAGGTTTTTAAGGGAACTTAAGTTTAAACTACGTTCATGAGGATGATGTGTTGTGTGTTTGATGAGCAGGGAAGATTTTGCATATTATGCAGAAGTCTGTTTCAAATGCTTCGGAGACAGAGTTAAGTATTGGACTACCTTCAATGAGCCTAATATTCAAGTGTCATACGGTTACCGAACAGCAAAGTTTCCACCAAGTAGATGTTCTAAACCATTTGGAAATTGCATTGAAGGAGACTCAGAATCCGAGCCTTTCATAGCAGCCCATAATGTTATCCTCTCCCATGCTGCTGCTGTTGATATCTATAGAACCAAGTACCAGGTAAGGAATATGGATCACATGAAAAGGAAAATATATGTATGTATGTATGTTTGAGTCAAAGAGATTAATAAACAGGAATGATTATGCAATAACCGTGTTGTGGATGAAACATGCAGAGAGAGCAAAAGGGGATAATTGGCATAGTCATACACGCATTATGGTATGAACCTATCAGCAATTCTACGGCAGACAAAATGGCTAGTGAGAGAGCACTATCATTCAATTTAAATTGGTATGTTCATTTATACTCTTTCATTTTGTACTTCCGAACCCATAAAGCAGCAACCATAGACAATTTGTTGTAATGCAGGTTCCTAGACCCAATCATCTTTGGGAAGTACCCTTCAGAGATGCAAGAAATTCTAGGTTCCATCTTGCCCAAATTTTCCAGCACTGAAATAGTGAAACTCCAAAAAGGATTGGATTTTATTGGTATCAACTACTATTCTGCTAGCTATGCCAAAGACTGCATTTTTTCAACATGTGAATCAGGAGATGGGATCACCAGAACAGAGGGTTTATACCTAAGAACTAGAGATAAAAATGGCGTGCCCATTGGCGAACCTGTAAGTAGCCTCAACTCTGCAATTATGCTTATGAACCAAACCCATTGACCAAGTTGATTCATAATTGATTAGTATCATCCTTTTTATCCCAATAACAATGAATTTGCAATCATGCAGACCTCAATTGGCTGGCCTATTTACCCACAGGGCATGGAAAACGTGATCAGACACGTAAAAGACAGATACAACAATATCCCCATGTTCATTACAGAAAATGGTAAGAAAATCTTAGTATCTTTTTTATTTAATCTAGCTTCAGTGCATTTATTTACAATAGAAGCCATTCTTTAGGGTGTGCTGAGACGGATAATCCAAATGCCACCTCGGAAGAACATACTAATGACGTTGAAAGAGTGCAGTTCATGGAAGTTCACTCGAATGCCCTGTTCTCAGCAATAAGGTTAGAACCTTAAAGAAACAAAAACAGCAACATAAGTGTCAATCACATCATTTGCATGACTTTTTATGGTTCAATATATTTTGCCATTACACTATAAATTTGTGTAGCCTAATGAATCATTGGAGAATAAATGACTAAACTAAGATCATTTTTGTATTCTTTCCTTTTCTTCTTAACATGTGATCAGGGAAGGAGCAGATGTGAGGGGATATTTTGCCTGGTCCTTGCTTGACAACTTTGAGTGGACATATGGATATACAAGAAGATTCGGGCTATACTACGTTGATTATTCTACTCTCAAGAGAACTCCAAAATTATCAGCAAGCTGGTATAAGCAATTCATTACAAAGCATAAAACAGAGGCTTTGAGGCCAGAACATGAGAGGGAGCAGGAAAAGCAGTACAGACAATTCAAGACAAACGCCAAAGTTAAATCGTTTATACCAGACACCAATCAGCTTCGCTTCAATAATTTGTGACTTTTGCTGAATGCTTCCAATTCAAGCAGAACCAATGAACTTAATTTTCTCTATTTAAATTCAGGAATCGCCTCTGCTCTGGCTTGTCTGTTCAATTTAATTCTGAAGCAATGTATACTACTTTTATTTATTTTTGTGAACCTCGGGACATACTGTCTAAATTCCTCCAATCTTTATGGGTCTGTTTGGTGTGAGGGACTTGGGGGGGGGGGGGGGATTTTTATAAGTTGAATTTTAAAAGATTGAAGAAGTGGGGTAATAAAATTTTAATAAAGAGAATATATAAGATAAAAGAGTAAGAAAAATTAATTAAAAATTTTTTACTCCACTTCTCTAATTTTTTTAAATTCAACTCAAAAAATTTTTCCCTCCGCCCACTTTCCCTCCCCTCCCCTCAGACCAAACAGGCCCTAAGGAATCCTTGCCTCCTTACTTAAAAGGATGACGAACCCTTTCAATTACAATGACAGCACACTCAAAAACTGGAGGCAAAAGAAAAAGGAATTTGCCATTGCTTCTTGCCAATAAGCATACACTCTTGAGCATTTTCACACCTCCACCAAGGAGACCCAGCTTTGTAAAAGTGGTCACCATCATCCCACGATATTTGACAGACTTGAAGGCCAATTGCAATACTTGGTTCCTTCCCATGTTGTTCAATCCAAGTTAAAGTAGCCATTTCCTTTTCACCCTCACCAATGAGATCTTTTTGGTGTTTTCCAAATGGATTAACTCCAGGGTTAGCCATCTCTGCAAGTGCAGCTGGCATGTACATAGAATCACCAACTAATGGTGCCTTACACGCAGCAAATTGGGCTCGAATCTGCACATTTAAAATATATATCAGATACAGTTTCACAGGAAGGAAAAAATATGAGAAAAATTCCAGAGTCATCCACTATAAAGATGATCTTGTCAATACTGGCAAACAATACCCATCAGTTCATCTTAGCAGAAAAAAGAACAAGTAATCCATAACAGAGCGTTAGGTATTGAACATTGTGTGTGTGTGTTTTGGGGATACAATTCAGAAAATGTAACCTTTCCAAGTTCTAAGATTAACCAACATCTCCAGAATGAAAATTTTCCTAACTATTATATCAGCTGAATCATTTTTCAGCAATAAAATGCTGTTGACCAAAAAGCTCATGACTCATTAAGGCATGTTGATAAACCAGAATGGAAGAGATAAGGACCCCCCAAAACACCCCCGCCCCAAAAAAAAAAAAAACCGGAGAAAATAAAGCAAAAGTGCAAGGACAGACCTGATGGGTTTTGCCAGTAAGAAGGTTGATTGTACACTCATCCGCATAATCTTGGGAAGGCCATCCACAGTCTTCAATACAAAACTTGTCTTGAATAAGAGTAGTTGGCCAGGGGACCTTTCTGCATCCCATGACCTCAAGTTGACACAAGTGCCATCCCTCAACATAATCTGCATCACATAAACCAATAGGGTTTAATCTCCATAATACATTATTCTTTTTTTGATAAGAACATAATACATTATTCTTCTCTAAACTCTGCACAGAACAAAAAAAATTTCATAATTCAACTATGCAAACAAAAAACCGTTGTTGATTTCCATATCATGCTTATATTGAAAATACAGCTTATTAATAATAGGCCAGTAGAGGGTCAAAAATATTCAAATTAGTATCAGTCATAGAATGTAACCACCATACAAGATGGAGCACTTACGTCCATCACTGTTAATGCATCCAAGAAAAATCTAATGGATAAGAGTGTGATGTTTGCAATTTTTACCCAAAAAAATAAAATTCTGCTTATTTTTCAAGATTTCACTAAATAATTAGAGCAGCATTTTTGTATGGATTCAAGAACATCACTATATCTTCTTCTGATAACTCTAAAGAAGATTGCCACTCAATTTCTGCTAATGAGACAACCATATGGGCACGGGCACATGGCCTTGCCTTCTCTAACTGATGATGTTCCCACAAGGCTCACAAATGAAGCTTATTAAACTGTCAATATCTAGCTATTTCAAGGTTCTCAACCACCTGTTTTCAAATCATAGCCATATGTATGGTTACCTTCAGAAATAAGACGAGGAACCCTGTTAACTGGACGTATAATGGCTAATAATTCCACATGCCACAGGAGCAGCTGCAAGAGCAAGATAAAGCTTCTTCACCTTTTTCTCCTGGATAAGAACGAACACCCAAAAACATGAGATAAATACCATAATGCATGGACTTAATCTGTATATTACATTCACTTAGTAAAGAATGCGCTATTCCGTATGAAAAACCATTACTCAAAAGTCAGGCCCTTCAGCTTATGTATTAGAAATAAATTTGCATGTTTTCATGCATTACAAGCCATCCTAACATGACATAAGAAATTATATCACAAAACTTACCCCGATTTTACCATTAAAGGCAGAGCAATATTCTTTAGTCCTAGCGAATACTACACTGCATGTAAATTACCATCCATTACAATCTATGACAGATAGACTGACAATGAGCAACAAAAATTTCACCATGACAAAGTACCAGCCCTCCGTGCAATTGTCTATTTGATGGGTAGTCATCAATGGGGTTGTAAGTCCCAAGGCACGAGTTGCAAACGTTGCACAAGTTTCTTCAATGTTGTCACTATTGCCGCCTACCTAAACCAAGGGACAGCAAAACTTAAAGGAAATGGCAAGCTGTATCCTCATCACAGATACGAAATGCACAAATAAATTTCCAAAAATATCATAAAGAATCTGGATTCTTCAAATCAATCAGCTTTGCAATGCTACATTCTATCCAAAGCTTGCACTGAACAAACCAAACACACTCCTAAAGCCAAAATTCTTACTCTTAAGGTTACAATTGGCTCTGGATTTCTGCTTAGTTTATTTACATGGTTAAATGTTCTTTACTACATCAGGAGGTCTAAATCTTCATAGGATAAGTATATCATTGCTTAGTGTTGTTTATTGAGTTATAAAAAATCTATCAAGACACTTTTGACCAATAAATCATCAGTACTTCAAAAATTACAAGGAAAGAAACATGTCCTTGTCTGATAAATGTCAGACTGTATTAAATAAGGTACAGCAGTATAATTTACACATTGACAAATGACAATTTACATCACAACATGTCGCTATGTCTACATTAGTGGCCATGTTTCCTCGGCCGTGACATCTTATTGCAGATTCAGTGTTTAGTTTTACAAGTTACTGAGTAAATTGCTAGGTTCTTAACTGTCCGATGCCACAAACAGGATGCAACCTAAATTAATTTTCCTATTCTCAACTTTTATGACAGTTTCTTCAATGTCATAACCTGTAAAGACCTTATTTTCTGAGAGATAGCATCAAAAATCCCTTCCTTCAAAACCCTCATCATTTCTATCTTGAAATTTCCCCAAAATCCATCAAACATAAACCCTGTCCAGACACTCTAAAGTAAAAGCATTCAAAAGATTACCAAAAGCCCCTACTGACCATCCCCTTTCCTTCATATCATAAAATAAACCGTCAATCCACTGTCTTTATAACCTTAATGCATTCCCAAAAACAATTATGATGTCACTCATCAACATAAGTGAGATATTGCACCATTGACTACATACTGATGTTCCCGCGGGCTTATCCAAAACCACATATGACTCAGCCACAGCTATGATTCTTGATCTCCAGTCAATCTCATAGCACCTAAAAAGAGACTAAATGTCAAACATGATCTTTTTTCTTGTGAAATTAACAGATAATTCTAAGAACAATTCGGTAATACCTTGGAAAGCGTTTGGGGTGTACATGTACCCTTAAATAGGTTCCTGCTTACACAAACTGATCCACATGAGTTACACGAAAAGTCTTCTGTGCCTCTCGTATGGTTTTCCCTTTAATTGAAGATCTCTTTCTCAAAACTGATGGTTCTGTTGCTTCTTTGAATATCCTAATCTCCTCCTGAGTAGCAGTAGGAGGGGTTGCGGGCAGACAAGAGCATAGAATACAGCTCCAAATTGGATTAGATCTGCAACAAACCTTCAAGAACCAAACTTTCAATTTATCATGCCACACAATAATAGTGTCAGAAATTGTTTGATTAGAAGAGATACAGAGTATCACTTACAAAGGAGGAAGATCTAGAGCTTTGCAAATATAATCTGAGACAGGTCCTCCTTCTGAAACAACTAAGTGTTCAACTCTTGGAACACAATTTTGTGATGGACACGGAAGCAAGCGATCATACTTCAGGTAGCTTAAACAAGATCAAATCTCATTGACAAGCCAAAAGTGGAAGCAATGGAAATCAACTGCTAGCAACCATGAACAAAAGTCAAGCTACTAATAATAAGGATAAGCATGAGATCAGTTGAATAATATGATGGAAATGACGTGATCCAACATCACTGTCAAGCTATTAGGTACTAAATTCATGGTTGAAGAATTAACATAGAAGCCTTATAACTCAAATAGTCGCCATAATTTCGCAAATGGCTGTTATCATGCCAAAGGGCATATTCTAGTTGTAATTTCCCCCCATTTCAAGAATCCAGCTGACTTAAACTTCATGTCCGTCCCAATATAATTCACTGCGGGAATTCACACACATAAACAGATATACAATGAACAACAGATTGATTAACAAACAAATAGATAAAGTCCACCTCCTTCTCAATTTAACAATTACAGGTCCGACTAAATCGCAATAAGCAAAGAAACACAATAGCACATCCTGTTAAAACTGGAATTCAGCACAGAAACTCCAGAGAAGATGCAGCGGTTAAGCTCAAAAGGGCATATCATATAGATAATGATTTAGCCACGCATGCAGTTTGAAGTATGAACAACCAAAAAAGCAAAATGCTTTCATGCAAGAAAATAAATCACAACAAACACTATATCAAAGACATTTTTCCCACTGAGTTTTCTGGTGCAGAAAACAAAGGGTTTTCGCTGAAATATATCTTTCAAGCGAAAAAAGTAGAAATTACACAAGGAGAACGAAAGGGTGGGATGTTGAAGGTACTCACCAATTAGATGAAGAAGTAGTTGTGAAGTTGTTAGAGTACACTCTCGAGGATTCACTGGCAAGAGCACTGTTATGCGAACTCCACGGATGACACCATTTCAGAGGACGTTTGTTGTAGTGCTTGATAAGAGCCGAATGGGAGATGTCAAGTGTTCGCACGAGAGCCATGGGCATACCTAACCTCCGGCAGCCACTGGTCAACATCGCTGCGGCTATAGTCACCGACCCCATCAAAGGATCTTATTTTTAAATTCTAGGAACCAGGAAGCACTTGGCTTCTTTGCAATGGGTGTCAGGTGTAGCGGAAGAATTAGTTACTAACTGATGTGCAGGAGGAGCCCACGGTCAATATCCGACAGTATATCAGGATTGTCTCTGATAGGAAAATTCAATAAATTCGCCGGCAAGAATTTATTTTTATTTAATTTTTGATAAATATTGTTATATACTTTCCCACATACTTTTTACCTTTTAATCTGATCCCTCACGAAAAGAAATATCATCATTGATAATTTGATATAATTAAAAATAAAATAATTTTCTGAAATTATATATTATCTGATAGAAATATTTTTACATGCCAGTGAATTCGTTAGTTTCATTTGCCATAAATTAATAAAAGGACATCCGATGATTATTTATTAGGAAAAGATGAGGTAAATAAGACTAAATTGGCGGGAACAAAAAAAAATTCTTTGAGAAATCAAATTGAAAATAATTTATTTAAAAAGGAGCAAATTAAAAGGATAATCTTGTGAATAGCTAAAGTGAGACTCCTCCTAGTTGATCATGCCACTCTAAAATTAATTCCAAAATTAAAAACACATTGGTAAGGGCAATTAATTACCAACACAGGAACAAGAAGACCAATGCAAACATTTAAAGGCAAAAACTAGGACATTTGCCATCAGTTCAATTTTCAAGCAGAATCAATAACTTCAAATCCTTTTCTGAAAGGTCAATTATATTCATAAGGCATCACAAGTATATACTCTCAATTTCAAACTTTACAACTTACACCCTTACTTCTTACTATATGTTTGGATTTCTGTTTTGTAGATCCATCTCTAAAGATGGGGTTAGGAAATGGATTTTTAAGTTTTCCCTACCCATAAAACAAACCCACACTTAGAATAAGAAAGGCACATGGGAATTTGAAGCTGATTCTTGTCATTAAACACATACTCTTAGCGTGTGATTGGTTTGAGGGGAGGGAAGGGGTGGGAAGGAGTGGGAGAGAATGGGAGGGTGGGTAAATTACCTTTTTGGGTTAAAGGAATTTAAATTTTAGGTAGAAATCCAAAATTTAAAAAGAATGAAAAAGTAAATTTTAGATGGGAACTTAAAATTTAAAAAAAAAATGAAAGGGTAAATTTTGGGTATCTTTTGTCCAAAATTGTAATTTCCCCACCCTCCCTCCCCTACCCTCCCCTCAAACCAAACACGCCCTTAATCATCTCGACTAGTCCACCAAGGTGATCCAGCTTTGTAAAAGTATTCACCATCATCATCATCCCAAGATATTTCACAAGCTTGAAGGCCAATTGCCACACTTGGTTCCTTTCCATGTTGTGCAATCCACTTCAAGATAGCCATTTCCTTTTCACTCTCACTACTAAACTTTTTCTTGTGCTTGCCAAATGGATTAAGTCCAGGATTAGCCATCTCTGCAACTGCTGCTGGCATATACATAGAATCTCCAATCAATGGTGCCTTACTTGCACCAAATTGAGCTCTAATCTGCACACACAAAAAAAAAAAAAAAAAAGCCTCATTGTTCATCTTTCAAATGATGTTTATCAATTCAGATGAAAGAATTAAGTAAAGTGTAGATGACATACCTGATGGGTTTTACCAGTAATAAGGTTGATTTTACACTCATATACATAATCTTGGAAAGGCCATCCACATCCCTCAATACAGTACTTGTCTTGAATAACACTGCTTGGCCAGCGGACCTTTCTGCATTCCATGACCTCAAGTTGACATAAGCGCCAACCCTCCATATAGTCTGCATCACTTAAACCACTGTAGTTCAATCCTCATTACAGAATACACAAAATTTATCTTTAGAATAGGTCAACACTAGTTCAAAAGCATTCAAGTTATTCACAATCATAGAATACAGCAATCAACAATATGTTGTGGGTCTCACATTGAAGAGCCTCCTGGGTGAAGTGTAGATTATAACTTCAACGGGCTTTCTGGACTTGTATTCATAATAAAGGTGCTTTCATTGAAAGCCCGAACTCTTAAAAGGGGTGCATTGTTATGAGTTTCACGTTGGAGAGTTTCATAAGTGAAGTATGATTTATAGGTTCAAGAATCTCTCCCTTCCAAATAGGTTAGTCTTTTGGGATAGACGAATTCATAACACAATCATAAAAGTTGGTGAAGTAGTTATTACGACAAGGCCAAAACAAGAAGGCATGCTGAGATATTGACTATGACCACCTTCAGAAATAAGACGAGGAGCCCTATTTACTGGATGCATGTAGTGAGTAATAATTCCACAGGGCAGAGGAGCAGCTGCAAGAGCAAGATAGAGCTTCTTCACTTTTTTCTCCTGAAACACAATAAACGCTCAAAAGCTTATGATTTGGATATATTATTACATTCACTTTCTCAAGAAGGCACTATTCCAAATAGGAAACCCCTTTACAAATGCTAGATCCTGCAAGCTATTTTCTTGCAGGACAGGTATCATTAACTTACCCTGATTTTACCATGAAAGATAGAACTATATTCTTTAGTCCTTGCAAGTACCACACTGCATGGAAATGACAGTACATTACAATCTATGACAAACTTACATAAGAGCAACATATATGACATAACGGAATAAACTACCATCCTTCTGTGCAATTATCAAGCTGATGGGTGGTTAACAATGGCGTAGAGAGTCCCAAGGCATGAGTTGTAAATGCTGCGCAGGTTTCTTCGATGTTATTAGTAGTGCCTCCAACCTAATTAAAAAAAACAAGAAATTAAAAGCAATTCATAAACTAATCATTTGGATAAGAAATGCACCAAGGAATTTCAAACAAGTCGTGAAGAATCTTTGAGGCTCCTTATCACATTTATAAACCTAGTAAAAGTAAACATACACCAAAATTCAGGAGGAAAAAACCAAGAGAATAATGGTAAATGATAGCACCAAAATGGCCCATAAATGGTGCACAAAAGCCTACTTTTCTTAAGTTTCAATTAAGCTCTTACCTGGGCAGCTGGGCCCTCAGGTTGTGTGTCAAGGTTTATTTTCAAGTTGGGTTAATGTCATTGTTAGTCATCACAGTTTGATCGAATTTTGATTTTGGTCCTTGTAATTTTAGAGTGTTGGATTTAGTTCTATAATTTCATAAGAATTTAATCTGAGTTTTAAATATAGAGATCAAAACCAAAACTAGTTAAAAGTATAAGGAACAGTCATTAAACTTACATGAAATCTTTATAAAACTATAAGGACTAGAACCAACGATCTAAAACTACAGGGACCAAAACCAAAATCCAACTAAACTATAAGAACTAACAATGGTATTAACCCTTTCAAGTTTAAATGCTCCTTATTACTTAGGAAACCAAGAGCCAACAAGAAAGAGTCAAACACTTCTGTTGGATATCTAATTAAGGTTTAGTTTTCCAATGTAATGCATCAACAGAATCGAGATATTCTGGGATTGACACTACATACTGAAGTACCAGCAGGTTTGTCCAACACCACATAAGACTCTGTCACAGCTATAATTCTTGATCTCCAATCAATCTCATAACACCTAATTAAAATAGACAAAGTGTCAAACACTGTCTTCTTCCTCATAAATATAAACATAACTCCAACAAGCAATCCATATTATTACCTAGGAAACCGTTTGGGGTGTACGTATACTCTTAAATAGGTTCCTGCTTCTACAAACTGATCCACATTGGTTACACGGTAAGTCTTCTGTGCCTGTTGTATGGTCATCCCTTTGATGGACGATCTTTTTCTTAAAACTGATGGTTCTGTTGCTTCTTTGAATATCCTAATTTGCTCATGAGGAGCAGTAGAAGGAGGCTGTGGAGAGACAAGAGCATAGTATACAGCTCCAAATCGGATTAGTTCTGCAACAAACCTTCAAAGAATGAAACTTTATCCATTTATATCTCGCCATATGATAGAAGAAGAAGATTGCCATAGATATGGGTCAATGTTGAGAGAGATAAAGAGTATAGCACTTACGAAGGAGGAAAATCCAAAGCTTTGCAAATATATTCTAAGACAGGACCATCTTCTGAAACTACCAAGTGTTCAATTCTTGGCGCACTATTAGGTGATAGACATGGAAGCAAGCGATCATGCCTTGGGTAACTTCAACAAGATTAAAACTCAGTGTGAACCAAACATGTTACAGGAGTGGAAATTAACTTCCAGCAATCATGAAACGAGCAATGCCAATTAAATAATATCAGCTCCGGTCCTAAATATAAGTGTCAATTGACCTTTTTTATAAGGAAACTAAATAAGTTATTTTAAATATTTATATTTATCCTTTTTCTCCTAACCAAACTCGTATATATAATCTAATAATACAAACCCTGAATTACAGAAGAAAAACGAGGCTGGAATGTTGAAGTACCCAGTGGAAGAAGAGGAAGTGGGTGAGCTGGCCAAGTCTGATCTTGAGGACTCACTGTCGCTGGTGAGCGCCGGAGAAAGAGTGTTGATCGGAGAACAGCATTTGATGGTATAATTGATGTTGTGATTGTTAAGAGATGAATGGGAGATTTGAAGCGTTCGAGCCAGAGACAAGGAAGCAGGGAAGCTCCGGCAGCCACTGACGACCATCGACGGCGGAGTCACCGACCTCATCCTCATCCTCTTCCTTCTGTGGAACGCGACAGCACCAGTATTTTTGGAACGTTGTGTTGGGCAGAATGCTCAGAACGAAAATAGAAAGATAACGAGAATTTGAAGGTCAATGGTAATTATCAACTTGTTAGTACCGGATAATTATATATTACGAAAAAATTAGGGGAAGTGATAAAAAAATACCATTTGAACTTTAAAATTCTACTAATAAGAAGAGTAATGAAATTGATAATAATAGTAATGGGATTAACAACGTAAATCTTTATCAAATAACTAATCTCAGATTTTGAAGTTCAAGTGGTATTTTTTTATCATTTTTTTGAAAAATTATAGTGTGTTTAAAAATTAATTAATTAATTAAAAAAGGGATATCATTAGTTATATTTATATTTTTTTGCTTAACTTTTATAAATATTTGTCTTCGTAGATGTATAATAAATTATGCTTGTATTTTAATTAAGAAATTATAAATTAAAATGGGGTTTAGATGCGTCCAATACCCTAAAATAGTTTTCTTAGATGCGTCCAGTATCTTAAAAAGTAATTTGTGGTGCATCTAACGCCTCAAAATATTTTGTGGTTCATCGAACACTCTAAAGTTACTATTGAAAAAATATTTTAGAGTGTTTTATGCGCCTGTACCTAAAGGACTTGTTGAGAGTTTATAACAAGGTCTAAATTACTCCTTCAAAAATATAGACAAATTTTTTTCTTAAAAAATTGACATTGTGAGGGTAAAATTGCGCCACAAAATATTGTAGCGTACTAGGCGCAGTTAGAAAAATACTTTGGGTGTTAGATGCACTACAAATTAGTTTTAAATTCTAAACGCACTACAAAATATTCTGGGATACTAAACACACCTTAACCAATAAAAATAGGATTAAGGTACAATTTTAGCAACGAAGTTTTACCTGAAGGGCATCTAGCACAAATAAATTTTGAAAGGGGCAAAAATAACAATGAACACTTAAAAAGGGTGAAAATTTAACAAAACCGTTAAATTATAAGAGCAGAAAACCTCTAACGGCATTTAATCAAATTTAATGGTTTTGTTAAATTTGCGCCCTTTTTAATTGTTCATTGTTATTTTTGCCCTTTCTAAAACTTATTTATGTTAGACCCTCCTCGGACAAAACTTTGCTGCTAAATTTGCACCTTAACCCATTAAAATATTATAGGGTTAAGGGGCAATTTTGTCCTGACCGTTATCTCAGTTAATTTTGATCATTAGTTGACTAAATATACTGAGTTGAAAGTTCATATGTCATCTACATTATTTTTATTAAATTGCAAATTTGCTCCGAAAGTCCATGTGTCATCTATTTCATTTTTTTTCAAAGTTAAATTTAAAACTTTTGAGGTAAATTTTCACATTAACAAAAATGATGTAGATAAAATATGAACTGTCAGCTCAACATATTTAGTCAACTAACGATCTCAGTTACGGCAAGGGCAAAACTGCCCCCTTTTTTATAGTTTCTGAGCAAAATTGCCCCGTAATCCAATATATACGAAATTTTAAATCGTGTATCACGAATCATTTATTTTGCCTAGGAATAATGATATAACCAAATCATCTAGTAAAAGTATAAATAAATAATAAGATCATCCAGAACTATTTTTGAGCTATTTTTATGTTAGTTTTATGAGTTCATCTGGCAAAAAAAGCTATTAATTAAAGTGACTTATGAGTTTATCTGGCAAAAAACAGCTATTAATTAAAGTGATGTTAACATCAATATAAAACAGACGCTATAAACATCATAGCTCTAAAATAGATGAAAAATATGTCCCGAATTCTTAGCAGTGACTACTTTTTCATTTTGTATTTCCTTATAGAAGAAAAAGTTGAAGGGCATGATAAACAGGGATGGAAACACATTAAGTCAGGCTTTATACTTAACAAATTAGGTCTATTTAGTAACAAGTAGGCTTGAGTCTAACCTGTGGCCTGCTTTTTTTTCAGGCCTGAGCCTAACTTGATCTGACCTGAAATTTGTTAACAAGCTTACATTTTCTTTATTTCTTAATATTTACTTTTTTATTATATTTTTTTTTTCAAGTTTTCCTATATCTTTTCTTTTTATTTTTCAACTCATTTTATTTTATTTTTTTATTGTTTGCATTTTTATTATAATTCTCTTATTTTATTTTTTTTCTAATATCATTTTAATACTTTCTTTTACTTTAATAAATCATAGTTTAGGTAAATTCTTGTTACCCAACTAATTACACGATAAAATCTATTTATCATGAAATAATTATTATATAATGATAATTAAATCATATAAAAAAATATTAGGATGCTACATTTAATACTTATTTTTTTCACAATATTTTATAATATTGCATATCCATAACAGGTCCAGATCGGCCTGATAGGCTTGTCAACAGGCCTGAGCCTAACCTCTTAAAGAAAACAGACCTTCTAATAGGCTGAACCTATTACTATTATCAAATAGGCTAAGTTATAGACCCCTGACAGGCCGCTTGGCCTGTTTCTACCCTAATGATAAACTCATGAAAGTAACATAAAAAAGGAATAAATTGTTGTTGTTATTAAGATTGTGGTGGGCCTAGAAGTGACTGAGGCCCAAAGGCCCTGTAATATGGATTGGGCTTTTTTGAATTTGATAAGCATGTGTTTATTTTTCGAAATGAGCAAATAGAATATTAATATGTGTCTCCTCATCAAAAGGGTTATGTCTAGTAGAAAATATTAATCTCTCACAACCAAGATATTAGAACTCAGATCGGGTATTGAACCGGTCGGGGTACTGAGTTAAAGGTCAGTAGGTCAAACCGAGGTCAAACCGAGGCCAAACCGGATCTAAACCGGGAAACCGGTAAGAAATTAAAAATTTTAGGTTTATACTATGAAATTCTAAAGGAAAAATATAATTTTTTTTTTAAATTTGAACCCGGACCGGTTCACTATCCAGTTCGCCAGTTTCCGAGCCGGACCGGCCAGTCCGGTCCGGGTTCCATAACTTTACTCACAACATAACGAATTAAGGTTCGAATCCCTCTAAGAGAGATGCTCACATTTATCTCCCGAAAGTGCCTTGAATAAGATTGCCTCCAATAGGAAAATACCTATTGGATTCAATTCTTGAATCATTTTTGTCCAATAAGTTGGGTTTTACCTTTTTCCTTGTGAATTGATGTGGGGGTATGTAATTGCCAACCTGGTGTAACAAAATGGTTTAGGTAATTGTGATTGGTGAGTAAAAGTTGTGATTTGAGAGATGTGAAATATACGTGAGAAGTTCCAGCCAAAAAACAGAAATACATGTGAGAAGTTGTCCAATATTTTCCCCCCTATTATCTCATTATTATGTGAATATATGGTCGACATGAATGTCTTAAGGAGGATAAAGGTTTGGACTTAGAATGTCAAGTTGTCATGATATTATTGCTCCTCCAATTACACGTACAGATTAATCTTAGTAGGGCTTTCATTTGCCTGTCTTTATCTCTCTGTATTGGCCCTAGCAAGCAAATATTTAAGTAACAACTTATCAACATATAATGAATCATCTTTAATTACCACAAATTTCGATTCAGTCCCCTGTTCGCTATCAACCGGGGAAAAAAAAACAACATCATCCCGCAGAAGACACAAACCCAAGAGCATGCAACGTCCATATTAAAACCTCAGAAAAATGATTCCAATACAGAGATATATACTGTAATGAAAATTCATAGAGATCAGTGGTATGAACCTATCAGCAATTCTACGGCAGACAAAATGGCGAGTAAGAGAGCACTATCATTCAATTTAAATTGGCATGTTTATTTATTCTCTTTCATTTGGTACTTCCAAACCCATAAAGCAACAACCATAGACAATTTGTTGTAATGCAGGATCCTAGACCCCATAATTTTTGGGAAGTACCCTTCAGAGATGCAGGAGATTCTAGGGTTCCATCTTGGCCAAATTTTCCAGCACTGAAATGTTGAAACTCCAAAAAGGATTGGATTTTATTGGCATCAGTTACTATTCTGCTTACTATGCCCAAGACTGCATTTTCTCAACATGTCAACCAGGACAAGGGATCACCAGAACAGAGGGTTTATACCTAAGAACCAGAGAGAAAAATGAAGTGCCCATTGGCGAACCTGTAAGTAGCCTCAACTCTATAATCATGCTTATGAACCAAACCCTTTGAACATGTTGATCCATAATCGATACATATCTTCCTTTCTATCCAATTCTAAAGAATTTGCAAATATGCAGACTTCAATTGGCTGGTCTATTAACCCACAGGGCATGGAAAAAGTGATCAGACATGTAAAAAACAGATACAACAATATCCCCATATTCATGACAGAAAATGAGAAGAAAATCTGTGTATCTTCTTGATTTAATCCAGCTTCAGTGCATTTATTTACAATCCAAGCCATTCTTTAGGGTATGCTGAAACGGATAATCCAAATGCCACCTCGGAAGAACATACTAATGACGTTGAAAGAGTGCAGTTCATGGAAGTTCACTCGAATGCCCTGTTCTCAGCAATAAGGTTAGAACCTTAAAGAAACAAAAACAGCAACATAAGTGTCAATCACATCATTTGCATGACCTTTTATGGTTCAATATATTTTGCCATTACACTATAAATTTGTGTAGCCTAATGAATCATCGGAGAATAAATGACTAAACTAAGATCATTTTTATACTCTTTCCTTTTCTTCTTAACATGTGATCAGGGAAGGAGCAGAAGTGAGGGGATATTTTGCCTGGTCCTTGCTTGACAACTTTGAGTGAACACATGGACATGCAAGAAGATTCGGGCTATACTACGTTGATTAGTCTACTCTCAAGAGAACTCCAAAATTATCAGCAAGCTGGTATAAGCAATTCATTACAGAGCATAAAACAGGCTTTGAGGCCAGAACATGAGAGGGAGCAGGAAAAGCAGTACAGACGATTCAAGACAAACACCAAAGTTAAATCGTTTATACCAGACACCAATCAGCTTCACTTCAGTAATTTGTGACTTCTGCTGAGTGCTTCCATACCCAAGCAGAACCTATGAACTTAATTTTCTCTCCATAAACTTCTTGTACTTAAATTCAGGAATCGCCTCTGCTCTGGCTTGTCTTTCAATTTAATTCTGAAGTAATGTATACGACAAGGTGCAGAAGCATATGATACTACAATTAACACCTCTAATTGTCTTCTCCCTTTTATTTATTTTTGTGAACCTCGGGACATACTTACTGTCTAACTTCCTCCAATCTTTAAGGAATCCTTGCCTCCTTACTTAATAGGATGACGAACCCTTTCAATTACAATGACAGCACACTCAAAAACTGGAGGCAAAAGAAATAGGAATTTGCCATTGCTTCTTGCCAATAAGCCTACACTCTTAAGCATTTTCACACCTCCACCAAGGAGACCCAGCTTTGTAAAAGTGGTCACCATCATCCCACGATATTTGACAGGCTTGAAGGCCAATTGCAACACTTGGTTCCTTCCCATGTTGTTCAATCCAAGTTAAAGTAGCCATTTCCTTTTCACCCTCACCAATGAGATCTTTTTTGTGTTTTCCAAATGGATTAACTCCAGGGTTAGCCATCTCTGCAAGTGCAGCTGGCATGTACATAGAATCACCAACTAATGGTGCCTTACACGCAGCAAATTGGGCTCGAATCTGCACATTTAAAATATACATCAGATACAGCTTCACAGGAAGGAAAAAATATGAGAAAAATACTAGAGTCATCCACTATAAAGATGACCTTGGAAATACTGGCAAACAACACCAATCAGTTCATCTTAGGAGAAAAAAGAACAAGTAATCCATAAGAGAGCGTTATGTATTGAACATTGTGTGTGTGTGTGTGTGTTTTGGGGATACAATTCAGAAAATGTGACCTTTCCGAGTTCTAAGATTAACCAGCATCTCTAGAATGAGATTTTTCCTAACTATTGTATCAGCTGAATCATTGTTCAGCTATCAAATGCTGTTGATCAAAAAGCTTATGACTCATTAAGGAACGCTGCTAACCCAGAATGGAAGAGACAAGGTGTAATATTAAAAAAAAAACTGTCAGCTGCTTTTCTTAAAAAGAAAAACATGTGGGACCCGCTTGAGGAAAAAAATAAAAAAAATAAAAACAAAACATGTGGGACCCGCTGTGGAAAAAATAAAAGGCAGGGAAGGTATTATTAATACCTTTCCTTCACCGTTTTCATTCATTTCACGAGAAGCGATCAGTGAAGAGCGAACGCAGTTTAACAGGTAAGGTTCTGAATTTAGCAGATAATTTTGGTACTTAAAATCACGTTTTCTTAACAAACTTCCTTCATAAAAGTTGTTCTACGTATTTTGATCTTCGTATTGATAGTAATATTATATTGATTAACGAGAAATTTGGGGTTAGGATTTTCAGAGAATTTTGAGTTTTTACAAAAGATGGTTATAGATATGTAGAGAATAAATAATAGCTGATTTTAATCGGTTTAGATTTACCATTTGATTGCTTTATGATTTTATAATTAATTTCTTCTTAAATAAATAATAAATTATGCTTTAGGAACGTTTTTGACCGAGGTAAAATTAATCGGTGTTAATAAATTAATCGGTATCCCATTAGGAACGTTTTCTTCCTAATCGGTGTTAAAAAATAATAAATTTTACCTCGGTCAAGAATTAATTAATCGGTGTTAATAAATAATAAATTTTGACCGAGGTAAAAACGTTCCTAAAGCATAATTTATTATTTATTTAAGAAGAAATTAATTATAAAATCATAAAACAATCAAATGGTAAATCTAAACCGATTAAAATCAGCTATTATTTATTCTCTACATATCTATAACCATCTTTTGTAAAAATTCAAAATTCTCTGAAAATCCTAACCCCAAATTTCTCGTTAATCAATATAATATTACTATCAATACGAAGATCAAAATACGTAGAACAACTTTTATGAAGGAAGTTTGTTAAGAAAACGTGATTTAAAGTACCAAAATTATCTGCTAAATTCAGAACCTTACCTGTTAAACTGCGTTCGCTCTTCACTGATCGCTTCTCGTGAAATGAATGAAAACGGTGAAGGAAAGGTATTAATAATACCTTCCCTGCCTTTTATTTTTTCCACAGCGGGTCCCACATGTTTTGTTTTTATTTTTTTTATTGTTTTCCTCAAGCGGGTCCCACATGTTTTTCTTTTTAAGAAAAGCAGCTGACAGTTTTTTTTTTAATATTACATAAGGCCCCCCCTCCCCAAACCCTCCCAAAAAACAAAGAAACCGGGGAAAATAAAGCAAAAGTGCAAGGACAGACCTGATGGGTTTTGCCAGTAAGAAGGTTGATTGTACACTCATATGCATAATCTTGGGAAGGCCATCCCCAGTCTTCGATACAAAACTTGTCTTGAATAAGAGTGGTTGGCCAGGGGACCTTTCTGCATTCCATGACCTCAAGTTGACACAAGTGCCATCCCTCAACGTAATCTGCATCACATAAACCAATAGGGTTTAGTCTCCATAATACATTATTCTTTTTTTGATAAGAACATAATACATTATTCTTCTCTACACTCTTGTGCACAGAACAAAATAAAATTTCATAATTCATCTGTGCGAATTTCATATCATGTTTATATTGAAAATACAGTTTATTAATAATAGGCCACTAGAGGGTCGAAAACATTCAAATTAGTATCAGTCATAGAATGTAATCACCAAACAAGATGGAGCACTTACGTCCATCATTGTTAACACATCCAAGAAAAATCTAATGGATAAGAGTGTGATGTTTGCGAATTTTACCCAAAAAAATAAAATTCTGTTTATTTTTTAAGATTTCACTAAATAACTAGAGCAGCATTTCTGTATGTATTGAAGAACATCACTATATCTTCTTCTCTTAACTCTAAAGAAGATTGCCACTCAAGTTCTGCTAATGAGACAACCAGGTAGGCACGGGCACATGGCCTTGCCTTCTCTAACTGATGATGCTCCCACAAGGCCGACAAATGAAGCTTACTAAACTGTCAATACTTAGCTATTTCAAGGTTATCAACCACCTGTTTTCAAATCATACCCATATGTATGGTTACCTTCAGAAATAAGACGAGGAGCCCTGTTAACTGGACGCATATAATGGCTAATAATTCCACATGGCACAGGAGCAGCTGCTAGGGCAAGATAAAGCTTATTCACCTTTTTCTCCTGGATAAGAATGAACACCCAAAAACATGAGACAAATACAATAATGAATGGACTTAATCTGTACATTACATTCACTTAGTAAAGAATGCGCTATTCCCTATGGAAAACCATTACTCAAAAGGCAGGCCCTTCATCTTATATATTAGAAATAAATTTGCATGTTTTCATGCATTACAAGCCATCCTAACATGTCATAAGAAATTATATCACAAAACTTACCCTGATTTTACCATGAAAGGCAGAGCAATATTCTTTAGTCCTAGCGAATACTACACTGCATATAAATTACCATCCATTACAATCTATGACAGAGAGACTGACAATGAGCAACAAAAAATTCAACATGATAAAGTACCAGCCCTCCGTGCAATTGTCTATTTGATGGGTAGTCATTAATGGGGTTGTAAGTCCCAAGGCACGAGTTGCAAAGGTTGCACAAGTTTCTTCAATGTTGTCAGTAGTGCCGCCTACCTAAACCAAGGGACAGCAAAACTTAAAGGAAATGACAAGCTGTATCCTCATCACAGATACGAAATGCACAAATAAATTTCCAAAAATATCATAAAGAATCTGGATTCTTCAAATCAATCAGCTTTGCAATGCTACATTCTATCCAAAGCTTGCACTGAACCAACCAGACACACTCCTAAAGCCAATTCTTACTCTTAAGGTTACAATTGGCTTTGGATTTATGATTAGTTTATTTACATGGTTAAATGTTCTTTACTACATCAGTAGGTCTAAATCTTCATAGGATAAGTACATCATTGCTTAGTGTTGTTTATTGAGTTATAAAAAATCTATCAAGACACTTTTGACCTATAAATCATCAGTACTTGAAAAAATACAAGGAAAGAAACATGTCCTTGTCTGATAAATGTCAGACTGTATTAAATAATGTACAGCAGTATAATTTACACATTGACAAATGACAATTTACATCACATCATGTCGCTATGTCTACATTAGTGGCCATGTTTCCTAGGCCGTGACATCTTATTGCAGATTCAGGGTTTAGTTTTACAAGTTACTGAGTAAATTGCTAGGTTCTTAACTGTCCGATGCCACAAACAGGATGCAACCTAAATTAATTTCCTATTCTCAACTTTTATGACAGTTTCTTCAACGTCATAACCTGTAAAGACCTTATTTTCTGAGAGATAACATCAAAAATCCTTTCCTTCAAAACCCTCATCATTTCTCTCTTGAAATTTCCCCAAAATCCATCAAACATAAACCCTGTCCAGAGACTCTAAAGTAAAAGCATTCAAAAGATTACCAAAAGCCCCTACTGACCATCCCCTTTCCTTCAATATCATAAAATAAACCGTCAATCCACTGTCTTTATGATATATAAATATAATAAAGAGTTAGAAGTTGGTTTGTTAGGTTGTTGGAATATAGCCGTTAGAATTAGTTAGAGTTAGTAAAAGAGATTAGAAGAGTTAGTTAGGAAAGGCGGTGCTTATAAGCCTATAAATAAGAGTCCATGCCTATTGTATCTCACTCTGTGATTGATAACGAAATAGCTCAGAATTGTTTCTCTCTTTCTCTCTTCCTCTTCTCTGTGTTTCTCTATCTTCGTTCCTCTATTCTTCTCTCTTGAATCCCTCTGTTTCCTCTTCTCTATCTCTCTTTCCCTCTTTCTCTTTCATATAGAATATCAATTCTATAACAGTGGTATCAGAGACACCGATTCTCTACCAACTCTTCTTATTGCATGGTAGAGACAAGAAATCAAGAAAAAGAACCATGCCTCCCCCTTCTTTCCAAGACTCCGATGAAAACCAGATGTGGCTATGGCAAAAAGGTAGTGTCAAGGAATTTAATGCTTTCTTTGATGATGCCACGATTAAATTAGAGCTCCTAGAACGCTATCTCGTCATGACATATATGGCTGGGCTAAAGAAGGAGATAGCAGATTCCGTTCGTTTGTTTTACCCAAGAACCATGCATGAGGCCAAGATTCTAGCCCGAATGCAAGAAATCATAATTGAAATACAAACAGAGAAGGCAAGAAAAGAATTGAAAGATCAAGAAAAAGGTGGGTCTTGTTCGACCAACACCCAAGAAGGCCCAGTTGACCACACAACACCTAACGAGGTTCAAGAAGATGACGAAGGCCTTGAAGCCTGTGATCTTGTGCAAGAATCCGAGAGCCATGTTGAAGCTCAAGTCACGCGATTTGCGACGGAGCAGAATGACAACACGAAGTCGAGTGCGATGGAGTCTGGAATCGAAATGCGCAGAGAGGCAAAAATGATGTCAAATACTTCTGGGCTTCCAACGTGTGGGTTTGCAACTGATTTCCGAAACCCAGAAACATGGAAGAATGTGAATCACTCATCTAGAGGTCATGGGTCTCCGAGTGTCGATTTCGTTGGTGTCTCATCCTCTGTTTTCCCTCTTCCTTCTTCGCAGTCTCTGTTCGTTTTTATTTCTCCGGTTCATGAACTCTCACAAGTCGAGAGGAATAGTTGTGCTTCAAAGAAAAATCTGTTTGAAGGAGCTGAATGGCAAGATTTAGGGTGTACGTGGCTGGGTTTGGTTCAGGCTGAAAAGTCTAACCTCCAGCTGTCCTCCATTTTCTCCAAGGGTCAGAAGTTTTTTGTTGGGGTACAGCTAGCTTGCAATTTCTCTCAGTGGAAGAAGTACTTTGATGGTCCACTGAGTTGGTTAATGTCAGATAAGTATTTGGGCTTTTCCTTTGAAGAAAATAGCCCAAGTTTGTTGCTGCAATTGGGTCTTAAAAGGTCTGAACATATAAGTGACAGGTTGCTGCAAATTTGGCACTCGTTTCTTCAATACTCTCCTACACAAAGTTTGTTGCAAACTTGGTTCAGGGGAGAGTTGATTAGGATGCTAGTTGGGGTCCGGATTGGATTTATTGCTTCTATTTGTTCCAGCATCACACAAGTGAATTGTACTTGTGAGAAGCAGCATTCAAGTAGCAGTGTTCAATACAGAGAATTCTACACTACCAAGAAGTTTTTCAGAATTTTCAAGTCTCTGTTTTTGTTGATTTCAGCTTTGTCTTTGGTTGTCAACCATCCTTGAGGGCAAGGATGTTTGTGGGAGGTAATAAAGAGTTAGAAGTTGGTTTGTTAGGTTGTTGGAATATAGCCGTTAGAATTAGTTAGAGTTAGTAAAAGAGATTAGAACAGTTAGTTAGGAAAGGCGGTGCTTATAAGCCTATAAATAAGAGTCCATGCCTATTGTATCTCACTCTGTGATTGATAATGAAATAGCTCAGAATTGTTTCTCTCTTTCTCTCTTCCTCTTCTCTGTGTTTCTCTATCTTCGTTCCTCTATTCTTCTCTCTTGAATCCCTCTGTTTCCTCTTCTCTATCTCTCTTTCCCTCTTTCTCTTTCATATAGAATATCAATTCTATAACACTTTATAACCTTAATGCATTCTCAAAAACAATTATGATGTCACTCATCAACATAAGTGAGATATTGCACCATTGACTACATACTGATGTTCCCGCGGGCTTATCCAAAACCACATATGACTCAGCCACAGCTATGATTCTTGATCTCCAGTCAATGTCATAGCACCTAAAAAGAGACTAAATGTCAAACATGATCTTTTTTCTTGTGAAATTAACAGATAATTCTAAGAAAAATTCGGTAATACCTTGGAAAGCGTTTGGGGTGTACATGTACTCTTAAATAGGTTCCTGCTTCCACAAACTGATCCACATGAGTTATACGAAAAGTCTTCTGTGCCTCTCGTATGGTTTTCCCTTTAATTGAAGATCTCTTTCTCAAAACTGATGGTTCTGTTGCTTCTTTGAATATCCTAATCTCCTCCTGAGTAGCAGTAGGAGGGGGTTGCGGGCAGACAAGAGCATAGTATACAGCTCCAAATTGGATTAGATCTGCAACAAACCTTCAAGAACCAAACATTCAATTTATCATGCCACACAATAATAGTGTCAGAAATTGTTTGATTAGAAGAGATACAGAGTATCACTTACAAAGGAGGAAGATCTAGAGCTTTGCAAATATAATCTGAGACAGGTCCTCCTTCTGAAACAACTAAGTGTTCAACTCTTGGAGCACAATTTTGTGATGGACATGGAAGCAATCGATCATACTTCGGGTAGCTTAAACAAGATTAAATCTCATTAACAAGCCAAAAGTGGAAGCAATGGAAATCAACTGCTAGCAACCATGAACAAAAGTCAAGCTACTAATAACAAGGATAAGCATGAGATCTGTTGAATAAAATGATGGAAGTGATATGATCCAACAACACTGTCAAGCTATTAGGTACTAAATTCATGGTTGAAGAATTAACATAGAAGCCTTATAACTCAAATAGTCGCCATAATTTCGCAAATGGCTGTTATCATGCCAAAGGGCATATTCTAGTTGTAATTTCCCCCCATTTCAAGAATCCAGCTAACTTAAACTTCATGTCCATCCCAATATAATTCACTGAGGGCATTCACACACATACACAGATATACAATGAACAACAGATTGATTAACAAACAAATAGATGAAGTCCACCTCTTTCTCAATTTAACAATTACTGGTCCGACTAAATCGCAATAAGCAAAGAAAAACAATAGCAAATCGTGTTAAAACTGGAATTCAGCACAGAAACTCCAGAGAAGATGCAGCGGTTAAGCTCAAAAGGGCATATCATATAGATAATGATTTAGCCACGCATGCAGTTTGAAGCATCAACAACCAAAAAAGCAAAAAGCTTTCATGCAAGAAAATAAATCACGAAAGGAATTGATGTTAAAGAGGACTAACAAACACTACATCAAAGACATTTTTGCCACTGAGTTTTCTGGTACAGAAAACAAAGAGTTTTCGCTGAAATATCTCTTTCATGCGAAAACAGTTAAAAGTAGGAATTACACAAGAAGAACGAAAAGGTGGGATATTGAAGGTACTCACCCGTTAGATGAAGAAGTTGTAGTCGAGTTGTTGGAGTATACTCTCGAGGATTCGCTGGCAAGAGCACTGTTATGCGAACTCCTAGGATGACACCATTTCAGAGGACGTTTGTTGTAGTGCATGATAAGAGCCGAATGGGAGATGTCAAGTGTTCGCACGAGAGCCATAGGCATACCTAAGCTCCGGCAGCCACTGGCCAACATCGCGGCGGCCATAGTCACCGACCCCATCAAGGGATCTTCCTTTTAAATTCTAGGAACCAGGGAGCACTCGGCTTCTTTGCAACGTCCCTGACTTGACTTTGAGCAGGAGGAAGTAGGCGACACAACGGAACAGTATGCATTATCAATGTTGGGCTCCTACATATGAATTGGTCTTCTTGTGTTCTCGCCTTACTGTATGGGCTGTGGCCCATTTTCCAAAACTGTTCTTCTCCTTTTCTTTATATGAAATCAATTCTCACAAAAATTAGTAACGGGTGTTGGCCAGTTGGGTTTAGTGGAAGAAATTAATTTCTCACAACTTAGCAAATCAAGATTTGTGGGAGAGGGGCCCATATTTAATACCCGATAATGTTTCAAACAGAATTATCTCTAATAGGAGAATCCAATAAATTCGCTGGCAAGAATTTATTTTTATTTATTTTTTGATATACTGTCTCACATACTTTTTACCTTTTAATTTGATCCCTCACGAAAAGAAATATCATCATTGATAATTTGATATAATTAAAAAATAATAATTTTCTGAAATTATTTATTATCTAATAGAAACAGTTTTACATGTCAGTGAATTCGTTAGTTTAATTTGCCATAAATTAATAAAAGCACGTCCGATGATTATTTATTGGGGAAGGATAAGGTAAATAAGACTAAATTGGCAGGAACAAAATAAAATTCTTGAGAAATCAAATTGAAAATATTTTATTTAAAAATGACCAAATTAAAAAGATAATCCTATGAATAGCTAAAGTGAGACTCCTCCTAGTTGATCATGCCACTCTAAAATTAATTCCAAAATTAAAAACACATTGGTAAGGGCAGTTAATTACCAACACGGGAATAAGAAGACCAATGCAAACATTTAAAGGCAAAAACTAGGACATTTGCCATTAGTTCAATTTTCAAGCAGAATCAGTAACTTCAAATCCTTTTCTGAAAGGTCAATTATATTCATAAGGCATCACAAGTATATATCTCTCGTTTTCAAACTTAGGAAATTCTTAGAATTTTACAACTGGCACCCTTACTTCTTACGATATGTTTGGACTTTTGCTATACAGATCCATATCTAAAGATTAGGTTAGAAAAATGGATTTTTATTTCTTCCCTGCCCATAAAACAAACCCACACTTAGTGAGTGTTTGAGAACTTTCCAAACCTAGATTTGCACAACCCGAGATAAAACTCCTCTCACACACTTACCTCGTAAATTGTAAAAGCTATTCTCAACAGCTAATCCAAACACACACTTAAAATAAGAAAGGCACATGGAAATTTGAAGCTGATTTTCGTCATTAAACACAAACTCTTAATCATCTTCACTACTCCACCAAGGTCATCCAGCTTTGTAAAAATATTCACCACAATCATCATCATCATCCCAAGATATTTCACAAGCTTGAAAGCCAATTGCCACACTTGGTTCCTTTCCATGTTGTGCAATCCACTTCAAGATAGCCATTTCCTTTTCACTCTCACTACTAAACTTTGTCTTGTGCTTTCCAAATGGATCAAGTCCAGGATTAGCCATATCTGCAACTGCTGCTGGCATATACATAGTATCTCCAATCAATGGTGCCTTACTTGCACCAAATCGGGCTCTAATCTGCACAAAAAAAACTCATTGTTCATCTTTCAAATGATGTTTATCAATTCAGATGAAAGAATTAAGTAAAGTGTAGATGACATACCTGATGGGTTTTACCAGTAATAAGGTTGATTTTACACTCATATGCATAATCTTGGGAAGACCATCCGCATCCCTCAATACAGTACTTGTCTTGAATAGAAGTGCATGGCCAGCGGACCTTTCTGCATTCCATGACCTCAAGTTGACATAAGTGCCAACCCTCCATATAATCTGCATCACTTAAACCACTCTAGTACAATCCTCATTACAGAATACACAAAATTTATCTTTAGAATAGGTCAACACTAGTTCAAAAGCATTCAAGTTATTCACAATCATTGAATACAGCAATCAACAATATGTTATGAGTCTCACATTGAAGAGCCTCATGGGCGAGGTGTAATTTATAACTTCATTGGGCTCTCTAGACTTGTATTCATAATAAAGGTGCTTTCATTCAAGGCCCGAACTCTCAAAGGGGATGCATTGTTATGAGTTTGACGTCAGCGAGTCTCACAAGTGAAGCATGATTTATAGGTTCAAGAGTCTCTCCCTTCCAAAGAAGCTAGTCTTTTGGAATGGACGGATTCATAACACAATCATAAAAGTTAGCGAAGCAGTTATTAAAACAAGGCCAAAACATGAAGGCATGCTGAGATATAAGTATGACTACCTTTAGAAATAAGACGAGGAGCCCTATTTACTGGACGCATGTAGTGTGAGTAAGAATTCCACAGGGCAGAGGAGCAGCTGCAAGAGCGAGATAGAGCTTCTTCACTTTTTTCTCCTGAAACACAATAAACACTCAAAAGCTTATGATTTTAATACATTTTGTGAAGAAGGCACTATTTCCAAACAAGAAACCCCTCTACAAAAGCCAGATACTGCAAGTTATTTTCTTGCATACGGCAAGAAATTATATCATTAACTTACCCTGATTTTACCATGAAAGATAGAACTATATTCTCTAGTCCTTGCAAGGCAAGTACCACACTGCATGGAAATGACAGTACATTACAATCTATGACAAACTTACACAAGAGCAACATATATGACATAACGGAATAAACTACCATCCTTCTGTGCAATTATCAAGCTAATGGGCAGTTAACAAGGGCGTAGAGAGTCCCAAGGCACGAGTTGTAAATGCTGCGCAGGTTTCTTCGATGTTATTGGTAGTGCCTCCAACCTAATCAAAAAAGACAAGAAATTAAAAGCAATTCATAAACTAATCATTTGGATAAGAAATGCACCAGGGAGTTTCAAACATGTCATGAAGAATATTTGAGGCTCCCTATCACCTTTATAAACCTAGTAAAAGTAAACATACACCAAAATTTAGGAGGAAGAAACCAAGATAATAATGGTAAATGATAGCACCAAAATGGCTCATAAATGGTGTACAAAAGCGTGCTTTTCTTAAGTTTCCATTAAGCTCTTACATGGGCGGCTGGGACCTCAGGTTGTTTGTCAAGGTTTTCAAGTTGGGTAAATATCATTGTTAGTCATCACAATTTAATCGAATTTTGATTTTAATTCCGATAATTTTAAAGTGTTGGTTTTGGTTCTATAGTTTCATAAGAACTTAATCTGAGTTTTAAGTATAAGGAACAAAACCAAAACTAGTTAAAAGCATAGGAACCATTCATTAAACGTAGATGAAATATTTATGAAACTATAAATACTAGAACCAATGATTTGAAACTATAGGGACCAAAACCAAAATCTGACCAAACTATAAGAACTAACAATGATATTAACCCTTTCAAGTTTAAATGCTCCTTATTACTTAAGAAGCCAAGAGCGAAAAAGAAAGGGTTAAACACTTATGTTGGATATCTAATTAAGGTTATTTTTCCAATGTAATCCATCAACAGAATCGAGATATTCTGGGATTGACACTACATACTGAGGTACCAGCAGGTTTGTCCAAAACCACATAAGACTGTGTCAGACCTATAATTCTTGATCTCCAATCAATCTCATAACACCTAATTTAAATACACAAAGTGTCAAACACAGTCTTCTTCCTCATAAATATAAACATAATTCCAACAAGCAATCCATATTATTACCTAGGAAATCGTTTGGCGTGTACGTATACTCTTAAATAGGTTCCTGCTTCTACAAACTGATCCACATTGGTTACACGGTAAGTCTTATGTGCGTTTTGTATGGTCATCTCTTTGATGGACGATCTTTTTCTTAAAACTGATAGTTCTGTTGCTTCTTTGAATATCCTAATTTGCTCATGAGGAGCAGTTGAAGGAGGCTATGGAGAGACAAGAGCATAGTATACAGCTTCAAATCGGATTAGTTCTGCAACAAACCTTCAAAGAATGAAACTTTATCCATTTATCTCGCCATATGATAGAAGAAGATTGCCATAGATATGGGTCAATGTTGAGCGAGATAAAGAGTATAGCACTTATGAAGGAGGAAAATCCAGAGCTTTGCAAATATATTCCAAGACAGGACCATCTTCTGAAACTACTAAGTGTTCAATTCTTGACGCACTATTAGGTGATAGACATGGAAGCAAGCGATCATGCCTTGGGTAACTTCAACAAGATTAAAACTCAGTGTGAACCAAACATGTAACAGGAGTGGAAATTAACTTCCAGCAATCATGAAACGAGTAATGCCAATTAAATAATATCAACTCCGGTCTTAAATATGAGTGTCAATTGACCTTTTTTTTTAATAAGGAAATTAAATAAATTATTTTAAATATTTATATTTATCCTTTTTCTCCGAACCAAACACATATATAATCTAATAATACAAACTCTGAATTACTGGAAAAAAAACGAGGCTGGAATGTTGAAGAACCAAGTGGAAGAAGAGGAAGTGGGTAAGCTGGTCAAGTCTGATCTTGAGGACTCACTGTCGCTGGTAAGCGCCAGGGAAAGAGTGTTGATCGGAGAACAACATTTGAGGGTATAATTGATGTTGTGATGGTTAAGAGATGAATGGGGGATTTGAAGAGTTCGAGCCAGAGACAAGGAAGCTCCGGCAGCCACTGACGACCATCGACGGCGGAGTCACCGACCTCATCCTCATTCTCCTGTGGAATGCCGTCAAGCACCAGTATTTTTGGAACGTTGTGTTGGGCAGAATGCTCAAAATACTGAACGGGCACTTGTCATCTATATTATTTTTATTGAGGTTTAAATTTGTCGAAAATTCATGTATCATTTATTTTATTTTATTTTTAAAAATATTATTTAAAATTTTTAAAATAAATTTTCATTTTAATCAAAATAACATGAGTGAGATGTAAACTGACAGTTCAATATATTAGGTCAATTAATGCTCAAAATTAACTTAAAAAAAGGTTTTATCAAAGAGTTTTATGTTGAAATCTGGAGCAATGGTTGATTAGGATAATACTTCAATTAAGGGTAGTTGCAAGGGCTCCAATTGAGGCATACTAGAAGGACTTGTAATGGTGCGAACTCATAAGGAAAGATCCCACGAACCCACAACCAATTCTGAAATATATACACCCCAAGAAAGCTAAACACAGATCGATAATCCACTTGAACACGAAAGAACAAGGACTCGAAGTGATGGAAAACGCCACAAGGTTGATCAAGCCTTGATAAGTTTGTTAATTCTAAAATGAACCTTAGAGAGAATCCACTTTCAAGAAATAAAGTGCAGAAGTGCAACTTTCATTTATCATTCAAATCTAAATTGTGTCTTACAAATGAAGATGTACCAAATATTTATAGGAAAATATGACCTAATTGCAATAATTGCAATTTTGAAAACAACCAATACAAATTGTAAAACCATGTGCTAGGAACCTAAAAATTTAATACAATAAACACAAAAGTCTAATATAATCTAGAAGAAAGTTGAAAAATCAAATACAACATGCTAAAGAAAATAAAAGTCAAATTTGCCACAAACTCTTTCTTGATTTTCGCACATCTAACTTTAAGAAAATGTAGTCAGCAAATTAAGGCTCAAAATGTTCTTATTTAGGCCTAAATGAGTCCTCTCATGTGTAGTACTTGGTCAAAGCTCTTTAGTTTCAAGTTTGCAAGCCCAAAACATTATCAATATCTCCATTTGCAGCCCATATGAAGTTAGTGACGTTTTCAGCATCTTTGTTTTGTAAATAAGATTTATTGATCCAATTGCTATTTGATTCACAACAACTTCTTCAATCAGCCCAATCAATGCTTCCTTGAATATTTTAGCTTGTGCTATCATAATTTGTCTAGCTGAAATTTGATAATGATCATTTAAAACTGAAGAGTTATCACTTGAATTTGAAGGGCCAACTTGTTGATTCTGAATCGCATCATTCCCTCTCTCCTCAAGAGGATTCGTCCTCGAATCATGACTTGAATTTGGAGAGATAATTTGTTGATTCTGGGTCGCATCATGTAAGTGGTGTAAAGAAGGGCAACTTTGGCAATAAAGGCAAAATTGCCCCCTCTTAACACTTTCAAGATAAAATTATACCAAAATAATTTCTATGACAAAATTGTTCCTTAACCTAATGTTATATGAAATTTTAAATCGTGTATAATTAGTCATTTATTATTCCTAGAAATAAGGATATAACCAATTCATCTAGTAAAAAATAAAAATAAATAAAATCATCTAGCACTATTTTTTAGCTATTAATTAAAGGGCCTGGCAACACCAAAAAAAGCTATTAATTAAAGTGATGTTAGTATCAATATAAAACAGACGCTATAAAGATCATAGTTCTTTAATAGATGAAAAATATGTCTCGAATTCTTAGTAGTGAATACTTTTTCATTTTGTATTTTCATACCGAAGAAAAAGTTGAAGGGCCGGATAAACTCATAAAAGTAACATGAAAAATGATTAATTGTTGTTATTATTAAGATTATGGTGGGCCTAGAAGTGACTGAGGTCAGAAGGCCCTGTAATATGGATTTGGCTTTTTTTTATGGGACTTCGGTAAGTATGTGCTTATTTTTCAAAACGAGCATAACATTAATACTAATATGTGTCTCCTCACCAACAAAGGTTGTGTCTAGCAAAGAGGGTCACTCCTCATAACATAACATAATAAATTAAGATTTAAATATTGTTGGAGGAGCTACCCACATTTAACGCCTAACATTATTTTGAATAAGATTATCTTCAATAGGAAGATACATATCCTTAACAAAAAAAAAAAATGTCTCCTCAAAACTTTATTGGACAGAATATAAAAAAAAACCCAAGAGCATGCAACCTGCATATTAAAACCTCAGAAAATTGATTCCAATACTGAGATATATACTGTAATGAAAATTCATAGAGATCAGTGGGTGTTAATGCCACCGCGCAAATATTAATTATTAAAAAAAATTTAAAAATCACTCATTGTAAAAATTATTTTCCAATCTAATTATACAAGGATTCAAGTCTTTCCGCAGATGCAACTCATATTTGGTAAATGCAACTCTTTCTCAACTATATAGGGAATATCTTTTAGCTATGAGCAAATATTTTATTTTACATATGGCTAAAAATAATTTGCTCAAAGTTTAAAAAGCATTACACCAGTTGAAAATATATAACACCTGATACTTAAATAAATTTGAGATATATATTTACCAATAAGTTGTTGGATAATGTGGTAATAGCCTTAATCCGTAAAAAAAGGATAATATAAATTTATATTTCAGAAAACACTTTTTTTTTTTTTGACCTGGATTTCAGAAAACACATTACAATAAGGAATTCCGTCGTTAAACTGAATTACCTACGGAATTTTGTCACTAACCTATTGTTTTTTAAAAGAGATATGAATAGCCTTTAGTACGTGTCTGAGTCTTAAAAAAGGATTAATCTCAAACCTAAAATAATTCGGTGACATGTTGCCAACTCAACCAGAGAAAAAAAATATAAAAAAAAACAATTTGAATTTCAAAATTCGAAATTAGTCTTGCTATTAGGGATGAGCAAAAATCCGATGATTCGGTTCAGTCTGGTCTAACCCAAGCTGGTCCGGTCTAGTATGACCTAGTCCAAATAAATAATATAATGAAATCGGATTAGACTAAACCAGACTGACTGGTTAGATTGGACCGGGTTCCAGACCAGGGGACCAAATCACCTAGACTAGTCCAGGTCAATTTCTTAAAAAATGTTTTTATAATTCAGATGTTATTTTGTTTTATTTAATATTGTTAGAGTTTTTTTAAGGATTTATAATCAAGTTTTATTTTTTATGATGATTTTTATACGATTATAGGTATTTTTATTATCTTAATTATATTTATCATGTCTAAATATGTTTTCTCAACATATTTTTTTTATTGTTGTTGAATGTTATTGGATATTTTTATAGATTTATGATGTTTTAATTTTTGGTGACATATATTATTATAGATATTTTTATGGTCCTAATTGTGTTTAATAAGTTCAATTTTGCCTTCTAAGGAGAAAAAAATAAAAAATATATTAAATTTAGATCCTGAACTATCCAGATCCAGTCTAATCCAGCCCAACCTCAGGTTGATACTGAACCAAAATAGACTACAAATTATTTTATACAACCCGAGATCTTCTCAAGATTAAATCTCATATTGATATCAAACTCAATCCAATCCGTGGATTCCCAACCCCACTTACTTGCTATCTCAAGTTCTCAACTTAACTTAGGTAAACCGTAAACGTGTTTCATGTACCTGTTTAATG
This sequence comes from Inga laurina, assembly GCA_963855925.1. NCBI lineage: Eukaryota > Viridiplantae > Streptophyta > Magnoliopsida > Fabales > Fabaceae > Inga > Inga laurina. The sequence continues at coordinate 79,555,071 of OY979701.1, read as the reverse complement.
TGGGACCACACAATTTAATAGTAAGTCTGACAATAGATGAGGAGAACGGCAAAAAAAGACAATAGATGAGAAGGAATACTTCAGTAAATGTATTTTGTGTTTTTTTATTCTATTAATTATAATTAAAAAAAATTATTTATATTGATTTTTGGAATTAAATATAAATAAGAGTGGAACTGAAAATTTAACTCATGGTTAATAAGTTAACTAACCCTCTTTAATATATGAGAAAATTAGTTAAAATAAATTTATAAATAAGATCAGAATGATATTTGTTTATTGTGGGGACCACACAATTTAATGGTAAGTCTGACAAGAGATGAGGAGGAATACTCCAGTACTAATTTTAGTAAACAATGGGCAGTCTCCGCCCGCTGTCCAGTGTCCAGACCCAACGCCCATCTGCCACATCACCTCACCTCATCAATGGTGCGCTACTCTTTCTTCCCCTCATGTCGTTTGACCTTTATCTCCTCCGAACGACCAATAAATTACGCCATCCAACTATTTTAAATTTATGGGAAAATATTCATTGTAATGTACCCGCCCTATGTATCAACTTAATATCCAATAACCTAAAATTTTCTAAATTTTCGCTCAACCCTTCTACGCCGAAGGGAGATAAACTTTTGTGGATGAAAAGACATTATTGCTTTTACTATATTTTTTTTTTCTAAACAGAAATGAGTCAACCATTACAAGGTCTCCTACACTGGAGCATCAGAGTAGGAGGTAGAATCTTTGACGCTTCGATCCGGAACTCCGGCGACCGAAGCATACATTTGCAAAGGTGGCCACACCAAAAGGGTGATGGCAACCAAACCTTCAAATCCTTTTTATCATAATAATGAGCTTAATTGTCATTGTTAGCCCCCCTGTTCAGAATGTTCAGAGTCTCTTGATCTTGGTATAAGGGTTTTAGAGTATCAGTTGCATTCCTATTTTTGGTCAAAACTTTGTTGTCTAACTGCATGAAAAACTCAAATACCAAAATAATGAAGAAAAACATATAACTATATATTCATGAATTTTTTTAATTCATGTAATTTGGACTCGATGGTAACCTGATCTGTATAATTTGACTCGATACGATTAAATTCTTATAGTTCTAACTCAGTTACATTCCAGTTTATGAACGTTGATTCGTGTAACTCAGTCTATATAGCTTAAACCATTAACCATGGATTGAGCTATAACCGAATTGAAATTATAGGGATAGAGTCACACAGAATCGAAGTATATTGACTAAGTTATGATTAATTCAACACTATAAGGATCAAAATATTAATTCTCTTGTAATTTTAATTTCTTTTATTAGGTTCATTGGAACATAATATACCAATTATAATTAGATCCAGTCGAAATAATCAAAAATCACGTCCACACCCATCTTCAATTTTCCCATTAAACCGCGGAAAAGCATTCCAGTTGAAGTAGTCAAAATAAAAATCCCTCCCAAAGGCCATTTGTTCAAACCGAACATACCGTACCAACATCAAGAAATCCTTAATTAGGCCCTCACCTTTATTAGAAATTTGTTAAAAGTGTATACCTTCATTTTGATATTGGTATTTTAAATGGATTTAATTTAGATTTTCTCATATACTTAATTTAGTGTATATATTTTTTCTAAAGTAGGGAAAGTTCAATAAAATGACCAGTTACTTGCCACACAAAACGTGAAGTTTAATTAGAATTTAGATGTTAGCGGTCTAAATAGTGATGTTTAAAGTGGACGTAGAGCTGCGCCTACGAGCCGGCCCACATCAACCTATGGGCTAGACAGGTGAGGGTTGGCAAAACACCAACCCTAACCCGTAGTTGCTGGTTGGCGGGTCCTTTTTAAAAAAAAAAAAACGTATTTTCTTAAGATTATCAATACTCCAAAACACATATATATGAATTATCAAATTTGCTTTTCTAGCATCAACAATTCCACATTTAAAAATTCAAAAACATAATCCACAATTCAAAAGATAAAGTGATCAAATAATATGGGTTTTATAATATTATTCATATTTGAAAAACAAAATTATGTGGGTCAACTCACTAACCCGCAAACCAAATGGTATGGGTCTATAGAGTCCGCACTTTTGCGAGTTAGAAAATCCCCAACTCTAACCCTGTTCAAACCAGTGAGTTACAGATTGATTCCGTTTTACCGGCTCAAGAGTGAAGGAACATTCCATAATAATACCCGATTGGAGGATTTCAATCGTTTGTCCTTCCATATTACACTCATCTCACTTTCAAAATCTTTTCGTATGAACTGAATCAAAATCAAAACTCGCATATAGATTTTGAATAAAAAAAAAGGGATTAGAATCATCCATGTTTTATTTGAGATGAACGTGCGTTGATTTACTTGGATAGTATGGTTTAATTTGGATCATTAAATAGATTTTTGATTTTTCATGCTAGGGATGCATCATAGTGAACAACTCAACGTGTTTCAAAATTCCAAATTCGATATACTATTAAAAAATGTAATCAATACTATAACCGAATATATATATATATATATATATATATATATATATATATATATATATATATATATATATATATATATATATATATAAAATATTAAAACAATTCGTATCTAATATTTTAATTCCAAATCTGGTTGCAAGTTAAATACTGACACACACAGATCAATGGATTGTTAAACAATAAGATAATTATCAATATTATGTATAAGCAAAAAAGATAATTTGAATTATATAATTCAAAAATTTTCCAGTATAGGAATTGGCACCCCCACAAATATATATTGGACATGTGAATGGACCTGTAACGAGCCGTCTCTCAGTTCCGTCGAGTAAACGCATCCATGTGAGGCGTTTTTATTTATCTTAAAAGTATCTTTCATTTTCCATCATTTTTTCCTGGTTTTTTTCATTCCCGTGTCATCTTAGGGGTAGTTATTGAAATACTATATATATAATTATATACCCATTTTGTTGGTCAACCACCACACACACACTCTCTTAAAATTATAAACCATTTTTAACTAATTTTGACCCATCGATAAATTAGTTATATGCCATTAAGATTACAAATTTCGTTATGTTTACCCTCATCTAATATTATGGTGTCTCATATATGAGAAATATGGGCATAGGTAGTTCTTAATTTTAAACACCCGTTAAGGGCATTATTTAGGAAAATCTTATTCGTCACACCCTTGAAATGAAATATAATTCTAAGTAATTCACTTCACAAAAAAGGTTCCTATAATTTTAAATGGAAGGAGTATAACATAACAACATTAGTTTGTGTATATATTCTGCCATCATAATAATAAGCTAGCCTATAATAAATATTTCAAATAAAAAATTCTATCAAGCGTAGCAAGAACTGATCATAATACTATTAAAATTCAATAACAATCTATTATTCACTAATATAAGTTACCTTAGGATTTTGTGGTCCATAATATAAGTCATTTGGAGAGTAATTAACGCTTATTTATCAATTTTGCGCCTATACATAATAAATATTTAATTGTGGTTCATCCTATTTTTCTATATCTTTTAAAGCTGAAGCTATTGACTTTTTTTTGAAGAAATTAAATAAGCTAGATAAGTTATTTAATCATATCATATGTTCTATATCATTATATTATACATCAGTTTATATGTTAGACAAAACAGTTTGGAGAAAAAATGATGAATATAAATATTTTAAATTAATTTAATTAATTTTCTTAATATCTCAAAAAAAAATCAACTTTATTTTGTGTGTGTGTGTGTGTGTGTGTGTGTGTGGGGGGGGGGGGGGATAAGAGTGACTATTAATTAAACAGTATTATAGTTTGCGGGAAGAGAAGCACCAAGTCACCAACACCACCTCTGTGTGTGTGTGTGTGTGTGTGTGTGTGTGTGTGTGTGTGTGTGTGTGTGTGTGTGTGTGTGTGTGTGTGTGTGTGTGTGTGTGTGTGGGATAAGAGTGACTATTAATTAAACAGTATTATAGTTTGCGGGAAGAGAAGCACCAAGTCACCAACACCACCTAACCAATTGAATGACGAAGTCCTCACCTTGAGATAGCATTAGCTAAATTGGTTATGCTTCAAATAAATGCTTCTTGTATCTCTTCCCCTCTCACACACACACACTCTCGCTCAATCTATTTGGTGTACGTTGTAACTTGCGGGAGAATAACAATTTTTATGAATTGAATTAAGAAAATTTGGAGAAAGAGGTTAAAAGTTTTTTTAATTAATTTTTATTACTCTTTTATTTTACTCACACATATATTTCTTAAGATTTTAAAATCTCACCTATCCAATTTTTAAATTAAACCCATAAAAAATTTTTCTCCCCTCTTCTCTATTTCTCTCGTGCCAAATAGACCCTTGAACAACTCGTCTACTCTACAACACACTACAGTGCCGTATTTACTCTATAATAAATAAATATAGAGGGGATGTTGATGAATTGATGATATTGATGGAGTATATTATTAGGAAAAAAAAAAGAGAATTAAATATCACTTGAATTTCAAAATCCTAAATCAATGATTTTTCAAAAATCTGAATTGTCAATTGATATAGCGAGTGTTTGGAGGCACGTTTCAGCAGCCAAATCGAGCGTACAACGCTTTTGGTCCATTTTGAATGTTTGGATGGACGATTACCTTTAAGCTAACCTGAGGTTATTCGCACGATCGTGATAAGCTAAAAATATGAGCTTATAGCTTCTCTCTCTCTTCCTGCGATTACTTCCTTCCCTTCTCAGCCAAGAACATAGCTCCTCCACAGAAGCTTCGACGCACGGCGGCATTGATCTTTAATTCTCTTAAATTTCACTTGCCACTTCTTCCCACTCTTCTCTAGTCTCTGACCATCTGCACGCGTTTGGTGTTCTGCATTCTCGCCGGAAAATGACGATTAAGGGCAAGGAAGTCATCGACAAAGATTCCCCCAAAAAGAGGAAGCGAAGCGATAGGGGTGACAAGTCTGGTGGTGGCCACAAGACGAGGAACTAGGTAGTTTTGCAGTTCTTCGAAGACACTGCTGAGGCTAGAGATATTGACAACGGCTTCAACAGTGACTTTAGTGATGGTATAGAAATGCTTATGCCTCTTTCTTCTAGTTGTACATTTTGTTTATTTCTCGTGCTTATGCCTCTTTCTTCTGGCCCTACATAATTTTATTATGAGAAATTCTAACACTGACGTTAATTTTCAGCTAGTTGAAACTAAGAATATAGGTCATATAGATAACAATAGTGTAGATGAAGGGCCTTCCGCGTCAAAATATACTTGGCAATCTTCCACCCAAATGAATCATATCCGTGACTCAATTAGATATCAAATTATACGGGACATGTGATTTAATTAATTATATAACATATTATTTCATCAAATTATGTATTTTTCAATTGTCATATTTCCCAGCTTTAACTTTTATAAATTTTTTATAATTTCAAATTTAATTTTTCTCTTACCATTATTACAAAAGCCACTTGTATTTAAGCTAACTCAAGCAAGTTTTACTTTTACAAAAGTCACTTATACAATCGTCAATCTAAATATAAATTACATTACACGATCTGATTTTTACCAAAAGTAAAATTGCAAAATGTCAAATTGGAAAAAGCCATTTCTACAATCTCTATTCCCAACACACACATACTCTTTTTATTAATCACATTATTCTTATTGATAATAAAATCAATTTAGAATTTTAAAATTCAAATAGTATTTAAATATCTTTTTCTAATATTATTATATGTTTTATTATATTAGAGGGTATACTAATTATTAAAGGATAGTCTTAAAAGGAGTCGGTGTTGATGTATCATACTAGCACAACTCCATTAATATACGCTCCTTCTTTCGGCTTTAAATGCAGCACATAATTAAATGATTTGTTTTGAACCAAAGATAAGATTTCAATTTTTTGTCTCATCTGTTTAATTTCTTTTCCTAATTATTTTCACTAAATACAATTTTTTTTCTAACTTTTAGGGTCTGTTTGGTGTAAGGGATTTAGAGGGAAAGGGGGGAGTGAAAATTTGTATAAGTTGAATTTTAAAATATTAAAGAAGTGCGGTAATAAAATTTTAATAAAGAGAATATATAAGATAAAATAGTAAGATAAATTAATTAAAAAATTTTAACCCCACTTCTCTAACTTTTTTAAATTCAACTCAAAATTTTTCCCCCCACTCACTTTCCTCCCCCCCATACCAAACTAATCCTTATTGTCTTTGTATATTAGTATCCTAAACTTTTTTTTTTTGAGTATTTTAGAAAAACCACACGTATTTTTAGATAATAATGGTAAATAAGTAATTTAATTAATTTGTTAATCTCTATGAATTGATTAAATAAGCCATATGGTGGCAAAAAAAAAAAAAAATTAAATAAGCCATATATTTATGATCGGACAGTAGTAATAATTAGTAATCATCATGCTCGTGCACGGTACACCTCGACACCTGGGTGGAGGAGATTGGTTTTATGTCAATTCGTTAAATGAAATCTATGATGTTACATGTTTATAAATTAAAGGAAATAAAAAACATATTAACATAATAAAAAAATTTACGGCTGACGGTGATTAATTTCGCTCCACTTTAAATAAATAAATTTTAAGCATGAATAATGATTTATTTGTAGTGTTTCGTCTTCGATATATGGATTTCATGCTAGATATAAAATTGATGAACCTACATTAATTATTATACATCAAGTTAACATTCAACATGTAATGCCTGATTACATAAGTGCTTTAATTAAGTATATATATCATCAATATATTTGGTGATCAGAATAGTCTACTCTGAATTGTTGTCGAGATTAAAAAGGAAAAGAAACAATTAAGAGAGAACAAGCATCGCTTTAAGTCCTATATATTCTTTTTTTTTTTGGGTTTCCTCATCTTAATTAATCATTATAAGTATGATTATATTAGTTTATTTTTTAAGAATAAGCACTTATTACGTAAGTCGAGATAAAACTCCTCTTACATACTTATTTCATATATCATAAATTACGATTTATAAATATTTATTGTCTAAAAATAAACCAATCCAAACTAACATTATATATCGTTACGAGGGACCATAGCATATAGTGCTCATTTGGAATAATTTATTTTTGGGTAATCAATGCTTATAAATCGTGATTCATAATATATAAGATAAATATATGAGAGGAGTTTTATCTCAACTTACATAATAAAAACTTATTTTTAAAAAAACACTGAACGAAATAAAACTATGACCGTGAGCCATATATATCGAAACCTTAATTATAGCAGCTGTCACATGAATGGACAACGCCGGAATAAATGTCAAAGTCTAACCTAACTATTACAGCAATATATATATATATATATATATATATATATATATATATATATGAATATCCATAGATGATGTAGTAGTGACGTCCAATCAATTTGTTTGAATTATAATACTCCCTCTCGTTCTTCATGCAGAGCTTGACTAGGGAGTTGGAATTGATTCTTATTATAGGACTTGTTTTTTATAATCGTCAATTTTTCTAAATTTATTCTCCCAGTCAACAGTAACTAAATAAGTAAGAGATGAAAAAAATTAAGAAAGATCATATCAATTAATTTAATTAATTTATTTAATCTAACTAAATTAAATAAATATGTCTTATGTTAAAAATATGAGGGAATAATATTCTTGAGATGATGGAATATATTTCACAATATAATATTCTCTTTTATTTTAAATATAAGACCGTGTTGACTTTTTAAAAAATATTAAGAAGATTAATTAAATTACTTTAAAATATTTATATTTGTGATTTTTTCTTCAAACTATTTTTCCTAACTTATAAATTGATATATAATATAAAGATACACCACATATGTCATATGATATGATTATATAACTTATTTAGCTTTCTTAATCTCTATAGAAAAAAGTCGACTCTGTCTTATATATATGACCAAGGGGAGCATGATTTATCTACATTATAATTTTTTTTACCTAATATTTCGGACTAAATATACATTTTTCTGCCTAATTAACCCAACTCTTCGTACTAATAACTTATAGTGAGAGTAATTTTGATATTTAATAAATTAATTTACTTTATGTAACTTTTTAAATCATGTAAAATAATCAACTGGTGTTTATTATGTTTACTGATTTACTTATGTGTACCGTATATAGCAAAACACTAGCATAGGATTTGTCCAAAATGCCTCAAGATTTGTTGTCGGCAACTTCTATAAAGCCTCACAGAACAAACAATACAAAACGTTGTTATAATTTAAATAAAATTAGTTCTGAGATTTAAAACATCAAATTAGATATCAAATTTCAATCATGCACCTAGATTTGTGTACATTAATGTGCTGAGTGATTTTTAAATTCAATAATTTAACAATTAAATATTCAATCAGACTTTATTCCAAAACGTTGTTATCGCATGATATGCCTGCTTATAGAGAGGTCCTAAAGAATTTTAAAGTCCTGATTACTGCATATGTGGGTCTTGAATATATTCACAACACACACACACACACACACACACACTATATTTGAGTCATTTTAAATTTTTTTGGGTATGTGATATGTCACATTAACTCAATAGAAAAGAGGGGACAACCTAAAATGTGGGTAATCCTTAAATATAAAAATGGCGAAACTCCATTAAATAAATGCATTGCAACACCCCCCCCTTCCCTTCCATGCTAGGGCCCTTACCTCCACCACCCACCCACCCACCCACCTTGCTTTAATTTATGTAATAATTATGTGACTAATAACACTAGTAAGCGCAGTTTGTTCATATAATTATTAACCTTTTCAGTATTAACTACAATAAACGGTTCTAATATCGAATATAAGACAATTTTAACTATTTACACATACTTGAATTTTAATGTTATTTTTATTAATTATACTAAACTCCAATACCATATTAGTGTCTGTTTAGATTAGTGGTAAAAATTTCCTTTCCAACATGATTACGGTGCATGAAACAAGTATGTGAAAAGAGTTTTATCTCAACTTATGTGAATATGCTTTTTGAACACTAACTCATAAAAGAGACGTTTATATTGAATACAGGAACATACTTAAAAAAACTAAGTCGAGACATTTTAATTAAATATAGATATTTCAACTAAGGACAGTATGACTCTGAATTGATCCCAATTTAACCTACTAACTCTTGAACCACAATTCAATATCACATCCCTTGGTTAGATATGACTTTGCTTCATCTTATCCTCTCTCCAGTATCAACTCATGCAACATGTGTTTTTTTTTCTTTATTCTATTTTTTTTGAAAGAGTGATCACTAACAAAAGTTATAGCCACCACTAGCCGAATCAGTACTCTGGCTACAGTGTTCTGGGGCCTTTGATACAGTGAAATGCAATGCGAGATGAATGGCTGACAACCAGACTATGTCTATTATAACTGGCAAAAAAAAAAAAAAAACCATGTAATGTACTATATTATAACGGTCCCACCCAGTTCAGATTCAGATAAAATAATACCCCATCCAATCCTAATTCTAAAATAAAATTAATTTTTATGGAGGAATTAAGGAAGTTAATTAAATTAATTTAGAGTATTTATTTTTTTATTTTTTTCTTCAAAATAATTAGTTTAACTAATAAATTAATATATAATCTAAAGATACATAACATATAATATGATTAAGTAATTTATTTAACTTTCTTAATCTCTCTAAAAAAAAATTAAATTTATCTTATATTCAAAACCGGAGGGAGTACTACCTCATGTCTTACTCAATTGATTTTTAAAAAAAAATTAAAAAAAACTAATTAAATCACTTAAAATTTTTTTTATTTATTATTTTAGCTTCAAACTAATTTATTTAACTTATAAATTAATATATAATTAAATCATATACAACATATGATACAATTAAGTAATTTTTTTTATTTCTTTAACCTCTCTAAAACAATTTAACCATGTCTTATAATTAACACCGTAATTATTTCTGTATCTTAATTCTTTTCCTTTTTTCTGAATACGTTCAGGCAAGTTATAAACTTATAATCAGCTAACTACATGTACGAGACATCTTAGTGTAAATTTTTGTGCACAGTAATGTTCTGTTTTTTTTTTTTTTCAGGAACTAATGATCAGTTTTTTAGTAATCGAAAATCCATTTACTGTTGTCATACTGAACAAAAAACTTGAATTTTAGAATAGGGAATCAAAGACAAATTTTTCTTTTGCTCCTGTCAAAACAGTGAAAATAAATAGTATAATGTTATTAAAACAATAAATATAATTTAATGAAATGTAGTACTCCATCCTATCATAAATATAAAACAAAGTTAATTTTTTTTAGGTATTAAGAAAGCTGATTAAATTAATCTAAAATTTTTATATTTATCATTTTTCTTCAAACTATTTTGTTTAACTTATAAACTAATATATAATATAATAATACACAACATATGATATGATTAAGTAATTTATTTATCTTCATTAATCTTTTCAAAAAAGTCAACCATGTCTTATATTTATGACCGGAAGGAGTATTAAAAAACAAATGTATAACATTACAAAAACTTAAATTTAATTAAATGAAATTATTGAATATGTATTGGGACTTGTTTAAAATCATGATTAAAATCTTTAAAAATAACTTTTCAATCGTAATTTAGGATATAGGATATAAATATATAAGAGTAGTTTTATTTTACCTTATATAAATAAGGATTTAGTTTTTTTTTGGGAGAGCCAAACACTTTTAATGAAATTATTAATTACATTCACATCCTCTCACTTACGGTAATATGAAAATACTCAATACCCATGCGTTAATGTTACAATATAATTTTAAGTTTTGTGCAGTGCACAAAATTGCACACCTAGTTTATAAAAATGAAAATATCTTGATGAATCAATGTTTTAAAAGAATTACTGGCAAAAAAAAAAAGTTTTAACAGAATCTACTTTTAATCTTGAGTCATAAGATTAGTGTTTGTTTGAGATGGCTTAATTTTAATTTATAAGTACTTTTAAATCATAATTTACAGTATACGGAATAAGTATGTGAGAAGAGTTTTGTCTCGACTTATATAAAAAACACTTATAAATAAAAAATCAACTATTTCAAATATAGGCTTAATCCACATCCATCTCAAAACCTAACCCACCTCTTTTAAGTATACGACTCGTCAATCCTCTTGTTTCTTATTTATAGAATTGAGAGAATGTATTTCTTAGTTTGTAATTTAAGTCATCTCATTAAATTTAATATGTGAATGTACAATTTTATTCATGATTTAATTTTTAAAATTTCCAGATTCTCAGTCATTCCTCCATAATACTATCTCTAATTTTAAATATATGACTTAGTCTATAGTATAATGGTTATACATTTATGATATGATCCGGGAAAAAAAATGAAAAAATTTGAAAGTTGTTAAATTTAAAAATAGAGTGGATGAAATTTAAACTTCTCCTTCTATTCCCCCCGGACAAACTTTTCCTTATAATAAAATATATTAAAAGCATCTTATAGATTTGGCCAGTTGATATTAATGTATATTGCATTTATCATAAGTGGACTGTAAGCATTTTTTTTTTATAAAATGACGAAATGATATTAAAAGAAATAAGAAGGTCCACAAGTTACAAACAAACCTAACCTAGGATATAAATTGCTGTCTACAAAATTACAATAAAACAATTGGTCTTAACGGTGACACTCGAAAAGTTAAATAGTAGAGACAATATTTCCTGTCAAGTAACAGTCAATCCGAAATAGGAGTCTTTAGGAATTTACATGAAATACTTATTGACACAGCAGATTACCAGTTGGTACTTGCAATATAACTGTCGTATCCCAAAATTTCGAATAAAAAAGGGTTAAGGTGTAAACTTATCAATGAAGTTTTGTCTGAGAAATATTTGATATAAATATATTTTAGAAAGAACAAAAATACTAATGAACAATTAAAAAGGGTGTATCCAGCATAAAACTATTAAATTTGATCTAATGCCGTTTGATGTTTTCTTCTTTTAAAAATTAACGTTGTTAGGTCAAATTTAACGGTTTTGTACTGCATGCACCATTTTTAATTATTCATTAATATTTTTACCCTTTTTAAAATATATTTATACCAAATACTCCTCAGATAAAATTTTATTAATAAATTTACGCCTTAACCCAATCCAAAATATAGCTGAAGCAAGATACTTGCAATGAAAACTAGATCCTGGAAGATAGTAACCCATTGAATAGTAACCCGATTAAATGCATTTAATTTTTTGTTGGCCAACAATGCATTTAAAATCTTAAAACTATGTTTTATTAAAATTAAAAATAAATAAATAATCCTTTCTCACTTTGACCGAAGAAGTTCCATGACCAATAGGAAATCGTCGTTTGATTATAAAAGAACCTCCTTACTATCCCAATAGCAATTTGCCTTCATCTTTTCATTCACAGACGTAAGGCAGCTTTCTCTTTCCAAAACAGATGGAGCTAGCAGACCTTCTTCTGCTCCTCTCTGCTTTCTTCTTCCTCCGCTACTGGTGGCGCCGCTGGTCCACCACCGGCGGTGGCCCTAAAAACCTTCCGCCGGGACCACCAGGGTGGCCTCTAGTCGGAAATCTCTTCCAAGTCATCCTCCAACGCCGTCACTTCATCTACGTAGTCCGCGATTTAAGGAAAAAATACGGCCCAATCTTCACCATGCAAATGGGCCAACGCACGCTGATCATCGTCACCAGCGCCGATCTTATCCACGAAGCTCTCATTCAGCGAGGTCCTCAGTTCGCGAGCAGACCGGCCGACTCGCCGATCCGGCTGATCTTCAGCATGGGGAAATGCGCCATCAACTCCGCCGAGTACGGCCCTCTTTGGAGGACCCTGAGGCGGAACATGGTGTCGGAGATGATAACTCCGTTGAGGATAAAGCAGTGTGCTTGGATAAGAAAATGGGCCGTCGAGGCCCACATGAGAAGGATTGAGGCTGAAGCTCGTGAAAATGGGTTCGTTGAGGTGATGAGTAACTGTAGACTAACGATTTGTAGCATTCTCATATGTCTCTGTTTTGGAGCCAAAATAACAGAGGACCGAATCAGAACAATTGAAAGCATTTTGAAAGACGTCATGATCATCAGCCTTCCGAAGCTTCCAGATTTCTTGCCGGTTCTAACTCCTCTTTTCCGTCGTGAAGTGAAAGAAGCGAAAAACCTGCGAAAAACTCAAGTGGATCTTATCGCGCCATTGATAAGAAGCAGAAAGGCTTACGTGGAGAGCAAAGGTGAGATTAACGAGAATTCCGAGATGGTGAGTCCGATCGGAGCTGCTTACGTGGACTCGCTATTCGAGTTGGATGTTCCGAGTCGAGGCAAACTCAGGGAGGAGGAGCTGGTGACGTTAGTGTCGGAGGTTATCAGCGCCGGGACTGACACGAGCGCAACAGCTTTGGAATGGGCTCTGCTTCATCTGGTGATGGACCAGGGGATTCAGGAGAAGCTGTACAAGGAGATCGTGGACACTGTGGGGAAGAACGGGGTCGTTTTGGAGAGTGACGTGGAGAAAATGCCGTACATCACCGCGCTGGTGAAGGAGACATTCCGGCGACACCCGCCTAGCCATTTCGTGCTGTCGCACGCAGCAACCGCTGAGACGACCCTCGGAGGGTACACGATACCGGCGGATGCCAGCGTGGAGTTTTACACGGCGTGGTTGACGGAGGATCCGAGTATGTGGGAGAATCCGGATGAGTTCCGACCGGAGAGATTCTTAACCGGCGACGGGGTTGAAGTGGACGTGACGGGGACAAAAGGGGTGAAGATGATGCCTTTCGGAATCGGACGGAGGATTTGTCCGGCTTGGACGCTGGGGACGCTGCATATAAGCTTATTGCTGGCGAGGATGGTGCATGCTTTCAAGTGGCTGCCGGCTCCGAATTTCCCACCCGACCCGTCTGAGACATTTGCTTTCACGGTTGTGATGAAGAACCCTCTCAAGGCTATGATATTGCCCAGGTCAATTTAATTTAGAGACAAAATGGCTCTGCACAAGTTTGTTCAAGGATTGCTTCTGATTTGATCATGGTTAGCTTAAATTATTAATACAGAAGAACTATTTTACAAATTAAGGGAGAAAAAACACGTAGATCAATATCTTCTTCACTCTGAATTAATTCGGATCACTTTGATGAAGCAAAATCTGGAAGAAAGAGAAAGTTGCACTGTTTGGCATGCGATTTGTGCACACATCTCTTTCTTCTGTGCCAGACAATGTTTTCGTTGGAAGAATGTTGGATTTTATTTTGGTTCATTAGTTGACCAGTTAAGCGTGTAATAAGTGATTTGGTTAGATTTGGGAGTGTTGAAATTGTGAAGATTTTAAGATATATATTATTGGGTTATATGTATATAAAATTTTGAGATGGTGCTTCTTCTGTGTTGTTGGGACGTGTGTGAGGAAGTGAGATGATACTAATGGTGACAGACGAATCAAAAAGCACTTTAAACACTGTTTTTTGACTTGGCAGGTAATCAGTTCATCGCGTATACATGATTGCAAAGTGGGACACTCTTATTGAATATTTGGATGACTGAAGAATTACTAGTTTCAGTTATTTTCCTGCTCCTACTTTTTTTTTAAAAGGGTAAAAATGTTGTGATTTGATGAATTTTAGTTAAAAAAAAAAACATTTGCTGGTGAGTGTTTAGGTAATACCAAAACTATAGTTTCAGAAATTTAATTTTAGCATGTTAAGATAAAACTCCTCTCACATACTTATCTTATAAATCGTAAAAATTATTCTCTAAAAGTTAATCCAAATACACATAATAACATAGCAAGAAATAAGTTTCACTACTTATTGCGATGATGGGAGCACATAGCTTATCACTATGGTGAGATTTGCATTGTTGAAAGTTGAAAGGGTTCAGATTTAGGATTTTTAACTAATATTTTTAAATAAAAAAATTAATTTTAAAAAAAAAAACCTTCTTAAGAAATTATTTTTATTTTGAATTATCATACGTTTAAATAATTTTTTCTAAAAGGTCTAGAGTAGTGATAGGCTATTTGTACCAATTACTCGGATGAGCAGAAAAACTGGTTCTTACACAGTGTGCAAGGGACAATTTTATAACCACTGTGACACATACACGATTCAAATATACAAAGGCAAACTTGGCAAAAAAAATATATATATATACAAAGGCAAATGTGTGCATATATTTATCATTTACTTTCTCCATTGTTATGCTTAAGATATTAGTGATGTTTTGTTTCTATTTATAAAGTACACTAATTGCCTGTCTGAAGGTTTTTATGTTATTTTTCATTTTTGTCTCTATTAATCTACAGAAATATTAATGGTCTTGTTTGCTACCTCTTCACAAAGAAAGAATTTTAAAAGAAAAATTTATTTTCTGTTCTTGTTTTCTGTCCTCAGAAGAGACTCAATGGAACAAGTAAAAGGTAGGGGTGTTTTTTTTTTTCCTTCTCTGTTTTTATAAAAAGACGAGCAATTCTTCTTCTTTTTTTAACAGAAAAAAGACGAGTAATTCTTTTATTCAGACCAAACGGAACAATAAATTGCAATGTTTTGAAATTCGGCTCGGCCGGGCTGGCCCAGGAATGGGTGAACAGGGCATGGAGCCAGTTTGGTTTAGTAATTTTTTTAAAAAAAATCAGTTCTTTTAATTTTTTTAGAATTTAATATTAATAAACTTAAAATATTCAATTTTCACCGGTTTGACCCCTGATTAGCTTCGATTTTATTCTAGTCTGACCCACTAACCCTTAACCCAATATCCTGATTACTCCTGTGCCCAATCTGAATTTCACAACCTTAATAAATTCAGAGCACACAGAGAGCGAATGAACGACAATCCCAGTAAGTGGGACGCCCACAGATCGGAGGGCTAGCTGTATATGAATATGGATCAGGGTCTGTACGTACCATAGAGCGCACTGTTGGTTTTTATAAGTCATTGTATCAGAAAAATTCGTTTTAAATATAAGTTATTTGTGAGGGTAATAAACGATTTTATCCTTGATTAATAAGAGAAGAGGGGAAGAGATGTACATGCAGAGAGATAAAAGAAAGTTAGAGAAGATGTGTACCTTCATAAATAAGAATAAATATGAAAAAATTTATATATTTAATATTTTTCTTGTTCTACGAAAATAAGAATAAGGTAGAAGTGACTTATAAAAATGAACAGAGTGATATTCAAGGTTTAGTATAAATGTTTAATTAAAGAGGATCACCGGATTGTGTTCAAAGGATTTAATTCAATATACTCTCTCCAGTCCATAATATAGGATATTTCTATAAAGAATGTATGATCTAGAATATAAGTCAACCCCAGTTTAATTAATACTCTATTTTTTTGTTTTGTCTTTGTAATTAATACTCACTTTTTAACTTCGCACACTCATTATACCCTATTCTCTCTAAAATAATATTTTCAATACAATTAAACATATTTCTCAATAAGAGTGAAAGTGAAAAAAATTTATGGTTTAGAATAGTCATTTATTGTTTCTTGTAATATGGTTTAAATACTCTATATTATGGACCGGAGAGAGTATAATTATTGAATATATTTTAACTCAATATTTTCTTGTCAATCATCACTCTAATTTTATTTATATGTTATTTACAAGAAAAAATTTTGGTCCGTATTATAAATTCACTTTGAGATTAATAAATGCATTAATTGCAACAAATTAAATAAAAAGAATTTATTTATATTTACCCTTAAAATTATTCATAAATAAGGACAAAATAAAAAAATTTAACTCACAATTAATGAGTTAACCAACTCTTCTTTATATATGAGCATTAGTTAAGTAAACTTTATAAATAGGACCAGAGTGGTACTGCTATATTGTATCATATTGTGTCACGTACTCTAAAACTACTCAGACACACACACACACACGTATATAAACCATGCAGAAAAATAATCAAGTAAGTTAATATACTACCAAAGATGATCAGTATATTAATTAATCAGTTAATGACAACAAGTTTAGTGATGGGAACAAGCTGCAGCTACAACAATACTTTCAGAAAAGAATAAATGAGAGAGAGAAAAGGCCGACACTACCAAGAACCCAGATTTCTTTTTAATTAAAAAAAACAGAAGAGCCGAAAAAATATATGGTGACTTTTGGGGTAGGTATTTGTATTTGGAAGTGAGATAGACAAGAAAGTGAAGCCTTAATAATGGGTCGACTGAGATAGCAATAATAATTCATCCAGAGAGTAGATGGAGGTGAAGTTATTGCTCGCCTGCTTTAGTAAATAGGTAGTCTCATCTTTATAACATGTATCCCACCACACACAGCTGTTGATGATTATTCCCCCCTTAAAATAAGATGGTGAATAGATTTTCCCACTTTTTTTAATATAATCAGTACTATATGACATTCAGTATTAGTACCTGAAATTCAAGTGTTGTCAAGTTTAATGTTGTCGTGTCAATTTTAAATATTGATGGATCCAATTACAAATAGCATTTTTTTTATTATAGGTTGCCAATATTTTATTAATTCTTGATCTTTCTCACTATCACCACTACGTATAAAGGAAATTGTGAAAAATTACCTCATGGGTAACTTAATTATAAAATGGGACTCCAGTGTATAGATGATCTTTTGGGTGCGTACAAGATATTTCTCTGTGTGCAGACAATCTTCATTGTGTGTAATATTTTTTCCTATGCGTGTATAAAACATCTCTTCCTGTGTGTGTAATATTCCCCCCCCCGTGTGCGCACGATCTTCCCACATCCTATTTGACAATTAAATTATCAATAAGTTATTTTTTCACAATTCTCCCTTCAATATAAGTATATATGTAAAAAATATTTAATGCTCGTTGAACTTATTAAATGCCTTATAAAAAATATAAGGACTCTTTTTTAAAAGGTAACTTATTATAAGAATCAAAATATTAAGATTAATGGTGTAAAAAAAGGAGAAAGTGAGAGTTCTATATCAAACAAAAAAAAAAATGTGTGGAAAAATCGAAGCATAGTGCAAACTAATCTTTTTGAAGCATATATGTAATCTTTAGAAGTGGGATAGATAATTCTCCACATGCACGGAAGATAAACAAGTTGATCCAACGCACCATGAACCTACAAAGAATGCATATCTCCAATTAGTCTTGAAAAACTTTCCTCATAGTAACAAATTTTTTATGGATTCACAGCCTTTAAAACTATGTTTTCTAATTTCTTCAAAGTTGAAATTTTTTAAAACCGATCATTCTTACGAGTTTTAGCATATCTAATTTCATCACTGGTCAAATTCGTATTTTAACCATCACGATAAGTAACGCGTACTCATTGTTGTGATGAAATATGAATCATCCAAAATCTGATATGAATGTAATCTTTTCAATGATAAAATTATTTTGTATGTGTGAATTATAAAATTATCTTTATTTTAAATTATGTATCTATAAAATAAAAGTTGTTTAAAATATAAAAAAATATTTTAATTGGATTTGAACCGTCCAAAAAAAAAAATCGGATAATCTCAGAATTTGAAAAATGCATATGTATAACACTTAACGCAAATTAATAAAATTGGTTGACTGGTTATTCTTGGTCAAACTACGTAGCCATCAAAGACTCAAGGTGCCCCATATATCCATTAATTCCATTCCTAGTTATTGCAAGTATTAAAAAAGCTATTTCTGAAAAAAATAAAGCACCCGGATCGATCTTAAATATAGGATAAAATTTATAGTATAAATTATATTATAAATTTTATCCTATATTTAAGATCAAAGATAGTATAAAAAAAAACTAGCTCCTATATAGTCGTTGAGAGTATCAGTCAAAGGCTCTCATTTTCAATAATCATTGTATGTAGCCCTCTACAAAAGTAATACACGGCACGATGTCATTAACACGCGCATCGACGTGCTCATTTAGAATTATAATGTTTGTTTGGAATAGTTTATTTTTGGGTAATAAGTGTTTATAAATCGTGATTCACGGTATACGAGATAAGTATGTGAGAGGAATTTTATCTCGACTTGCGTAATAAGAACTTATTCTATAAAATTAAGTGATCCAAACACATGATTGAAATACTTAAAAGTAACTTTTCAATCGTAACTTACGGTATATAAAGTAAGTATGTAGAAGAAATTTTGTTTCAATTTGTCTGTAAAGTAACTTATAAATAATCTTAATGCTAAAACAAACATGCCTTATATGTATTTATCGATTCTCACTGACAGGAAAAAAAAAAATCGATTCTTCTCTTGTATAGGGATTATTAGTTTGTTTCAATGGTCTCTTTCTCTTTTGTTTCTGATTCAATCTTTTAAGTGATTATTGATGATCACTTTATTGCTATCAACCTAAGTTGGACTACTTAATTGGTATGGTATACTCCTCAAGTTCTTTTTATAAACAATTTTTATTCTAATTACGTAAAACGAACTGACTGTTGAGATTAATTAAAAATAATAAATGTGTTAAAAATATTATGTTTTTTCCAAATATGCCCCTATTTATAAAAAAAGCATATAAGAGATAATGAATAATAAATATGAAAGAGTAAGAATATAAAATATGAGAGATAATGTGTAATAAATGAGTAAAAGAAAAGGAATTAGTGATGAATAGGGGTAGTTAATCTAAATATGTGTATAATAGGGGTAGAAAAAAAATAGTTTAAATTTTGAGATATAAAGAGAAAGTTTCTTATAAAAATGATCAACCCTAAAAAAAAAAAAAGAATTATTTATAAAAAAAAACTCAAAGAGTATCTGTCTTTGGTGCGGAGATCTTCCTGTGACTTTAATGTAGGGGTGTCCAAAATATCCCGATCCCGGAATTTTAATCCCGGGAATTTCCCGTCCCGGCCGGGACCGGGACCGGGACCGGTCACACACTTTGTGATCCCGGTCCCGGTTTTTTTATTTTTTTTAATTTTTTTCTTAAAAACTAAGTTATTGTTTTATTTTTGTATTTTTTATCCCATAATTTAAGTTATCATTTGATAAAATGTGTATAACATATTTAGTTGGAGTTAAATTGTATATATCGTGATACTAATCCTACTATATAATGTATAAAAATAATAGCAAAAATGATGAAGGTGATAATAATAATAATAATAAAATGTTATTCTTCAATTCTAGATTAATTTGTGTGATTATTATGGCCTTATTAGATGTTAAATAATTACTTTAAACACTAGATTATAGAAAATTTAACTAAAATAATAATATTTTTAAAATTTAATTTTTTTTAAAAAAAAAAACCGGGAATTCCCGGTTTGATCCCGGTCCCGACCGGGATTACCGGGACCGGGACCAAACCGGGACCGGGATGCAAATTGCATCCCGGCCAAAAACCGGGACCGGGACCGGGAGTGGTGAATCCCGGTCCCGGTCCCAGATTTGAACACCCCTACTTTAATGTTAATCCCCCCCTTTCTGCACAACGATTTTTATTGAGATTGATGCCATAAACGAGGCTTCATATGAACTTGGACAAGCAAAACACATGCGTTTTTCTCCCCCGGAAAACACTTGTTTTTATCATTTATTACTCTTTCGATCTTTGATATAAGATATACTCCCTTCAATAGTTTTTATAAGTAATATTTTTTCTTATAGAGATGGTCTTTAATATAAATAACAAATCCCTCTTCTCTTAGATTTCAAACTAGTTTTTTTATTTTTACCACGATTAAATATATGCCACTTATTATCTTTACAATAAATTTTTAATAGCTATCTCTCATATGTATATATTTTTTATAAATAAGGGTATAATTGAAAATAACAGTGCAAATTTAACACATTTATTACTTTCAGCTAACATTTTGAACTCCTTGATTTAAGTATTTGTTTCTTATAAAAAGAATCGGAGAGAGTATTTGGGGAGTTAATTTTTGTCCTAAATATAAAATATAGTTTTCATAATTATCAGTCTTTTCTTAATTTACTCCAGTTGATTCTCCCCCAACATAATTAAGGAGAGGAGGAAATGAGGGAATTAAAGGAGATGAGTGAGTGTTCTAGACAATAAATATCATATTAACTAATTCAACTAATTTTTTTAATCTAATTAAATTAGATAAATATATTTTATATTAAAGACCGGAAGAGTGTCATTATAATCCTTAGCTTTAAAAACATCACTTGCTTTAGATTGATTTGTGTGTGTGTGGTAATGAAATAATAAGATTAATTATTAAAAGCAAAGTGTTTATTAATAAGATTAATTATTAAAAGCAACTGGTCAATTATTAGAGGGTATTGGCAGCAAAAAAAAAAAAAGGGTATTTTCACAAAAAGAAAACTTAATACTACTTGTCGCGTATTTATTGATTCCAAATAATTTTAATTACATTATTTTTTACTTGAAGAATTAGTCATGAACAGATGTATTTTCCCCCACAAGGTAGTTAAAAAATTTAAAGGCTATATATGAAAAATACTTGCTCTAATGAGCAATACTTGAAAATGCTAGGTTCACTAAACACGTGTGATGCAACCCTAACATAAATTACTAGTACCGGTTTGTTAATGTCCTAAGAGAGCACCTTACGAATTACGATGGCTGATCGATTAGTGAATATGAATTATAATAGGGCAAAGGTGTAAATTTGGCAATGAACAATATCGTCAGGAGTGTCTGTAAGACATATCTATTTTCGGGTGTAAAAATGGCAATCAACTATTTTTTTGGAGCAAATTTGGCAACGCCGTTAAAAAACAGTTAACGGCCGTTAACTTTTGAAATTTGGGTCCCAACAGGCTTCTCCATCTGTATTATTTTAATATTTTTTAAAGGGAAAAATATCACTGAGGCCACATAGAAATAATTTCATTTCAGATAACTCCCAAAACATTCTGAAATCTCACTGCAAAGCTTAATTTATTTTTACTGACAGTGATATTTCAGTGATATTTCAGAATCTTTTGGGGGTTATCTGAAATGAAATTTTTTCTATGTGGCCTAAGTGATATTTTTGCGTTAAAAAAATATTAAAATAATACAGATGGAGAAGCCTGTTGGGACCCACGTTTGAAAAGTTAACGGCCGTTAAGTGTGTTTTAACGGCGTTGCCAAATTTGCTCCAAAAAAAATAGTTGATTGCCATTTTTGCACCCGAAAATAGATATGTCTTACAGACGCTCCTGACAATATTATTCATTGCCAAATTTGCACCTTCACCCATTATAATATTATAAAGAATTTTTGTATCTTTGATCAACCTCCACCTCTACAACAAAAGATGGTGAATGATGAAAGAAGTTTAGGATGACATAGATTCCTTTTGTATTTTGTATTGATGTAATGTTTTTAGTATTATAATAATTAAAAAAAAAAATCCTAATACTGGCTATAAGATTAGAAAGAGAAAGCCTAACAGAACTAGCCATAAAAATTAATTGTAACAACATTTTGGGAAGATATTATTGAACCGTACATTTTGATTAACAATTTATCTAAATATTTATTTATTGATAGAGTATAATGACATTATGTGATTATATAATGAATTTTATTTAGTAGAATAATGATTTATTGCTGATAATATTCTAGAAAGATATATCATTTGAAGTCATAGATATTGAAGCAAGATTTTTAATTTAATTTTAAATTCATTTTTTATTTGTCACTATGGACCCTATAGAATTTGATTCAGATCTGATGTATTAATGATTTCAGAGGGGCAAGTGAAAGAGTAGGTGGATCCATTATGGTAACAATTTAATGCCTTGTGCCACATTTGCATCACGACCAGAGAGAGAAAAATGAATCGATAAAAAAATACAAATGAACATATGCCACTTTTGATTTTTCTTAATCTTTTTAATGAATAAAAGGCAAAAACATTGTCTTTTACTCTTTATTTATACTCTCTCTTCGTCCTTGACGAAATTAATTGGGGAGTTGATTTTTGTAAGAACTATTTATCAGAATTGTCATCTTTTTTCTTAATTTATTTTTCTTGCTATTCTCTCAACAAGAGATTAAGTAAATTAAGAAAAATTATTATAATGTTTTATAAAAATTATATTAACTAAATTCATTAATTTTATTAAATTAAGTAAATAAATCTTACATTAAAAACCAATTTTTTTTTTTTAACGCGGTTTCAAAGAATTCGGAATAGGAAGCATCTATTGTTTTTTAACATGTGCCCTTTAGTCCAAAAAAGTCGACTGTAACCCAAAAACTATGAGGCCCAAAAATGTCAGAGAGAAAACTGTTTGCCACGTAAATTAAAGTTGGCCTTCTAAACCATGAGGACAGACACAGTTGATATTTAGTTGTGTTTTTTAAACATGTGGTTAAGGATTTGATCATTGGCGATGTGTATGGAGAGAGTCTCATGATTAGCACTAAAATTCCTTTGAAAAATTTACGGTACAAGGGGATTAGCCACTGTTACTGACAGTGGATACCTTGGTCTTTCAAAGAAAAAAACGTGGGCCTTCTACATTCCAGTCCACTCTTCAACTCTTATTTTTTTGCCAGAACGGGCCATTTTTCAACTGGGCTCTTAAGTGTTGGCCCAATAATTCGGCTCTTGAGTCTAAATGTGTTTTTAAATCATATTATGATCATTTTGTATCAGGGGGGAAAAAAACCAAGAGGCTTAGCATAGTTGGAAGTTAGCCGGGCTCCTTAAACATCTAATTAGAGGTTCAATCTTTAATGATGTGTATCGGGATTTGGGAAGGTCTTATAACCAGTACGAAAGCCTCTTCAGGAAATCTATGGTACGAGAGGATTAGTCACCGCAATCAGTGATGGATATCCTGGGCTTAAAAAAAAAAGTTAAGAGCATTTAATGGCCTATTTGAGAAAACAGTAGAAAAGAACGTGAACGTAAGTCGAGGCAAAACTTATCTCACAAACTAATATGATATATAATAAATTATGTTGGAAAAATAATTTCTACAACTTATCTAAATGCATAATAAATTCTTTATCATGGAGAAAAACCAGTTACTGGGAATGAGACAACTGACAAGCTAATGCTTGAATGAATCCCACTAACAAATATGTGGACCTTGACCATATCTTTGGATGGAGATGGAGGGAAAAGGAACAGACTTATCTGCAACGAAAAATGTCACATGCGGTGTCGTGACTGTGGACTTGTGGAGTACTATGTGGGACATGGTGGTGGATGAGTTGGAGGCAAGGAGGGAGAGGGGTCCTGAATGCTGAAGAAAAGAAGGGAAGTGATGGCACTGATGGGTCACATGTAGTGTCTCGTGCAGCTTACGTTAATTGGTGTCAGATTCTGAGACCTTCTTTTGTCCCAATTCCACTCCCCAAATCCATGCAAAGATCTTCCCTCGTCCTTTCTCTTCTTAATTACTGCCCCCTTACCTAATCTTCTTTTATCATTGGGAGAATTACACTAAGGACCCATAGAAGAACAGAAATGAAAAAATGGTCCCATAGAGTTGTTAATACAGGCTCATGGAGTTGTTAACGAGTTATCAATACAGGTTACTAGAGTTGTTAATGAGACCATTTTTTCATTTTGCAATCTACAGGGACCATTTTTTCATTTTTTTTTCTTGGGATCTCGTTGTAATTCTCCCTTTATCATTTTTATCTTATCTTCGCATGCAACCCTTTATTAAATTAAATTTTATACACGATGTTCATTTGAGATAATTTATTTTTGGACAATAAATATTTATAAATCATGATTGACGGCATATGAGATAAGTATATGAGAAGAGTTTTATCTCTGCTTACATTATAAATACTTATTTTCTAAAAATAAGCTATTTCAAACACTCACACACTAATCGAATATTATCCCATCGTATTTAAAATTCAGCTATCTGTCTGTGTTTAGAACATAGGTGTCCATGGCGAACTTTTAAACCGAACTAAAAGGTATGGAAATAAAAAGGTCGTAAAAAGACTTGTGGGTGTCGTACGGAGGATGCAATTTCAATACACGGTTGGCCCTTCTTATCACGGATTGTTTGCCTTACCTTTCCCACATACTCCACTCCTCTATCTTAAAACCATGTAGTTTTGGGTGAAAAACAGGTGAGGGAATCTTTTCTTTTTTTATTTTTTGAAAAAAAGTCATATATTATTGTTAAATATTTTCTCTATAGCATTTAACATCCAAAATTAATTTTTACTACGCACTTTAAGATATTTTTTTGGCAGTATCCAGTATCTAGCATCCATCACCTAGAAATATTTTTTTAATAGTATCCAACATCCTAAAATAATTTTTAGTGCTTAGGATACTATTAAAAAAATATTTATGGGTGATGGGTAGTAAATACTGAATGCCACAAAAAATATATTTTGAGATGTTAAGTGTTTTAAAAGTTAATATGGGATACTGAATGGTATTAAAAAAATATCCTACAGTGAAGGGTGACTTTTTTTTTTTTTTTTTTTTAAAAAGGATTTTCTAGCATGTTTTTATCCAAAACTTACGTAATTTTGAGGTAAGAGATGAGAGCTGATGGAAAAGGTTAAAGGAAAGAATCTAGTCCATCTTATCACTTCTCTCTGAATCTGTGAGATAAACACTCAATTGAGAGTAAACATTAGATAGGAAAAGAGAATCTTAAACATATAAGTCCTTTTTTACCAAAACATTTGATTCTATTTATAAATCTATTTTCATATTAATAAATGTATTTTATATCTTTTTATTTCTATTAATTACAATAAACAAAATAAATCTGTTCATGTTGACTTTTGGAACCAATCATAGATAAAGGTGAAATTGGAAATTTAGCCCATAATTAATGAGTTAATTAACTCTCCTTGATATGTAAGAATTAGTTAAAAATGACTTATAAATAGGATCAGAGGGTTTACGGACTTGAAAGTGAAAAAAAAAATTAAAAAAAAACACCTCTGAAAATAGTCATCCTAGGAGAGACATTAAATTGCTGTTAATTGAAAAGAGGGGTTTTGTCCAAAAAAAAAAAATAGGGGTCAAAAAAGTGAAAAAGGTAACGAAAAAGCTAGGAAGCAACTTGAGAGGTGGGGGTGTGGGGTCCAATCAAAACTACGACTAGCTTAAAAGTTGAAACTATGGGATTAATTTGCATTGAGTTAAAGCGTAAAAATTAATTTATAATTTAACCAAAATTATAAAAACTAAAAGATTAATTTAAACAAGAAATTGCCTGAAAAAAGTCATCCTAAGAGAGACATTAAATTGCTATTAAAACAATTAGAAAGAAAAAAAGGGGTTAAAAAAATGAAAAAGGTGAGGAAGCTAGGAACTAGGAAGCATCTTGAGCGGTGGCAGGCGTGGTGTCCAACCAAAACTATAATCAATTCAAAATTATAAATACTGAATGAGAGCCTGTAGAATAACGTGATAATATAATTTTTAGTCCATCAAAATTTGATCTAATTTTGGTTTTTATTCTTAAAGTTTGACCCTTGGTCCCTTAAGTTTGAAAATTTTGGTTTTGATCATTCAAGTTTGAAAAGGACTTGATTTTTTTTTCCGGTTCGGTTCATTTTCTACCAAGTTCTTTTCAAATTTGAGGGACAAAAACAAAAAATTTTAAACTTGAGGGATCAAGGGTTAAACTTCAGGGATCAAAACCATCGATTTTAAACTTGAGAGACCAAAACCAAAATTGGATCAAACTTCAAAAACCAATAGCTATATTAACCCTAGAATAATTTACTATTGATTCAAAATTGTAGAGGCTAAGAATAATTTTGTAAACAAACGCCTATTAAAATAGTCCTCCTAAGAGAGACATTAAATTGCTTTTAATTGAAAACAATTTGAAAGAAAAAAGTGGTCAAAAAAGTAAAAAGGTGAGGAAGCTAGGAAGCAACATGAGATGTGGGGGTCTAATCAAGAAGAAGTAAACAAAAACAAAGAAGATGCAAAGTATAGTTCTTTGATGTTGAACAATCTATTTTGTGGAAATAGTGCTCTTCAACTTGCGATACGGACAACTCTTGTTTCCACACTCAGCCTTGTCACATCCACAAGTCATTCCCAAACCCATCTGTGTTTCCCACCCAAATGCTTCATTCATCAAAATATGACATAACTTACATTCTTTATAAAACATAAAGGGAACTTTTTCTTAATTTCATGATTTTTTTTTGTTTTTTGTTACCAAGCTTGATGCATTTTTTGTGGGCTCAGGAAAAAGAACAAAAACAAAAGTGGGGTTCGACTAGTTTCCACAAAGACAAAATCTTTATTTTGATTTTGTAAAGTTTGACTTCAGGGTCATTGATTTATTGAAAAGGAAAAAAAGGGCTCATTTTCCACGACTTCCAGCTTCCGTTTGCGCGACCCGTATGCTTATAAGCAAAGCCCATCCTCTAGCGGCCATTCTGTAATCTGTAGCTCTTCAACTCAGTCGCAAAAACATTGAAGAATCTGTCTGCTCAGTGAGAGGAAGAGACGAAGAGGAGAGAGATGGAGTGGTGGGTCTCAATGCCAAAGGTGGAATTGCATGCCCACCTCAATGGATCCATTAGGCACTCCACGCTTCTGTAAGTTTCTTTCTTTCTTTCTTTCAGTTTTCTTGAACTCCAAAATTGCCTGGGTACTATTTTCCTTTGTTTCTTATTCTGCAGAGAACTTGCTCGAGCTTTAGGTGAGAAGGGTGTCATAGATTTCTCCGAACTTGAACATGTCATCCTCAAAGGTATGCCCAGCCATTCTTCTTTTCTTGTTCATTTATATGTTTATTTTCTGACAAGAAAAAATCTGGAAAATAAGATACTACTACTGGGATAAACTAGTAATTTCATACCTAGACTGTCCTCTGGCCGATGCAGCTTTGCTCAGTACACCAATTAGCATGAGAAATGGAGAACGACTAATTTCTTATTTGTGGGACTAATTGATGCACCCACTAATATTTAAGGACTAAATATAAGTAGGTTTGGACCAAATTGTTAGCTTCTTAAGTGCTAATATACCTGCCTCTTTTTTACTCATCATTTTGTCAGAATCTGCCTTTCCCATAGTCTAGGTTGTTACCTGTAAGGGAATTCATAGTATTTTTTCGAACTGTTCTACATGTGCAAGAGTCTGTGCTCTATAGTTTGTACTTCCTGAGGGCAGTTAAAAGGATAATTGAAAAGATGAACCGTTTGATCATGTTTCTTACACCAATGTTCTGCTGGAAAAGTTACTTCTCAGAACAATTTTTTCCTGGACGTAATTTTTTCCCCCTTCCAAATCTGATGTCGGGGGGGGGGGGGGGGGGGGGGCCCTAAACTTCTTGCTGTTTATTTGTTTCCTGACTTCACTTTTGATGATCCATGTTTACCTATTGATATTGAAAACACAATGCTGGTGTTGTTTATGGCTTTGTAAATACAGAGGATCGTTCGTTACAGGAAGTATTTGAGTTGTTTGACCTAATCCACATTATTACAACTGATCACATGACTGTTACAAGAATCACCAAAGAAGTATGGCTGCTTGTCTACTGCATAAATTACAATGCCAAATTTGTGGCCTTTGCATTTATACAATTATCATCCAAATGCAGGTTATAGAGGATTTTGCAGCGGAGAATGTTGTGTATCTAGAGCTGAGAACTACTCCAAAGGTAATGCAAGAAGCTCCATTATGAATTTGGGCTGTATTATTTATATCCATTGAATTTATTTGATGAAGAAAAATGTTTTATGAGTTCCATTCAGGCGAATGATTCGATTGGAATGAGCAAACGCTCCTATGTTGAAGCCGTGCTGAAAGGTCTGAGAGCTGTCAGCTCAGTTGATGTGGATTTCATGCCTGACAATGAGAATTCTGAAAGACCTGTAAATTCGCTAGCCCCAACAACAAATCATAGGTATAATGTAAATACTAGAAAAAGAATTGTTGTTAGGCTTCTGCTGAGCATTGACCGGCGGGAGACAACTGAGGCAGCAAAGGAAACTGTAAGCCGAAACTCTTGAGTTATCTGAGCAAAAGTTGAGTCTTTTGGGGATATTAATAGACTCCACTTCTTTGCTTCAGGTCTCGCTTGCTCTGGAAATGAGGCATTTAGGGGTGGTTGGAATAGACCTATCTGGAAATCCAGTTGTTGGTGAATGGTAGCCAATCTGAATGAACCATGTCTCTAGTGGATTACTCTTATCTCTTAAATGATGGTTAAGCTGAAAACTCTGTTTGTATCTCTTGTAGGATCACGTATTTGCCGGCATTGAAATATGCTCGAGAACAAGGTCTTCACATTACCCTCCATTGTGGGGAGGTGCGTTCACCTATAGCTTTCACCTAGTATTATTGGAGTATGCCTGACTCCTTCATTTTTCGACTTAGTGTTTTTAGGTACCTAATCCAAAGGAGATAAGGGACATGCTTAACTTTCTTCCCCAAAGGATTGGACACGCTATTTTCCTGGAAGAGGAAGACTGGAAAAAACTAAAATCCTACAACATTCCGGTTAGGTTTTGCTGCATTTTTTCACTTTATTACTAGTGAAGTTAACTAGTGGTATGTTGTGAATTGTTTGGGAACATAAAAAGATATTTTAATGTATACTTTTGGTTACACTGTCAAATTTCAGAAGTTTCTTACAGGTAGTCCGTTTAAAGGTTTTACAGACTCTTAAATTTTTGTCTGAAGTTTAAAACCTGATTTTATCTGAAAGAAATGGGAAACTCTGACTGCCTTGCCCTTTTGATAGTTTTAAGGGCCTTGTGTAACACTTTTACTTTGCTGTTGATAATGGTTCAAGTTAATCATTATTTGTTGCCTCTTTTCTATTTCAGGTTGAAATTTGTTTGACTTCAAACATTAGGACATTGTCTGTTTCATCATTAGATGTTCACCATTTTGGTAGGTTCACTTGTTTATATCAGAAGATGGATGATCTTTGATTTTGAATTAATAAAGGAAGTCACCTTCTGTTCAACTTTAAAAGTGTGTTTGAAATTACTGTCAGATATTGGCAGAATCACTTGATAAATGATTTTGGGAAGAATTCATTTTATAAAAGTCTGATACTCTGATATATGTTTGGAAATGTTATCTAAAAATTTGAGTTTTTGTTGCTGTTAGAGAAATTCACCTTTTGCTGTCATATCACAAGAAGGGTATGAAATGATACATTTGTGTCACGAGACTCAATTCTTGGAGAAAATTAGTGACATTATGTGTGGCAAAAAAACAAAGTAAATCTTGCCATAATACAGTCAGATCTTCATCTTTTTATGTTTAAATTTTGGGGAAATTATTCTTTTGCCCCTATAGTTTTAACCCGGTCTAAACTTTGATTTAGTGCAATTCAGTCTTATAGTCTGGACTCAATTGAAATTTAGTCTCTAAACTTTAACCCACTCCGACTCAGTCCTATAATTTTAATCCTTTAAAACTTTCGCTCCTAAGCTTCACGAAATAAATAATTTTATTTTTTAAAATATAAGGACCAATGTTTTAAATGGTTAAAACTTTGAACTATATAAACCGAGTTGCATAGAATTAGAGCTCAAGAACTAAGTTGTAACCGAGTCAAAATTATAAGGACTGAGTTATACCGAGTTAAAGTTGAAGGTCTGAGTTACAACCAAATCAAAACTATAAGCATAAAAAGATTAAATTTCTCTTAATTTTTTATGGATAAACTCTTGATAGCTTTCTTTTAACATGATGCTCCTGCTGATGCAGTTGATTTGTATAGCGCAAAACACCCTGTAGTCCTGTGTACTGATGATACTGGTGTGTTCTCTACCAGTCTCTCTGATGAATACAGAATCGCTGCTTCTACATTTGGTAAGTTTTACATTTCTATTGCAACCAAATGAGTTCAAAATTCAAACAATGTCACTGTCCTGACTGTTTTGGTTGGTTTGGCTTTATATAACATAGGGCTTGGAAAGAAAGAAATGTTTGAGCTGTCAAAGAATTCTGTTGAGTATGTATTCGCAGATAATGGAGTGAAGGAGGAATTAAGAAGTATTTTTAATTCGGCGGCAAAGAGTTTCGATGTATAAGTACACAATTTCATCTAGGTAGTGATTTGTATTCAGGTTATTTATGACTTTAACTAGTTCTTCTTATCATGAGACATAGTTTTAGCAGTGAAGCCTCCTGCTTTTAGCTGTTATATTCAAGAACGACTTTGGATCTTGATGAATTTGTTGTCTATTGTACTATTGGAGACCGTTAATTCATTAGGTATTTGTTTATTTAGCGCCTTTTTCTTTGCTGGTAATCTTGCATTTTAGCCCCATCTGTGTTTGGCCAAATCTGGTTTGGACATGGATAGATGCCTATGAACTTGTCTCCTTGGCCATTTAAGATTTTTGTTCCTTAATATAAGATCAAGTTGATTTTTTTGGAGAGATTAAGAAGTTAAATTAATTTACGTTTAAGTATTTATATTTATCATTTTTCTCTAAACTAATTTGTCTGAGATAGAAAAATATAAGAAAGGATTGATGAAATAGGTTGAGTACATTGTGCCTCATACCTTGCTTTTTATAGAGTAATTCAACAACAAAATATTGTTACAGATGTATCTACACCATACCCGTGTAGGAAGATAAGAAAGAATTGAAATGTTTACAAAATCTTGTACAGCTGTATACAATTAGCTAAATATTGCAAAATACTAATTTATTTTGACATTCCCCCTCAAATGAGAGTGTGGAACACAGTCCGAGTTTGTTTCTGAATTGAGTGAATTTTGTATGAGCTAGGGTTTTTGCCAAACAATCTGCTATTTGAGAGGAAGATGGTATATATCTACTGTCCAATGTATTAGATAACACTTGATCTCTTACAAAATGAATATCTATTTCTATATGCTTACTTCTAGCATGTTGCATTAGATTTGTTGCAAGAGCTCTTGCACTTAGGTTGTCACACCAAATCACATATAGTTGTTTAAGAAATAATCGAAGTTCAGTTACTAGAGAATGCAACTACTGTAATTCAGAAGTACCATCAACCACTGACCTATACTCAGGCTCAAAACTAGATCGTGAGACAACTTTCTGTTTTCTAGAACACCATGAGACTAAAGTTCCTCCTAGATTAACACAACATCCAGCCATAGATTTTCGATCATCAACATTAGTAGCCCAGTCTGCATCTGTAAATGCCATTAACTGAAATGATTTGATTGGTTTGATATGTAAGCCATAGTGATATGTTCCCTTAAGATACCGTAAATTCTCTTAACTCTTTGATAATGAACCTTTGTAGGTATAGACAAATATTGACTCAATTTGTTGACTAAAAAAGCTATATCAGGTCTAGTTGTAGTCAAATATTGCAATGATCTAATGGCCCTTCTATATAGAGAGGGATATGCCATTTCAGTTCCATCTGAAGCAGAATATTGTCTACCAGTGACTATAGGAGTTGGTATTGATGCACAATCAAACATATTTAGCAAATCTAAAGCATACTTGCCCTAATTGACATAAATTCCAATGGCATCCCAATAAATTTCTAGTCCAAGAAAATAGTACAGAGGGCCTAAATCCTTGAGAGAAAAGACAGAATTCAACTTAGCCATAAAGCTCTAAATTATCATAGAATTGTTGCCAGTTATTAAAATGTCATCAACATTAATCAATATAAATACCGTAAGGTTTTTGGTCTGCAAGAAGAATAAAGATAAGTTACTCCTGGCATTTATAAATCCCCACTTCAGCAAGGTATATCGCAGCCGATCAAACCAGGCTCGGTGTGCTTGTTTACGCCCGTAGATAGCTTTCACTAATTTGCAGATATGATGAGGTTTCCCTTTGTTATAAAAACCTTCTGGTTGATGCATGAACACATCTTCTTGTAGATATCCATTTAAGAACATACTGTTCATATCTAGTTGTCTTATTTCCCACTTGAATGTGATTGCTAGAGTGAG
Organism: Inga laurina; assembly: GCA_963855925.1. Classification (NCBI taxonomy): domain Eukaryota; kingdom Viridiplantae; phylum Streptophyta; class Magnoliopsida; order Fabales; family Fabaceae; genus Inga; species Inga laurina. Next base: position 79,522,226 of record OY979701.1, on the reverse strand, counting down.
AATAAGATGAATTGTGGTTGGTTTTACCATTGGATTGAAAGTTTCTCCATAGTCTAGATTAGCTGTCTGTTGAAACCCCTTGGCTACCAACCTTGCTTTGTGTTTAAGAATTGACTCATCTGCTCGAAATTTGGTCTTAAGGACCCATTTGCAGTCGACAAGCTTTTGAGTACCATTATACAGCACCAAGATCCATGTATGATTCCTCTGTAAAGCTTCAAACTCTTCTTTCATGGCGTGTCGCCATTGAGGAGATGCAAGTGCTTCGGATATAGTTTGAGGTTCAGAATCAAGATGAAGAGAAGTAGAAGTTTTGGATTGAAGAAAACCAATAAAGGGATATTTAGGTTTGGTAATACCTACCTTAGATCGGGTAATCATTGGGTAAATATTGTGAGTTGGGTCGGCTTTGAGGTTGAGAGGGTGGAATGGTGCAGTTGCAAGAGGTGAATGAGAGGTTTGAATGGGTAATTGAGGTTGGGCCGAATTTGGTGAGGGAGTGGATATTTGTGATGTGGGTATGGGTATTAGACTAGGAGATAAGGTTTGAGGATGAGGTGTTGAGATTTATGGGTTTGGTGAGTTTGGACTGGGTGATTGTGTTTGCAAGCTTGAGTGGGAATTGATAGGATTTATAATAAACGAATGAGCCAGCCTTTGATAAATTATAATTGGAATTGGGAGTGGGCTTATTTCAGAAACACCGCGTCTATTGAGGAATCATGTCACAAAAGGAAATTTATTAGTATCAAATATCACATGTTGAGAAACATAGATCTAGCCTGTTGGGCTTAGACACCTATGTCCTTTTTTTATTTGTAGTAGGATCAAGATAAACACATTTCAGACTATGGAATTGAAATTTGTGCTCATTGTAGCGCTTAAAACATGGATAACATGCACACCTAAACGTTTGTAATGAGAAATAATCTGGCTTGGTCTTGTATTAACACATTAGAGGTGATTGATCATTGAGAATAGGAGTAGGTAATCTATTCATAAGATAAATAGCTGTTTGAAAAGTTTCAGTCCAATAAGCAAGTGGCATTGATGCTTGAGCCAATAGTGTCAAACCCATTTCAACTATGACTATGTTTCCTTTTTACTCTACCATTTTGAGGAGATGTATAAGGACATGTAAGATGTACAATAATACCAGTAGACTCAACAACATGTATAATGGGCTTATATTCATATCCATTATCACATTGAATGGCCTTAATTTTTGTATTAAGTGTGTGTTTGGATTATTTTTTGGAAAATGACTTTTACGATTTACGAGGTAAGTATGTGAGAGGAGTTTTGTCTCGATTGGCAGAAAATGACTTTTGAAACCGTGGTTTAGGGGTTACCCAAACACACACTAAATTGATTTTCAACCAAGGTCTTGAAATGTATAAATGCTCCAATAGCCTCTCCCTTATGTTTAAGTAGATAAATCCAAGTAAATCTATTGAAATCATCAATAAAATGGATACAAAATCAATGTCCATGAATTGATTGAATAGGTGATAGTCCCCATAAATCAGTATGAATAAGTTTTAAGGGAGTAGAAGCATAAGAATCAGATTTTGAAAAGGGTAACTTCTTTGACTTTTCATGCTGACAAGCCTCACAAACATATTTCTCATTTACTCTAGCATTGACATTACAATTATTCAATATTTGTTTCAAAATTCTAGAACTTGGATAACCTAACTTATAATGCCATGTAACAAATTCCTCGTCCTTCTCTAAAATGTCAGCCACATGTGCTTCTACAACCGAGATGCTATTGCTAATTGGATATAGACCCTGACTTGCTTTTCCCTTCATCAATACTTGCCCTGTTGCTTTGTCCTTCACCACACAATCATCATTAGAAAAAATCACAGCCACACAATTATCCTCAATTAGCTTGTTTATACTCAGTAAATTCTTGGTTGTAGTGGGCACAAGGAGAACATTATTTAGTTTAATATTTGAACTAATAGAAGCTGATCCTATTCCATGGACAGGAGTTTTGCTGCCAGTACAAGTGTAAAGGTTAAGAGGCTTACCTACTGGAGTCATATTGTCTAGATTAGCAGAGGAAGAAGCAACGTAGTGATTAGCACCACTATCCATAAACCACTGTGAGTTATTAACAGTGTATGGATCTGCATAATATGCTTGTGGATAGAAATTCTAATGAGATGGTGGACGAAATGATCTATCAAATTGCCGATAACAATCTTCCACTTTATGCCCAGATTTCTCACACAACTGACAATATAATCAACCACCATTACCGTTATTTATGTATCTAGAGTACCCGTACTGTCCGTGGCGTCCTTGACCATGTCGTCTGCGTCCACGATTTCGTCTTCCTCTTTGCCAAGCACCGCGAGTTTCAAATGAGCTTCCTGTGTAAGCATGAATCGCAATATCTGTAGAGGGTTGGATTGAAAGAGAGGCAAACTGATTTAATTGCTCGATTCGACTTTCAAAAGCCAGTAAAACCAATTGAGCTTCGATTCAGTTAAGTTTGACTTGATCGACTAATTTGACTACGATTGCATTATACTCTGAGTCTAATCCATTAAGAGTATGAAGGATTAACTCATCGATTGATATAACAGCTCCAGCAAGAGTTAATTGGTCAGAGATTGTTTTCATTTTGGCTAGGTATTCCTCCATATGCATTGCGTTCTTACGAGTGTGATGTAGTTCTAATTTATAAATCATTACTTGGGACTTCGATATAGCATGAGTGAGAGCTCTAGCCCTATTCTAGAGATCCAGGGCAGTTCTACAGTGCAGAAGCTGAGCTTTGATGTCCTATGTCATTGTATTTTGGAGCCATCCAACCAACATGCAATCGACCGCATACCATTTGTCAAACTTTAGATTAATCACAGGCTCAGTTGCTCCATGAGGAAGAATGGATGCCACAGGAATTAAACCAATACCATTGATGCGTGCTTGAAGTCGATTCTCTTCGATCAAAGGTAACACCATCGATTCTCAGACTAAGAAATTTGTTCTGTCCAACTTAATAGAAGTTGTCTGGCTTGATGAGTGAAAAAGAAAGTATGTCTTAGCCATAGTTGAGGAGGTAGTCTCAATAGAATTCATAGAAGAGGACAACATTTCTGATTGTTGTGAATGAGAACACCAAAAGCATTTCTAAAGCCTTCTTGCTCTGATACCAAGATAGAAAAATATAAGAAAGGACTAGTGAAATAGGTTGAGTACATTGTGCCTCACACCTTGCTCTTTTTATAGAGTAATCAATAACAAAATATTGTTACTAATGTATTTACACCATACACGTGAAGGAAGATAAGAAGGAATTGAAATCTTTACAAGATTTAGTCTGACATATAAAATTGATATATTATCTAATGACACACAACATATGCTATGTTTAAGAAATTTATTTAGCTTCTTTAATCTTTACAAAAAAGTCAATTGAGCCTTATATATTAAGGAACGAAGGGAGTAGAAAATTCTTGTGGATTCTTGTGTGTGTCTAGTTGGCTCGGTCAATTTCATTTTTCCTTTTTTTTATGGAGAATTATTGTGTAATGACACATGAGTAATTTGGTGAATATGCCATGACATGCTGTCATTTCATACCTTAGATCTTGTTATTGCATGCCATTCACTTGTGGAATTTTTTAGTGATCATTTTGCTCATATGGGACCGCATAATAATTTTGCCTTTGTTTTTTCAACCTTGACATGAATCATGACTGATATGTTAAGATCTTGGGAGAATTACACTCAGGTCCCAAAAAAAAAGAGAAATGAAGAAATGGTCCCTATAGATTGTAAAATGAAAAAATGGTCCCAAGGAGTTGTTAATACAGGCTCATAGAATTGTTAACGAGTTGTCAATACATGCTCATGGAGTTGTTAATGGAACCATTTTTTCATTTTGCAATCTACAGGGATCATTTCTTCATTTTTTTCCTTCCTTGGGACCTAAATGTAATTCTCCCTAAGATCTTCAATATGAAATATAAAAGAGTGAAGATATCTAACTCTCAACTCTTTAATAGCCCAATAAGCAAAGGCAACAGGGAGAATCTCCAACCTCCAATTGAATAAAAATAATGTTTTTTTCTCAATCATATATCTTAACTTGTTGGCCAGGCCTATTTAAATATTTATAGAGCCGAAACACATTAGAATTAAGCAAATAAAACTAGATAATGCCTAAGATTCTGGAAACTGGCCCCCTAAAATTTAGGTCTACTACCTTATGATTTAGGAAAATAAAATTACCTATATATTTAAAATAAAATATTTGACTCAATAAATAATCCTAACAAGTAACAAATTCCACCGGGCACTGGCTACTAAACTTGTGCAGCAATACTAAAATCACTAAAATAAATATTAGTAAAATACAAGAATATTAATTAATTCAATTCCATAAATCCACTACTCTTCATACATACTTGGTACTCTATCATTATATACAAATATATACTCCCTCCGGTCCTAATTATAGGACAACATTTGAGAGTTGATTTTGGTTCTAATTATAGGGCAAAGTTCTAATTTTTGTCAATTTCTTTCCAAAATATCCCCTATTGAGACTTTCTCAATAATAATAATTAAACACAATAATAATTTAATAAGAGTGGATCAGACGTTGTTGAGGGAGATTGATGACGCCGGATTGTGTGAGAGCTTGGAGAAGTCGTATGTGAGGTAGGATAGGTACAAGAAAAAACAGAGAATCGACGTAATTGGATGTCATTTTAAATTTTAAATAAGGGTATTTTAGGAAAATAAATATAATTAACTAATTTAACTACTATCCTTACTTTTTTCAAAGTTAGGTAAATATGTCCTATAATTAGGACCAGATGGAGTATATTTTTTTTGGCCAATATGATATACTGGTATTTTTTTTTTGCCAATAATATGATATACTGGTATTTGAACTTTAAAACATCATAGTTAAATTATCACAGTTTCACCATTGAGATCAACCTTGCTAGTATTTTGAAGTCTTTCTAAAATAATGGGAATTGCTTGAATTATGCAAAGCTGGAATTGTTTTAGGTAATAAAAAATACACGGACCAAATATATCCCAAAAATTAGAGAAGTACCAGAAATTCAAATTACACTACCATTTTTGTTAAAAGAACTCATTTTAAGAAAGTTCTACATAAAAAATAACTTGCCAGTTAAAAACTAACAATAGATTTTGGAAGTACTAATAAAAGTTGGTCCAGTTGATAAAGATTTTGGCCGTTCAAATTTCACCACCAATATAAGGATCTTATTAATAAACGATCTATAAATACATCTTTATAAATATTTTTTGAGTCCGGGCTAACTTATGTAAAATTTATGTGGAAAAAAAAAGACTTTGGAAGTTGGAACCATTCGGAAGGAAAAAAAAAAAAGGACTTTGGAATTTTAAACCTCGACAAAAACACAGAAACAGAAAGACCTTAATCACGGCGCAATAACTTCCAAGACCAGGAGGTGTCGTGCAAGTGCGACGCCTTAATTACCAAGAGAATTGTATTTAATGGAGAATCCCATGATTATGGTCAAAGCATTCCTTTACAAGTTATACAAGATCAATATATAATTATGTGTAAAAAGAGAGAGAAAGGATGGAAAAAACCTCATAAACCTCATGATAGGCCAATTCAACATTTTAACTAGATTAAATATACAATCTAGTTCATGAAATATAAGAATTTATAAATACTAAAAAGTTATAGTCATTAGATTTATTACTTTGCATAAGTGAGCCATTAATTTTCTATATTTTCAATATCTCATTAACTTTTTTTAATATTTATTCTAAGGATTAACTCTAAAGTCTAAACATACATGAATTAAAGAGTTTATTTTGTGGAAGGAAAATGATTCAGAATAAAGGATTAAAAGATGAAAGTTGGAGCCTCAAAACTCAAGGACATCAAGCTCCTCGTTTATGTATTAAAAAAGAATTAAACTTTTTTTTGAGTTTTTCTTAAACGTGAAGTTGTGAATCGGATTCTTTGTGGGTATGAAGGATGTGTAGATTATGAAAAAAGCTGAATATATATATATATATATATGTATATGTTTCAGACAATTTGGACAACATTTGTTAGATGAAAATTGAAAACGTGTTAGGGGCCTCTATCAATTTGCTTATCAAGAAATTATGAAGAACTCCGTATGAAAGATCCAGAAATTATGAAGTTCGACGACGCGTGGGCCTTGTATAAACGACACTGCGTTTAGCAACCTCCCTCCCCTGTTTTCCCCGCGAAAACGTCTCTCACAGTTGCACCGGACAACTTACCACCAACTCCATCTGGAAGGCAAAAAAAAAAAAAAAAGGAATTTTGAATAAACGGGGAAACAGCTTCGGTTTGTTTCTTCAGTTTCAGTCTCTCTCTTTACCAGTTCATCTTCGAAATTTCAACCCTTTTCTCTGTCCCTGCATTTCAACGCTCATTGAATTCCCACCTTTAATCTCTGAACCCTAATTGGCATCCACATTCTTTTTCCATAAATCAATTCTTTTTTCTATATGACCCATCAACAATGATCAGATCCTCGTAGGTTCCGAATGCAGCTTCCGGGTCAATTCCCAACCTTTCATGCATATTGCAGCTGATCCTTGATCACAATGTCTTGGGGATTGGGCTGGAAGAGACCCTCTGAGATCTTCCATCTCACGCTCAACTATGGCACCGAGGAACCTGTGGAAATTCTTGGCCACGACTCATCCTTATCTCGTTCGTCGTCCGATTCTTCACATTCTTCCTCTTCCTCAACACCCTCGCAGGAAACAGCACTTGGGTTTCGTATTAACCTGGATTGGTCTGCATCGGAGGATGACGATCAGGTGGCTTTGAAGCTTCAATCGCAGCTCATGGTGGCTCTGCCGATGCCACAAGATTCCGTGGTGGTTGAATTGAAGCCCGGTGATGATGAGAATGTGGGCTTGGATATGAAGGTGGTGAAGAGACGGGAGCCTCTGAAGGCTATCACAATGACCAAGGCTATTGGCTCTGGGCAACAGAGCGATGGGATTGGAGTATTGACACGCTTGATACGGTCCAACTTGTCTCCCTTAATGCCCACGATCGGAGAGGGGGTTGCTGGCTGCGGTGACCATTGGAAGAGTGTCTCTGTGCTCAGTATTTGTGGCTGTAACTTGTCGGTGAGTGTTATTAGTTTAGGAGAAGCTTCGAGTTTTTATGTTATTTTTTACTTGCTTTACCCATTTTTTTATGCTCCTTTGATTTCTGTTTTCCTTGGGACGATTTATGTGTCTGTGTTTAAGCGGTTAAGCCTTGAATTGTTGGCTATGGCGATAGTATACCTTTGCAATATACGGAAAAGAAAAAAAGGTTCCTTTTTCTTGCTACATTTCTGTGTCTTGTATGTATGTCGTATTAAGGAATTGGAGCTCCAGGATGGATATTGCTTAATAGAGCTACAATATCTGGCATTTGAATATTAGTGGTTCCTCTTTATTAACATTTCTGGGGTAGCAACAACTGAAAGAAATTGTGTGGTTTTGATTCCCCTCTCCCTCTCCCTCCACCCTCTTTGAATGTTCAAGAAGCTCTTTGGTTCCAATTTTTAGTTGGAACTTGGAAGTGAGATTGAGTTGCATCAGGGATATTTTTAAATCATTAAATGCATTACTCATGTACAGGTGCTTCCGGTAGAGCTTACTCAATTGTCACAACTTGAGAAACTTTATCTTGACAACAACAAGCTAACATTCTTGCCACCTGAGCTTGGTGATCTGAGAAAATTACGAGTACTCAGAGTTGACAACAACATGCTTGCCTCGGTACCTGGTGAGATTTTCATGTCTTGAGTACTGCCTCGTGAGAATGTTAGTCTCTTGTCTTACTTGGAGAAACTGTATTATTTACATGGTTTTCAATAAATACACTGAGCATTCACGTGCAAACAAATCAATCTTTTAGCTGCTGGTGTCATAAGATAAATGTTTCTTGAAAACATTTCCATTTATATGATTTTTGTAGTATTTTTTAGCAGTGGAACTGAGGCAGTGTGTTCAGTTGGTGGAATTGTCACTGGAACACAACAGGCTTGTTCGACCTCTTCTAGACTTCAGGTTGTTTTATTAGGCAACCTTGTATTGATTAATTTGGATTCCAATTCTTTTGTTCTTAATGTTATCCAATATATATGGCAGGGCTATGGCCGAACTACAAGTCCTTAGGTTATTTGGAAATCCTCTTGAGTTTCTTCCTGAAATTTTACCCCTCCACAAACTTCGCCACCTTTCTCTTGCAAATATTAGGATTGTGGCGGATGAAAATTTGAGATCAGTGAATGTGCAAATAGAGGTAGTATATGACAAACTAAGATGAGTATCTATTGCCATTATTCTTCTGAACACATAAAATATCAGTGAAATGTGCCTTTTCTGGTAATTGCAGATGGAAAACAGCTCTTATTTTGCATCTAGGCATAAGCTAAGTGCCTTCTTCTCTCTTATATTCCGATTTTCTTCTTGTCATCACCCTTTGCTGGCCTCTGCACTTGCAAAGATAATGCAAGATGAAGGAAATAGAGTTTTTGTTGGTAAAGATGAGAATGCGGTGCGGCAGCTTATCAGCATGATCAGTAGTGAGCACTGTCATGTGGTAAGTTTAATAGTTCTAGATATCATAATGCATTTATTTGATTTTCTACCCTTGGTGGTTGTGCTAATTCTTAATTTTTTTTAACAGGTTGAGCAAGCTTGCTCTGCTCTTTCTGTTCTTGCCTCGGATATTCTTGTTGCATTGCAACTTATAAAAGCTGATGTTATGCAACCGATAGAATCAGTTCTCAAATCTATGGGTCGGGAAGAGGTACTGTCTGTATTGCAACTTGTGGTGAAGCTGGCATTTATATCTGATACTGTGGCTGAGAAGATGTTGACCAAAGATGTATTGAAGTCACTAAAATGCTTATGTGCCCGAAAAGATCCAGAGGCAAGTTGACTAATCTTTTTTGGTTTGATTTGATTGGTTGGCTTATATTGTTAAGGACTATCTTTCTATCATCTATAGGTACAAAGGCTTGCTCTGTTGGCCATTGGGAATTTGGCCTTCTGTCTGGAGAATCGGCGTATTCTTGTTACTTCTGAAAGCTTGCGAGAGCTTCTCCTGCGTCTGACAGTTGGTACCAATCCACGTGTGAATAAAGCTGCAGCTCGTGCTTTGGCAATTCTTGGTTTGTCTCTAAATTTATGTCATCTTTCTTATTTCTTTCCTTTCTTTTGTTTGATATTATCAGCATCATATTTTAACTTTGAATGTGTTTAGTGAATGCTGGCAGAAAAACCTGATTAATGTTCATGTTTCTTTGTTCTCTGTTTTGTAGGAGAAAATGAAAACCTTCGGCGTGCAATAAGAGGGAGACAAGTGGCAAAGCAAGGACTCCGCATACTATCAATGGATGGGGGTGGGATGAAAGGTCTAGCAAATGTGCAAATTCTAAAGGAAATTGAAAAGGGAACTGGAAAGCGAATACATGAGCTGTTTGATTTAATATGTGGCACATCAACTGGTGGGATGCTAGCTGTTGCTCTCGGGATCAAGCTAATGACTTTGGAAGAATGTGAAGATATATACAAAAATCTTGGTGAGAGTTCTGCCTAGAGAATGGCACGTACTAATTATTTTCATTATTATCAAATTGTTTATTTTCCAAGAACTAGTAGATTAAATGTTTGAATGACTTTTTGGATCAGGGAAACTTGTTTTTGCTGAAACTGTGCCCAAGGATAATGAAGCAGCAACTTGGAGAGAGAAATTAGATGTACTTTACAAGACTTCATCACAGAGTTTCAGAGTTGTTGTTCATGGATCAAAAGTATGAACTCTTTCTTTTGGGTTGCTGGTTTTTTGCAAAGTCTGTTAATATTGTATTTTTTTAGTATTTCCTACGTTTCTCGGAGGCTTGTGGTCAGAATTCTGAGAAGAAATGAGATACTTTAGACCATGCTTTTTAACTTGCTGACCACATCTCTTGATGTGGTCTCGATGATATGAATTCCCTATTCTGCTTGGGTGTCTAATAAAAACTAATCCTTTTTGGTAGGATAGCTTATGCTTTGAAACATATAAAATATAAAACATTCCTAATCTGTCCGCCCCCTGGCCCACAAAAAAATTAAAAAAACAAGCAGCTACTGGCTATTTTACAAGCATATGTATGTTAATCTGTGCCCTAAAAGGAGACATTATGACTTATTGTCTTGCAGCACAGTGCAGATCAGTTTGAGAGGTTGTTAAAGGAAATGTGTGCTGATGAAGATGGGGATCTAATGATAGACTCTGCTGTGAAAAATGTGCCTAAAGTTTTTGTTGTATCAACCTTGGTGAGCATGATGCCTGCACAGCCTTTCATATTTCGTAATTACCAGGTGAGAGGCCAAGTTTCTTGTTGTGCTTATATTGTTGAATGGATGTAAAATCATCTTGGTCAAAAAACAAGGCTGTAAAATCTTATTTGTTCCTGGCTGTTAATGTATTATATTGTTGCAATCTTGTTACAATCTTGTTCTCTTTCTTCTTCTTATTTGCTTATATGGAATCAGTATCCTGCTGGAACACCAGAGGTGCCTCCTGCAAGTGCAGAGTCTCCTGGGGCCAATGTAATAGGGTCACCTACAACAGGTGGTCAATTTGGCTACAAGCGTAATGCTTTTATCGGAAGTTGTAAGCATCAAGTGTGGCAAGCTATTAGAGCCTCATCTGCAGCCCCTTATTATCTTGATGATTTCTCAGATGGTACTATTGCTCTGCCTTTCTCAGCATGGAATTTCTTGTATTTAGAGCTTTAATCTTTTTTTCTTTACCATTTTTTACACTTTTTTTTCTTTCTTGTCCTGCTATATTTCTTAAGATGTCAACCGCTGGCAAGATGGTGCAATAGTGGCAAACAATCCTACAATTTTTGCCATCAGAGAAGCACAACTTTTGTGGCCTGACACAAAAATTGACTGTTTAGTTTCAATAGGATGTGGTTCTGTTCCTCCAAAGGTGATTGCCCTTCTCTGTGTTAATTCTGCAAAGAAATTTTGAAATTGAGATTTTTTTTTTTACATGGATGCTGTCATCCTGAAAGCAGTTACTGTATGTTCTGTATTTGGAAAAAGATCAAGGTCTATGGTGGTAACGCTTGCACTTCCCACCAAATTTCCTTCTTTTGTTCTATCAATATAATAAATTAATATGTGAAGTGAATCAGTATTTTTCATTTTATGCTATATGTTGTTGGATTACGAGGCAAGTTAGTATATAATGTGATATTTTGATACTGCTGTAGTTGCGAAAAGGTGGTTGGCGGTATCTAGATACAGGGCAGGTGTTGATTGAGAGTGCATGCTCTGTTGATCGAGTAGAGGAAGCCTTAAGTACATTGCTCCCTATGATTCCTGAGATACAATATTTTCGCTTTAATCCAGGTATGATGTGAGTTTTAGAGAGTGAAAAGGAAAGAATCTCTGGTTTTCACGTGACTAATTCTGATCAAATAAGGTCTAAACAATGAGCTTTTTTTCTGATTTTTTATTTCCTTTCTTTTTGTTACTTTCTAGGAGAGTATCCCTGGCAGGTAGCTATTTTTGGATAAAAAGCTTTGGCTCCTGAACCCTGATCAGTGTTTTCTGGCTTGTTTTTCAGTTGACGAGCGTTGTGATATGGAGCTGGATGAGACGGATCCAACAGTTTGGCAGAAGTTGGAAGCTGCAGTTGATGAATATATTCTAAAGAATAATCAAGAATTTCGAACTGCATGTGAGAGACTGCTTCTACCTTTCCAACATGAAGAGAAGTGGTCAGAGAATCTTAAATCTAAAGTGAAGACTAAAGAGTCAAAAGAGGGTATTGCTGCTGATAAGATGTCTACTTGCTTAGTGTTATATTTTATGTTTGGTGACCCCTTATTAAAATTAGAGATCTTTCCTATTCTCCTTTACCAGGTGCTAGTGGCCCCGCTTTAGGGTGGAGGCGTAATGTACTACTTGTTGAAGCTTCACAAAGTCCAGATTCTGGCAGAGTGGTGCACCATGCCCGGGCGCTTGAGTCGTTTTGTGCTCGTAATGCGATACGATTATCCCTTATGCAGGGTTTGTCTGGGAATGTGAAGACAGTGCCGGGAACATCATTGGCCACGCCATTTGCATCACCTCTGTTTGGAAGCTTTCCGTCAAGTCCACGTGTATATAGCCCTGATATTGGTCAAAGGATTGGACGAATTGATCTGGTCCCACCTTTAAGTTTAGATGGTCAAACAGGAAAGGCAGTTGCTTCACCTCCGATATCTCCCCGAGGACTTAGACAGCTTTCTCTGCCAGTCCGATTGTTGCATGAGAAATTGCAGAACTCTCCACAAGTGGGTGTTATACATTTGGCTCTTCAGAATGACTCAGGTGGCTTAATTGTGAGGTACTTGCTCCTTTATATTCTGAATTTATTTTCATTGGCTCCTGTTCTTTTTCTCTATGTGGATGGAGGCATGATATTGGTGTCTATTTAGTTGGCACAATGATGTATTTGTGGTGGCTGAACCTGGAGAGCTTGCCGAGAAATTTCTCCAGGGTGTAAAATTCAGTTTATTGTCAACAATGAGGAGCCATCGCAGAAAGGGTGCATCTCTCCTTGCCGATATCTCTACTGTTTCCGATTTAGTTGCTTTCAAGCCTTGTTTCCAAATTGGAGGCATTGTCCATCGTTATTTAGGCCGTCAAACCGTAGTATGCCTCCTTCCCCTCATGATTTTGAACCTATTTTTCATTTGAATTAATAATCTTTATGAAATTGATCCAAATTTCCTTTTGAAGGTTATGGAAGATGATGAAGAAATTGCATCATACATGTTCCGTAGGACTGTCCCCTCTGTGCACGTAACACCCGATGATGTTCGATTGATGGTAGGTGCTTTGCTTCTATTTGATTTGATTTACAATCCTTCCCCCTCTGAATTTCTGGAGCATCACCTAATCTTCCAATCATTTTTTTTTTGGAATGAGGCATGAAATTAATTGCTGGATTCTACAGGAGTTACTTCTGTTCACTACAATAAGTACTGGAAGAATAACCGCCAATAATTATCGCTTTGTATTGCACCAGGCTCTCTTATTTATGGCTTGATATATCTTTGCCAACTTCATTCTTTCTTGAGGGTTTATTTGAATTGCCAGCATATAGTGACACCATATATTGGTGTGGATATAGGAGATTCACAAAGCTCAGATACCTTCCAAGTTTTTTTTTTTTTGAAATAACACTTGCAGAATTTGAGCAATTCCACTAATTGAATTACATTTCTACTGTGATCTCAAAGTATGATGTCTCTGTATGGCTGCATTTTTCATGTCATATTTAATTATATCATATCGATGAAAACTTTGGTCTTGTCTCTGTCCTCGTATTGATGTTTTTTATTAACCTAGGTTGGAGCATGGAGAGACAGGATTATAATATGCACAGGGACGCATGGACCTACACCAGCTCTTATTAAGGCCTTTCTGGACAATGGTGCCAAAGCTGTTATATGTCCTTCAAGCGAACCAAAGGAGTCTCAGATAACATCCCTTGATGGTGCTGGTTGGGAGGTTAATGTATCGGAAAATGGCAAGTTTGAAATCGGGGAAGATGATGCAGAAGACGAGACTGAACCCACGAGTCCTTTAAGTGACTGGGAGGATATCGACAATGAGAAAAACTTGGACCGGAATTTGTGTTTTTGGGAGGATAATGAGGAAGAACTGTCACAATTTGTGTGTCAGTTGTATGATTCCTTGTACCGGGAAGGCAGTAACGTCAATGTTGCTCTGCAACATGCTCTTGCCTCACATCGAAGATTGGGGTACGTGTGCCATCTCGCCACCATACAATAATTTACTTAATCTTTACAGTTTACACATATCAACTAGAAAGACGAAAAACAAAAGCAAAACAGAGGATGGGGGATGTTAAAAACAGAGAGATAGGGAGAAAGAGAGGGAACATGTTTATGTTGAGAGAGTTATGGTGGATATCCAATTTTGAGGCGGACTAATACATGTACTATCTTCTTCTGGTGATCATCGATTTATACTTGGGTCAAGCTTATGACACTGGATTTTTTCCCCCCAACAAGTGAAAAGTATACTGTTGGACTGTAAATTCTGTACACGGAAAAAAATAAATTATTGGCGAGCCCTTCGAGTTTTTGGTCTCAGTTTCACAATTGTACCACCCGGATGGTTAGTGGTGACCATGCCTTCCAAGGAAAGTGTTGCTACATTATCTCTGAATGTATGGGAAAGTGTTTTTTTTGTTGTTGCAGGAAGTGAATTTGGGATTTTAAACACGAGGTTGATGGAAGTGAGATATAATTTCAAAATACTCTTCAATATCATCCTCGTTGTCTCCCCACTGTTGCAACCATATCCGCTGCGCTCATTGGTGCGCGCCATCACAACTCTTTCAAAGAGCAAAATGGTCCATATGTTTGAGCTCTAATGGAACCGGAACAATCCCATTGGTGGTGGCATGGAATCCAATTTCACCGAGAACTCGGATCCACACTACCAAACACTCGAAATTTACTGATTCCACTTCCACTTTTGCCCTCCAATTTTCTGCTACCAAAATGGGCATAATTGAATTGCTGAGTAAATTCGCTTTGATGATCACAATGCAAAAGGCCTTATTCTAACATAAGCCCTTCAAGCACACCACTCCACTGATTTATACAAATTTGGTTTACTATAAATTTTATAATATAGTTGATTGATATATTGAAGTTGGGATGAGTACATTGCTCTGAAACATATTCAAAATCATCAGACATGGTAACTTTTTTTAAATTTCCTAACTGTTGAATTCCCTGACTTCAATAATGGGCGTTTCCTATTCAATTACTGCCAATTATCAACATCATTTCAATCACTTGCAAGGATGGATGAACGTGCTAAAAGTTGGCCTTCATGAAAAATAATGCATCATGTCCTATTTCAAATATATTTTTTCAAAAATAAAGACAATAATTTAAAGTAAAATAATGATATGAGATAGAGCAAGAAAAGGTAAAGACAAGGGACCCCATATGCCCTGAAAGCACCGAACCCCTCTCTTCCCTTTAGCCATGGCATCAGGCATGAAAGGTGGACACTTAACTTTGACCCCAACACACATTACATCACCACACACAAAACTGAGCGCTTCTCGACATTTAAAAAATTTTCCAGCAGCCACGATTCCTGAACCTTGAACTGGATATCCTGGATGATCATATCAAAAAAAAAAAAAAAAAAAAAAAAAAAAATCCAGTGTACATTTGTATTAGTAATTGCCATGGTATTAATTGGTCTAGTCAAGAGTTTTAGATAGGTTAATTAAGTTGAATTTCATATTTTTTATTCAAATATTATTTTAATTATGTCCGGCCTAATCCCTGATTGCCCCCAAACAACTGACCTTTGAACTACTGTTATGACTAGTTTATTAACCTTTATGATTTTCAGTATCGTGGTAATTGGACGCTAATTAATTTTCATTGAAATTTTAGAACACTCTATTAAATTGCAATAAATATATTTTTGTCTTTATTATAAATTTTGATAACAAGCTGTGAATAAAATTTTTATATAAATAAAGTTTGGTGATTGTGTACTGTGAATCTAAGATCAACCAAACTACTTGTGTGCAAAATAAGCAAAGGAGTATATGACATGAGAAGTCAAAAGTGCATAGGAAGTGAACAAGGTTTCATTCATTGCAGAAACCAGGAGGAATTTCATGATCATGTCTCTTTTTTCTTTCCTTCTTTCTTTTCCCTTTTTTTTTTTTTGGAAAAAATGGTTCCATCCATGATTGGAATTTTCATGCTTTCCATAAAGTGTTTTGAGCATCTACTATTCAATTAATGATAGTAAAAGATGAGCTGGGCGTGATGCTCCAAATTGAAAATGTATATTGAACCCATCATCAGAGCTTCTTTTTTATTTCCAAAAAAGAAAACTTTTTTTTTTTGGTCTAGAATCCTATTTTTGAAGAATGAGAATTATTGTTGTCAAAACTGAAGAATTGACTCTCCAAATTTATTGTTTTTATATCATGTCGAATCATAAGTAAACTCGTTAAACTTATAAGTTTATACATTGAGTTTACCGTTTTTATATTTTCATCTTACAAAATCATATAAACTTGCTCTTAAACATGTATTGACTTTTTCAATTTGATCTTACTCAGTGGCTTTATATATGAATTTTATAGAAATTTCTTTGTTTATCATGAATGTTGATGGATTTAACTTTAATTATTTGGATTTAAAATATATTTAAATCAAATTGTTATCATTTTTAATTTTAATTATTTAATTATACAATATTAATACCTATTTAATGATAAAAATAAATTTTTACAAGTTTATTATTTAAAATTCATTATAATAAGACATATTTAAACTCATGAGTTCGACAGAACAATACACAAACTAAACGAGTAACATTATTTATGAACAATCTCAAAAACATATTTCCCAAAATACTTAAGAATGCAAGGAAAAACAAAATCAAACCATCCATATAACATATCAGAATACTGTTTAACAAAAGGCAAAGAACCATGATGCACTATAAAAGCAGAGCCATAGGTAAACAAAATTCAGGGATATGCTTCAATGGGGACTCCTCCTCCAGCGGCGATAGGAACCAGAGGCACTGTAGGATCTCTGGTGAGGAAGGAAATCGAATACTTCACCATGTTCGAGTTAGAGAGAAGAGGTTGTCGTTCAGAGAGACAACAACAACAACCTCGTACACAAGTTGTGGACCAGGTTTCTGCAAGAGGATTCTCTAGTTGCAGACCAAGTTTCTGGGTGTCACTAATGACCTGGAAGAGGAAGAAGAGAAGATTGTCAAGTGGGTTTCTGCCAAAAATCTGTTCTGTTTCAGAAGTTGCAGAGACCCATCATCTGGACAGAATCCCAGGTTTCAGCTACAGGATCCTCACTAATGATATCAACCACTTCGGAGACTGCAAGGATTGTGTGATATGATCTGACATGACGATATTGATATCATGTCTCTTTCTTGTTACAGTAATTAAGCAAAGGTAAATTGTATTTTACCCCTTTAATTTTCTTGTGGCTTTTTTAAATCTTAAACCAGTGTTGGAGACTCTTGTGGATATTGCTGCCAGCAAGCTAGACTGAGATTGTTATATATATCAATTTGGCTTTCTTTGCTCTTCTCTTGTTCTCTATTCTTTTAGATCGCACATATCAAAAAGATTTGCTCAAAGTTTTGTTAGAACATGACGTTAACCAAAACAAGAGTGGTACAGAACTACACTAATCATCAACAAAAGGCCTAATTTATTGGGTCATTTAAACAGAACTACAATACTACCACCCTTCTTAAATATAAAAGTTAAACAAGGGGTTCATTTTACTTCTAAATATAGAATTTCAATTCACTTTGTCCTTCAAATTTATACCTTTATCCTTGAAATATCCCAATTGATTACACGGGTTTGCATTTAAAGGAAGTTTACAGTATACATGATTAAAAAGGATATTTCAAGTAAACTAACACATATTTGTTATATATAACTAACTTAACTAATTTCTTTTATCTCTCTAAGTTAGTTATTTAGCTCGTATATTACTGATTGGTGGAAGTGCAACTAAGCACATTGATCTCTGCAACACATTCTTTTTTGGTTCATTTTCTTTAGTTTGAATCAAGTTCCTTTTCCTTTTGGAGTCGCCCATGATGTTGCTACAATTGATGATGGTCGACACTTGAACTTGCAATTCTTGTTTGTTGATGTTGTAGATTGTTGTTGTCGTCTACACGTGAGCTTCCTATCCTAAATGATTCGACATGGCCTGCAATTTTTACAGATTCTCCTTTGTTTAATTCACCATTATTTTTCACTGGGATTATAATGTGCTGAAGCGCTGTTACTACATCACTCATTAAAGGTCTTGTGTCTGCTTCTTCTTCCAGACACATGGCTGCCACTGCAAGTGCTTTGAACAGTCCCTTCACTGGGAACTTATCCTTTAACAATGGATCTGCCATTAGTGTGAACTTCTCTCTGTCCTCTAGCAGTGGCTGTGCCTGCAACATTAACATTATTATGTTCAGTGTTCACAGCCTCAAATTTTCACAATAACTATATGTGGATCCCATACATTGCATGGAGTTTGAGAAACGAGTTATACTAATCCTAATCCTTTGATTCCTTTTTTACATACGATCCTTTGGGTCTTGGATTTTGATTTAATTAATGTGTGTGATTGGTAGGGTGTTATGTAAGGAATTATATGATGGCATGTGAGGTAACAGCTTTAGGATTAAATCATGCTCAAACAGCTAAAAGTGAAATGATGGTAGACTTTATTTGCTTTTTAAATGGAATAAACTAACAATTTGGATCTCAGAATATTACAAGACAGGTTTAATTTTTAAAAAAATACTATAATGATGAGTGATATTCTCCATCTGGAAGAATATAATCAAACGTTCAAAATTAAGCATATGACAAGAACTTATATATATGTCCAGCTAAGTATGAAGTTTTTTCTATTTTTAAGAACATTATATTTCCTCCCTACTCTAGTCAATTAATCAAGCTAGAAATAAATTTGATAATACTTTCTTAGGTAATTCAATTCAATCCAATCCAACCCTTAATATTGAATCAACTAGTTACTTTTTTATGACATTAATCATATTCTCTAATCTAACCTTACATGAAGTAAGGAGAGAGATAGGTAGATAATAATAATAAATCCGTTAATTACTCTATCTATATATATAGGCCCCACAAAAGTGAGAGATGCCCTTCTTCTATCTATTTCTCTTTTCACCTCATGACATGAATTTAGCTCAAAAGACTGCATGATTACTACCTATATATATATATAAAAGAAAGATGGAAATAACATACCCAATCAATAAGGTTTTGCTCTTCTTCAGCTCTAGAAGTATCATAGACTCTTCTTCCGGTGATGATCTCCATTAAAACGACTCCAAAACTATAAACATCAGATTTGGTAGTGACCCGACCCGTCAAAGCATACTCAGGTGAACAATACCCAAAAGTGCCCATCACCCTGGTGGACACATGGTCCTTTCCTTCTTCTGTGGGTCCCATCTTGGCCAGCCCAAAATCTGACAGCTTCGCATTGAAGTTCTCATCTAAAAGTATGTTGGATGCCTTCAAGTCTCTGTATATTATGGGTGGATCTGCTTCTTCATGCAGATACTCTAATCCTCTCGCTGCTCCTTCTGCTATTTTCATCCTCGTTTCCCAATCCAGTCCCTCCTTATCTTCTAAATCTGATATATAGTTCAACTATAAGGTTCATTACTAAGACTCTTTTAGGTATTATTATTATTATTAGGATAAAACTTTGGTCAAGTTGCTTATATCCATTATATCAAGTTCTTCAATCACGTTTATTATAATTGAGAGTGAAACTTGGAATAACGGTAAGGTTGCTGTCATGCAACCTAGAAATCACTGGTTCAAATCCTAGAAATAGCTTCACCGATTGTGTGAGTAGGGCTGCGTGTATTTATCACTCCCCATACCCCTATCTGGTGGAAGCCTTATGCATTGGATCGTCTCTACTGTGCCCCAATTTTCCTCTACTTCCGTAGAAAATGGGTGATATTTTGATATCTTATGGACAATAAACGGCATTGTTTTCAATTTTCTATGATTTCAGCACAATTTCTTTTCCATGAAAAGTATTAAATCTTTGAAAAACCGGGGGCAGTAGGGACCCCCCTTCGGATAAGACTGTATGCATCTTTCACCTCCCAAACCCTATCTAATAGGACCATTGTACACCAGGCCATGTGTTTTTAGTTGTTAAAATGCATATGCATACTTATAAATTCACCTATGAACTTAAGATAATAGATATAAGCAACTTGAAGTAAGTTTTTGTGGTTACAATTATATGTGTGCGTATGAGCTTGACAAGTTTTTGTGGTTAATACCTAGAAGGTGACTTTCGAGGCTGCCATTGACCATCAATTCATAAACCAACATCTTTTGATCTCCTTCGACACAATAACCTATGAGCTTGACAAGGTTGGGGTGCTTCACCAAACTCAACGTTATGACTTCTGAAAAGAATTCTCTACTTCCTTGCAATCTATTCCTGTCCAGTCGCTTCACAGCCACAGCCTGTAAACATTCCAACATTTATATAACTCTTCTTGTCAAAACCATGTTAAGTCTCAAACATATATTCAAGTGTTTGAGAGAGAGAGAGAGAGAGAGAGACTTGATCAAGGCTTTGTAAGTATCCTTTGTAGACACTGCCAAAACCACCTTCACCGATCAAACGGTCAGGACTGAAGTTGTCTGTTGCAGAGGCCAGTTCGTGAACTGTGAAGATTCGCACATTGTTCTTCGCTGTTCCATATTTTCTTATCTCAGCTGTAATGTGTCTTTGTCTGCTGCTACCTGCATTTCAGACCTTGCATGCGTTTATATATATATACATGCATATATCAAATATTTTCCATGTTTACGTGCAACACTTTACTTCAATCATTATATTCCTCTTATTTACTACCTTTAATCCTAAATATAGGATCTAATTGAATTTATTATTGGGAGATTAAGAAAGTTAATTAAATTTTTTTAAAGTATTTATATTTATTATTTTTTTCTCCAAACTAATTTATCTGACTTATATATAATTTAATCGTACATAGTATATAATATGATTAAATAACTTATTTAGTTTCTTTAATCTCACAAAAAAAATTAACTAGGTCTTATATTTAGAATCCAAGAGAGTATTTTTTTTTCTTTCTATTCTCTAATATACTGAGGATAGCTAGGAGTTTAATTTCACCATGTTTGAAAATTGAAGAACTTCATTCAAAAAAAAAAAAAAGAAAGAAAATTGAAGAACTTTATTAAAAGCTGGGCAGATCCAAGAGTACCGTGTTTTCCAGATATTCTAGATCGCATGATTTAAATATAATTAATCAAAGGGTTAATATAACTTTTAGTCCATGAAGTTTGATACAATTTTGGTTTTGGTCCCTGAAATTTCACCCGATTTTGATTTTGATTCCTCAAGTTTAAAAATGACTTGGTTTTTTTTTCCAGGTCGAGTCGGGTTTCATAACTGGGTCACTAAGTTCTTGTCAAACTTAAGGGACCAAAATCAAGTGAAACTTCAGGGACCAAAACTACCGATTTCAAACTTGAGGGACCAAAAACACCGATTTCAAACTTGAAGGACCAAAACCAAAATTGGATCAAACTTGAGGGATCAAAAGTTATATTAACCCTTAATCAAAGGCAGCGATAGAAATTAAAACTTTAATAATAAGTTTGATACTTCCTCTCGTTCTTGATATAAGGTATAGTGAATTTTTTTTAAAATATAAATGAAGTCAAATAAATTATTTTAAAGTATTTATATTTATTTATTTATATCAAACTAATTTATTTGATTTATAAAATGATATAATATAGTACATAGTATATACTATGATTAATAACTATTTTATTTATCTTTTTAAATCTCACCTAAAAATAATCAATTGGGTCTTATATTATAAGTAGAGGAGGTAGTATTGTTTAATCTCGCACCACCGGCGATCAAATCTTCTGACATTTTTAGTACGATGAAGAACTTCACGGACGTACGTAATTATCGTGTCTTCTGCAGAAATTGTAAGGAAATAATAGAAGAGACCGAGTAATATTTTGTACCTTTTTTGGAAGAGAGAGCCCCAAGAAAAGATCTGAAAGTGGATTTCCTGGAAGGTGCATAATCAATGGAATTTCTGCCCAAAGGAACCGTTTCAAGTTCATGCTTATTATTGCAACATGGGAAACAATCCATTTTCTTTCTCTTCTTGGTGTCACCCTTTTGAAAACCCTAAATCTATATATCAGATTAGGCAACCACAAGATGGTGATGATCAAGAATCTGATATGTGTTATAGGTTTTGAGGATCATGAGAAACTGTTGAAAGATCATGTTAGGGGCTAGGGTTAGATTTTATTCGACTCAAATTGGGTTTGACATCTGTGTTTAATTCGTTGGCTGCCAAAAATGGATGCCAATGTTTAGTTGTTGGTGGGTTGTTATATACAGGAGAGAGCTTGTTAGTTTATTTAGTTGTGCATGGCAAATTATAAAAGCAGGAAAAATATAGTTATATATGTCCTGTTATTGTACTAATTATAGATTATAGGTGAGAATATGTATGTGGATAAAGGTTGGATTGTACCCTTCCCTGCTACTCAGTGATGCTTAAAATGTTATGTTTAATTATATGGGAATGTTTGGTTGGGTGTTTGGGCCTCCTATAAGCCCGATTGAGGAGGAAGAAGCTCGATTGGCACAAATCTGACTTTTGTTATATGTTTGGTTGGACGTTTGTTAAATTGTCTTATGGTTAAAATAAAGAGCTTTTTCAAAAAGCTCCCTAGTCCAACTTTCAACTTATAGCTAATGTGATTTTATTATTGTTATTGGCATTAAACGCAGTCCATCCTTTTTTTTATTTATCTCTCTTTTCTTCTCTTCTCCGACTCGCCTTTGTCTCTGCTTGAAGAAAAAAATGTCACCACTCTCACTGCTAATCTTCCCTCTCTCGCTAGTCACCTGAAACTCGTTGCAGGTGGATCTTTTGCTTCAGTTCAACCGTGTGTTCTGTGGGTCCTGTTGTGGGCAGTGGTTGGCGGTGGCGGTGATTTGTCGTGTTGCTCCGTGTAGCCTTTGCTGCTGGTGTTGAAGTTTGACTAGTATTGTGGAGTTTGGTGGGAAGGTTCTCGCTCAACTTATGCAAATCTATTCCATCATCCTTGCCCAGAATTCTAAAAAATCCAGTGACGAAATTGACCTATCCAACCTTGGCGGCAGGATGAACATCTCCCGCCACCATGCCCGAATATTCCATGACTTCACGCATCGTCATTTCGCCCTAGAGGTTCTCAGTAAGAACGGTTGTCTTGTTGGAGGTGTCCTCAACCTCCTGGGTAATCCACCCGTGAAGCTGGATTCTCAACATTTGCTTCAAATTAGAGACAAGGAATTTCATTTTTTGTTACCTGTGAGGAGTATTTTGGGAGGCCCGCTTGGGCCCAAGCATTATATGAATCATTCATTAGCGGCGGCCGAAGGGGTAGTTCCGCCACTCTATAATTATCATGCGACCAATATTGCACCAGGGGGTGGGGCATTGGTGAAGAAAGGACGGAGGGATTACTACGACGATGATTTTGAGGATGATGATGACATTGGTGGCACTAGTAGCAATGGGAAGAAGATAAAGAGGGATATGAAGGTTATGGGTACGACGGCTCTGGTGACAAGGCTTCGCTGTCAGGTGCGTTGGGTTAGTTTTTCATTATGTTTCTGCCTTGTGCATTTCTTGTAATTGACATTTACTATGACTTCTTGTTTTTTTATTAAAAATTTTTATGTTTGGTTTTATAAGAACTACTTCGGCTTATTTGATAACTGAGGTTTCTCACAAGAATTTGGTGTTTGACATTTCAGGTTTTTCTCCAAAAAAAAAAAATTCATGACATGATTAGAGATCAACTTATACAGACATGTGATCAAATTAGTTATGTAATATTTTTTTATCAAATTATGTATTTTGGTACCGCATTTTCTAACTTAAATTTTTCCACTTGTTTATAATATTAAATATATTTTTTTTACAATTCTCACAAAAGCACTATTACAATCACTAATCTAAATAAGTTTTGACTTTCACAAAAACACTTATACAATCGTCAATCCAAACATATATCCTTATAATCAATCAAATTTTCAAATAAAGACTTGTAACTGACTTTTTCAATTGTTTCCGGCATAAGTCCTTGTAACGTCCACCAACAAATGGTAGATGGTTGCAAGTTATGGGCTAGGGTTGTTTTTTCTTTTGGTTAAGGACATATTGGTAGTTTCAAATCATAAACACAATTATTAAATAAGATAAATGCGTATACATACCGAACAAACTTTTAATTCCCTTCTTCTCTTGTTCTACTTTTATTTCCATTTTCTTTTTTATTTCTACTTTCACTTTTATCAAAACCTCTTAACTGAATTCCTATAGCATTCATGACCAAGTTCATAAATTCATTGTATATAAACATGTTTATAAATTCATTGTATATTTATATTTATCTAAACTATCTACAAAATTCCTATGGCATTCATGACCAAGTTCACAAAATCTTGACTCATGCAAACCTGTGATAAATATGAAAGGAACATTGGAATCCATATTCATAACCGTAAAACCTTATGCACTGAAAAACCCACTTCAATTGGAAGCAAGGGTTTCCTACACAGGTCAGCATTCATGCAACCAATCCTATGCCTTTTTATGATAAATATTAAAGGAACATGGGAATTTAAATTTATACCCGTCAAACTTGTAACAAATTTAAACCACTATTGTGCTCCTCTATAAACCAGAGTAAACAAAAAAAAATTATCTCCCCTAGAACCCACCCCAATCTAACCTAACCTAAACTCCAACCAAATAAAGCCTAAAAGACAAGAGAAACAAATAGACTAGAGCAACAGATCATATGACAATAAAAGACAAGAAAAACAATAAAAGCCATCAAACAGAGCAAACCAGAGCAACAAATCAACAAAACTTGAAGCAGAAAAAATGAACTGAAATCTGAAAACCAAACGCAGACCACCCAAACATCAAAGAAAGCAAAGTGATCAACAAAAGGAATAGAGATATAGAGCAAGAATGGGGAAAAGACATCAAAGCAAGGAAGGCACTGTGAAAGCAAAATACCAGACTAGCCGATCAAACAACTCTGAATCGACGCTTAAAAATAGAGCACACCAGAGCAACAACCACTGACCACAGGACTTCCGGCCAGTACACGAGCTCCAGCCACTACTTCAGATCTGTCGACCATAAATGCAAACCAACGGATCCGAGAACTAACTCTAAGGACAAGCCTTTCGAGCACCACACGACACCCAGCTGCACAGGGGATGGCTCAGCGATCGGCAACGGGCACCCACCGACAGCCAATGACTTCTTTAGAGCTCCGACGACTCTAAAACTCAATGGTGCTCAAGCAGTTCTTACGTGGAAGGATGAAGAAATAAGCAAGGGCAAACAGAAGCCAACCTCTCAACTTGTCAACACACACTGACGGAGACCTCGAGTTGCCACCACCGATGGCCTCTTCCACTCAACAGCGCTAATGCTGTGAAGATCAAAGGATGAAGAACAAGCACTCGACAAGGCTTTGTGACAGGCAACTGAGGAGTAATGGGACGATCGGTAGATGAGGGTGGATCGATTGCGTTTAATGCTCCAACGGTCACAGGCAAAATTCTTAAATGCCAAGTTGTGAAGTTGCACAAATTCAAACTTAATATCAACGATATTAAGTTGCACATATACTACAAAATTTTCATTGTTTTTATACGAGTATATTATCGATGCATGACTAATGATATTATATAGAAAAAATTGTTGACATTTTCTCATTGTAAAATTTGTTACCAACAATACTTGAGAACTCAGGTTCTTGAGCGAATATAACTCAGTATATAGTTACATAATTTTTTTGCCAAAAATATATTGAACATAATTGAAGAAGATTAGCTGCATTTAAGTTCTTTAACAAATTTCAAGTAGCTTTGGGTAATTAGTCTTATAATGTGGAATCTTTCAGTGAATTTCCCATTTTTTATAGAAAATAATTTTTCCATTATATTATAATATGTTTAAAACCACTGACATGTAAAGTAAAAAAATTATGGTCTGGCAAAAAAGGTTAAAAAACAAAATTGTGTTACGGGCATTTCATACTTTTGGATCTATGAATATACGGGCTTATGTTTGACCCACAAAACAGTAATGGGCTTTTATAATTTGGAGGCTACCCAGAACTACTGGCCCATTTTCCAGCTAAGAATTGGAAAACAATTAAGAATAATCTGACTGGTTCGTGATATGACACGCGCTACTTGATTAGCTGGCTTTCGTCACCTCGCTTTTATGAAGAACCAGGAGATGTTTCCCAAAGCCGAGTCTCCCAGAACCGGAAAGAACAATACTATGGAGCTGTTTGTTTGGGCGTTACGATTGCTTATAAGTTGTTTTTTACGTAAATCGAGACACAACCCCTCTCACATATTTACTTCGTATACCGTAAATCACTATTAAAAAGTAACTTATAAGCAATCGAATCGCTGAAACAAACAGGCACTATCTCTCCTCTTAACGTAGGGTGCGTTCGCTACTATTCCCTTGCTTTTTGATCGGTCTTCTCCTTCCAATTCTCATACTAGCTCTCTGATTCTTCACAAGAAGCTTCTCGAAGCTTTCGTATTTGTTGTTGCAATCTTTCGAGACAGAAATTAGGGGAAGAACAAAATGGCTCAAGCAGTCGAAGAATGGTATAGGCAGATGCCCGTAATTACGCGCTCGTATCTCACTGCAGCTATCGTCACCACTGTCGGCTGTTCTCTTGATGTACGTCTATGATTATCTCCTTTCTCTAGTGTGACGCTTTTCTCATTTGTCCCAAACAAGGGTTTTGCAATTTTTATTCGACCCTTTAAGGGTTTGTAATTTACTATTTGAAATGAGTCGGCTTCATTGTTCCCTTTTGAGATTGGAGTCGACAACATCACACGTGTCGTTCTTCTTCTTCCCCAAAAGTCTAAACCCCTTCAAAACCTTCGCTCTTCGGAGTTGCCAATTTCTGGATCGCTTTTTCTAGAATGCCTCGACGATGGTACTCTTCAGGCCCCTTAAGTCTATAACCCACAACACTAACACCAAAAATCGATCCTTCCTCACGTTATCGACAACAGCCACTTCCTCATTCTCTCGTTGTGCTTCTCCTTCTCACCCACTTTTCCGATTGCCTTCAAATAACGGTCCTCACAGATTCTTTCCTCCTCTTTCCCAATGGATTATCCCGTTTCAGCAAGGTCCTCTATTCCTCGCTTGCCCTCCATGGAAACTCTCTCAATCCGCCACTCCTCTGTACCTGCAAGGAAATGGCTTCGTTCGACGAAGGGTTGAAGCGTTGAATTTGAATCTCAATTTACTTCGGGCTAGAACCCGTTTTCCTCTCAAATTGTTGGATCGGGTTGATTCCAACTCGGCCGAGTCTTCCGAGCACGATCTTGTTGACAGTTTCTTTAATGCGCCAAACTTGATCTCCTTCAGTCGATTGATTTCTGGCCCAGTTCTCGGATGGTACGTTCACTCGCCCTTTCCCCTCTTTGATGATAGGTTTATGCGTTCTTTTATGTTTTCTTTTCATTTCTAGCAATTTTGTGTTGAAATGTGAAATTAATGGGGGAAAATGAAGGTGATACTTTCTTGTACTTAAAGATATAAGAATAAACGTATCACTGAGCTCATTAATGTGGAATTCACTAATGCCTCAGATGGAAACAAACAACTGAATGGGCTGTAGGCAGATGACAGAAGCTTTGCTGATTGCTTTTGTTCCTTGTAGTCTTTATTGAAATTTTGCTTTTTCTTATGTTTGAGTTCATTAGTTTAGGCCATCGGTAATGAAATGTTGATACTTATCTTTTTTGTGAATAAGTTATGACATGAAGAGGCCCTAATTGCATCGGTAAAATTTCCAAACTTTTGGTTGCTGTTGATTGCTTGTTTAATGATGCTCTTGTTTGCGTGGTAATTTTGTCCAGGATGATCACAAACGAGTTTTATACTTCATCGATGATAGGGTTAGCCATCTCTGGAGCAACTGATTGGGTATGAAAACATCCTTTTTTTCAAAATAATTATTGATATTGAAGCAATCCACTCCTTAAAGAATAGAAGTTACGTACTAAATGTCTTTCTCTTCTCATATATTCCAGCTGGATGGATATCTGGCTAGGAAGATGAAAATAGATTCTGTGGTGGGTTCCTATCTCGATCCTCTTGCAGACAAGGTACAAATTATATACTCTCCTTCCTAGTTCAGTGTCATTTCACTTGAGGTTGCCACATTTTTTGGATGATAGAACCAACCTTTGGCTCTATTTTTCTTGATGATTTTTTATCTTCAATTAATGGTGCAGGTACTTATTGGTTGTGTTGCGATTGCAATGGTACATCAAGATCTATTGCATCGTAAGTTGTTTCAATTAAAATGATTGTTGTATTTTTTTCATCAGGTAAGCTATGAGAAAAACACATTACTCTGTATCCCTTGATATATCGTTGAAAGTATTCTTTTTGGTTTTTTTGTGCTTTGAAGCTGGACTTGTTGGACTTGTTGTGTTCCGAGATGTCTTCCTTGTTGGTGGTGCAGTGTATTTAAGAGGGAGCAGTTTGGGTTGGAGGGTAAGAATAACGTGGTTCTCAAGTTTTCATTTTTGCTTGAGAAATTGTGTACTCCGTAGTTTTCTTATGGAAAGCTTATTCATGTTCTGCTTCTCTCAGTGGAAAAGCTGGGCCGATTTTTTTAACCTTGATGGAACTAGTCGTCAAAAGATTGAGCCACTCTTTATTAGCAAGGTAAGCATTTTGAATGTTTTGGTTATTGTACAGTGCATGGCTTTGCACATTAGGCAGGGAAAAGATCATATAATACTAGATGACATCATGCTTATCAAATTGGATTCATGTCTTAGGATGAACTTTTTATATGCATCAACAGAACATAAGTAGTTTTACAGCCTTAGATTCTGAATTCCCTTCCAGATCCATATATCAGGTAGATTGACTATTGGAATTCGGTATCAGTACATGATATGTTGACTTGTGCATACATATTAGCATTCCCATGAAATGCAACAGTATCGGAAGTACGACTGAACCCATTGTATAATAGATAATTGGAATAATTAAAAACCAAACTGTCTGTCAATGGATGCAGAGAAAGTCTTTGCCTGTCATTGTTGTAAACAATTTGTAGTTGTATTGGGTTTAATCCCTTATTTAAATACCTACCTCCATCCCTGGTCCCAAACACAAGAAGATTAAAAAATTGTACTGCATATGATTATGAAGCACAAGATAGGCTGTGTGCATAGAGCGCAGTTCTTTAGTTTTGATTTTAACTATGAATGTGGACAGGTTAATACAGTGTTGCAGTTAGCATTAGTTGCTGCAGCTCTTCTTCAACCAGAGTTTGGAACCCAAGAGACTCTATCGTACATTACATATCTGAGGTAATTATTGAGGCCAGAATTTTGGTTTTTGCATGTGCTTATAATCCTAGCAAGTATTCCTAGATGCTAAAGTTGTGCTTTTTAACTTGGTGCAGTTGGTTAGTAGCTTCAACCACAGTAGCATCAACTGCTGCATATGGAGCACAATACGCACGGAGATCCGCTCTTGCATCGAAGTTAGTTTAGTTGTTCCTCCATCCAGCTAACTACGTGAAGCCACACCCTTATTTAAGAAATTTAGGGATCATATAGAGTCTGTATCTAATTGTTCACTGTATTAACACCGAGAGATCGTGCATTGAGTTATTTCAATGCACACTGTCATGACGGACGGAAGATTTTGTTTATTAAATGCAATTTTCAATTTAATAAGAATATAAAAGGATTTTGTGTACTAAAGGAAAATTATAATTCTTGTATGATTATAAAATCACATACCATTGGCATTTTGGTCCCTAAGTCCAAGGAATTTAATTAAGTTCATTGAGAGGGTAAGATGACATGCATCAAAGAGATTGTCTAAGAGATTACACAAGAAACTAAACGCATAACTTAGAGATCGATTTGTGAAGGTAACAGAGACTCACAGAAAACTTTCACGTTTCTTACCCGAAAATGGAAAACCATATAAGATCAAGTGATCAACAAAGAGCAGTACACAAAATTGAATTGGCAGAATATCATTTAACATGGACTTTTAGCAATAACCCAAGTGTCAGAGAGAACAATGAAACTGCATGATGGGGCCAATTATTCCTCAAACAACTCGTCCAGATATAAATCTTCAACAAGAAGAAGAATTGATTGATATTCGGCAGATGAAATGACCGAAAGAACTTACCCACACTGGTCAAAAAAAGAAAGAACTTACCCATGACTAAAACGTAGAGTCATTTCTGTAAACTTTCCTCTGATAATTGATCTTTAAGGGTTCCGTCTGAAAGATCAAATATTTATGCTATCCTAGGTGTTCATTATTGAGGCAATCCAGCTTCAATTTCATCCCATTTATCACTATTTTCCGTAAATTTCTCCTTGATTTGCTTGATAAGATCTTTAGCTTCATCAACCTTCGAAATGCGGACCAGTCCATTCACAAGTTTTTTCATCGACGAAAACACAGGAATCCAATTCTTTTCCATGCTTTCTTTGGCAATCAGTAAAGCAGTCTCGAAATCTCCACATTGGCACAAGAAGTAAACCAAAGTAAAATAGCAATTGCTATCCGGCTTGAAACCTCTCTTTTTCATGTCCTCGAACAATTTCTTCGCTTCCTCAAAGTGGTCGTCTTTACATAGTCCATGAATCAATTGCGAGTAAGTATCTGAATTCGGCTTTCTACCCATGGATATCATTCCATCAAACAAAGCCTTTGCCTCCGATGACCTCTTCAATTTACAGAGACTCTGGATCCTAATATTATAGGTGCTTAGACTCGGTTTAATGCCATGCTTCTTCATCAACTCCAACACCTTCCCGACCTCTTCAAGCTTCTCCTCCTTGTAAAATCCCGCAATCCATGTATTGAAAGTAGTCGCATTTGGTATAACAGACTTCCTATCCATCTCGGCCAACACGGAATACACAGAACTAGACGAACCCGACTCACAGAAAGCCTTAATTACTGTATTATAGGTATCAAGGTTCGGCTCTATTTCATAAATCTTAGGGAACTCAAGATAAATTCGGCTTACCTCCTTAAAATTCTTGGCCAGAATACCAGCGAACAGAAGAGCATTAAGCGATTTAACCGACCGATGAATGCCCAATTCCTCCATTTCCTTGAAACTACGAATAGCATGGTCAAGCATGTCAGCTTGGCCGTACAGAACAATCGCGTGCGATACGTACCGCTCATTCCTCAGGTCAGGTCGCGTCTTCAGTTCCTCAAGGAATTGACGGATTCCCTCGAAGTGGTTGAACTTGGAGAGCTTGGAAACAGCGAGGGAGAAAGTAACTCGATCGATGTGCGTTACGGGAGTGAGTGAAGCAGCACGGCAAATTCCGAGGATGCGTTCTGGATTCTTCTCAGTTTTGATAAGACTGAGGGCGGCTCTGGATTTCTCGATGGAGGAGAGAAGCTTGGATGAGTCAGCAGATAGGATTGTTGAATAATGGCGTTTGGGGTAGGCTTGGCGAAGCCGACAGAATATAGACATTGTTGGAGATGGAGATTAAGCTCAAGGTATAAGCCCAGCTAGGGTTTTTCAGTAGGGACGATGCAGGAATGAAGAAGGCGAGTGTGAGTTTTGAATTTTGATCCTCGAACCTCGATAGTGTGGAGAAACAAAAATCTTTTGCAGGCATGCGTATGCGCTATTGGAAAGTCCACTAATCCTAACCGTTTATTTTAACAGGTCATACAGATATGGGGTAGATGTACGACAGGATCAAACAAGTTTACAAGTTGACATTCTCAAATCTCAATTCACATATTTTCATTCCGGACACCAAAATGTCTTCAATTTTTCTTTTTAATTTTTTATAGCTCAAAGGATGGAAATAGGCCATGACACTGATTGACAGGAGTCTATGATCTCCCTATATAAAGTCTGACATAATTTATTTAGTAAAGAGGTTAATATGTAATGTTTGTTTTTAAAAGCCCTAATCTATAAGTCTATAAATTTAATCTACTTAATTTTTTAAATTTATACTATCATATAAGTGTGTGTATAATATCATCTAAATAATTTTATAAATTTATCAATTTCACCTTAATCCTAAGTTTTATATCATATCGATAACGCTAACTCATTCAATCTTCCCTTATTTACATCATCCACTCAAGTATAATAATAATTAATATGAATTTATTTTAGTGTCAAATGAAATATTATAATATTAATAGGAGGAGTTTGTCTCAATTTATATAGGAAAAGTTAAAGAGGTAAAATCCAGTTTTATATGTTGTTTGTACATTATGCTTTGTCGATTTTAAAATATATATATTATTAGTTAACGAATGATTAATTTTTCTTATTACTATTTGCTTAGATGAATGTTATCAATAAATATTCTTTTCTTTTCCTTACTATTTACTAAGTCCTTATATTACCATATGACTGGATGTTAGGCTTTTATTGAGATGATGTAGGATTGTAAATAAGTGGGAAGGGTTATATATAAAATTAGAGGCATAGACTTTAAAAGCTTATATTTTAAGCGGGTTTTTAAACAAACTTCAGGCCTTATCAAGAATTTTGAAGGCTCAAGCCCAAGCTTAAAAAAAACCTACATACATATTCAGACTTAGACTTAGGCTCCAAACTTTTATTGTAGGTCCAAGCCTATTTAGATAAACCTAACCTAATTTAGTATATTTCCACCTCGGAATTAAAAGTAAATTGACAGAATTTTTAAATATCAGTTTAGTCCTTATGAGTAAATTAAAAATTCCGTAAGTTTTTTTTTTTAACAAATTCAACATAAAATTTAATTGACTTTGATATTAAGTTTGAATTTGTGCAACTTCACAACTTGGCACATATACTACAAAATTTTCATTGTTTTTATACGAGTATATTATCGATGCATGACTAATGATATTATATAATAGAAAAAATTGTTGACATTTTCTCATTGTAAAATTTGTTACCAACAATACTTGAGAACTCAAGTTCTTGAGCGAATATAAATCAGTATATAGTTACATAGTAATTTTTTTGCCAAAAATATATTGAACATAATTGAAGAAGATTAGCTGCATTTAAGTTCTTTAACAAATTTCAAGTAGCTTTGGGTAATTAGTCTTATAATGTGGAATCTTTCAGTGAATTTCTCATTTTTTATAGAAAATAATTTTTCCATTATATTATAATATGTTTAAAACCACTAACATGTAAAGTAAAAAAATTATGGTCTGGCAAAAAAGGTTAAAAAAAAAAAATTTGTGTTAAGGGCATTTCATACTTTTGGATCTATGAATATACGGGCTTATGTTTGACCCACATAATAGTGATGGGCTTTTATAATTTGGAGGCTACCCAGAACTACTGGCCCATTTTCCAGCTAAGAATTGGAAAACAATTAAGAATAATCTTACTGGTTCGTGATATGACACGCGCTACTTGATTAGCTGGCTTTCGTCATCTCGCTTTTATGAAGAACCAGGAGATGTTTCCCAAAGCCGAGTCTCCCAGAACCGGAAAGAACAACACTATCTCTCCTCTCAACGTAGGGTGCGTTCGCTACTATTCCCTTGCTTTTTGGTCGGTCTTCTCCTTCCAATTCTCATACTAGCTCTCTGATTCTGCACAAGAAGCTTCTCGAAGCTTTCGTATTTGTTGTTGCAATCTTTCGAGACAGAAATTAGGTGAAGAACAAAATGGCTCAAGCTGTCGAAGAATGGTATAAGCAGATGCCCGTAATTACGCGCTCGTATCTCACTGCAGCTATCGTCACCACTGTCGGCTGTTCTCTTGATGTACGTCTATGATTATCTTCTTTCTCTAGTGTGATGCTTTTCTCATTTGTCCCAAACAAGGGTTTTGCAATTTTTATTCGACGCTTTAAGGGTTTGTGATTTACTATTTGAAATGAGTCGGCTTCATTGTTTCCTTTTGAGATTGGAGTCCTTTCAAATTAAGGAAACGTAATCATTTATTGATTTGCAACATTTTAATAACTCAAAATTATTAATTGGAATGGGTATTAGGCACATGGTTTTGATCTGATTAAGTTCATGTTGATTTGGAATTTGGCAAGGTTGAGTGACATGATGTTTGTTGATTTTTTTTTTTTTTAATGACTATGCAGATAATATCTCCGTATCATTTGTATTTGAATCCAAGATTGGTGGTTAATCAATATCAGTTCTGGCGTCTCATTACTAATTTCTTGTACTTCCGGAAAATGGGTAATTCTTTCCTTTCATATTTTGTAGAACTGTTACGAATTGAAATTGACGGATTGATTTTGTAGATAATTCAATTGAAGTTCTAATTTAGCTCAGCATTTAGATGCTCTTTGAGCTTTATAATGGCTGCGTTCTGTTTATCATTTCCCGAGGTTTATGTTGGTCAGTGGGTTAGGTTGGCGAGATATCCAACCCATTATTGGCTTGCTCAAATATAATGAGTGACATGATTGATGGTGGGTTAAAATCCAGAAATCTGTGCTGCCACACAAGTGTTGTTCGTGTTTCTACGTGGTTTTGGAAAAACATCTACTTTTGCTGCCACCTTTTTTTTGGCTTTACAATTGAATTGATGATTGATTGTAATTCAATGCTGGTAAATCAAATTTAATTTTGACTTGATAGCAAGTGAATTAAAGTTTTTCCGCCTTTTTGGGTGTAGCACAATTTCAGGCTAGCTGTAGTTGAAGAGTCAGTCAAATTTTACTATGTAAATGTAGAAGATACTGATTATCAATTCTGGCTACTAGCTAACTTGTTTTCATGGCATATCCCGGACTTTCCTGTACGATATGACACCCAGCCCTTTTGCCTTAAATCTTTCTTGTTAAATGAGAGTTACTCTGCTTTATTTCATTGAATAGGTCATAGCAGAATTCTCAAGCTTGTTTATTTTGTTTATGTATGTTGTGCACTTTTAAGGAGCATAATACCGGTAAAGCTTTCATATTATTGACTCATTCATGCTTCATAATATTTGATAATTAGACTGGAGGTGTTAGATCACACATTTTATTATGCTTGACCTGGTGTATTCTCATTTGAATGGCAGACTTGGATTTCTTGTTTCATATGTTTTTTCTTGCTCGATACTGCAAGCTTCTAGAGGAGAACTCATTCAGGGGGCGAACTGCTGACTTCTTTTATATGCTCTTGTTTGGCGCCACTGTGTTGACTGGAATTGTTCTTGTTGGTGGCATGATACCTTATTTGGCAGCCTCATTTGCAAAAATTATATTCCTCAGCAACTCATTGACATTCATGATGGTCTGCAACATTTGCCTATATTTTATTGTTGAGACTTCATGTTTTAAACCCTTCTAATGTTTCAAAATTTTAACTTATCTTAATTTTCAGGTTTACGTCTGGAGCAAACAAAATCCCTTCATTCATATGAGTTTCCTGGGTCTCTTTACTTTCACAGCAGCTTACCTTCCATGGGTATGTAAGCTTTGCTGTTGTTATATTGTTGGACTTGTTTATATGATTAATTAATGATTTATACTTAAACCAAATGTTTTGTTATTGAGGCAACCTGTTCTTGAAATTTTATGCAGGTTCTCTTGGGATTTTCTGTCCTTGTTGGTGCTAGTGCCTGGGTGGATTTACTGGTGTGATTGCTAATCTCATAAACTATTATTATGTTGATACTTCACACGTACACTGTTAAGATGCAATTAGATTCCCTCCTAGAAATATGACATGAGAATATTTTTTACAACTCAATATACGATTGATTGTTAAAACATAGTTTATCATCATGTTATATTTTAGCACAGCCTGAAACTGAAGCAAGAATTTATGTAAAACTGAAATAACTAATGACGAACTTGAAATCACATTTCAGGGAATGATTGCTGGCCATGCGTATTATTTTCTTGAAGATGTGTATCCTCGGATGACTGGTCGTCGGCCTCTTAAGACCCCAGCATTCATCAAAGCACTTTTTGCAGATGAGAATGTTGTTGTGGCTCGGCCAGCCAATGTCAGATTTGCTCCTCCGCAAGCAGAAGAAATACACCGCGATTGAATAGGCTTTTGAAAAAAGCCCAACTAATTGGGAGCTGACGATAATATGAGCTGTGAAAATAGCGAGTGAACAGAGGATTGGTTGATCTTGTAAAATATAGATGTCCGCAATTTCTTTTGCTTTCCCCACCTTGTTACGTTAATTTGTTAATTATTATCATGATATAAGGTGTGTAGTTGATGGCTTATATCTTGCTAGTAGATCAATTGATTTCTATTGATTGAGTTAAAAAAGTCACAGTAATTTAATAAGTTAATTATGAAGAAAACGCTCCTTGTTAAAAGACGCCTCTAATTCTCCGAATCGAGGTCAGTAAGGACTTGGAACAAAGCTAAGCTTATGAAGGACGATGATCTTTGGGTTACAAGTGTGGGTCTACTGAAAAGATTTGTTTTTGTGCGCGTGCGTGATGATGCAATTGCATATCACCTCTTTGCTCAATTTGTATCTCTAATTCCACAACGCAGCATCTTATTACCCCATAAGATATGATTCTTTTGGTCCACTCAATTGTTGAATTATGAGTAATTATTGGAATGTCATCACCTATAAATGAAATGAGTGCTTTTTAAATTGAAGGTGGTTTTAATTTGAAAACCAATTTTCTTTAAAAGCAAGACTAGTGAATGTTATTTGTCTTCATTGAAGTATGATAGACATC
Source organism: Inga laurina (assembly GCA_963855925.1). Classification (NCBI taxonomy): domain Eukaryota; kingdom Viridiplantae; phylum Streptophyta; class Magnoliopsida; order Fabales; family Fabaceae; genus Inga; species Inga laurina. The sequence goes on along the minus strand of OY979701.1, from coordinate 79,485,732 downwards.
GATGCACACGGGTATTGGCTCCTGCAATTTGAAAATATTAAATCTAAACTGTTGAAATTGCATTGCCTCCTGCAACTTGAAAATATTAAATCTAAACTGTTAAAAATATATTTAAACTGTATAAAGTTCATTCATAGTGGTGAATAACTCTTAGGGTCTGTTTGGTGTGAGTGATTTGGAGGGGAGGGGACGGGAGGGAAAATTTTTATGAGTTGAATTTTAAAAAATTAAAGAAGTGAGGTAATAAAATTTTAATAAAGAGAATATATAAGATAAAAGAGTAAGAAAAATTAATTAAAAATTTTTAACCCCACTTCTATAATTTTTTTAAATTCAACTCAAAAATTTTTTCCCTCCGTCCACTTTCCCTCCCCTCAGACCAAACAAGCCCTTAGTGCTCTGCATTGCAATTAACACAGAAACTGGTTTCATACCATTTGCGGTGAGTTTAGCAAGCAATAAATGTAACTAACTATATGCAAGCATAAACAGGAAAAGAATGGATGCATCATTAACTTCAGGTGCAGGTAACCAATTGGTATTAGAACTCTGAAAACGGCCCCCTACATCTAAGCCTCACGAATATCTCTCCCACCCCACCTTCTTTCTCCTGGTTCAAAAAATCCCTCCTCGAAGAAAAATAAAAAAGCCCTAGAAAAATGACCCAAAACTATCATTTCCAAGTTGCATCACTGTACATTACACATGTCAGAAGACTGCAAACACAACATATCAATGGTTCAAAAAACCTTTGGCTAGACACTTTGACTGCATCTGCTTCTCCTGCTAAGCTTCAGCGGCATCTAACCACCGAACCTCCTTTTTCCATTATTTTTTTGGGCCAGAGCTAGAGAATAAAATCATTAAAATCATCTCCCTAAATGACAAAAGAATGGAATCAGATCCAGGATGCAATATGGTTAACGGATAGCGTGATATTGAGCTGATATTCTCTTGGGAGGCAATTTGCGAAGGATGAAGAGGACTAAAGCTGAAGGCAGGATCTCTACCAGCTGTACTTAGAGAGATAAATTCCCAGATGTTAATATCAACCCAAAAAAAATGGGGGTCGTAATTAACAAAAAAGGAGTGCATAGTAGAATAATACCAGGTAGTATATCAAGTCCAGAATCGGATGATTCAAAACGTCCAGAGATGCATCTGTATCAAATGCAGCTAGAAAAACCTGCATGATCACCAACGCAAGAGTTTTGCTTGAGGGTTTGAAAGAAAAATAATGGAATTCATAATTTTAAACCAGCAACTTTAGTTCTTTCCTATCATTCTCACAGTAAACTTCAGAATATATCAGCGATCCTTATGATAATACAGTCAGAAGTTACCATTATGCATCGTATCAAAAAGCAGGTGAAACATATGACAGTGACAGATCCGACCTGCAGTACAAATAAGCCCACCTTTTGTCAACACAACTATTATTTATATATACAATCTCTATTGCAATTTCCCCTGTTCTACAATCGGAACAGAAGAAAATCAAAAAGTTCATGCAAGACCACAGCAGCAAAATATAGGATAGAAACCAGTTTTAAATAAGTCGCGGACCTGATTTTTGTCACTTGTAACTTGGGACTAAAACTAATCAAACTTAATCCACGACATAACCACAAAATCGTAAGTCAGTATATAGTTACACCAAGAAGCTGACAGTTCTGATAATCATATGAAAACGGGGGTGGGGAAATTGCCAGTAGCCTGAATTATGTTTGATTCATTTCCTATATGACCTTATGAAATGCTAAGCACTAGCCTTTGGCAGACAAAGAATTAGACAAGCATTTAGACCATCAGTTCCTTTTTTTAAAAAAAAATAATAATAATAATCAACAATTTCTATCAGATGTACTTAGAAGTAAGTGCCCACACCTCATTAAGCTTCTTCCTTCTCCCTTTAGATTCAATAGGAAAGCGCTTCAGCATGAAAAATAATCTATAAACAATTAAGAACGATGAGTTAATCAAGGGAATAGAGACATCAAAGCTATTTCATAATCAATAGCATTTCAGCCAAATTGAAGCCTCACCTCCCACCATAGACCAAGAAGCCTAATGCAGCCATAAATGATACAACTGAGCACAAGAAAAGGCAAATCTCATTAGAAAGGTCATTTCAAGGGAGGAAAACTCATTCTCAAGCTTGCGAGTAAGAAGAAAACACAAAACTATAGTTGAATAGAAAGCTAACCTGCAATAAATATCTGTCCAATAATTTCCACAACACTACTTTCATCTATCCAGAGGAATATCCAAACACAAACCTGAATACCAAGATATTTTTATTACAATTATTACCCCTGTTACAGATCAAAGAGCATGTTCCTTTTTGCCCCGGGAAAAATGGTGAGATTCATGCCCAGCTTGACATGAATCTAGCAGGAACTAAAAATCGGTAAGCCATATTAACGCCCAAAACAAAGGCTACTAATATGCAAATATTTCAAAATCCAACAAAACATAGTTGAACATAAGGCACAGATGTAAGAGGTACATATTCCCATAGTTCCCTAATAATCCTATGTCAAGAAACTTTCATCAGACATCAGGAAATGTCTTGTCTTGAAACTGATTAGTAGTATGGATCCTGTGTTTCAGTGGGGAAGTCCTAAAGTGCTGACAAAAGATATTGAGATGAACATGAAGAATATGAAACACACCAAAAATAGTGATATCAAGCTCATGACGAATAAAAGAATATAAGATGATTACCTGGATAAAATATATGGCGCCATTTATTACAATATAAAATATCCTGAGCCTATCAGTCGGTAAACTCCTTGCCTGGTAAAAAACAAAAATTAGAATTCCCCCATCCTCAGAAGGATGAACCTGAAAAACAACTTTCTGTGGGCACGCTAATATATATAAAAGCTTCTAGATGATAACAAAAATCAAAATCAACAACCATAGGATTTAAAACGACAATTGACTTGCCTGGTGATAAATTTCTGCCCAGAAAAGGACAAGAAGAGTATATGTTGAAAAAAACAGTAGTCCGGGCAGCTCCAATAGCACCAAAACCAATACCTGATCCAAAATGCAACCACTCTGTTAGCGCTCAAGCCTTACCATCTTCGTCATCTATAGAATTCGATCTCTATCCAACTTAGCAACTACTCCCTCCGGTCCTTTATCTAATTTGTTTAGATTATGTTTTTGTTTAAAACACCACAGCTATCTTCCTTAATTCCCCTCTCCTCTTTGATTATTATTGAAAGAGCATCAATAGGGTAAATTAGAAAAATATTGACAAATATGAAAAATATGTCTTATATTTAGGACCAAGATCAACTCTTCGTATATGTCTTATTTTAAGAACCGAAGGGGGTATAAGAAGGTAATAGATGTATAGCCAACCTTCGGATGCAACAGAAAAACATGATAGTGAAATCCAAAGACAACTGCACGCACTGCAATATGAAAATGCCAAGAAAGGAGTAAAACGACCAAACAAACACATAATACCAGAGATGCTTCTAGGACCAAGACTCTAAATGGCACCTCACCTCCATTGACAAGGAAGTTCATCAAATGAAAAATTTTTTGTGTTGTCCAACCATATTCTGGCACTCTTAATTCAATTCTTATCAATTGAACCTGCATCGTATAAAAACCACGAAGATGGCATAAGTTTGGGATCTTGTTGCCCCATAAAAGACAAAGGAGTAACCGGTCCAGAGACAAAAAACAGTGATCATAGCCAAGTCCAGCACACTTATCCTTTTTATACGGTATAAACAATTAATTGAATACTAAATTGTCGGATAAGTATAAACTGGAATCAAGTAATCACAGGACACTGCTGACTGAAATTCAAAAAATGAAGAAAGTAAGTTGATAAAACTTCGAAATCATCTATTACCGTCGCTAGACACATGATCAATCAGAGTGTCGACCGAACCTACTATTCTCCTTAGCTTAAGCTAGATGGAAGAAAGAGTAACGTGGATAATAATGAAATTCCAGTTCATACTAGTACGTCTCAAGTAAACATTACAAAACCAACAAGTAATTGTGAGAATTGTTGGAGTTATCCGCCCACAAGAATTGAATAAAGAATCCAGAAGCAACCACATAGATACAATTAAAGAAACCGGAGCCACAGAGAGCCAGACTTGTAGTTATCTAAGTTCATCACATTCATGCGTTATTTAGCAAAGCTGAAATCAAATGATTAAAGCAATGTTTACAAAAGAACACAAGACGAAACCAAACACGACCACAGGAGAAATCAAGTTGAAATTCAGCTTGAAATAGTTCGAAATCTTCAGTGAATGTCAATAGACAAGTACATTAATCAGTCAAGAATGTAGACGCAAACCTACTGTTCCAAATAGCTTAGCTAAAACAAAACGACCGAAGAAACAAAATTAACATCCACCACAGCGAAATTCCAATTCAGAAGATTACAACTCAAGAACACAATCACGAGAACTGCGAAGGAAAATCCAGAATCACGGCAAGTCAAGCACAAAATATACAACAGTTTCAGAAAAAGAGAGGGAGAGAGTGTTTGTCAAAACCAGAGCTACTAAGGAAACGAGAGCATATGCAGCACAGAGGAAGTAGTAAATAGCGGCTTGCCACAGAGAAGAGTCGTTGATCTCATCCCACCAGTCGGAGAGGAGAACTCTAAACTCCATCAACATTGAAGCAAGAGGCATAATCCTCATTTCTCCGCCCAGAAGACGAAGAAAATGACGATGAACTAACAGAGCTACTACTCTGAGAGTGAGCGAGGGACGAGTCTACCAGACAGTCCAAGCAGTGAGAGAGGAATGAGCATATGCGCGCGTTATGTATGAAAGTGATAAAAAGGAAGGGGGAAAAAGTTTTGCCATCACTTGTATCTGCTTTTACCGCAAAGGCTCCTGCCTTTTCCAAGTTCCCAACTAAGATTCTACATTGCGAACGTCAATGCGTCACCTAGCAATCTTGGTTGGTGAAGCGCATTTACTCCTTCCCCTACTCCTGCCTTTTTTTTTCAATTTATTTTAAGAAGTAGAATATTTTGTTTTTTGCAATAGTATAGTGGTCCCATATATAAATAATAATCTAACAACGTTTTAATTTCACTAAAAAATACATTCAGTTGAACGAAATTTTAAGTAAAAAATTCGAGTAAAAACTAGAGGGAGAAAAATAAAATTAAAATAAGTAATAAAATACAGAAATACATGCATAAAACAAATGCTTGGCATGAAATTCATAATAATATATAAATAATGTGGTTGGTTTGAGAGGAATTGACTGTGAGTTGAGATTGATTTGGAGATATTCATTATACTTGTCTATTTTAGGCATGCATGTGTTTAGTTGGACTACGTTCTTCCTTTTAAAAGTTTTAATAGTTGAATATTTTAGGCATGAATGTGTTTATATCTTTTTGGACAATATACACACACACAAAATTAGAACCATCATATATATTGTTCTAATTAAATTCTGTCATCTATTTTTTCTCATAAGCATTTCATAGCAGAACCCGATTAGCACAATATAGCTAATTAATGATTAGTTCTGAAGGAACTTAACAGCTTTATCGAAGAAGCATATTTAAGACTAGTACGTTTTATCAAGTAACATATCGTTCTAATTAGTGAACATTTCAATTAATTTGTCATTTTAACGTGAAAAAGGAAAACCCTCGAAAAACAAAAAAATACAGCAGCTTTGTCCTAGAAAGTGGACATAGCTAAAATAAAAGGTCTAAATTATACAAAATCCTCCGGAACTTAGGTCAGTTACTTATACAAAATAAAAGGTCTAAATTGCACAGTTTAATGGGCACATAGGAATAGCAAAAGTATACTGATATTATTGAAATAATATTGCTTAATTATATTACAATAGTTCCCCACAAGGGTTCGAACATAATAATTACATACCTTAAAATAATAAAAAGTCTTCAGATAACCAACATCTCCTCTTGTGCTCGCTCGAAACCTTCTGTTGCTGGTAATTACAATTCTACCCTCTGAGCCACTGTCTGCTGCTGAAAACTTATTACATTTATGGAAAGGGTGAGATTCAAAGAATCTCAGTAGTAACATACACTCAGACATATACGATATGAAAATAAATATGTCATGCACCATGTTATATGAAATGATAGAATGTTGTATGCACACTGTCCAAGGCCAAATGACTATTTGCAACCCTAGCTTAACTATGCGCCTCCGTTGGATCCTAGACCACAACTAAGCTAATATGCGTGTCTAAAATAATGTGCTCATGTTACAGAAGATGACATACACAGACATACAATAATCATATAGTGCATGAAAGAAAGAGTTACTACCTAGAATTGCCCTTTCCTGCTCTATTATATGTTCAGTACATTTGATCTGGCTCGGGCTATTACTGATTCCTATAAATTAAAGTTAACAAGTAAGTGGTTATTACTTGAACTATTATTGTTTTTAATCACAGTTTGTTGGTTATCTATCACAGTTTCAATGATTTTTATACAGTAAAATTTTGCACAATACAGTTCCACTGTTTTTAGAAAACTAGCAGATTTTCAGTCAACTTTGGAAATTCATATCTATTTGTACATATGTCTAATTGGTATGGTTCAAAAGGCTATGTGACCCTTATTAAGTCTATTTTTAGAGAAAAATATAGCCTTTAGCCAACTGAAAACTCATAATTCCTAAAATTTCCATTTTTGAACGTTGTCACAGAAGCTTGCCAATTTCACTAGGCTAACTTCAAAAATTCATAACTTTGTGTATTGCTTCAAATGAATTGTATGACCTATCAAATTAAAGCTTGATAAGTCTACCTTCATTCTGAAAAATATCATAGGCATTGGACATCATTTGCCGATTTAAAAATATTACACAACTAGATTGTCACACAGGAAAAATACACTGGCAGCAAAGTTTACACTCTTGGGACTCTTGTTAAACCAAGGCTTAGCAGTCCCATTAACTTTGAATAGTTGCAGAGAACCCCCTGCACTTTGATCTGTTACAAATAACCCCCTGACATTTCAAAATTTAAATTCAACTCCATTAAATTTTTTATTTATAATATTAAACCACATACAGATATTTTATCATTTTAATGAAGTTATTAGATTTTTACTATCATATGTCAATTAAAAAATTTCTTTTATATGGAAAAAAATAAAAGAATAATATTTAGAAAAATATAAAAATAAAATTTGAAACTTTGATTAAAAAAAATGTATTACTAATAAAAAATTAAGGAGGGCAAAAGCTATCCTCTAACATAAATGTGATATTTAAACTATTACTATTCAATCATCATAAGAATATATTTAATACAAATGATGATATTTTTATACTATCAATGCTCAATTATCTAGGAAAAAAAGTAAATGTTTTGCAAATGATGACATTTTTACTTTTATATTTTTTAAATATTATTCTTCTAATTTTTGCCATACACAAAAACTATTTTAATTGACAAATGATAATAAAAAAATTAATAAATTTATTAAAATGATAAAAATAACAACATGAGGTTTAATATAATAGATCAAAATTTTAAGAGAGTTAAATTTAAATTTTGAAATGTCAAAGGGGTTATTTGTAACTAATCAAAATTCAGAGAGGTTATGTGCAACTGTTCAAAGTTTAGGGGGCTTTATGAAATTGTTAATTTACACAAGATGTCACATGTCATCTCATAATATGATATGACATTTTCCGTTAAAAAGATAACAACCACTTAACTACAAGGGGTTAATAGTTAAAAAATAAAAGATTAAAAGAGTTAATTTAAACTTTGAAATACTGGGGGTCATATACAACTTATCCAAAGTTTTGGAGGGTGTTCTATAATTTAGTCAAATAAAAATTAATAGTTATGTGTTGTGATCAAAATATTTTTATTTTATTCCTAAAAAAAATATTTTTATTGCAGAGTATTAAATATTTAAAGTTTATAAATTTACATTTTTATTATTTAGTTATCTGACTAGAATATAATAGTCATATGATTTAAAATGATAGCATTATAAGCAAACTTATAATTATAAATATATTAATTCATGCACTTATCTATCTCAGGAAGTATTATATATAGTACTTTAGACATTAGATGTAAAATTATGTGAAAAAAATAGTAACTACTACTATCTAAAGATACAAAAGGTACATTGTTATATCAATACCATCAATATAATTACGAGATATAAAACCTATTACAAGGTACACTATTTATAAGTTTAAATTATATGAAAACTAACGCTCAGTCAATATCATTATCACATTCAAAGTTAATGACAAATCATATTATTCTGTCCAATCCTACGTGTGGGATACAAATAAAACTATTAAATGTGTAAGAAATGTGATTTTTTTTTTTCTTCTAAATATACTCTTCTTCAAGAAGATCACGAGTGGATCAGAATATGTGGAAAAAAACAGAGATGAGAGACTATGTGTATAAAAAAAAAGGAGATGAAAAGGAATGTGTAGAAAAAAGAAAGAAAGATGAGGAAGTATATTATTAAAAGGGCAAAAAAATAGAAAAAACATGCATTTGTCATAGTGGAAAAAGACTTAAAAATGAAGTCTCAAGTTTGATTTTGAGTTCACGTGAATGTATAAAATGCCTTTAAGGGATTTAGTTCCAATTGGCTCGATAATATTTAAATTTATCCTAATAAGATAGTATATAGATCAAAAAGAGATAAAGAGAGAGAACAAATGATTAAATATATGATAATATGTACCTGCAATCAATGGGGATAAAAATATATAAAAAAGAGGTGAGTTAAAATTTTAAACATATTGAGAATATTAAAACATGTGAATGTCCATAACTTCTTCCCACTCTTGATTTTTCATATTCTACACTTCATAACCTCTTAAGTGAATGGCCTTTAGGGGTTTTTATTTTATAGCTTAGAGATTGCATCATAGCACCACCCACTGAGAACAGAGATCAACGCTATCAGAGATCTTTTATATTCTGACTGGGATGTGGAGCTTCACTGGACTTCGAGAGAAAGTCTTTGATGTGCTGATCTCTTAGCAAAGAATGCCCATCATTTGCATGAGGACCTGGTGGTCTTATCAGATCCTCCCCCTTAATATCTTGTCTACTTGGCTCAGGATCACAATTTTGTGGTCTAATATTGTCTTTTGAACATTGTTTGTAATTTCCAAATTGCACTAGGCCACTTTTATATTAAAAAAAAGAGATTGCATCATAGTGTACATTTATAAGAATTCATTTTGTTTCTTTCTAACTCTTGATTGATGTTGGAGGCCTATGAATATATATATATAGGCTTTTTGTTATGCACATTGTCAGCACACGAATGAATAATAGATCACTCTCTCTTTCTTCCCAATTCTCTCCTGTCTATCTCATCTCAATCTTTTATATATTTTTTCTTTATTTTCATAACAAAACATATATAAGGCGTAACTTATAAAAATCACCAACCCTACATACCTAAACTTATAATGTAAGTTACAAATGATGCTACTTTCCCCCCACTTTTGTGAAGTGTGTAATAAAATGCAACTGACATGCATCAATACGTGCTAATTAATTTGGTGTGACATTTATGCTTCCGACCAAAATCATACCTTGATGGGTCCAATAGCATGGAATCGAACAAAATCCTATATATATATATATGTAGTTAATTAAAATTGATCAAGTTCGTTGAAGTTCATATATATATATGAGTCAAATCTTGGTAGTTGCAACTTACATTAATTTGGATAATTATTATATGCATCTTATAGAAAGATGAAGAGCTATATATCATCATGTTTATGATCATCTGAATAATATGAGTCTATCAGCATCCAAACTGGTCAATTTCAGTAGACCCATTGGGATTAAGTAGAGCAGCAAGGTGCGTGGTTCAACAGTCCACATGCCAGGTTAGTGCAAAGAAAAAGAGCGGCCATGGGACGCACACGTGATAAGGCTGAGCGGTCTCTATATTTGCTACTTGGCCTGTTAAAAATATTAAAAATGCTCATTCCTCTTGTCTTTAATATAAAACATATTTATTTAATTTAATTAGATTAAAGAAGTTAAGTTAGTTTATATAACATATATTCACTATGGTCTTTAATATAAGACATATTTAGGGAGTTTGTTTTGATTTAAGTATAAGATAAAGTTTTCATGTTTATCAATTTTTTCTTAATTTACCCCTATTGATGCTCCCTCAACAACAATAAAGGAGAAGAGGGAATGAGGGAATTAAGAAAGGGGACTAGTTAGGGTGTTTTAGAAAATACATGTAATATTAACCAACTTAACCAACTTCCTTAATCTAATTAAATTAGGTAAATATGTCTTATATTAAGGACCAGAAGGAATATTTTCTAACTAAAACACCCTATTCATTTTCTTTAATTCTCTTATTCCCTCTTCTCTTTGATTATTACTGAAAAAGCATCAATAGTGATAAATTAAAAAATAAATAAATATAAAATCCATATCTTATATTTAAAATCAAAACCAACGTCCTAACCATATTTTATATTAAAGAGCGGCCGGAGGGACTATTGAAGATCTTGACCGGCAAAAGCAAAAGCACTTTTGGGCGTGATGTGTAATTGACCCATCAAATTTGGGGGGGAAAAAAAAGCACACGCACACGCACACGCACACGCACACGCACATAGATAGATGCTACAATACTTCAAGTCATTGCTTTAATTTCACAAAAATTTAAAAATAAAGAATGATGCAAAGGGGTTGCTTATAATCAATTACTACCACATTTTAATCTTATTTATAAATCTTTTTTATTAAAGAATTTAGTCCTATTTATAAATCCAGTTTCAGTTAATAAATGAGATTGTGAAAATTTTACACTACTACAGAATATAGATACTGTTACCCTAAAAGACGTCCCTTTTTAAAATAGGGATGTCTAAAGTAAAAAAAAAAAAAAATTTTACACTTTAGATGTCCCAAATTCCATTTGGGATGTCTAAAGTGGTACTTTAGACATCCCAAATTCAATTTGGGACATCTAAAGTGATGTCTAAAATTTAAAAAAAAAAAATTACACTTTAGATGTCCCAAATGGAATTTGGGACATCTAAAGTGTAAAAATAAAATTGAATTTGGGACGTCAAAAGTGTCTAAAGTAAAAAAAAAAAAAAAAAATTTTACACTTTAGAGATCCCAAATGGAATTTGGGACGTCTAAAGTAATTTAAAAATTTTCTTGTGACCTGTATTGAATATAAGGAACGCCCGTGCCTTATATTAAATAAAGGGAAGTTTTCCTTCCTCTCTCTCTCTCTCTCGCTCCCACAGCAGTTTTCAATTTCTTTGATAAGAGTTACAGAGAAAGACCCACATTCTATAGATTCAAATAACTTTTTCCTTCGGTGTTTTCGCCATCGTCCCCCCTCTCATCATGCCCTTCGGTGCATAGATTTTTCCTTCGGTGTTTTCGCCATTGTCCCCCCTGTCATCATGCCCTTCGATGCCTCTATTTGCGACGGTAACTCTCTCTTTATCACTTCTCAAATCTTACATGCTTGTATATTTATTATTATTATTATTATTATTATTATTATTATTATTATTATTATTATTATTATTATTATTATTATATAAGTTTCTCTCTTTTTTCACAATCAGATCTGATACAGTGCATTTGGGTAAAAAATGGATTTTTTGAATTTTAAAGTTTGACTAAAAGAAGTTTGAACAAAGCTAGCAAAGTGGTGGAAGTGTGGTGATGCTAAAAAAGGAAATTCCGGAGCCAAAAAGAGAATGGAGAAAGCTAGCGTTTATGTTCAACAAAACTATTACAGAGGATTCTCGTCTGAAACTTGTGTTTGCTTTCGTAATTGATGACCTCAACATCTACAGGAAATTTGAAATTCAAATGACTTTAGATGTCCCAAATTGAGATTTGGGATGTCTAAAGTCCTACACAGGGGGACTTTAGACATCCCAATTTTAGATTTGGGACGTCTAAAGTGGAGGACTTTAGACGTCCCAAATTGAGATTTGGGACGTCTAAAGTCCTCTCTTTAGACGTCCCATTTTTTTCGGACGTCTTTTCTTAAAATATATTACGCCCCCCATATAGACGTCTCCCCAGTTTTTGGACGTTAAAAGTGCCAAAATAGGGACGTTAAAACCTCTTTTTGTAGTAGTGTTACCTCTATTTATTTTATCAATAAAAAAATAATTTAAAGATAGATAGAAAAGAAATAGTTGAAAAACACACATTCATCATAAATGAGGACATAGTTGAAAATTTATCCTATAATTATTAAGTTAACTAACTCTCGTGGTATATAAAATTTAATTAAAAAGGATTATAGATAAGATCGGAGTGATATTACATCAACGGCACGTTATGGGTCAAGATTACGACCCAATAATTAAGAAGTTAGCTTTCGTGTAATACTTTTACGCTTTTTGGAAGCAGCCATGCAGATTAGTGTCCCTCCATTCTCCACGTCGATCGTCCATATAGGACAATGTTTTATGGTCTCTCACAACTTGCCCCACGGTTTCCTGTTACCTTCAAGCTTTAAATAGTATCTGAAGTATTTATGAGCCAAACTGGAAAGCCATGCGTATAATGCTGGTTCGATTTTGAGAAAAATATTCCTCTCTTTGGTATATGTAACCCTGTTATAATATGATAGCCTCTTCAATTAATAGAAAGATAGAGAAGAGAAAAAATGGGGCTCAAAATCATGTTTGTCTGTGCGTGTGTGTGTGTGTGTAAGACTATAAGGTCCTGTTTGCCAGTGTTTGGTTCACAGAAAGGACTTTAATGAAAGAGAAAAGAAATAATAGACAGTATCAGAGAATGGGAATGCTATTAAAAACAACTAAAGTCGCTTGTAAATTGTTTTTTTAAACTACCCGTTCTCGTTGATCTGATGGGACAAGATCTATATTAGTTGGTGAATTTGTTTTATTCCCCTAAATATAAGAAGTCAAGCTACTTTACTTTCTAAATTTATAATTTTTTTTTCAATGCATCCTTATTGTCCATATTTATTAAAGGTATTTACCATCAATTAAGTTAATGATTAAAAAAGGTTTTTTAGGCACATTTTATCATAAATGACTAATATAACTAATTTAATACTAATATCTATATATTAATTATCTACCTCTTATATATTATTATGGTCCTTATTATAAGTCCAATTTATTAAAATTTTTTGATTCTAAGTATAAATTCATCTTAATTAAGGGTCATTAATTATTGTTTTTCAATTTTCCCTTGTTGAAAACATAGATGAGAACAAACGTATGGCATTTTTTTTTAATACTCATCATTAAATAAAGACAAATTTAAAAAATTCAATCAATTTGAGACATATTAAACATCTTAATTTCCATTCCTTGATATATAAGATTCGGTCAAACTGAACTTATCAAAGTGGTATTTAAATGCTTGTTTGAATTAATTATGTTGAAAAAATGCGTCCATCTAAGTTGAGACAAAATTTCTTTCATATATGCCTACTTCATATATTGTAAATCATGTTGGGAGGCACTAAATGCATGTTTGTTTTAACTTTTTGAAAGTTCTTTTATGATTTATAAAATAAGTATTTGAGAGGAGTTTTTTCTCGGTTAAAAAAAAGGCTATTAAAATTATGATTTAGAGATTTTCTAAATAAGTACTAAGTGTGTGTTTGAGTAAGCCTCAAACAGTGATTTCAAAAACCCTTCTTTAAAAATTAATAAATTTTTTTTTTTTACATGCTTATCCCATAAAATATAAAAACTATTTTTTAAAAATTAATCTAAGCATAATGATCAACAGAGGATATGATTTGCTATGCTAGGGGCGGTCTTAATTTATATTTGATTTTTTGTGTGGGGGGGGGGGGGGGTGAAGCGCAAAGATCTAGGTGGGAGTGGGACTGTTAGCTGTACGTACGGGGACTTGGTCTTTGACGTTCAGCTCCCTTTCTCTCCTTTACTAATTAAAATTATATTTGGAATAGTTTTTTTGGGCTAAGGTGTAAATTTATCAATGAAATTTTGTTTAATGAGCGTCTAGCATAAATATCTTTTAAAAAGAGTAAAAATACCAATGAACAATTTAAAAGGGGTATCCACCACAAAAACCCTTAAATCCGTACTAACGTCATTAGGGGTTTTCTTCTCTTATAATTTAACGCCGTTAGTATGGATTAACGGTTTTTTTGGTGGATGACCATTTTTTAATTGTTCATTGATATTTTTTCCCCTTCTAAAAGATATTTGTGCCAGACGCTCATCAGACAAAACTTCGTTGGTAAATTAGCACCTTAACCCTAGTTTTTTTTATAAAATATCACTCTGGTCCTGTTTATAAATCTTTTTTAATTAAAAAATCTGGTCTTATTTATAAGTTCAGTTTCAGAGCATTTTATACTTTTTTACCCTTATTAATTGCAATAACAAAAAAGAATTTATTCATGTTGACTTTTGGAACAAATCATAAATAAAGGGCAAAAATGAAAATTTAGCTCATAATTAATGAGTTAACTAACTCTCCTTGGTATGTGAGAATTAGTTAAAAAGGAATTATAAATAGGACCAGAGTGGTAAGTGCTTATTACGTAAGTCGAGATAAAACTTTTCTCACATACTTACCTTGTATACTGTAAATTACGATTTATAAACACTTATAAATCAAAAATAAAATATCCCAAACAAACACTAAACCGACACTTTCGATAACTTTTTCATGCTCTAATCTCATTCATTTAGCTGCTTAATTTTTTCAATCCCAAAACCCCGGTCCTACCCCGATTTTATTTGTCTTCCCTCTTTGATCATGGTTTTGTGTAATATAAAACAATAATACAAGACTAATGATCTCAGTGTTAATACCATACTCAATTTTTTTAATTAGCAAACAAAAGCCTCTGTCATACAACTACCCGCTTCCTATGCTTCTTAATCTCTTTTGTAAATAATATGTTTGGGCGTGTCAAAAAAAGAAGTCTCATATAACTTAAAATTTGAGACACTGTAATATATAATAAGATATGAGCTTGAATTGGTAAAAATGTTAAGAATATGAGTATTTGAACTGACAGTTGAAACTTTAATGTGTTTTAATTGAATGATTTTAACTGTTAATTACATTTAAATGCTTATATTGCATTAAACCACAATTAATTCTTGTTTTGTAATAGTCATTAAGCCGTCTTTAATAATCATTTTGGTTGCTCAATAGTCACATATTCCTCTGGTCCTATATATAAAGTAGAGAGAGAAAACTTTTTTTTTATCTTATTTATAAAGCACCTCATTAAAATTTTGAGGTGAATATATAATTGAATTTTTTATTTATTATTATGTTGATTTTATTTTCATTTAGCATTTTGTATATTAAATAGGAGATAGAGTTAAAAAGAAGTTGAATTTTGTGATAGAGTTATTGAAATTTATGATTTTTCTTGATTTATGGAAAAGGTATTCGAAGTTTTTTATAAATATGATCAGAAAAGTATTCTCTGCCTATAAAAGATAATGTGTGGCTCTTATGGTCAATGGACAATGTGGTAAGTGAGATCGAATGGATGGTAGGTGACATTTAGCCCTATGCCTGAGCTCTCCTTCTCTTTCTTCTCCTAAATTATATTATTCCCTCTAATCCTAATTATAAGATAAAGTTGATTTTTTTAGAGAAATTAAGGAAGTCAATTAAACTACTTTAGAGTGTTTATATTTTTAGTATCCTTACATTATATATTAGTTTAGTAGTCAAATTAATTAGTTTGGAGAAAAAAATAAAAATAAAAATACTCTAAAGTAATTTAATTGGCTTCTTTAATTTCTCCAAAAAAGTCAACTTTATCTTATAATTAGGACCAGAGAGAGTACAATATTATCTTCTTGATGTTCTATTATTTTGCTTCTGCAATAAAGGTTTGCCTAGTTTAGAGAGTGCCACTTCTTGATTTAGTGATATAATATCTCTTAATGACAATATTCTCAAACATAACTCAATTATATGCCTTTTTCTTTCGCAATTTTGCAAGTGTTGCCGACAATCTCTACAAAATAACACATCTAATTCTTATTATTAGTGAAAAGGGACTTAAATATGGCACCGGATGAGATTCCGTTTGGTTAATTTGTATTTACCACCCCCCCTTCAAATTACTTTATAATCTTAATTCTTAAAACTCAATAGTATGGAAAAATATTTTTCGTTTGTCAAATAAATAACACTAGAAGTAGAACATATATAGAATTTTTTGAATAAGATAATATCTGAGTTCAAGCTGGCCCTACAAGTCGACAACAATGTCGTTAGTTCAGATTTTGTGATATACTCTGTCCGGTCTTTTTTATGTGAAATAAATACTAAAATCAATAAATGTATAACTTTGACACATATCTTTCCAATTATACTCTTGTGTAGAAGGAGAATAAATGAGAGACCATAGTGGGTGAAAATTTATTATAAAGCTAATAAGTGATATATATTTAATGAGGATAAAAATAAAAAAAATAAATTTAAAATTTTCAAATAAAAATGATTTTTTTTAATATTAAGACCACCCTTGTGAAATAGAATATCCCTTATAAAAAAAAGCCCACCCTTATGAAATAGAATGTTCCGTATAAAAAAGACACAGGGAAGTACTAAATTGTAAATTCACCAAACCTGTGTAAGTTTGTGTTTAATTAATTGTTTTTCAATTGATTTTGGTGAAAAATATACTAATCAATGTGAAGAAATTTACTTGTAATGTTACAAAATTATTCCTCCGATCTTATTTATAAACAACTTTCTTTCTTACTGGTCCCTTTTATAAGCAACTTTCACTTTTTGTCTGAAAATGTAAGCTTATTTTTTCTATTTTATCCTTATTAACTACTCATTTTCTCTTATATTTTAAACTCATTATCTCTCATACTTTTTATCTATTATCTCTCCTAAACTCTTTTCATAAATAGGGGTATATATGAAAAAAAATATGACATTTTTTATATGTTTATTATTTTTAATTATCAGTTCGTTTTATGTAATAAAAAAAATTATTTATAAATAATATCGGTGAGAGTATTTGATATATTATACCAGACAAAGCCCTCAGTTGGGTGCGCGCGCCCCAATTTAAATTTATTTACCAATTGGACCATAGTTCTCCCTGTATACGGTCCTCCGCCCGGGTTGTTGGTAGCCCTTTAGATAAATAGTGAAATTACATTACCTGTTGTTCTTTTGATTTGACAATATAGATTGATTATATTTATAAACAAAGTTTTAAAAAATGAGCCTGACATGATTAGATTTTAAAGGGAATAAAAATACATATAAGAAATTAAAAATAGAACATCCAATATAAAACTGTTAAATTTGAACTAACATTGTTAGTGATTTTTTTCTATTATAATTTAACGTCGTTAGGTCAAATTTAACGATTTTGTGCTGGATGCTTCACTTTTAATTTCTTATGTGTATTTTTCCCCTATTTAAAACGTAACTGTGCCAAACGCTCATTTCTTAAAATTTTATTGATAAATTTGCTTCTTAACCATATTTTAAAATGAACAACATTCTTTAACTGTCATAGTCCAAACAGATCCACGACAACCAATAGACACAAAAAATACGGAAACATTCAACCTCAGAATCGCAATCAGGCAGCATCTGTTGTAAATATTGTGTGTGCCAAAGGAATAAATCTCATCTAACTTAAGATTGGGAATAGCCTAACATATAATTAAATGTAAGTTTGAGTCAGTAAAGAGATTGATAAGAGAAGTCTTCGAACTTACTTTTGAAGTTTTAATTTTCTGGTTTTTATAATATTTAAAAGGTTTTATTATATTAAATCGTTATTAACACTTGTTTTACAATTATCATTAAACCGTCTTTAATTGTCATATTGCTGCTCAATTGTCACATAATTTCTGCTTATAAAAGGCAATGTATGGAGTAAGGTTGGTAGGACTGAGGTCAGAGCACCGAGTTCAAGTGACACCGAGCTCTATCCTCGAGCTCTTCTCTTATCTCTTTTCTTGAGTTACACTGTTATCTTTCTATTAATCTGCCACCCTGCTTTCTACAGGAATGATTTATTTTATCCTATGGAGTGCCGCTTCCTATTTTACTAAGGGGTTGCAGAATATCTTTTAAAGACATTATCCTTAGACAAGACCCGAACTATAATTTTATTGTATTTCTACAGATGTTGTAACTAACAAATTGTACGATGTATGGTGCTTACGCTAGCAACATCCACAACACACTCATGTGAAAGCAAATTAGCCTTTTGGTGTTATTGAATGGAACTGTCATAATAAGACTAAATCTAGTACTCCATCCGGCTCTAATTATAAGATAAAGTTGAATTTTTTAGAGAAATTAAGGAAGCCACTTAAATTAATTTAGAGTGTTTATATTCTTATAGCCCGTTTGGTTCAACCCCATTGCATGCCTGCAATGGTAATCATGATTGCATTACCAAGAGAAGACTGTTTGGTTGCTCTTTAGCATGGTAATAGGGTTTACCATGGTAATGATGATTACCAAAAAATTGGTAATCCTCATTCATACCCCCCTACGAATCCTCATTACCGTCCCATTGCATGGTCTAAAAAGTCTAATGTACCATTTAGTTTCCCTTGTCTTTGTTTCACTTATCTTATTTCACTTGCCGCATCACATCATAACTGCCACCGCTACAACATCTTCCTCTTCCACCGCTGTCACCTCCACCCTCTGCCGCCACCACTACCTCCTCCACCGCCGTCACCTCCACCCCCCCCCCCCCCCCGCCGCCACAACTACCACCTCCTCCTCTGCCACCACCCCGGCCCCGCCACCGGCCCAGTGCCCTCAGCCACCTCCTCTTCCGCCTCCACCCTTACCTCTGTCGCCGCCGCCGCCGCCACCACCTCCTCCTCCGCCGCCACTGGCCCGCCGCCCACCGCCCCCACCCGCTCCTTCTCCACAACTGCCACCACCACCTCCTTCTCAGCCGCCACCCTCACCCCCGCCGCCGCCACAGGCCCACCGCCCACCACCACCTCCTCTACCCTGCCGCCCGCCACCGCCGCCCACCGCCACCACCACTTCCTCCTCCTCCCCCGCCACCCCCATCATTGCCACCGTAACTACCTCCTCCTCCTCCATCTCTGCCGTCGCCGGCTTATAACTATTTTTTCTGCAAAGATTATATTAAGGGGGAATATAGACTTTGTGTAATATATTAATTTTAAATAATTGTTAAAATATCAACTCATTGCACGTTGCTTAAAAAGCAAACCAAACACTACCCCTGTAATTAATATTGCATTGCATTACCATTGCATCGCATTGCACTGCACCGCAGAGTGTAATGAGATCGAACCAAACGGGTCCTTAGTATTCTTAGATTATATATTAGTTTATTAGTCAAATTAATTAGTTTGGAGAAAAAAATAAAAATATATATACTCTAAAATAATTTAATTGGCTTCCTTAATTTATTCAAAAAAATCAATTTTATCTTATAATTAGGACCGGGGGAGTATTAATTTGGCCTCAGAGTTATCATCTTCTATGACATGTATAAAAGGCAATTCTATGTGATCCAAAAGAGTACAGGTCACAAAAGATGATGATTCTGAGGTCAAATTAACATTAGATCTGATCTTTGATATAAGAGTTACATTTAATAACATGAGAAATGTCAACACCCGTTTCCATTTCGATAATCGAAGAGTAATAAAGACGGAATTCAATGGGCATACAGAAAAATACAATTATACTGATAAAAATATTCGTTTACAATCCCAATGTCGTTCGTTTACAATTCCGATATTGTTCGTCGACAGAAACGGAAAATACAGCGGAAGTTTTAATATTTACAAATTTCACCAAAATATCACAAAATAGACTAATTATGCCCACGTTCTTGACCTTGCCTCGAAACACGCGCTGCTCACTCTCCGACGTCAATGTTTTTGCCCTTTGGCCCACTGGTACCCGCTGAGGTATTTGTTTAAAAATAGGGTGAGATTCCGAAGAATCCCCGTAGAGACATAATATCGTTCATAGAAAATGCGAAAAGTAAATATGTCATGCGCCAAGGTATGCACAAATTAATGAACAATATAAACACATAATCATCATCATGTATACATGAGTAGGGCCCAGCCCCACAATCTACACCGGTTGGACTTCTGCCAACTCCCAGTGTAAGTGCACCTCTGGCACTAACAGCCTCTCTCTAGGCAAATCATGTTATTAATAAAGTGCATTTACAAAACATTGGCATCCACACAATCACATAACTTATGGCATAGTGTATGAAGGATAATGTCCCTATCTCAACGCTTTATAATCCTCTTTTAAATGTGCCTCGAAGAACGTGTCGTATCTGGCCTCCAAATCGGTCCTAAAATATTAAATGTACTAGAAATAGGTCATAACCTATCCAAGTATCATTTTATACTCTTTCATAGTGTTTATTGTGGTTATATTAGTCTGTGGTGAAATTTTACAAAAATGCCCCCGAGAACCCAGCCCGGCCCCGCCGTACCCGGCCCGATGGCACGTTTTCCCAAAATTTTGACCAAAGCTATTTTGACTTATTTTCACCCAAGGAATCCATTTCCGTGCTCGAAGTCACCAAATTCAGTGTCAAATTACGAAAATACCCTTGACAGCCCCTAATTAAGGATTTCAGTGGCGTTTTCGTAATTATGCTTTTTCGGCCTCTACCGAAAAAGTGCCCAACTGTAACCCCACCTATTTTTGCCCACTGAATCCAATGGAACCATTTATTTTATGAAAATCCAACTCCTTCCCTCAGATCTGTGCTGGCCGAAATATTGGTCAAAAATTGGAAAATTGGAGTTTTGTGTTTTAGCTTCCAAAACTTGTACTTTTCCACTTCTAATCCTTGATTAACTCATTTAAACACTTCATAATCATGATTCAAAGGATTTTGGGCAGCATAACCCCTTAGGGTTATGGCTTTTCCCATTTTACAACTTGACCAAAAATCACATAAATCAAACAACAATCACCAACAACAACTTCAATACACAAAGAAGTTGAGATTTTGGAGATTACCTCTTGATCCTTGGTGTTCCTCTCTCTAGAACGTCCTCTCTCTCTTCCCAACCTTGAAGATTAGCTTGCTAATTCATGATTTCCATGAAGAATAAGAGATTAGAGAATGAACTACACAAAATAAGAAGCTTAAATCACCTTGGAACATAAGCTCTTACCTTGATTTTTCTTCCCCTCTCTCTCTCTAGCTTCAAGAACCCCACCAACTCACTTTTTCCTCTTTTTTCTATGGCTTGTGCGTGAGGTGCATGAAAGAGGAAGGGAAAATATGTACTAATCTTGTCATCTTTCATCTTGGCCATTGATTTGATCAAGGGCTTCTAATGTGACACTTGTCACACTCTTCTCTTCTTCATAATTTCTACACTTTATTCCCATTAAGTTGAGTCAATGTCTTCCCTTTCTTGCTCCAAGAAATCCGTCCCTCTCCCTCTCTTTTCTCCATTAGTCCATGCTTCTTTTCCTATGTTCACACTCTTCATGCAATCATGTGTTCTCTTCCAACCACCCAAGTACTCCACTCCTACACTCAAGCTTTTCTTTCCATTCTTACACTCAACATTAACCTACCAACTCACTCAACTTATGCCATCCCTTGTGATCATGTGTGTACTTGGGTCTTATCTCCTTATATGTTCATGACACTTGGCATTTTAATTTCATTAATCAATTTCTAACACATTTCATTTTCAATTTTCGGAATAATGCCAATTCTGGCAGATTTTCTGCCCTAACTTTGAAAAATCATAACTAATTTTGTAGACATCGTTTCGAGTCGATTCCAAAGCCTATGGAACCCTCATTGAGTCTAGTTTCAAGGAAAAATATGGAATTTTACTGGAAATGATAATATTATTCCCATATTTTCAATCTTTGACCGCTGCTCCAGAAACTTTCCAGATTTTCTGGATTAACTTCAAAAATTCATATATTTTTGTACATAGCTTCAATTGAGTCATATGACCTATCAAATTAAAGCTTAGGATGTCTACTTTCACCCTGTAAAATTTCATAATTTTTGGTCATCATTTGGTCTTCCAAAACTATATGAAAGCCTCACTGCCTCGTAGGCGATTTCACTGAAAACACTATTCCACCTTCAATTTTCAATATTTAATTCTTTTGGCCTTAAATATTCATCATTTCATTGAATATATATAATAATTACAACATATTCTTGGTGAATAAAATTTGGGATGTTACAAGAAAGCCAGATCATCAATATTGCATTCAATAACACCACCATCACGACATCACTGCTAAGTAGGAGTCCAAACTTGCTGTCTTTCAACATAAGCTTAACCAAAACCCTTTTTTTTTTTAAAAAAACTTGCTCTATATATAATAGCCAAGGAATTGCTAGATCAAAGCTAGTTTCTTTTATTCCCATCCCACAAAATCAGCTTGAGTTCCACAGATTCAATATATAGCCAGCAGGGGCACATGTTATAGAATCAAAACACACACTTCATCTTCCAAATTTGGCTTTCTCACACACATGCACAAATAACATTCCCTTAAAAGCTCTCAGGATCAAGAAATTTAACTACCTCCTCTGTCACCTTCAATAATTTCCACATGGCAGATCATGTAAAAGGAAATGCTTTATGTGAGCAGCTAGGAGCATCATAAACCATCTCCTCAATTGGAAGAGGATTCTTCCATTGTCATCCTTTTCATTATCTTTTCATAATCCTATCTTCACCCTTAGATCATGAAATTGATGTGTTAAATTTAATATTTTATAAAATTATTATTATTATATTTTATAAATTAAAATTTATTTATTTTTTATGGATTGCACTTATAAATGGTATATATATTAGATTTTAAGAGTTTAAATTTACTTATTTATGTTTATAGAAACAATTTTATAAAAGATTAAATTTGAATCATATATTATTTTAATCTAATGATGGATATAAAATTATAAGAAGAAAATGAGACAATGAAAGAAACCCAACCCCTCCTCAATTGCTCCCATCATGTCCCCGCGCGCGTGTGTATTCTAACAAGCACATCTCATACTCGTTGGAGCACCAGATAAAAATTCAAGTAGATACTAAAAAAGAGAGAACCCGAAAAAATACATAGATATATTTGTGATGCAAAACAGATAAAGTTGGAAATTCTCATAAATTGGCATATTGAGTTCTGCTTATAGCATATTACCATAGAGCCAACTAGTGCATGGCTTAGTTGGTATAAGGTTGTACTAATAAACATGAGCTATGTTTGGAATAGAGTTTTTTTGGAAAATAAGTGTTTATTATATAAGTCGAGATAAAACTCATTTCACATAAATTATAATTTATAAACACTTATAAATAAAAAATAAGCTATATAGCTCGAATGAGCATATGATCTTGAGTTGTCTAAGTACTAAAAATGTTAAACACTCGTTAAAAAGCCTTGAGTGCTGCATTAACCATTTTTAGTGTTTTTTTTTTTTTTGCTCAAACATTTTTAGTGTTTCAATCGGACCAAAATGGGACTACACTTTTTTTTTTTTACCAGTAAATGGGACTGCACACACAAGTATATAGAGACGCTAATTAATCAGGAAATTAAAATCAAGCTGGCATTTTTTTTTTGTAATTAGCTGGTATTTAGATAAAAGTGACTACTACTAGCTTTATATATATATATATATATATATATCGATTAATGCCCGTCTCATATTTTTCTAAATTTTCAAGGACAAAAAATTATTTTATAATCATTTAACATTAAATCTAACTATGGCAAAGATATTAATATATATCATCGCAGCATATATACCCCTTGCATCCGAACCATATGTGATTTTTTTTCGGCCTGACCTGAGGATATAAATCTAATCTAAATATGAAAGAAATCTCAGTAAGTCACTTTCAGCATATATAACCCCATCAGATCAGACTAAACTATACATTTTTTTAAACCTGACCTGATTTGTTTATTATTTTTAAAGTAAATACTATTACGTGAAAAATAATATATAAATCAAAATAGTCAATATCAAAAGTATTTTGATTTAAAAAAGAAGGTGGTCAATTGTCAAAAGACTAAGCTATTCTGGCAAAATAATAATAATAGGAGTAGTAGTGATTAGGGAAAATCCCTAAAAAATAATCTAAAAATTGGGAAATGATAGATCAATCATTTTACAAAAAAAAAAAAAAAAATTAAGAATTCTTCATCACATTTTGATATTTTTTAATCAATTTTTGATAAAAACACTCATATATTATTATTCAATTTCTAAGTTCTTTTGCAGGATTCTCCCTAATAAAGTAATACTGTCCTAATTATAAGATAAAGTTGACTTTTTTTGGAGAAATTAAGGAAGTCAATTAAATTATTTTAGAGTCTTTATATTTTTATTTTTTTTCTCAAAACTAATTAATTTGACTACTAAACTAATATATAATGTAAGGATACTAAAAATATAAACACTCTAAAGTAATTTAATTGGCTTCCTTAATTTTTCCTAAAAATTTAACTTTATCTTATAATTAAGACCGGGGGAGTAATTAATTTGGTCAATGTCGCCGTCACTTTTCTTTGTAAAAGTGAAAAAATAAAGAAAGAAAAAGGTAAAAAACAAGCCTCCAAGTCACGTGACATCCCTTGCTCTCAGTATTGGCCGCGCGCTGTCACATTTCAAATTCAAAAACCGAACACTTCGACTCCGGCAGTCCGGTTCTCTTCCAGTTTCCGACAACACTGCGAAAATCTCCATTCCCCCAACACTCTCTGAAGAAAAGCCACTCAAATCCCAGACTTAAACGTGATATAAACGATGGACGGCGATGAACCTCCTTGTTCAACACCATATATTTCGTCATCTTCGATTTTCAAGGACATATCCAATTTCAAAACTCCCAAACGTCCCTCCTATAGCCTCAACTTCCACTCCCCTAGTGAGAAGTTCTTCACCGCCTCCAAGCAAACGCCGCATTCCTCAGTGTTCCGTCGGCGGCCGTCTATTGCTCCGCCATCTTCAGCTCGAACCAAGAAGTCCGCGGTGGCGGCCAGAAAACTCAAGGCATTTGAACTTGAGCAGTCCCAATCCTCGAGAAAAGCTCAATTAAAGAAAGAACAGTCTCTTAAATCTCTTGCCAAGTCTATCAGTGTTTGGCTTAATTTTTTGTTGGAAAACCCTGCTAGGTGCGGATGTAACTGGTCCATCGGCGGTATTCAGATGGGGGATAAGCAATCTGAAGCGGAGGTGACGAAGGGCAAGAGGGATAGTGGTCCTGGGATTTCCATCGGGGTTGATAAAGCCTGGCGCACTCCGAAGAGGCAGAGGAAGATGTGGTCTCGGGCAGAGGAGCGTGTTGGTAATGAAAATGCGCTCTTGGAATTGCCAAATTCCATGTTTCCGTACTTGAGGGAATCTCTGGAGGATGTCTGCAGTTTTGAAGATTTGAAGCAGCGAATGAGAGTTTATCTGAACTTGGGAAGTTGTAAAGAGATTTTTCAAGTTATGAATCAAGTCACCAAGGTTTGTTTTGGTCTTTCATTGACTTGGCATGGATTTTTAGCCAAGAAGAATCTTTTATTCTCCTCTTTTCCTTTAATTGTTGTGAATGTTCAGTAAATTAGGTCATCTGAATAACGGCTTTAATATTTTTATTTTTAAAAAATATACATGGAAGCTATAACTCAGTCAGTCTAGGATACATTATCATTTTATATTCAGTCATTCACTTTTGGATTTTAGTAGGCTTAGGATATTGGGGCCAACAATGCCTGTTGTTGTTGGTGAAGAAGGATACTGGGACTCTGGGAGCATTGCTAACTATGTTATGGATGCATTGGCCATATTGTTTGGCATAAGAGAGTGACCGAGCTAATAACTACTGCATAGTGTATGAAACACACTTTATAGTTGATCTGATCTGAACATCGTGCAGTCCACGATTGAGTAGAGGCGAATCTTAATTTCTAAAACACTTGAACTTTTCAAAGTACCTTATTGTTACGGCCTAATTGAATTTTGTTTCAATTTTTTATGATTTATTTACCAGAATATTGATGAAGGAAGGTTAAAGTTGAAGCCACATTGCCCCATAGTAACAGATCTCGGATTGAAAAATAAAGCCACAAGAATCCTTATGTGTTATAATCCAATTTGGCTCCGGATTGGATTATATATAATTTTTGGTGGTGAGTCCTTGGTGCCTAACGGGGATGATAACTCTGAACAAGAAATCACATTTTTGAAAATGGTTATTGAGAAGCAATGTTTATCACATGCGGGTTTGGCAAAAGCATATGCTTATAACAAGATGGTTGACGGCCTATACAGGCCAGGGTATTATGAGAATTTGGGGAATGTGATTTTAAAGAGAATTTTATTGCTTGTGCTCACACTGGATAGAATTAAATCTCAGAGCAGCCTGTCACTTAAGTATGGTATCGATGGATTGGATGGTGGTTCCCCTTTGTTGTTCAAAGCAGATTCTTGGATCAAATCAAGTGGTCAAGTCATCAGTGGTAAATCTTTGTCTATGTTTCTCTGTCAATGTTTTCAAAATAACTGCCATTTAACTTTTCTCTCCTCTTGGTTAAAAACTAGAATTCCTATCGTCAGAGGTAATGCACGGAGAAGGAAATCTTCTGGCTCATTTAGTGATAATAGGTTACAAAGTATCTCACCAACAGGTAAGCGAGTTATTACATATTCATTCAAAGCTCAATGGCTCATTTATGTGAGATTATGCCTTCTTATGGGCAATTTTAACTTTTGAGGCCTTGATTTACTTAAAGACAATTCTGACTATAAAGTTGATTTTATGTTCGATGACGTTGATGATGAGGAGGAATTGAATCAGGATAGCTTATAGAAAGATATCATTATCTGGCTTCTTTGTTATTGTGCAGGGGCCACTTGTCGAGTATGATTTCAAGGTCAGAGATTTATTTGTAGATCTCCAGGATGGAGTAAAACTCTGTAGAGTTATACAGCTCTTGCAGCATGATTCTTCTATCCTCACGGTTGGTTATATGTGTGTGGAAATAATATTAGCATGTTTGGTGTTTTAAGTGCTATATGTTTCCAATGTCTCAAACTGTTATGAATTTGAGGCGTCATTATGTGGACAGAAAATTGCAGCTCCCTCAGATACTAATAAGAAGAATTTGGCCAACTGTAGCCTTGCCCTACAATACTTTAAGCAAGCTGGTGTGTTGCTACATGATGAGGATAACATGATGATTGTAGCGGAGGATGTTGCAAATGGAGACAAAGAACTTGTTCTCTCGTTGCTGTGGAATATCTTCGTTCACTTGCAGGTGATACACGTACCTTAAATTTATAATATTGCTGCAAGCTTGTTGATTTGGGATTTGATTATTATTATTGGATTTTGATCTGGATAGCATTCTATCTAACTTCCCAATGTCAATGAACTTGCAGCTACCTCTTCTGGTTGACAAATCAAGTATACTAGAGGAAATCGGTATAATTCGTGGACTTGGTGTGGTATGTACCATTTCAGATTAGTTTCCTGTTTTAATTTATAAGTGAATAAATGCATGGATACTTATATTTTCTTAAGAAAAAATACTTAAGCCTTAAACCTTTTTTGCATATTACAGGATGCCATTAACAATGCAAATTCTAGTTCATTGGAATTGCTTTTGTCTTGGATTCAGGTACTATACTTATGATACTTCCATATTTGCGTCAGAAAATTTCCTGTGGAATCAACAATGATGAGCAATCTGTAGTGTTTTGTTTACTTTTAGTACTCTTTGCATTTCACACCAACAGCCATCTTCCTATGATATTTTCCGTTGTGTCTTGCAAGAGGCTTGAACAGGTTGATGAGCTGTATGGGCATACAATTTTCTTACAGAATTTTTTGTCTTGTATTTATTTAACTGCCTGTATTTATTCTGAGTTTCACAGTATTTGTCTCTTCTTAAGTTGTTAGACAAGTAAAAGCATGCAATTTGCTTAGCTGTACCTTGCAGCGTAATTTCTTTACTGTGTATTCTTTACTGGTACTGCCATGCTAAGCACTACTCGTAATTTTCTTTCCTTGCTCGAGCTGTGGTTGATGCATTTGAAATTTTCATGGAGTCATATGTTGAAAACATATTTCCATATATTAATTATCTGCATTTCGATCATGTTGTTTTCTCTTTTCCAGGCAGTTTGTGAAAATTATGATTGTGGGGTTGACAATTTTGATTCATTGGTTGATGGAAAAGCTATCTGGTGCTTACTTGATTATTATTTCCAGAAAGAACTTCATAGTTCCTGCATACGGAAGGTAGTAAATCTTATTCTTCTTGAGATTCCTGCCCAAACTTCATTATTTAGAATCAGCAGCTTTAGTTTTTTCTCTTTTCCCTACAGGAAGTCAATACGAAAAGTGGCAAGGAATCAATAATGTCTGTCAATGATTATTCAGATGCAGTGTACAATTTTATATTATCACAGAGGTTGACAACATTATTGGGGAATTTTCCGGAGGTAAATATCGCAAGTTGTGAAAATGTCTCTTCTGGAGAGTTTGACTATTTTCTTGACAGGGTCCGAGAGTTGAAAAGATTTAACGGATCACTTATTTTGGTGTAGTGCCAAAACAACAATGAAATTTTGAAAGGACGAAAGTTGAAAAGGGACCTCTTTTTGTGGTGGCCAAGAAGTGACTTCAATACAAAATTACAAATATCTCATTTTATCACATTGTTAATGGTAATACGTGGTATGTTATTCTACAGGTACTTCAAATAAGCGACCTACTTGAATATAATGGTGCTTCCAGTGATCGAAGTGTAGTGATATTGTTGGTTTTCCTTGCAAGGCAATTATTTGTCAAGAAAAATGTGGTAAAATGAATTTAGATCGCATTCACATCCTGCTATCGTCATACTACAGAAATTGTGTAAAAACGTATCTCTCTTTCTTTCTAGGATCAATTAAATTTTCATAAGCTCCTTGGATGTGATTGCCAAAGTCTGTACCGGAAACATTTGAGGATGGAGCGGTGTAATTCTAATTCTGGAGCAGTAGAAAAGCCTGACGCTTCTGATGTGCATGACAACGAAGGTTTCATTGTTGACTCTCTAGTGGTTCAGAGTTCGGTTGTTCATGCAAGTCGTTCACTTATACATTAATGAATTTGATTTTCATACATGCAGTAAATTTGCATTGCTTTGGCTGACATCTTATTAACAACTGAGTCACCATTCACCAACTTAGTACTACTTTGTAACCTTTCTTTCTTTGTCTCACGGCCGTTCGTTTCTCTTTATAAGTAGGAATCATGTGCTTTAGTGTTAAGAAAAGTGAGAAGAATTAATTATGGTAAAAAATGGAAGCAGGTCCGTGAACCTAAATGGGTAGTATCTGGAAAATATATTGTACTTGTGTACAGGTTTGTGCTTGATTTGAAGGTAGCCCATATTGTAGTTCTTGCATGGTGATTGGATTTTCTGTTGAGTAAACAGCATTGTGATCTCATTTTTAATCAGTAGTTTGGTGGCAAAATGTCAATTTTGAGCATATTAAACCTGAATCAGCATCATCTTAAAATTTGTAATGAGAATGCTATGATGCTACCGAAGAAAATGATATTAAAATCTATAATTTTCTTCATTTCATGTATAAATATCCTTGATTGATGCCCGCTCATTCATTAAGATAGATGCTGCAAGAAAATTCAGGGCCATCCAAGCTTGGTGGCAAGATATGGCTGAAAGAAATCCGAAATCTTGCATGAAACCGGCTGCGTGCAGACCCGTAGAAAGCAGCACCAACATCAGAAGAGGTAACTCACGATTTGCACGGTCTTTTTTCTTATTATGCAGCGCCATATGCATTCCCTTGAAAGACATACAAATCTTGCTTTCTTAAGATATGGATCAGCTTCCCCTTTCTCCCCTTAAAATTACTGATACGGGTGGTAATGCTGGCTGGCCCGCAAACGGATTGTGACTAGCCCGCCCCACCAGCCTGAGCCCGTTTAGGTGGCCTGCCAGCCCACCAATTTTTTTTTAAAAATTTTTGCTAATAAGTTTCAAATAAAAAGTATGGGGAATTAATTAAACACATCATTAAAGGAAAGGAGATAAGGGTTAAGGGAGACTAAGGGCATTTGAGAAAAAACTAAAATAAATAAATAATGAGGGCCAGCCCGCCAGCTCGAATTTAAATGGGCTGCCATTTCGGGGGCTCGAACCCGTTTAAGTTACTGCCTCTAATTACTGATACATATAGTTAATAGTTGTATAGAAAAGCGAGACTTAATAGTCCATCCATTATCAATTTCTGTGTTTTCTTTATTGGCTCACTAATTTGACTTGATAGTTTGACATTGACAAAATATTATTGGCATCACTTCGTCCTTTAATTTTTTCTCCAAAGGCATTGCTTGGTGAAAGTATATGATCGTTCTTGCCACATATTATAGCTCATTATTACATTGTAAGTGAGATAATGTTTGTAAAACTAGTGCTAATGATACTTTCTTTTTATGGATAATTGTTGTGTAATGATTCCAGACACCGCTGCAATAACAATACAATCACATTTCAGAAGACTGGTTGCTCGTCGCATGTTTCTCAAAATGAATAATGCTGTCTCTCTTTTGCAAACTGTTTTCCGAGCTTGGCTAGAAGCGAGGCAGGAGTCTTGGTTCACCTTTGTCCAAGGGCAAAATTTTTCATGTGGTATGCTGGGAATTAGCTTTGCCCTTTAAATATTTTAATCTGGTTTAGTACTCATGGCATGTTTTGCTTGTTCATTTGCACAGCAATACGCAAGAGGTCAGGAACATATAGGAGATATGCCATATTTTTCGTTCAAAGGCACTCTTTTTTGAAGTTAAAGAGGTCCGCATTACTTATCCAGCAAGCAGTGAGAAGTTGGCTCTCTTGGAGGCATCAGCAGGGATGTTGTATACTTCCTTACGTGACGGCTTCAGATCCAGTGGCTGCTGCCACTATTGTTCAGAAATTTGTTCGTGGTTGGATGGCACGATCTGGATATAATCATATGCTTGATCAGCAAGAGGAAGCTTCATATTTGTACTCACAAAAGGTTATGTTTGAACTTCAAACAAAAGCTGCCATCAGGATTCAGCTTGCTTGGAAGAGGCATATGTGCTGCAAGTCTACTCAGAGGCACTTCTATGCGACAATAATTCAAAGCAATTTTCGTAGGTGGCGGTTAAGAAGAATATATTTGAATCAGATTCAAGCTGTCTTGAGAATCCAATGTTATTTCCGAATGTCAGTTAGAGTAAAAACTTTTCAACACTTCAAAACGGCATTTAAGGCAGCCATTGTCATTCAGTCTTTCACACATGCATGGATTGCACGGAAGGAAGCTTATGCACGTAGAAGTCGCATCCTTTCAATTCAAGTAAGACCTGACAATCGTTCTACTGTTAAATTTATTTTCCTTTTTTGCTTGACCTTCCACTATACGGAAAAGAAAATGATTAGTTATTAACTTTTAGTTTGCTTTTCCCTCGTTCACATCTCTTGTGCAAATCAGTGGATGAAGTTTTTTTTTTTTTAAGTTTTGCTCTGGATTTTTATGGAATACTTTTAATGAATCCAGAGGCATTGCCGCATTTGGCTGGCGAGAAGGGACTTTATACGCCAAAGAGGCGCTGCATTGAAGATTCAAAGCGTCATTCTTAGTCTGAAATACCAGAAGGCTCTCAATTGTCAGAAAGATGCAGTTTTGCAGATTCAGCGGTTTATTAGAGGGCATTTATCACGAAATAGGCTCTTAGGTAGTCCTTAAGCGTTTCTGCGTATACCCTTCTAACTCTTTCTTTTAGCTATCATTTGCACGATTTATTTATGAATTAACATTTTCTTACTATGTAATTTTGGTATGTTGTCGTAACATAGGAGGTGCATCTCGGAAACACGCAATGATTCCAAGTGGTTGCATTTTAAGACCAGTTGGTTACTCTAGTTTTCAGCTGGAACTATTTTTGTGTTCTGTTCTGAAATTGCAGCGATGGTGGAAGGGAGTCTTGTTACACAAGTTAAGAACAAAGTCTGTGATTATAATCCAAGCTTGCACTCGTGGGTGGATTGCTAGGCGAATGGCAACTGTTCGCAGACGCCGTGTTGTTGTCATTCAAGTACGGTGATCTGATCGCTTTCATTAGTTTCTGACTTCTTCCCTTACCAAGACACAATATATATTGACCAATTGGTCAATGTAGAACCGCTATTTGCATTTTAATTGTTTTGTAACGGCTCAATCAAACTTTTAGTTTGCTTTGCCCTCATTCATAGCTCTAGTGCAAATCAGTGGATGAAGTTTGTTTTCGTTTTTTTTTTTTTTTGAACTTTAGATTTTTATGGAATGCTTTTAATGAATCCAGAGTCATTGCCGCACTTGGCTGGCGAGAAGGGACTTCATGCGCCAAAGAGACGCTGCAATGAAGATCCAAAGCGTCATTCTTAGCCTGAAATACCAGAAGGCTCTCAATTGTCGGAAAGATGCAGTGTTGCAGATTCAGCGTTTTATTAGGGGGCATTTATCACGAAATAGGCTTTTAGGTAATACCCTTCTAATTCTTCCTTTAAGCTATCATCTGCACGATTTAGTTGTGAATTGACATTTTCTTACTACGTGATTCTGGTATGTTCTCGTAATGTAGGGTTTGCATCTGGGCAACGCGCAATGATTCCAAGTGGTTGCATTTTAAGATCAGTTGGTCACTCTAGTTTTCAACTGGAACTATTTTTGTGTTCTGTTCTGAAATTGCAGCGATGGTGGAAGGGTGTCTTGTCGCACAAGTTAAGAACAAATTCTGTGATTATAATTCAGTCTTGTACTCGTGGCTGGATTGCTAGGCGAAAGGCAACTCTTCGCGGACATCATGCTGTGGTCATTCAAGTACGGTAATCTGATCGCTTTCATTAACTATGCTGGAAGTCTATTATATGTTGTTTGATGCAACTATGCACACACTCCTGGTATTTTGAGTAAGCTTCATAATTCATTTTAAAATAACTTAAAATAAAACTTATTGGGAAACCCATAGAATCCAAGACTAGATTTTACTTATCCCATAATAAGGGAATGCTATTATATAGTTTGTTCTTTGTAATAACTTCCATATTTTGTAGTCGCACTGGAAAGGTTACCTTGCCCGGAAAGAGTCAAGAGAGCAGCTGCGAGACTTGCGCCTGAGAGTGAAGAAGTCTGCCAGAAATGTGGACGATAGCAAGCGTCTCATAAACAGACTTCTCGTAGCGCTTTCAGAGCTCCTTCACATGAAGAGTGTCAGTGGCATCCTTCACACTTGTGCGACATTGGGTGAGAACAACATATTATTTGGAATTTGTTACTGTTGTTAATATGGGATGAAAGGAAATATACAAATTTTTAAGGAATTAGATCAAGCTCTCTATAAAAGCATGAGATGTTCATATCTGTTTAGAATATCTTGGCATAATATAACTGGCTCTTGTAACAAATACTTTCTTAAACATGATGATTAATACTAAACTTTTTCCTGGATTGTATTTTTGAGCTACAAATATTGAAATAGTAGTGGTCTTTACAAACATGGCGTTTAGTTTCTTCAAGTATGTTGTGACTTATTTCAATCTTCTTCACAGATATGGCTACAGAACATTCTCAGAGATGTTGTGAAGAACTTGTCGCTGCAGGGGCTATTGACAAGTTGCTGACGCTTATTCGTTCAGTGAGCCGAAGCATACCTGATCAAGAGGTTCTTAAGCATGCTCTGTCAACTCTCCGAAATCTAGCCCGCTACCCTCACCTACTTGAATTGCTGATTCAAAGCAACGGTTCTATACAGACAATTCTCTGGGAATTACTGAGGTATGTATAACAATCTAGTAACGGCTAACGTTAAAAGTTGACAAGAGCATTGTTGTCTTGTTAGTTGTCCCATACAACAAAGGTTTTAACTTTTTACATTCTCTCCAGGAACAAGGAGGACAGTTTCTTCATTGCTTCTGAACTTCTGGTGAAGATATCTTCAACTCCTAAAGGTGTTGAATCCTTACGCAAGCTACCTGCTCTTGTAAAAAGACTGCATGCTCTTGTTGAGGAGCTTACACGGAAGGCAATCTATGAGAAAAGGTCAGCACTGGGAAAAGAAAGATTTGCTGTGAGATTTTTCAATAAAAAAGTAAACTGAAATTTTGTTAAGAGCAAACCCTTTGCCTCTTCAAAAGTTAGGTAAGATAGAACTAACTGGGAACTTGGATTATGCTTCTAATTTCTCTGATCTATTTGCCGAACTGCAGAAATGGCAGAGCTGCTAGTGCAGTAATAAGAGAGAATAAAGAGAGGAGATTGAAGGAGGCTGCTGGGATTCTCAAACTGATAACAAGTGTCTAATGTGTGCAACAAGTTGGTATTTGCAAGGAAACAAGCCTCCTCCTTATTCTGATCCATTCGTTGTACATCTCGTGGATTCAATGATTGATGTATCTAGCTGATTTCCTGATCAGAAACATCGTTAATTATTTGTTGACTGACTAGAATTCTTGAATATTCAACTAAAAAGATGTTAATATATATATATATATATTATGATTGTCTTGCAACTTCTCTCTCCACCCACATTTGTTTTCTTATTTCTTGTTGATATATTGGTATAAAGGTGACTTTAAGTTTCAAAATTTCTTGCTTTGATTTGTTTAGGACATGTTTAGAAGGAAACTAAAGAAAAGTGTTATAAAAACGTTACAGATTTCCTATGATTAAATCCTATATAGTTACTGCCTTTTGTGGAAACTGAAGATTTTTGTACAATTTAAATCGGAAAAAAGAAACTGGTGCCTCTTAACCCAGACTTGGTTATTCTTCAATCATCATCATGGAGGCATCAGATGTGAAAAATCTGATCGTGTAGATCACCAAAAAAATCTTCCGCGATTCTCGAGCAGGATAAGGTAGTCACGCAACTGGCACATGGGTATATTTCTTTTTCCACCAAATATGTATATATATATTAAATACAATCAAGCAAGATAATATAGATTAATCAAAAATATTTTCTCCTATTGTCAATTGATTTTTTTAGAGATTAAGAAGTTAAATAAGTTAATTAATAATAGTATATAATATATATATATATATATATTATGTATCATTAAATTATATATTATTTATAAATTAAACAAATTAATTAGGAAAACAACGATTAATATAAACATTTTAATATAACTTATTTATGTCTTTTAATTCTTCAGACAAAAGTTAATTGGCTTTAATATTAAGTAGTTGAAGGAGTATTTATTAAGGTAATTAGACTCAGATCGATCATTGAACTAGCTAAGGTATCGGGTTAAGGATCAATGGGTCAAATTGGAGTTAAACCGAGACCAAACCGGTGAAAAATTAAAGATTTTGAGATTATTAATATAAAATTAAAAAAAAAATAAAAAATCTATTTGTAAAAACTAAAAATAAAATCCCTAAACCAGACCGGATCAGTTTCCGGTCCAAACCGTCTTATCTGATCCAGGTTTAAATCAACATGGCATTAACTACTCTGGGACCCGGCCAAAATATCTGCAATTCTGCATCTTCTTGGCGGTTATGTTTGGAAATCAGAATTCTTATCCATTCTTATTTTTCTGACGGCTTGAAAAAGATAGTGATAGGACTGAGATCACTAATTGGCAGACAGGGACCAATGGATGTCACTCTACTTATTAATGGTTTTCTCCCTTGTTGCCTCACGTCAGTTCTTTCTTGCTATTCTTGGCTATAATATTTCTCCAGATCTTAAAATGCTAAATATTGCACCGAGACAAAGGCCTAGACCTTCATATTGGCCGTGGGGAGCGCCTAATTATAAAAAAAATGATACAACTTTGAAATATTCAGATTTGAATAAGGGGTATCACAGTAAAAGCCAATCAATTAACGTTTGAGTCAAGATTGATGAAAGTGGAAACAAAACTTCTCTCACGTCCTTATCCTGTAAATCACCTCAAAAAAAGGAGTTCCTGAGTTAATTCAAATGGCCACTAAATCATCACTTAAATATCCAAACCCATATGTAACTAGGCATGATGACAAGAACCAGAGGCAGCTGATTTTCCCAGAAATGTATGAACAAAGAAGAAGAAGCAATGGAATTCAAGCAGCTCTTGCAAGAACTCCGATTGTGTCAGGCGGAGAAGAAGCGTCAATAAAGAAGCCTCTCCTCAAAGATCTGGGAACCGTAACGGTCAAGACTCCATTATCATAGCCTGCAGATATGGCTTCAAGTTCAACCCTCGCCGGAAGCCTGAACTTCCTCTCCGGCGCCTCCGTGGATTCCTCTGCTGCTTCAGTTCTCATTATCAGGTACCTCGAATCCTCAACTTCCACTCTCAGTTCTTCTCTCCTCACACCTAACACACACACATCAACCAAACAAACTTAATGCGAGTCAACAAACAGAGAAAAAAGTTTAAATACAGAGTGAAGGAAATCATAGATGTGTATGAATGTACCAGGGATGTCAGCAGAGAAAATGTGAGAATCTGGTGTCTGGGTCCAGTGAACATGGTTTGGAGGGATGAGGTAGTGGGGAAAGAGGAGGTGAGGAGGGAAAAGGTATTCCAAGGGAAGAGGATGATGGAGAGGGGATGGGAACTCCATGGAAGAAGAAGGGTTTTGAATTCTGGGAATTGATGATATGTTATGATATCAGGCTCTGATTTTTTTTTTTTTTTTTGGCTGCGAGATTTGATATTTGGATGACGCTTGAAAAGGAAAGGTTGGTTGCTGGGTTTGCCCTTTTTTGTAGAGGGTAAGTGTGTGTTTGGAAGAGCTTATTTTTGTCCAAAACGTGCTTATAATTCGTGATTCACGGTATACGAGGTAAGTATGTGAGAGGAGTTTTTTCTCGGCTTGCGTAATTCGGGCTTATTTTTTAAGCTACCGTGAAAACAAACAAGCCCTAAGTGGGGCAAGTTGTAGGGTTATGGTTTCAATTTGGACCACAAGTTGGCAAGTTGCCAAAAGAGATACCAGTATATGAATAAATAATTTTTAAATGTTACTCACTCCGATAGATAATATAAAACATGTTAGGGTTGATCATTAATTATAAATATAAGTCATAGTTTTTGTATCTATTAATTTTTTTTAATTTATCCATACTGATGTTTCTTCAATAATAGTTAAGAAAGGAAAGGAAGGAAATTATGAAAGATGATTAGGGTGTTTTAGAAAATACATATTATATTACCTAATTTTCTTAATCTAATTAAATTAGATAAATATGTCTTATATTAAAAAGATGAAATACTAAACATATTTGATGTCAGTAATATAAATACTTTTAAGCGCCTTTTATGATTAGGATGTTAATAATAATACATCAAATGAGTTTTCCTTTCTAAATAGACGTAAGTCAAGTGGAGAGATTTATGTCTATTAAATTTAAATGTGAATAAGATTGATTAGATGTATATGAAGATTTATGTATAATTTAGTCTTATTTATATAAAGTTCTTGAAGTGTTTAGCTTTTTTTTTTTTTTTTGGCCAATTCTTGAAGTGTTTGGCTAAATACACATTTCCTCCTATCTTTAATATAAAATTTTGTCGTGGAGTTAATTTTGATTCTAAATATAAAATATATTTTTTATACTTGTTAAATTTTTTTTTCAATTTATTTCTATTGATGTTCTTTTAATAAGAGATAGATTGATGAAATTAAGAAAGATGATCGGGATATTGTAGAAAAAAAAGCATATCATCTTAATTCTAATAAATAACATTATTAATATAATTAATTAGATAAATATGTTATATATTAATAATCTAGAATGTGTGCGCGTAAATAGTTCTTGAATAGAATTGAAGATTCAATACATCAAGCTTTCCTAAATTATAAAATATAGTTAATTAGAAAAATCTCCCTCCGTAGGTGCCTGCAGGCCAAAAAAAAGGAGGCTGGATGCACGCTAGGGGTGGCAGGCTACCGGAGGATTTGCATTTATTTATTTTTTGTTCAAAAATTATTTGTATTTATTCATTACTTTCCTTTTTAACCATTATTCATTACTTTCCTAAGGCAGTGTTTGGTATAAGATTTTTTGAGAGGAGGAGTTGGAGGGGGGGAGGGTGGAGGGTGGGGTTAGTGTGTTTAATTGGGAAAAATGGGGGAGGGGAGGGGAGAAATTTTGTCTTTTTTATGTTTGGTTTGAGGGGAAGGGAGATGTTCTCATTGTTTCATTTGATTTGAAATTTTGAGTGGGAGAGAAACCAAAATTTTAGCTCTTATTTCCCTCTCTCTTTTTATTTTCGGCTTTCATTATAAAGGATTCCTTCCCTATCCCACTAACAAATCAAATAAGGTAATATACTCTACTCCCCTCTTCCCCTCAAACCAAACACACCCTTAGTGCTCCCCTCCCCTCCCCTCCTTTTGTGCAATTTCAAATTTGGGGTTTTTTGGAGGGGTGAGAAATATTATGTCTGATTTTGACTAAAATGCCCATGCTAATTTTTTATTGTCCCATATTTACCTATTTAATTATAAAACCCATTTAATTGTTACTGGGACCAACCAAATAAATTAAAAATATATTTAATATAAATATATATAATAAAATCTATGTAATCAAATCTTATCTTACTAAAATCCTAAAAATTAAATTCATGTAATCAAATCTCATATGACTCTGAATATCAAAACAAGAAAAACAATTGTGATGACAATCCTCCTTATTAGTTTTAACGTCTCTAAGTCAACGTCTCCATAGATCTTTATGCGCCTCTTTCTTCATGATTTAGGCTTTAGATTTAAATTTCAATTTAAAAAACATATTTAATTTGATGAATTAATATATTAAAATTAATAAAATCATCATTTTAACTATATATGAGTTTTTTTTATCATATATAAGTGAGGTAATAAGTGTTTTTGCGATTTATAACTTAGGAAATAATATCTTTGACATCTAAATAAAGTATCAAGAGTATATTTATCAACATTTAATTAGCTCACTTCCCTTTCTCTTCTGAACCAAACAAGAAACTTATCTTCCCCTTCCCTTCTATCCAACCAAACAAAGTTCATAAACTCCCTCTACCTCCTCCCATGTCCCTCCCTTCTGTTGAACCAAACAAGGCTTAAATGATTAATATTTTTTTGGAGAAACTACTTTCCTAAAATATAATGTGGAATATTGAAGGGAAAAAAAATTCCTTTGATAAAAGGGTAAAATATAAATGTATTGTAAAAATAAGAAAATTATTAATTGATTTGATATGACGTGCGGACAAAATATTTCCTGAACTATCATTTATAAGTTACTTCGAATATTTTTATTAAAATTAAAAAAAATTCAAAACTCATTAACCCGATCTAAAAATTAAGTGCATGAAAATCTCAAGGTCTTGGATCATATAAGTGCGTGAACTAAATTATTTTTCATCTTTTCTATCCCAGAAGATATTATTGTTTTCCTATCAGTTTTAAAAATGATATTATAATACATAATAATGAATTGATTTATGGACACAATTTCAGTCTCAAAACGAAAGATTCCATTATTGAAATAATAAGACTAGAATATGATATCTATTCTTTTTCTGTCAATCCCCGATTTTTTTTTTTCCGGCCAACTTGCAGGTCAAAAAAAACCCAAAACAATAACTATATAAAAGGAGATCGAACGGCCAGATAAAAACAACGACACAGGCAATAGATCGAACGGTGGTGGATGTGATATATATGGAGGAAGCGGGTGAAGGGTTTCATTAGGCACGCATCGCTTTTACGTCTGACGATTCCCAACCTTGGGAACCTTTCCGTTTTAGGGTTAACGTTGGGGGCTGAACCATTGTCCATAGAAGACGCTCCTGGAGCCTCACTTCCGTTGATTTGCCCTAATTCCTTTTCTTCTCCTTCTTCGATCTTTGCCTTCGCTCTATCTCTCTCAAATTCCCCGACTTCGTTCCTCTAGGTCAAGATGATGCAGCCTGGTCCTGGCATGGCTCCCCCAAACATGGGCCAACAGCCTCCCCAGCAGTACCCGCAGCAGCAACATCCCTACATGATGATGCCACCGCAGGCTCAGGCGCCGCCGATGTGGGCACCTTCTGTTCAACCACCGCAACAGTCGGTCGCTCCACTGCCGACAACTCAAACCGCCCAGCCCACAAGCGCTGACGAGGTCCGTACTCTCTGGATCGGTGATTTGCAGTTCTGGATGGACGAGAACTATTTGTACAATTGTTTTGCCCATACAGGCGAGGTAAAATCCTTTTCTCCATCACTTTTATTTGTTGTTTTTCTATATTAAAGTCGCCCCGAATATAGGTCGTTCCTTTTGTAGAGTGTGATATCTCTTACTTGTAGTGGAGATAAGTTTTCTCCGCCCTTAATTTTCCAACGCCTGCCGTGCGGGTTACAGCCGCAAGATTTCGGTTTTCCCTTGTGTAGATCCTGGGTTTTTTTTCTTGCCTATAGATAAGAGACGAACCTCTTTAGAATTTTCTGTTGTGGTATTTGTTGTTATTTAAAATTTGATTTGAAAAACAAATTAATTTTGGCGAATAAAGTATCATTTATATTTGCAATGTGTAGAAACCTGGCGGCCATTTGTTGGTTTTTAATTGTTTAAGCAAAGTAATTTGCATGCAGGTGGTCTCGGCGAAAGTTATTCGAAACAAGCAAACTAATCAATCTGAAGGTTATGGGTTTATTGAGTTTCTCACACGCGCAGCCGCTGAGAGAATACTTCAAACATTTAATGGAACCATTATGCCAAATGGTGGGCAAACCTTCCGATTGAACTGGGCAACTTTTAGTGCGGGTGAGAAGAGGCACGATGATACTCCAGATTACACAGTATTTGTTGGAGATTTAGCTGCAGATGTTACAGATTACATGCTGCAGGAGACGTTTCGGCCTAGGTATCCCTCAGTTAAAGGTGCAAAAGTTGTGATCGATAGACTTACTGGGAGGACAAAGGGTTACGGTTTTGTTAGGTTTGGAGATGAAAATGAACAAATTCGAGCTATGACTGAGATGCAAGGTGTATTATGTTCAACAAGACCCATGCGGATTGGACCAGCCACTAACAAAAACCCTGGCGCTCAGCCAAAAGGTGTGTCTCTTTCAAAGTTGTCTTCTGTGTGGCATTTCTTTTTCAAATGTCTGTTCTATGTAATGTATGCACTTTACAGAAATATGAAACTGGATTTGTTTTGATGTTAATAGTTGTATGTAGAATCTTCTTCATGCTGTTATTTGACATTATGTGGGTTTCATTAAGGTTTTACAGTTTTAATTCTCTTCTGTCATGTACGGGCTAAGTTATGGTCCATTTCAGTTACGCTCTTGAAGATATGCAGTCCTCAGTCATTTCTTCCTGTAATTTCGTTTAAAAATTTGGGCTAAGTAAATATCTAGAATTATAAATTTTAAAATCTTATAAAACTCCTATTGTCTCAAAGCAGGGTGTCGAGAGGCTCTGTCATCTCGGAGCCTGGAACTGATTTCATCAGCTGAAATGGTTACCATTTTAGTGCATGGCCTTGTGTAGGTCAGTTCCCGTTTATGTCTTGCCCATTATTTTTGGCCTCATTTTCTTTTCGGTCTGCAATTTCAAGTTATTCTTTTCAGTTCATTTCGCTGGTTGGTTCTCTCCAATTACATTGCACAGCTACTCTAGATACTTTTTTTTCCCCAATCTGCCATTCTTTATCGTTGTTCCTTTACTTTATTCCAAATAGCTTGCCTGAGGAACTCTACGTCGTTAAATTTCTTCTGCAGTAGTCCCCTGTTGTAAACAACATTGTGTACCTTTTTATCCCATTTGTTCATCTTTTTCATTCAAGTTACGTTGATTTCAGCTTCCAATCCTCAGTCTATGAGAAATGAACTTAATTTGTTAAGTGCTATTGCAGACGGATTAGAATTTCCAGAATTATCTTGCAGACTGGCTATAATTTCCTTCATTCTGTGGTTTTATATTTTTCTTGAACTTTAGGTTCCGTTTCCCTTCTGCCTTTACCATTTGTGGCGCAGCAGTATGCAACCAATGCTCACTTAATATTGCTGTCTGCTATTTCCACTTGTCAAGTTCTCTTGTCTTCACAAACGTTTCACCGTGGTCTTCTTGCCAATCTTTTTAGCATATTACTTCTATTTTTATCTTTATTTCTATTGAAGAAGGTTTGCAAGAGATGTGAAGGTGAGTTAGAGATCAACTATGTGTGTGTTGGTGTCTGCTAAGTTGTATAAACTAAACTATGTTTCTCCTTCTCCCTTGTTTATCTCTTTATGTTTTACTAGGGAGATGACGATTTTTTAATTGTATGTTTATCCACTATGAATCAAATTCTGATAGTGCCAAATATGTTGTCATGGCTTTTTATGTCAGATATACCGATTGTAGTTACACTTTTAAGTTAATTTAGATAATTTAGTTAGTTTGTAAATGGCTGATTAGGTAATGGCTTATTTTCTACTCGTACTTGATGCTGATTAATTTTTGATGTTCCTAAGAACTGTAGTATGCATATGGAGCTTGGCGTTTTGTTGTTTCTTCTCAAGTTGATTTACATGCATACAGATGCTTCCCTTTTCTTTAGGAATTATACAATATTTATTATTTATAAGCTTGCATGGTATTTATTGCAGCTAGATGTATTCATCAATTTTCTCTGATCATTATGTTTCTGAAAATCCGCTTCCTTGTGTTTATGCAATTCATCTTTTTACTTCATGTGCTTTGGTCATGCAGCTTCATACCAGAATCCTCAAGGGGCACAGAACGAGAATGATCCAAATAATTCAACTGTGCGTACTTCTCTGCAATATGGACTTTTGACTTTCTTTCCTGCATTTTTTTGACTTAATTTTTGAACTGCAGATTTTTGTGGGGAATTTGGATCCTAATGTAACGGATGATCATCTGAGGCAAGTTTTTGGTCAATATGGGGAGCTAGTACACGTTAAGATTCCAGCAGGCAAGCGTTGTGGGTTTGTTCAATATGCTGACAGGTGAAAATTTGTCTCTGAAAGTAGTCTAGCAACGTCAATTCCATCTCCTTAAGCTTAGATATTATATATATAGCCTTACCATTTGTGTGTTGATTTTTCATGCATTAGGAGTTGTGCGGAAGAGGCACTGAGGATGTTAAATGGAACAACATTGGGCGGGCAGAGTGTTCGTCTCTCATGGGGCCGGAGTCCTGCAAACAAACAGGTAACAGTTTCTTCTTTCATTATTACACACTTCCAAATCGAAAATGCCTATCTGATGCTGACCAACGCATACATCTTCAGACTCAGCCAGACCCAAACCAGTGGAATGGTGCTGCTGGGTATTACGGATACGCTCAGGGGTACGAGAACTATGGATATGCTCCCGCAGCTGCACAGGACCCCAACATGTATGGAAGCTATCCTGGGTACACCAATTACCAGCCACCACAGCAACAGCAGCAGCTAGGTGGATATAGTTGAGATTTGAGAACACCCCCGTCCCCCTTCTGATTTATCCGGATTCTCTCTTGTAATCGTCAGGAGTTGCTTGTTTCTTTTGCCCAACTTTTTTCGTGTCTCTTGGTGTAAAACCGACTTAATTATCTACTCTTTACTTCGTTGTTAGGATTAATATGCGATCTTCTGTTGTGTCCATCAAAAATTACTTGCCAACCTGCTGATGTTCTAATAATGATATTATTATCTGATGACCCTAGTAGCTTTAGCCTATGACAAGTTTTTATGTCCCTAGAAAGCTTGTGCCAGACAAAATGAAAAAGCTTGACTTTTAAGATGTGTTTGGTTTGAGGAGAGGGAAATGGAAGGGAGGGGTCCCCTCCCTTTTTTGGCACTATGAATATTTTTGGAAGATTTTCCCTCTCCTCCCGTCACAAGCATCTCTTCAAAATTTGGGGTTTTGAAAAGGAGGGGTAATATTTTGGCATGATGCGTCTAATTTGCTCATAAAACCTTTTGATATTCCCACAATGCCTTTTTTCATACCGCTCAAGAACACAATGTGATCACTCTAAGTCTCTGACCTTTGTACAAAGCTCCGATTCCGTAGAATCACCTCCTTCATCCTCTTACTGCAACGGAAAGCTCCATGGTTTAATGCTTCTCCTTTGCTCCAGATATGTTGATGATGTGTATCCTCCATTGCTAGGAGCTTCTCCAGATCTGCCGCACTCCAACTCCATCGCCCTCATCTTTGACCACAGCACCACCGAATTGGCAAAAGGAAAAAAAATCGGACGATGGGTACAACGAATAATAAAATTAGACTAAGCTCTACACATAGTGGTCGGCGGTGACTAGCGTTTCTTCTTCAACTCTTTATGTTTTAAGTAATTTTTAAAGTTAGCTTTTAAGTTTTAGGAAAAATCTCAATTAAATTCGGTTAAAATATCAAAATCTAATTTTAGGCCTACATTTTTAATGAATTCATACTCAAATTAAGAGGCTTAATTAAGGATTTTTTAAATGTCGTTAAAAGACCATAATGTTTCTCTATAGTTTAAGAATCTGTTTTATGGGATCACCTGCACTGGAAAAAATGAACGACTTTCGATCCTCTTCCTCGATAAGGCACATGCATGAAAATAATCATACATGTTCGGTCATTTAATAAAAGACTGTAGAGGTAATCAATTATCAATCAATCAATAGAATCAATTCTCTGTATTTACATTGGATTTGGTCACTTTACCCCAACCTGGAAAGACGAATGAATCAATACTTTCGTTTCATCAGGACATGTTGCGTCTGCAGAAAGGAAAATTCATGAGAATGAATACGTGTCAGCTTAATGAATATTCTGTTGCAAAACTCAAAAAAAAATAAAAAAATCGATTGCTATATTCCCTGTTTGTTTCTCTTTCAGCTAAATTTGCAGGAACAACTTGAATGGCTTGATAGTCATTTATTAGACAAGTTAAGGACCTTTAGTGG
The DNA here is from genome assembly GCA_963855925.1 of Inga laurina. Taxonomy (NCBI): domain Eukaryota; kingdom Viridiplantae; phylum Streptophyta; class Magnoliopsida; order Fabales; family Fabaceae; genus Inga; species Inga laurina. Next base: position 79,440,785 of record OY979701.1, on the reverse strand, counting down.
GGAATCTGAATTGTGGCAAGAAATAACGAGGACATAACTTGAAAACTAATGTAGTGGGTGTTAACACAAGATCAACAGACGATGTGCTAGTTAAGGAGGAAAAGAGAATGAAATAAAAGAAGGGGTTGAGGGATATTCTATCCTGAAAGTTTTCACTAATGGGCCATTTATTTCCGAAAGTGTGAAAAAGGGAGCAATTTTGCAATTTTGCCCTTATCATTATTTCGATTAATTTTGACCGTTAATTGATCAAATATACTGAGCTGGTAGTCTATATGTCATTCATGTCATTTTTGCGAAGATACAAAATTGCTCCGAAAGTTTTAAATCCAACTTAAAAAAAAGGAGAATTACATTCATGTTCCACATAAGAGAAAAAATGAAGAAATGATCTCATTGACAACTTTAAGAGCTTCAATTGACAAGTCCAAGAATGTCATTGATAATTTCAGGAGACCAATTTTTTAATTTTTCTTTTTATATGGAACCTGAATATGATTCTTCCTTAAGAAAAAGAGGAAGAAGATGGCACAAAACTTCCGGTATACTTTGTAAGGCCCCTAGATAATTTATCATTAAGACCAGCGACTAGATGTCTCTCCCATAACTGATCGGAAACAAAAATTTTTAAGAGTTAGAAGTTCTTACATATTTGCAAGTTCCTACTGAATTGTTTTTTAGTATAATCATTTTTTTTTTTTTTGAAAAACGGAAGAGTTAAGAGGCCATCCCATATACTTAGGACTAACCTTGGGTATTAGGTCCACTAATTCTTATTAGACTAAACCATTGGCAAAAAAAAAAAAAAAAAAAAAAGCATTAGACGAAATGGGGCCAATCTAAAAAAAAAAAATGCTAAACTCGAATTTACTGACCCCAGTCGGTGTCTCGCCCACGAACCGATCAGGCGACCTCTGGCACCCACTCTCGCCTTAACCTAACCGTAGCTTCACTGCCGTCCTCTCTGTCTCCAGCGACCTCGTCTTCAGTCGCAGCTCTTCTCGCCTCCTTCTCTGTCTCCGCACGTCCCACCGTTGTGACCGGCGTATCTCTTCAATCTCACCGTCGTCGTTGCTGTTGTTCCTGCTCGACATTGCTCGCTATTAATGCTCAAATTAATTATTGGTGTTTATCTTCATTTTTTCAGCGGTTCAGCCTCACCCATGTATTGAAGCTCAAATCAATGCTATTTTCTGAAATTTATTTGTTTTTCGGTAATTTACAAGATTAAGATATATCCCAGAAATTCTTGCCCCCTTTCGAGTTGTATCGTCCATAAGGTGTTTGATAACTGTTTTGAGTGAAGAAAGAAATCATTCTGTTTAATGGCAAACAGTAAATATGTGTATGTGAAGTCATTTGAGGTTGAGGATGAGGTGATGTTTCCTAATATGATTGTTGTTTGGATCAATGGTCGTAACTTTGGAAGTCTTTCCAAAATTCATGCTTTTGAGAAACCATGTGATGAGAAAGCTCTGCAATTGATGAATTCCTGTGCTGTGTCGGTGCTTCAAGAGTATGCAGACATTGTTCTAGCATATGGGTTCAGTGATGAGTTCATTTTTGTCTTCAAAAAGAGCTCCAAATTCTATGAAAGGCGAGCTAGTAAGGTTTTATCCATAATCACATCTTTCTTTGCATCTTTGTATGTAAGTAAGTGGAGTGAGTTCTTCCCCGAACGGGACTTAAGGCACCCTCCTTCCTTCTATGGAAAGGTTATAAGCTGTGCATCTATTGAAGTCCTTCAAGCATTTCTTTTGTGGAGGCAAAATATCTGTCATGTTATGAATCAGTATGATCAATGCTTTTGGCGTCTTGTTAAACGAGGAATGACTGAAAAGGAGGCACATCATTTCTTGGAGGGTGCTGAGAAACGTGACAAAAATGATCTTTTGTTTGAGGAGTTCAATCTAAACTATACCTCCCTTGAGCCTATATTTCGCCAAGGCTCATTTATTGCAAAAACTGCAGTGGAAGATATTGTGAAGTACAAGGAGAATGGTGATCCTATCAAGAGGCTAAGGAGAAAGATAATTACAGTGCATTCGAAGAAGATAGCTAGTAAAAAATTTTGGAATGATAAAAGTACTTTAGTAAAGGAGCTTGGTGGGTTTGTGGAGGAGATTGATAATGTAAAGTTAGAGTATGTTAAGTCCTTTCAATTTGAGACTACATTGATGCCATTCACTTGGATTGTGGTCAGAATTGATGGATGCCATTTCCACAAGTTCTCTGAAGCACATGAATTCGTCAAGCCGAATGATGAGAGAGCTCTGAACTTAATGAACTTCTGTGCAATGGCTGTGTTAGAAGAGTTTCAGCCGGATGTTGTATTTGCCTATGGGGTTAGTGATGAGTATAGCTTTATTTGTGAACAAAGTATATATCAAACGAGAGCCAGTAGAATTGTTTCTGCTATAGTTTCATTCTTCACATCTGTGTATGTAATGAAGTGGGGAGACTTTTTCAGAGAAAAAGAATTGAAGTACCCTCCTTCTTTTGATGGAAGAGCAGTGTGCTATCCATCAAGAAAGATTCTTTGTGACTATCTTTCATGGAGGCAAGTGGACTGCCACATCAACAATCAGTACAACTCTTGTTTCTGGAAACTTGTGTCTTTGGGGAAGAGCAAGAAAGAAGCCCAGAATAGTTTGAAGGGAGCTCAGTTACAGAGAAGACTTGAGGAATTGGAAATTGACTATGCTAGTTTGCCTGTCATGTTCAGACAAGGATCCTCAGTTTTCTGGAACGAGGAAGGCAAGTTTCTTAAACATCAAGAGAATGAAGAGTCTTGTGAGAGTCATAGAAAAGTCATTGTAGAACACTGTGATATCATTGGGCCAAGGTTTTGGCTGGAGCATCCAAGCATCCTTGATGGGAAGCAAGCAATGTAGTGCAAATGTTCTTCCCAAATATAATTGTCAATTTATGGGTCCAAGGTAGAGAGCAGAGTGTAACTTGTCATTCTAGTATTAAATTAAATTTATAAAGTTAGCAAGCAACGGTTGAAGAAGGAACCTATTACGAATTCTGACGATGATTACATTAATTTTGCCCATAAGTCAACATTTTGAGAATAATTTTTTTCCTTTTGCCCCGTTTATGTCTCTTATCATTTATATTTGCAAAGGTTTCAACATATATTACTCCTCTGGTCCTTAATATAATATATATTTACCTAATTTGATTAGATTAAAAAAGTTAGCTGGCTTAGTTAATGCAATATATTTTCTAAAATACTATAGTGACCTTTCTCGATTCTGTCCTTCATTCACCTCCTTAATTATTATCATTGAAGGAGTATCAATATGGGTAAATTAAAAAAATAAAATTGACAAATATAAAAAGAATGTTTTATATTGAAAAACAAGATCAATTTTCCAAATATATCTTATAAGAGTGTGAAGGACAGGAGGGCCCTCCTATATTAGTAGGCGACACACTTTGATAAATCTCTCCATGCTAACTCTAGAAGGGCACTTTTTTGGGCCGTGGAGTAATTATCAGATTTGACACTTGAGAGAGGAGTGACGAGTCTCAATTAAATCAAAATTAACAGTTGGGAATAACACCTATTGAAACAAAAAACAATGAATATTTATTCAATTTATGAATATTTAATCATCTATAAGTATGACCTGAATTCACCTTATTTAAGGGAAAAAATATTTATTTAAGATAAATTATTTGTTCAAACTACATGAAACTAATTCCGATGATGATTAAAAAATAGGTGTTCAACAAATTTCAATAATTTCAAGGGTCATAATGTAAACTGATGATTTTTTTTTCTTTTTTTGGTGTAAATAATTGAATAATTAGAATGTATTCAAAATAATTATATTTTTATTTTTTTTCAAAGAAAAGTAGGCATTAACTATTTCTCCGACCTCAGAACAGGAAAAAAAAAAAAAAATCCTCCCACCAAACTAATGCATGCATCTAAGCAATTATTTGACTTCAGAGCTGCCCTTTCAAGAATGTGGTTACCAAAATGACCTCAAATGAATGCTTCCCGCTGTGTGGTTGATAAGTACCTATATATATAATAACCTCTTTTTTTTAATGGGCTTATCCCTTTTTATAAAATCTTTTTTGAGTTTATTTCAATAATAAATACATTTTTATTCATTTTACTCTAAATTACTCTCACATAATTTATTTACTATATATTCTCTTTCATCCTTTTCTCATTTTTACCCTCTTTTACTCATTCATAAATAGGGACTTTTTTAGAAAACAAATTATATTATTAACATATTATTTTTAACTGTTTCAATTTATTTGAAAGGACTTTATATATAATGATGGAGGGAGTATATTATACAAATTGCTGCGCCATTTATGCCACATATATTACAACATATCTGCCACATATATTATTATACTAATTACAGCGCCATTCATGCCACAATTAAATAACTCTTATATACTAAAGAGGGTTACTTAACTCATTAATTATGAGCTAAATTTTTATTTTACTCTCATTTATGAATAGTTTCAATAGTTAATATAAATATTTTTTTTTGTTTATAGCAATTAATAGGGGTAAAATTGTAAAAATCACATTTATTACTCTGAAAGTGATCTTATAATAAAAACCAAATTTTTTCCTCATTCAAAAATGGCTTATAAATATGACCAAAATAGTATCTTTTTGTTTAAAAAAAATTAAAGTGGTAGATACTAACGGTTTAAAGTTACAAACGGGAAGGAATTTGCGATCTCTCATTTATAAAAGATTTTTCATGTGATTAAACTATAAAGTGCTCACGTCAGCCACCTTTACATACCACCCTTCATGCCAATTGTTCATAAAATAAGCAAATACAGTAAATAAACTGCAATTATTGGGGTCAACGTACCTAAGTTTATCAATATTATACATATAATAATCCCTTTTATTTGAAGCCACCTCGCGTGCATGATGCTCTAATCTAACCAAAAAAAATTATGGGATCCTAAGTTTGTGGACGTAAATGCCTGCCTGGGACAGTTTCTTAATCAAAGCTTACGAAAATGATGTCCAACTGGTCACTGTCTTGGACAATTCACCCCAAAATTAAATAGGAAACTCACTATAAGGCTTCAAAGAAGAAGGAATATAATCACTAAAAAATATCATAATAAGCTAGCAACATGCAATGACAAAGTTTGATATTCAGAATAATAACAGGTTTACCAACACAAAGTTGGTCTAGTGGTGTAAGGTCCTGTTATATCCCTCTGGGCCTTGAGTTTGAGTTTCAGATGAGAGACTTGAGTTGGGACAGGCAGCTATAAACTCCGAACTGAGTACCGGATGATAATATTAAAAAAAAAAGAATAAAAAGGGGTAATATTGCTCACTTATTATAAGACATTATAGCGATTATATTCCTTCCTTGGGAGGGACTCAGATGATTTTTCCAAATTAAATATACATTTAGCAGGGAGTTTCTAAGGATATTTCTTATGAAAACTTGTACCTGTCGTATAGGCTCTTCTGAGCAAATAGAAAAGATGACACAAGCCTACGTTTGCTAAGGAAGTTTCTATTTGGTGGAAGTGTTTAATTTTCATATCAGGGATAAACTAAATATACATTTAGCATAATAATATTTTATTGCATAACAATGAAAGAGAGCTCATGCTCTACTATAAATATTACTTTCAAACTGGTATTCATTTGTACATTCTCACATCATCTTCCTGTGTGTTTATCAGAATATGGCCATTTTACTAAAGAAGTCAATGGCTTATTCAAAGATGGAGAAGGAAGACCCAGAAGAGAGAATCCACAGAAGAGCGCAGTTCTTAATATACAAAGTGTTGGAGAAAGCAGATTCTCAGAGAATGAGTTCGTCATGTTTGGGAATCAGAATCTCAAAGATCAAAGTCAAGATTGGGAGTAGAATGAAGAAGATAAGGAAGAGAATTGTGTGTCACTTGAAATCATGGAAACGATTGTGTGCAGGAATAGGAAGACAAGCCTGTGTTTCAAGCCTTCCTTCTCTGTTCAACTGATATGCCATCACACACTTCTTGTAATTTTCTTTTTTTGTTAAAAACATGTATCTTTCAATTAAAGACAATCTTGTTTGTGGTACCATCCGACCCTAAATATAAGCACCTCTCTAAATGAAAACACGTGCTTATTGTAATTTATGAAATATAATTCACAGAGAGAGAGAGAGAGAGTAGTGAGAGAAAAATAGTAAATGAGTGTAATATGATAAGTGGACCATATGCATAGTCACTCATATTCTGCTGTCATTATCTCTGAATGCATAAATGAAGATGATCCCGCTTCAATAACCAAATACACTTTGGAAACTTTAACCATCTCATGTCTCCTCAGAGGGATTAGATCAAATTCAGGAAGATTTATCAATTTGTAATCTCATTGAGATATTGCACTTCACAAGATGACAATAATACTTAGTAGATGGTTACAAAAGCATCTTCCACTGCAATACAGGTTTGCGTCTCAATCTCAACTAGTTACTGTATAACCTATAATTCCCTAAGTTTCCTATACACAATTTTATTACACAAGCATGCAAGAATCATGAATTAACAATATCAGAAACAGATCTCTCTCCCCAGCAAGACTAATTTTCTACAACCAAAACCTGTCAGAGTTGGATGACCATTAACCTTTGGATTAACACTCACCCACAAATAACTGTACTTGAAGAAGGACTAAGAAGGTTGCATTTAGCAAGGAAGCCCTTGAAATTAGCCACGTGTCATAAGGAGCAGGGAGAATGCGAAAAGCAAAGGAAACAGCACATAATCACTTTGGAGGCCTGTGAAAACACAAAAACAAGTCAAGCGTGCATGGAAAAGACAAGACCACCAAAATCTATCGGTATCAAAGATCTGGTTTTAATAAAAAGGCTAAATTCCCTGTTTTGACCCTTAATAATCACTTATGTCAGTTTAGTTCCTGAAAAAAAATGTGTAATTGAGTTGCTAGGGTTCGATTTAGTCATTTTGTTAACTCACCAAAAGATTATTGACCTCAAAATCAAGGAAATCAAGGACTTGTTAGTACATCATCGTTTCAGGGACAAAATTCAAATTAGTGCCATCTTCCAGGGACCAAATTGTGAATTTAGACCACTGTGACCAAGTCAACTTAAATCCCAATCTACTCTATGTTTTCTTTAAGGTTTATATATTATATAACTGATTACAAAAGATCATTTTAAATGCTCAGGACTTCAAACAAGCATATGCTTAATGATAAGCTATGTTTAAGGACTTCCGTTAGATTACAGAATAAATAATTCATTGACAAGGTGCACTTACAACTTTGACCATTTGCTGCAGCAGGAAGGGCAGGAATGTTGACAGCTGAAGATCCAAAAAGGTAAAATTAGAAGTTAACAAAATAAATAAAACAAATTGAAAAAAATCGGTTCTAATTAGAGATCCTCCAGGACGTTATTAAATAATTGAATATTAAAAATATTCCAGAAAGTTGTGAAAAAATTATAACTCCTCCCAGAAAACTTCTCCATGTCTATGCTTCTCTGCAATAAAACCAACCAAAAAAAGGTTTGCTACTCAAAATTATCTATGCTTTCAATATGTTAAACATACTCTTATTGCATGCTGAAGTTGCCACTTGAGATGTAGAAGGCCAAGGTGCCGGAATATTGTCATTTAGATCACAACTGAAGCTAATCCCAGTCGTATCTAATGTTAAATCTGAAGGCAAGCTGGGTAGCAGACAACCAGCCTCTGAAGGAAAAAGGAAGCAGGTCACATTAGTGAAGAATTCTATACACAATTGTACAATAATGAACAACATGCATCTTGAATTGAGTTTAGGCAAACCCATGGCCATCCCAAATAACAAGATGCTAAGATTTGTTTGTAATGCATCGTAATTTGAAAATGGTACCTTGAGAATTAACTGAAACATCCACATGGTTGACTTCCACATCATATCGAATTGGTAGGATGAAAAGAGAAAAAATAGGAAGAGTAGATTAATTCACACACACGAGAATTAAGTCTTTCTGTTTTGCCAGTCAACAGAACTAGAGAATTAAAACTAACCTTGAAGGGAGAAATCCTTGAGACTAACATGACAGAGACTATAAACATCTTCAGTAATATTTGATTTCCGTAGTTTCATAGCCAAAGTCTCAGCACAATCCAGAGCTTGTAAGTTTGTGAGGAAACTCTGCCTTTGCAAGTGAGACACATATACTTCCATGGCATCACAGCAGGCCGTCTTGTTGTTTATCCCATCTCCACAAGCCTTGGCAACATGCCTTACATCAGGCAAAACCAGTGGGCAAACTGAGGCAGAAGACAGTACAAGGTGAAGGAATTCAGTACTAAAAGGGGGCTAAACTCTCCATATAGTAGTAGCATTTATGACTCATAATGACATTAAGAGTAGCAATAAGAGTATTTGAAACTATTTAACAAGCCATCCAGTGTCAACCAAAATCACAAAATGATGACATAATCTTTAACGAATTAACATATCAACATGATATAACATTCTATTCTAACTAACCTTTGTTGACATTGCAATTAGATATTCCTCTGAGAATTTTCTTGGCATTAGAAGGATCAAGCTCGCTAGAAACCCACCGAAGTACAATACTTCTACAATCATTGATCCGAGTTGAGTGCTCAGGTAGGACATGTGGCCCATCTAAGCCCAAGAGATCAGAACCTTTTGATGCAATTTTTGTAGCTGCATCTAATATAGCATTCTGACACATTTGATTACAGCATTCTTTAATAGGATCAATTTTCTCACAAGCAATAAGAAGCTTGGAAGTATCCACTATGTCATGAAACTCATTTACATCTTTGACCGGGCAAGATGCTTCTGTGAGATTTAAAGAATGAATTGAACACATCTGCGTCAGACTATGTATGGCACCTTGGGCGATCAAAATCTGTTTTGCATCTGATAGGCAATATTTAGCAAGAGTCCTGTTCAAGGCAAGCAAGTCTGTTTGCTTGCTAGATTGCCCAATGAGAATAGAGAGAGTGGCTTCCAGCTGGGGACAACATATTATATTAGCTGCCAATGGTGCAAAACTTTCGAAGCAATCAATTGCTGTCATGCTCATCAAGCTTTCAGCAGCAGTGAAGTTCAAAGGGCAAAACCCTGTAACAGACAGTCACGTATAAGGACACCAAGAGAGAGATGATCAAATGCAAGATGTAACAGATATTTCCATTCAAGTCTTAAAATTCAAAATACCACTGCAGCATTTAGAAAAGAACCTGATAATTTTGGGATAGAGGTATTGGTGAATGGAACTAATGGTGAAGGTGCAAGAAGAGGAAGAAGAGGTTGTGGAGCACCCAGAGGTGGGATTTTAGGGATCATGGAACCCAAATGGCTATCCATTTCTATAGGATCTTGACGGCGATCTAAGATACTGTCATGCAGCTCATGGGCACCTGTACCAAACACGTGAGCAAGAAAAATAAATCTCATTTTTGCCGGATCCTCAAGGACAAATTGGCAAGGAAAATAACTTACATAGAACCATAAAATTATCTGTCATGCATGTTTATATTTGCTGTCATCTTAAAGTTACAAAATAATACAAGCCATGAATCAAATAATGCATTTTGCAAACAAGAGGGCATCAGAATATAGCTTAGAGGCAAAGGGACAGCAAATTCCACTTAAATTAATTATAGCTATTAATCTTTTCAGCATAAATATATGTCATTAACTCATTTGTGAATACTGCTCACGGATAGAACTTTCCATGTAATGATTTGGTTTACTATTCCAATGGTTCATGTGTCACTCCAGTGCCAACCCAATCAAACTCTTCCAAAGGCAGGATGAGAGACATATATAGACAAGTTTATATTTCAAACAGCAGAGAACACAAGGCTTAAATATAATTGACACAATATCTTTCTAGATATGAGATCTATGAAAACAAAATGCCAATAGAAAAGCTCACCAAGCTAAAGCAGAGGACAGGAATCACATCGAATGATAAGGCTAAACTGTTCACGCTCACAGTCTAGAATAGGTAAAAGCCACCATTAAAACAGGGGCGCTAATTGATCTACTAGAGAAGTTTAGGAGGAAAGGGAGTGCGCTCAGGTATTCAATGTTAAAGTTTCAAACTGCTGGGCCTGGCTCTGCAATTTATTTAATTGTTTTGGCCGATACGCTGGAATATAAATTCTCCACAACAAGGGCTAAATCGAGAAAGCCCCCTATAAATGTGATAATGGTGGTAATTTCAAATTTTCAGCACTGTAAATACAGCCTGTTAAGAGCTCCCATTCACAATGTTGCTCATTCGCATAGCTTACTTTAATGGAAGCTAGGTTCCAACTTAAATTAAGCGAACATGGATAGCTATATCGTCAGCCAGCAACATTTCTCACTTGACATGTTGATATGGTGAAGCTATTGACAAAGAGGTTTTCTCTACTGTTGGGAAAACGATGTTCCAAACCCTAACTGTGCTTTCTTCTTAACAATCCCACTTTACCATAATCAACATTAGACGATAGCATAGAAGCTAAATCCAGAAATTAAATTAAACAATGGTTCAAAAATGCAAGTGAGTAGAGTTCAACTTCAAGTAACTCGAAGTAAATGATACTTCATGAAGGGTCTCCCAACACATACTCATGCTGAGTCCTTCTAAGAATAATAAAAAACAAAGATCGATTAATTTTCCCAACGAAAGCAAAAACACGTCTCTTGAATTTTCGCCAACGTGCAGCAGCGCAACGAGAGTCCAACAGTTAAGAAATCCTACAGATCACGAGAATTTAAAGAAGACCAAGCAACAAATTCAACAATCAAGCGTAAAGCACTCACTGGTAGCCAGCAGAAACAGCTGTAGAAGAATGAAGTGATGAAGACGAAGCTTAAGAAGCACCATTTCCTTCATGCCCACCCCCTTTACAAAACCCAGAAGGGGAAACCAAACAACTCAGCAAGTTAATGCAAAGGCAAAGAGTGGGTACCAAAAAACAAAGAACTGTGCAAATGTAAAAGGCATTGAAGAGGAGTTATAAGAGGTGGGTGAGTGAGGATGAAAGAAGAGAAGAAACTAGGCACGGAGAAGCCATGAATGAGAGAATTTAAAGTTGGTGGGGGCAACGGCAGGCTCAGTAATAGCTGTCTGGCTGCACAGATTGAGAGACACAGAGAGAGTAGACCCCACCATGAAAAATGAACTCAGATAGGAGCTGCGATACCGCATTAATGCCATCATCCACACCGGGAAAATAACAACGTCTCCTCCATTGATCTCTTTTCATTTTTTGTTGATTGAATGTGTTCACTTTTACATAAAATTTTAACGCTCGAAATTTAATGTTATATTAATATCACATTAATATCTTTATATGATATTAAATTTTAACCATTAAAAATTGATTTAATAATAAAAATATTCAACACAGAAGAGATGGAGAGAGAGGGAAATCAACAGAGGTATTCCTCCTCGCATCGACACACACCTTTCCGCGATAGAGAAACTTGTTGCCATATGGCAGCGATTATTTTGCCCTCGTGTGTGACACGTTCGCAGAGCCTCGTACGAGTTGCGCGCATTCAAAGGCTTTTGAAAGTCAAACATTGAAACGGACCTTTTGGGAACGGGTTTTCTTTTTCGTCTTCGTTTTCCGTTTTGGCGGTAACTTGCATGATAAATGGCGATTTGCGGCTTCAGATCGAGTCTCCATAATCCATCGTTAGCTGACTTGACAAAATTCTTAAAGTATGTTTGGGGTTACGATCGAGAATTTCAAAATTTTTTATAAATATAAGTTGTGATAATACTCCTCTTACATACTTATATTATATATGGTAGATTATGATTGAAAAACTGCTTTCAAAAACTTCATTTACTATTTTAAACAATCACTTACCCTATTCACAGTTCTAGAAGATTCTTGTCCGCTACTACTACTATTGGGAATTCGGTCCACGCTGTGGCCTTGATGAGCCGGCCTATTTTTTTATTTTTTAATTCTCACTCCCTTTCTCTTTCATCTACTCACATCACTCTTTTTTTTATATATAGCACGTTTGATTCGATTACATGAGAAAGGATTACATGTAATCCTGATGTAATAGAGTGATTATAGTGTTTGGTTGTGCTTATGTAATGTAAACAGGATTACATTTTGTAATCTTGATTACATCATTTGATGTAATCAGGATTACACTACTAAAACTAATGAATGAGGATGCAGACATCCTGTAATCAAGAGAAAATGACACTATTGCCATTATAATTTTTAAAATTGACCAAAGTGTTCACCCATAAATGCTATTAAATATTAAATAATTTTAATTATTATAATTAAATATTAAAAAATAATTAATAATATAGAAAATTAAGAAATATTCCACCATTAAAAATTAAAAAATTATATTTCACCTTTAAAAAAATATTAAAATATATCATTAAATAATATTTTCATCATTAAATATTAAAAGAATTAACATGAGCCCAACCTATATACCGTATAATATTTTTACCATTAAATATTAAAAAATTACCATAAACTCAATGTATATATTGCACAGAATTAAAAAAATTATTATGAACCCAATGTGTACATTATTATATGTGTAGACAGGGTTAATTTTGTCCTTTATTATATTATTCCCATATATTCTCATTTTTTATGTAATCCAACCAAACATTTTTATACATATACATCATCTTTCCCTAATGACGAACCAAACAAATTATGTAATCATCATTACATTGCATTACATTCCATTACATTACATTACCTCCAATTCCGTGAACCAAACGGGTACATATATATTTGTGTTAGGAAGCCAATATCATTCTTACTTTCCTTTTTTGCATTTACTTGCATAACGAAAACATATAAATTTATATCTTTTAAATTTTATAATAGTGGAATAAAAAATATAATATAAAAATAAATGTCAAATAAAAAATACGATGAATTAATTAAATACAGCATCAAAAAAAAGACAATAAGGTCATAAGGGTATTTGAAAAAAAAACTGAAAAAAAAAAAAATAGGCCAACTTGTTGTAGCCTACAGTTGAGCGAGACGGGTTGGACCTTGACGGGCTGGCGTTAAGGCAGCCCAAGCCCACCAATTGTGACGGGCTGGCCACCAGCTCTATTGTCCAGTGTCACTTGGCATTATCATCACTTAATGTGTATTTATATTTAAAATATAAAGATTATAAAAAATAATACTCTGTAGTTTCATATTAGTTGAGGGTTGAGACAGGGACATTGTTTTTTATGTTTTATGATAGTTGTCAATTTTAAATATTAAACATGCATTAAATTATGAGAAAATCCCCTAAAAACATGTCAAAAGATAAAAACATGTTTTGAATATTCATAATGCTAAAGAAGATATGTTAGGAATTAATTTGTCTTTTTTAGAATTAAAAGAAAATAACATAATTATTTCTTGGAGTTTAATTTTCACTTTGACAGACTTAATTGTGAAAACTTTATCTAAACTTGTGAAACCTTTATAAGAACTTGTCAAGCCCTTATCAGATATATATTATGAATTTTGATTTATAACTTGTGAAATTTTTTAAGGAAGTTGTGAAATTCTTTTGAAAACTTATGAAAACCTTGTTCAAACTTGTGAAGACTTTATTAAAACTTATGAAACTTTTATTTAATCTTATAAATCAAAATTTGCAACTTGTGAAACCCTTATCAAATATTGTGAATCAAAATTTATAACTTGTAAAATTCTTTAAGGAAGTTGTAAAATTATTTTGAGAATTTGTAAAAACATTATCCGAACTTGTGAAACTATTATTAGACTTTATGAATTTTGATTTGCAACTTGTAAAATTCTTACGAAAACTTGTGAAAACCTTATCTAAACTTGTAAAAATATTTATCAAAACTTGTGAAATCGCGCCTACATCTCTGGTTTTAATTTTAAACTTAGAGGAAAATTTATGTTATTTCCTTTTAATTTTGAAAATGACGAACCAAATACTAACACATTTTTGACATTATGAATATTAAGAACATTTTTTTGTTTTTTTAATATTTTTAAATTTATTTTTAGGAGATTTTCCCTTAAATTATTGGTAAAATTCTGAAAGGTTGAGAGGAAAGAAATTAAAAAAACGAGAGAAGAAGAAATTGGAAAAAATATTATCCCATTTAAAACAAATAGTTATAGTTTTTAAGTTGACTTTTCTGGTTTTATTAATCTATTTTTCATATATGGATTTAAATATGAGAAAATTTATTGTTTAAAAAAATTTCTTAATCACATTTAAATACTACCTCAAGTCCTTAATATAAGACATTTTTATCTAATTTAATTATATTAAGAAATTTAGTTGAGTTAGTTAATATGACATATATTTTTCAAAACACCCTAATCATCTTTCTCACTTCCTTTAACGATTCTCCACCGCTAATTCAAACTAGCACTTATTCCCTCCATTTCTTAATTATTGTTGAGAAGTATTAATAAGGGTAAATTAAAAAATAATTGGCAAACATAAAAAAATATATATTATATTTAGAACTAAGTTCAACTCCTTAAATATATTTTACTCGGTATATTAAGAACCGGAGCAAGTGCCTTTAAAAAAAAATGAGAGGAGTGGGTTAGAAGTGGAGAATAAATTCCTTTGAATGATTTTTAAAAGTATATCCCTCCATATGGCCTTGTTTCTTTAAAAAAAAAAATACATTTAGAAGTAGGGGTGATAGTTTTGTACCAATACTGTCCTATATATAATAGGAGAATATTTCAGTATTTTACGAGGCAATTATCTAGTGCTGCTTCGTTCATAAAAACGACTGGGAGGTGTCTGTAAATCACACGTTAATGGAAAAATGTGATGTTTTTGTTTTTGGTGTCTCAATGTTTTTGGTTTCTAGCATAGCATAATATCCTCTTGCTTGTGGCTCACACTTCTCCCATATCATATACTAGTATCAAGTAAGGTTGGTTTTTTGTTTTATTAATTAGTTTTCAATAAAATGTACAATTTTTTTATCACAAGGATATTGTTTTATTTTAATATTAAATAATATAAACTCATATATGACAAAAAAAACGTAAACTTATATATGGTTCGACTTCAATTTTGAGACAACTCGACTTTTATTTAGGACTTGAATGTTTCAAAACCACTAGATGAATTTTTGAACATTTTAATCTATAAATTCACAGTAACTATTCTGAATTTTATACTGTTACTTTACTTTTAGACCGATTTCTTTTAACATTAGTGTTTCATTCTTAAGGTTTAGGACTAATTTTAACGTTACTTGGAGTATTATTTTTTGGGTCAAAATCAGGTTTTACCAGATTCAAAGCCGGGGATGAAGTTTTTTTTTTAAAATCATGGAACCTGGATCAGACCGGTCGGTCTGGCCTGAAATTCGGTGAACCGGTCTAGGTTCAAATTTTTTTTAAAAAAAATATATATATTTTTCTTTTAGAATTTCATACTATAAACCTAAAATTTTTAATTTTTTACCTGTTTAGCCCCGATTTGATCCACTCATTCTTAACCCAATACCCCAACCGATTTAATACTCAATCCGAGTTTTAATCCTTAGTTTTTTTCCGTCAATGATGAGATTGTGTCATGAAGTCAAAGTATTGATTGGACTGTGTTACTTTTTTTTGGTCAAAATTGGACCTTGTTACTTCGCTTTTGGACTATTTTGTCCTGCTTATGCATGCCTCAATTAAATTTCCTAGTACTTTAATCATTTGTCAATGGAGAAGAAGTTTTCTCATGAAGTCTTGACCTAATTAAGAGCACAGGGTGATTCATTAATTATGCTAGAATTCTCTCTTAAAAATGATGAGTGAATTTGTTTATGTAGTATTTCGAAAAAAAAAAAACTATACATTAATTTTTTCAATGAATATTTCCATCATAAAAGTTTTTATAATATAATTATTTTAATCAAATCAGGTATGTATTACGCTCTAACGATAAATTAACTTGCCAAGTGAAATGAGTTTTCATTGCTTTAAGTATAGTGTGTAGAGTTTAAGTCAGTGTGAATGAATTTAAAAAAAAAAAAAAAGTCATCCCCTGTTGAGTCTCATAATAATGGTTTTGGACCCCCATGGTATTGATTTAATAGTATAACTGTTGTTTCTTTTTTCAAAAAAAAAAAAAGGAGGTGGATGTGAAATTAGAGGAGGAGGAAGCAGAATCTCAACAACATTATCTTCAAAATCAGATATACAATTCTTAATTAATTTTCTAAAGGTTACAAAAGCATGATTCCATTATTATGATAGATTACGTAAAATTAAGGTAAAGCATATTTATATATATATCCCAATTTATTAATGGTTAGCACCAGTTCTTTCCTTTTTTCTCTCTCTCTGACTGTGGTTGACATACACTTGCCATTAGCACGAGTTCTTCTTATCTTTATGAAATTCTGCTTGGGGTCTAGTGTAGCAGTATTAGTATTTCCAGCATTACTCTCTCTCTCTCTCTCTGTTTTAATTTGAAGAAATTTGACTTTAAAAGGAACCAGATTTGAACGGATAATGCAATGAAAAATTTGAATTTGTTCTTAATTTTCAATTTTATTTTATTATAATTTAAGTGACTAGTAAAGACCATTAATTGAACTTACCCACCCAAGTGTCATGAATCACCTAACTTAAAACTTGTATGTTACTAAACCATAAAGTCATTAATAGAAAAATAGCTTCTCCACTTTTCTCATTGTCCACTTCCCCTCGATTTCATTATCCTCACTGTTAAATCAATTCTAAATGTTTAAGATTAGTATCATATAAAAAGTAAATATAATATATATATCTATATATTTATATAACACTTCAATAAAATTATAAAGATATGAACTATTTAGATTATATTTTAATGATATTCATATATATTTTTTGATATTTGATATTATACTATTTATTATTGGATATTAAATCTCAATCGCTCATAATTGATTTAACAATAAAAATAAAAAGAAGTGGAGAAAGTGGTCATAAAGGAGGTGGAGAGGTTATTGTCCTGTCGTTAACAACCTTTAATCATCAATGAAAAATGCCACTCCCTATCGGTCTTAGTTCTACATTTATTGGAGTTTATTTTTCTTGCCGGTAAAAAAATAAAAATTAGACTCAATAGACTCATTTTTTTTACTAGGCATATGTATCCTCCTATTAAATGCAATCATATTTATAGATTTTGTAAATTATTAAAATCCGGATCAGGTATTGAACCGGTCGGGGTACTGGGTTAAGGATCAGTAGGTTAGACCGGCGTTAAACCGGGATCAAACCGGTGAGAAATTGAAGATTTTAAGCTTATAGTATAAAATTTTAAAGGAAAAATTAATTTTTTTTTAAAAAAAAAGGAATCCGAACCGCACCAATCTATGGTCCGGTTCGCCGGTTTCCGGACCAGATAAGCCGGTTCGGTCCGGGTTCCACAACCCTGAGATTTTGTCAGACTGGATTTATATGAAGCAATGGGCTTATTTTTTCTTTTAATGGGCCATATGTGCTCAAGATGGCCTATGATCATATAATAGTTATTCTTTTTTTAAATTTGGGTCTTACATAAACCTAATGAGTTATAAGCCCAAGAAAATGTATCAATAAGCCCTCTTTAATTTGCTCTCCTAAGTTGAAATCCTTGCTAAGGCCCAAGAAACTTGACATCAGGCTTCCATGTAATTTTTTTTTGGCTACAAGAGAGTCGAAGCCCTAAAGATCATTACTAACCTAATGGGGGATTTTAGGATTTAGAGTTCAAATAATCGTTATCAACTAAGGTCTTAAGATCAGTATCAAAAAAAAAAAAAAAAAACTAAGGTCTTAAGATAATCAGGACACATGTCCCCAAAAAAGTGAGGCAAGTCAAACCTGTTTTGCCAAGTGATCTGCCACTGTTTTATTCTCTGGATATGAGAGATATTTGGAGATCCCAATCAAACCTCGTCATACTTTATATTTCAATAAACACCAAGCTGCATATCTTATCCTTAGAGTTATTTTTGAGAAGATCAATCAAATTCTTTGCATCTGATTGTAGGATTAGCTTCTTGAAACCAAAATCCCAAGCAAGTTTAAGACCCTTAAAAATATCGCCCATTCCTCATCCTCTAAGGGTGTGTTTAGTTTGAGGGGAGGGGAGTAAATTACCTTTTTGGGTTGAAATTATTTAAATTTTGGGCAGGAACCCAAAATTTAAAAAATGAGGGGATAAATTTTGGATTTCTCCCATCTAAAATTGTAATTACCCCCTCCTTTCAAACCAAACACACCCTAAAGCACTGCAACATCCCAAATCATGAGGGTTGAGCCTAACAAAACTAACTAATCTCTTATAACATAGTGAACCAAGATTTGAATCTAGTAGAAAGAGAAACTCACGTCTAATTTCTGGTAATGCATCAAACATGACGGCTCCTTTCACTTAGGAGGAAACCTTGGGCCTATATGGTACCAAGAAATGGAAAGAAAAGAAGAGGAAAAGATTCTGACACAAAATGATTCTGGTGCCGCAAGGAGGGAGAGAGCTATTGTACAGAATGGAATCCGATGTGACAAAACCAAAATTGCCTTAAAATTCCATTCTTATTCCTATCACACTGAACATGACTCAGTAAACTATTTTTATTGCTCTTCTCAAGCATACCAAACATTATTGTCTCTTTTCATTTTCATCTCTATCCCATTGAAAATCTTTCCTTCAAATCAAATAGGATAATTCAAATTTTAGGTTCTCGTAAAAGCGACCAAAAGAAGCAATATATATTATCTACTGATATTAATATAAGATCTAGTTTACACTAAGTACTAGAAGTAGTATAAGATTGTAGTAAGAAGGAGATAACGTATGTGAATATCGAACTCAGGATGTAATTCAGATTGGTCGAAATCATGGCTCCCGGAAGGAAATTAAAATGGCACCTAATTAACTAACATATAAATGTGAATATCCTCGTACCAATACATCAAGACCTTTTGTAATAAACGAAAAGAATGAATCAAAGTAATTAAACCTGGTAAGAAATATATATACACACACCACTGCACATTCTCAAGTTCCAATATTGACAGACACGAAAACGCACAATGAAAGTAAAGCTGTTAATAATACAAGAACAATGAATAAAAATGAAGGGATATTTAATTTATTAATGATTTTGAATTTTGCCTCTAATTTTGTACAACAAAAAAGAAGGAGGCACTTTAATTTAATGAAAGAAAGAATGGAATTAATCAAGCTCAGGAATACTCTGGAGAACAGGCCTCCAAGGCCTATGGTGAGCATTATGATGATGATTATCTCTAGCTCTTAACAAGCGAAGCAAAACTTGTTCTGCAGAAGAAGATCTTGATGATCCTTGTCTCTCCTTATTCTTCCCCAAAACTCCCATTAATTCTTCAAGCTCCTTCTTCGAAATCTTTATCGTCACTTTCCCATTATTATTATTATTATTATTATCAGACGGCGACGAATCTCGCATCTCTCCGGCCAGAAGCCGCTTCTTCTCCGGTGCCGCCTCCTTCCATGCAAGGCCTTCATCAAACACCTTGCTTGACCTCAACGAACCCCAGTCGTCGCCGGCCCACTCCATGGACGACGGCGGCTTTCTGCAACAGTTTCCCATATTTAAGTATGCCTCTGGCTGTATATATATAGAGCTTACAGAATCCGAAATGAAGAAAAAACCAGGGTGTGTATTATATTAGTGTGTGTGTGTATGGAATATGTATATGAAATGTAGGAATGAGAGAGGATAGAGAGGTAGGGAAGTTTAGGTATATATATGAAGAGGAGAGGAGATGAAGGAGGTGGGCTTTGTTGACCGAAGACGTGGGACGATGCCGTGTGGGACTTAGATTTGGTGAAACATATATATACATACAAAAACAATATAATATAATAATCAATAAAAGGAAGGTTACTATGAGGTGATGATATTGATTTGGTCTTATTCTTAATTTGAGTGTGAAAAATTAGCATCTTTGGGAAAGGTGTGATGAGAAAGTGGGTGTGAACACAGATCTTGAGGTATCTTGGACTTCGTTAATCGTAATTCCATATTTAGTTTGCAAATTTGCATGTAATACTACTATAATCCAATTTGTTCATCATCAATACAATTCATTTACTTTCACGTGTTCCTACTTTAATTAGCTGCTTCCATGTCAAGATTTACCAGCATTTACTAGTAATAGTAACATGGGAGTTAGAATGTGAATTGCCCATAAACACAATGAGTTATAATACTACTGGGGATCATGTTTTAGACTCTTAGTACTCATATAATGCTCATCACAATGAGATATATATATTCATGGTTTTTTCCGGGGTCTAGATTTATTATAAGTTCTAATTGGTAATTTTTAAAAGAAAATTCATTTTTTTAAAAAAAATTCATGGTCAATTATCTTTATTTTATATTCTATTCCCATTAAAATAATTTTTTTAAAAAAACAAAAGTATAAAAAACCAAATATAGACCATCCATATGAGATTTAGATAATCCAAATTTTGGTGCTCATCACCTTTAACAAGCAAAAAAATAGCTCCGATATCACTTTTCTTTGGCAGAATTCTATCTCAAAGTATTTTGTTTTCTTAATTAATCAATATTAAAAATTTAAAATTAGGAGAGAGTTATACATATAAATATAATACTCAAATTATAGATAACGTTGAATATATAAAGTATATAAATTTTTCTATATTTTTTCAAATTTATTAAGATACCTTATATATTTTTTAAAACTTATGATTTTACTTTGGGTTAATATAATCTTTTATCTCTCAAGTTTGCCCTTATTTTGATTTGGATCCATCAATTTCATTTTGCTTAAAACGTTAATCCCTATAACAAAATAAAAACTTTGACCATTTTACCTTTAAAGGACTAAAATTAAAATGAGGACAAGCTTGAGAATTAAAGAAAGTATTAACTCTTTTACTTTTAAAAATTGAAAGCAAATTAAATTTTTTTCGCTCGTTTTGTTAAAATTAGACATACTTGCACATATAGTTGTAGGCGAAAGGGCTTACATTTGGATGAACTTGATCCCAAGTTTGGATTAATTGAAGATTGAAGAATCTGGCAATTAATAGGTTCATGATGCCGTTTTCATCCGAATTTCAAAATAAACTTAGGTAATTTCTTCTAAAATCAATATTTGGCAAATGTAATTAATGACAACAAGTAAACTTTGTTGATTTGATAATAAGAAAATGTGTAAGCATGCTTTGATGATGTAAGGATAAGAAGAATTCATGAAGCAATGGCTTCAGAAATTAAAGACGTACAAGCAGAGAGAGACAAGAGGAGTTGAAAAAACTTGATTTTGATTTAAAATTTTTTTTATAGCTAATTAATTATAACGTAAACAGGGACAGTTAATTAATCAATGAGGAACCCAGAGAAAATAGAGAGGTTGTTACATAATCTACAGCCCATAGGATGGCGATTTATATTCGTAAATTCAACTATGCTGATGCTTGCAGGATAAGAGCAGGAGGAGGAAGCCTGGATGCGTTGTACATAATATAAAACTACCTCTGGTCCTTAATATAAGATCCAATAAACTTTTTTTTAGAGATTAAGAAAATTGAATAAATTATTTTAAAGTTTTTATATTTTCATTTTTATATCAAGCTAATTTATCTGACTTATAATCTAATATTATATGCTATAATTAAGTTATTTATTTAGTTTTCTTAATCTCTCTTAAAATAATTAACTAGATCTTATATTAAAATACCGAAAATTGTAATAAGGATTCAAGTTTGAGTGTGCAAGCTGGATATAGCTTTATCTAATATCTAACGCTGGGCCTGTAATCCACTGTGTGTCGGTTTGGTAGTTGAACGCACATGCAAATCTGTCTTACCCCTCATCGACCCTTCTTGAAGCTTCTTCTTAATCACTCTATATACACATATGGCATATATACATATGAATTAATTAATTTTAATTCGTGTGTGTGTGTGTATCCATCTTTATTTATATGTAGATTGTTTCTTTCTTTCAAGTAATTTGCATGCACGTGATCACACCGACTATGAGTTCTTCCACTTTAGGTGTACGGTTCTGTGTGGATACCAGCGCAGAACAGCCGATCCAGTATACTTCTTTTCTGATTTTTATTAAATGATTCAAAATAAGAAGACGGTGAATTAATACACTATTATATATATATATATAACAAAAAATTTAGGTGGGTTGAATCCTCGGGCTTTATACTAGTCGGAGCATACCTTAACACTTAACAATACTTACATATCACTCACCAATAACACTTGCATATTAGCCGTGAGATTTGATTATAAATGATGTTGTTTTTGTTACCCGCATTAAACCAAATATCGATCTTATGAATAAAATATGAAAATATTTACGGCAATAAATATCACTATAGAGAAAAGTTCAGATTTTAAATCATAGAACCACGTCCACCAATTCATTAGTAATGTTTGTTTTGAATATGTCTTCTGGCTGGTTCTCTAATATTACTCTCTCCGGTCCTAATTATAAGATAAAATTGATTTTTTTAGAGAAATTAAGGAAGCTAATTAAATTGCTTTAGAGTGTTTATATTTTTAATATCCTTAGATTATATATTAGTTTATTAGTCAAATTAATTAGTTTGGAGAAAAAAATAAAAATTTAAATACTCTAAAGTAATTTAATTGATTTTCTTAATTTTTCCAGAAAAATCAACTTTATCTTATAATTAGGACCGGAGGAAGCACTTTAGTTAGGTTATTCTGAAACGAGCATGTACGTATGAGTGAAGTTTCGTTCAGAGTAGGTAACACAGTAATTTAATGATACGACCAAGTCATGGGATTACATCTCTAATTAACTGTATGATCACGGCACGGTCAAGTCACTTCGTATTTACAGAGTCATCACTTAGCCGCGTTTAATTCCACTTAAACACGACTCAATTTGTAATTTAATTTTCTACTATCTAATAATTAACTATTTACGTTAGTATTATATTATCGACCTAACTAACAACTTGTAATTTAATTTTATACTATCTACTTAACTATTTTTGTAGTAGGGAATGCTGGAAAATTTTGCACCGATCGCTGAATATATAATCGGATCCCTCTACAATGAATGTTTTATTGTTTTGATTTGTATGGTGTGATTTTTTTTTTTTTAATGTTAGGGTTAAAGTGTAAATTTGTCGTGAAAGTTTTTGCTATGAGTAATGTTATCCTGAAAGTTTTTACACGTTCAATATTATTCTAGAAGTTCAAAATATAGCAATTTTGCCATGTACCATTAAAAAATTAACGTTGGTTGTTAACTTTCTAACGGTAAAAGGCAACATATTATTTTATTTTAACACTTCTGAGACAATATTGAACCTAAAAAAGTTTATGGAACAATATTGCTCCACAACGAAAATTTTCGGGATAAATTTACACCTTTTTTTATTATGTGGGGGATATGTGTGATCAATGATATCCAGATAAATTCTCAAATATTGTTTTCACCGGTGTGTGTGGCGTCATTAACCTAGATCCTTAGAATTGTTCAACTGCTACAAACGAAACTGATGAAGACAAGTTATACTGCAAAATGCAAATTCGTGCTAAGCCACGTTGGCCGTCTCTGAAATATGCAAGGTTATTAACCCAAACCAGTCACTGAATCGGTTTTGATAGTGAGTCAGATCAGAGTCAAACCGGAACTAACTCGGGACTGAGTCGGTGAGGAAGTGAATTTTAATTATGATAGTTTTAGAATTTGATAATATTTTACAATCAAATGATAACATTTTTGAATGATTCTTTTTACATTAGAAAGTAGATATCTCAAGCTTTACATAGAATCCTAATTTATAATTTTTAAAAGTATGTAGAATTAAATATGAATTTTTAAAATTAGAATAAATATTGAACCAGTCAGACCAAACCGATTAGATGACCAATTTGACTATTCCCGTAGTCGAATCGACCGATCCAGTCCGGTTTTGATAACATAGGAAATATATTTCAACAGTTTTCAAGTTTAAATTTATTAGTGCATATACTTAAGAACTTTAACAATTAACAATAAAAAATAATAATTGTAAGTAGAAAATTTAAACTTACTGATACAAGCAGCTTGACCTTAGTTTTGTTCTATATATATATATAATATTTATTTTTTTTCTTTTTCAAAGAAGATATTCCTGATCACATAAAAGTAAATAAATAAAGGATAACCCTCGACAATTAATATTGAGCCAAAAATAGAGCTAGCATGTCACTTTTTTTCTTCTTCTTTTTTGTTTATGAAAGCATGTCATTTTCGTAACTACAAAAACTAATCGTCGAGAAGAAACAGCACGGCAAGACGCATATCTGTGGATAAGCATTACCAAGTCAATTATATATGCCTCCATAAATCTTTATATATAACTAAAAAATTCTTTGTGCCGCACAAACAATTTAAAAATATATATATATTTGGTATTCAATTTTACAAATAATCTTTTAATTCCCGTAATTTTAAATGGATTATTACTTGGTCCCTATATTTTGAATATTAGAATTTGTTACAAAGAAGATATACAACTGAATTATACCAAATATACTGTTGCTATAATTAAAATAAATCGCATTTTTAATAATTTATAAATAGCATAATTTTTTAATAGTTTTCTGAAACCTATATTGACCAATGAATGATTCTGATATGCTTCCACCCCAGGAAACTTGCTAGGGCAATTTAACTTTCTAGAATTCCTTCTTTTTCCTGTTCAATTCAATGTCCCTTACACTACGTAAAATGATATTTGACCTATTTGGTGCAATAATTTAATTACCAATACTTGACAAATAATGGTTCAAAATTAAAATATATAGTTTCTTAATAGATACTTTGCTTCTACTCTGGGAGAAAATATTGGGGTTGTTTTAATGGGGTGAAGTGCAACAAAATAAATTTGTTAAAATGAATAAAATAAATAAATTACTTCTGTCCAAAAAGAAAGAATAAAAATTAACGAGAGAGGTATAAAATGGCATCAAAGTGAAAAGAACTAATTCCCAATATTCCCTTCCCTTTTTTGGCCGCCATCCGCACTGTCGTCTACCAAAGTTCCAAACCATCACATGGAGCGTGGCTCTTATCTTATTATGCTAAAATAAAATATAATACTCGTATCGTATAATATTTTTTTACTAATAATATAATAACATAAATAGATATGATATTTCTGAAAATCCTAGGATAAGGATACGGGGAGGGAATAACTTCCGCTTCAAAAATTATAGTATATGAATTACTAACACAAACCAAATGTATGAATAAAATATACATAAAAAATTACAAATAAAAATTTAAAGCATTTTATAAATAGGTTATAGAAATATTCTAATTATAATCAATGCAAAATGAATAAGATTGAAATTATTACACATTTCTTCTTTATTGTTCAATATCCCAAAAAAAATTCAGATTTTAAATTATAAAGTCGCCAATTAATATTTTAGATTTTTTTCCTTAGACTTGGTATATGTCTCAGGTTGGCTCTTATTAATATTTTGGTTAATTAGGTAATACTCAATCATATGTTTAGGGCGCTTTCAAGTTTCAAGTTTACTGGCTAGTGTGCCTACTTTGGTATAATTAAATATGTTCTTCTTGGAAATTTTTGTAAATTATATATAGAAGTTAAGCTCACAATTTATTATCTTGATTATTTTATTAGAGGAAATCATATTCTCGATTTGGTAAGGATCCAGAGAAAAAACGGATAATTATGCTGAGTAAATATAAAAACGTTATTTGCATACATTTTTTTGTTGAACTTAATTAAATAATCTCATTTCTTAAAACCAGAGTGATTTCGTAGCATAAAATCTATAAAAAAAACAAGCTCACTATTTATTTTAATTTTACAATAACTATTAACATGAACAACATGACATAGTATTTTAAACTTCATGCAATAAAAACTTAGCTTTGGCTGCATTGTAGCATTAAATTAAGAGAGAATTCCAAAAAAAAATATCATTTGAACTTTAAAATCCCGTTGACAAGAAGCATAATGAGATTGACAACGCAAATTTTTGTTAAATTACTAACTTAGAATTTTGAAGTTCAAATGGTATTTTTCAAACTTAAATTAATCTTCTATTATACTATAAAACTAATAAAAATCTGCCATTACACGAGATCAATCCTATAAGGAGTAAGGTATTAAAATTCGGATCGGGTATTTAACCAGTCGGGGTACTAGGTTAAGGGTCAGTGGGTCAGACCGGGGTCAAATTGAAGTTCAACTTGGGTCAAACTGGTGAGAAATTGAAGATTTTACACTTATTACTATAAAATTCTAAAAGAAAAATTAAAAAAATTGATTTTTTTAAAAAAACCCGGACCGGACCGGACCGGTCTGATGCTCGGTTCGGAGGTTCCCGGACTGGCCGGTCCGGTCCGGGTTTGAGAACACTGATAAGGAGGATATTAAAACTATTAAATAATAATTTATCTTTGCCATGTGTAGCCGTGTAATAGGTGAAGAAAATAGTTCAGCAGTATTAAAAAAATTGAAAAAATAGGCGTCAAAAGTAGGTGACGTAAGACTGGGCGAAAATAGAATGAAGGAGATGACTGGGTATGCATTGTTGCCACTAACCAAACACGAGATAGCATGTCACTGTCTTAAACTAATTAATTATGATTGTTAGAATTAATCCTGGTGTTCATATTTATGGATCAGCATTACCAAGTCAAATTATTTTAATTACCCCACAAAACATTTTATATAATAAAAATATTCATCTTGTCAATTTGTCTTGGCTATGTCATATCTACTTGGCATTCTCATTGGAAATGGAATCTTGGACTCTACCCTTTCATTTATATGTAACTACGCATTTGATCAGTAACGTGGGCCTAATTAACTTTTTCTAGAAAGCCTTTGTTATTTCTTTCAAGTTAAATCAAACGTTATAAATGACTTTTTCCCCTATAATTTTCTTTTGCATATATTTACAACCATTCTTTGGTGTTTTTTGTATATTGATGTATATGAGACCGTGTCTGGATTGGATGTATAACCAGCCTGACCAAAAATCACGTTGTGCTTTATAAGAGAATAATTGGACTGCAAAATAAAAATTTGACCAAAATAAAAAAAATGTTAAATCTTTATCCTATAAAAGTATCTGTATTTATGGCAAACTTGAGTACAAATTGGGGGGGTGTTTATACACTAGCCTAACTTGCATGAGTGAAAAATCCCTTATTCTTATATGGGAGAGGGCTATGTTAGTAGAGGTAAATTTTAAAAACAAAATGAAGAAAGGTGTCTGTCAACACCCGTTTCCATTTCGATATTAAAGAATAATAAAGATGGAATTCGATGAGATATAGAAAAGTACAATTATAGAGAATGCAAAAAGTAAATATGACATGGGCCAAGGAATGTACAAATTAATGAACAATATAAACACATCATCGTTATGTATATATGAGTAGGGCCTAGCCCCACAATCTACACCGGTTGAACTTCTGCCAACTCCCAGTGTTAGTGCACACTGGCACTAACATCCTCTCCTTAGGCAATTCATGTTAATTAATAAAGTGCATTTACAAACAATGACATCCACACAATCATATAACTATGGCATAATGTATGAAGAATAATGTCCCTACCTCAAAGCTTTATAATTCTCTATTTAATGGTGTCTCATAAAGCGTGTCGTCCGGCTTTCAACTCGGTCCTAAAATATTAAATGTACAAGAAATAGGTTATAACTTATCCAAGTATCATTTTAGACTCTTCCATAGTGTTTCCTATGGTTATATTAGT
This sequence comes from Inga laurina, assembly GCA_963855925.1. Taxonomy (NCBI): domain Eukaryota; kingdom Viridiplantae; phylum Streptophyta; class Magnoliopsida; order Fabales; family Fabaceae; genus Inga; species Inga laurina. The sequence goes on along the minus strand of OY979701.1, from coordinate 79,412,975 downwards.
CTATGGTGAAAATTTACTAAAATGCCCCTAGGACCCCGGCCCCGCCGTACCCAACCCGATGGCACGTTTTTCCAAAATTTTAACCAAGGCTATTCTAACGTATTTTCACCCAAAGAATCCATTTCCAGACGCGAAATCATCAAATTCACTGTCAAATTACAAAAATACCCTTGATAACCCCTATTTAGGGATTTCAGTGACATTTTCATAATTATGCTTTTTCGGCCTCTATCGAAAAAGTTCCCAACTGTAAACCCACCTATTTTTGCCCACTGAATCTAATGAAACCATTTATTTCATGAAAATCCAATTCTTACTACCAGTTCTGGTGCTGGCCAAAAATATTAGGGGAAAATGGAAAAATGAGGTTTTGTGTTTTAGCTCTCAAAACTTATACTTTTCCACTCCTAATCCTTGATTAAATCTCTTAAACACTTCTTAATCATGATTTAAAGGATTTTGGGCAGCATAACCTCTTAGGGTTATAGCTTTTCTAATTTTACAACTTATCCTAAAAATCACAAAACCAAACAACAATCACCAACAACAACTTTAATACACTAAGAAGTTGAGGTTTTGGAGATTACCTCTTGATCCTTGGTGTTTCTCTCTCTAGGAAGTCCTCTCTCTCTTCTCAACCTTGAAGATTAATTTGCTAAACCATGATTTTCATGAGCATAAAAGATTAGAAGATGAACTACACAAGATATGAAGCTTAAATTACTTGGAAACAACTCTTACCTTTGCTATTGCTTCCTCTTGTTCTCTAAGTCTCCAAAGGAACTCACAAACTCACTCTCTCTCCCTCTTTTGCTTGCCTTGGCCGAATGTGACTTGGAAAGAGGAAGGAGTATGTTTTATTATTTTGTCTCTTGTTGCCTCTTAGCCCTTGATTTAATCAATGGCTCCTAATATGACGCTTGTCACAATTCCTTCTTCCTCTTAATTTCTTCATTAATTTGTCATTTATTTGAATCAATTGACTTCCCTTCTTGCTATCAGATTTCCGTCCCTACTTCCCTTTTGTTCTCCACCAGCAATGCTTCTTTCTCTATGTCCATCCTTACACTTTTTTATGTAATCACGTGTTTCACTCCTTTACTCAAGCTTCCCTTTTCATTCTTGCACTCAACATTAATCTACCAACTCACTCCACTATGGTCATCATTTCCTTCTTCTTGTGGCATGTGATCATGTATTTTAATATTTCTTTCTTTCTTTTTTCTTTCATGATGGACAAAAATTAGAGAGGAAGAGGAGGAAAATTTGCATTTCATTAATCCCATAATTCACATAATTGAATTATGTATAATCCCCCTTAATTTTCCAATTCTTGATTTATCCACCAAGAATAATCTCATTATGCATTTTCCTTTATTTTCCTTGATTAATTGAAATTAACCCAAATTAATTGGAAAATAATTAATCTTAGGCTAAATTGGCAAAATTATGATTTTGCTATCCCCTTTGTAACTTAATTCAATTTTTGAATTAATTTGCCCGTTTCCTTATGAATATGAATATTTCAAAATTCACAAGATCCAAATTCATAAATATTCATCATTTTATTGAATTATTCAAAATAATTACAATATATTTTTTGTGAATAAAATTTGGGGTGATGTTACAGTGTCAATCTACAAGGCTAATAGAGTAGAGAAAAGGAATATATATATATATATATTGCTAAGTATACATATTCTCCAATTAGAGGCAATCCTATTCGAGGTATTGTCGGGCGTAAAATGTGGGCACATCTTCCAATGGTAATTTGGACCTTGATTCTCCATATTATAAAGAACTAGCCCCTTCTACTAGACCGAACTCCTGTTGGTTAAAAGGAAGAAATAATTAGTGAAGTAAGACATGCAAGGAGGCCCAAAACCAAAAAAATAAAAAAAAAACAGAGAGAGAGAGAGAGAGGGAAAGAGATGTCCAATTAAGTTTGTGTGGATCCGATTCTGAGTTTCATTAGCTGAGCCACGTTTGACCAAACTCTTTGCCACATAAAAAGCCCACATATGAGCAATGATCAACATACTTGCAGTTGAAGCCAGGGAAGGAGATAAATCCTGAAAATTACTCAGCTAAAATAAACTTTATATAGTGTCATACTCATATATCATACACTGGTATTGTGAGTGCTGTATTGGCCATGTGCATTGGGGAAGGACACATGGCAGTTTCCGTTGGCAATGCTCTAAATATTTTTAGGGGCTTTTTATTTTTGTAATAAACTGTTAGCAATCTTTTATTTTTCACTAATCACAGGTACCCTCAGAGTTCCTATCGTAAATTCGAATCTTAGTTCACCATGTTATAAAGAACTAACCCCTTCCACTAAACCTAAAACCTGCTTGGTTAAAGGAGAATATATATATATATATATTTATGGATTTGTAACATATATTAGAAAACGGGCCTTCTAATTACAAGTTTGGCCCAAAATGAGAGTTGGCCCATGTCAGTGTCAACAGTTCTCGTTTCAATCCAATAATGGAACTTCTGGCAAATAATAGAATCCAGAACCAAAATAAACTGGCTTCTACTTTGGAGTTTTGACTATGAAAAAACATCATCCAGACTAAATTCTCAAATTTGTAATTTTGTTACTTGATGTAACTCTGTACAAAGTCAAGACTTTCTATATGTACAAATATTCTTCCTTGAGAGCTCAACAAGAAGAAATATGTCTAATTGACTTGTTGAAGGTTGTGAAAAATCCTAATAAATAAAAATATAAGGGCATGTATGCTCCCTTCAATCTTAAACGTAAAACAATTCCAATTTCTTCACACATATAAAAAATGTATTTTTTATGTTTACAAAAACATGTCTCTTGCCTTTAATTTTACCCTCATTAATCATGTTACTAGCGGAGTACCCGAATCACATTATGTAGCTTACATTGAATGAAACAATAGTATATACTTACAAAAATATAGTCAGCGTTATAACATGAGATTGACGGAAATGCATGGAGACAGTTTCGGATGAGCACCAAAATCTATATGGACCATCCAATCTAATATGAATGGTCTAGATTTATTCTTTTTGCTTTTATTTTTAATAACTATTTAATTTTAATATGTACAAAATGTATAAAATATAAAATGGTCTAGACCATTAAAATTGCATTTGGATGATATGGACATCACTATAGTAACAAGGACTATAATGCTATTGGGAATGAAGACACTAAATAATTAAAATTGATTCCAGAAATACATATACACTTTTGGTTCATAATATAAAGCACTTTTAAAAAAAAGACGCGGTTAAAAATATAAGTCACGTGTATAATAATTAATACTATTTTTTCAATTTTGTCCATGTGATTGATATTCATTTTTCAATTTTGCCTGTTCATTTTATCCTTTCTCCCTCAACAAGAGTAACATATAGGATCCATATTATTTAATAAGCGTAAAAGTGAAAAAGTATTTTAATTCATGATATATTAAATGAGTTAGCTCTCACCTTTTGATTCGTGTGAATTAGTTAATGTGTCTTATTAGTGTGTGTTTGGATTAGCTTTTGAGAATAACTTTTACGATTTACAAAATAAATATATAAGAAGAGTTTTGTCTCAATTTTCAAAAAATAATTTCTGAAACTACAGTTTGAGTGTTTCCTAAATACTCACTTGGATTGAGAAATTAACGCACAATACATTAGTTATTATTAATAGGTAAGAGTGAGTGAGTGAGTGATTGGTAAGTGGGGAAGAGGGTGGGATCGTGGGGCTAAATAATGAGGATTAAATGGCAAGTTGGCAACATAAGAGTGTGATATGAACAGTGATGGAGACAATTACAATTACGTGTCATCACTAATTAATATATATGTTTACTAGACGCCGACTAATTAAGACATTAAGTCACTCACTCTCTCTCAGTCCAAAAAAAAAAAAAAAAAAAGGTCGCTCGCTCTCTCTGTTGCCGATTGATACGAAGAAACTTTTTTCTTCATGATTGCCCTCCTCGAACCCAACACAACCTCACTATGCTGTGCTGTGATTGTATTGCTTCATATTACAAATCTATCATCAAAATATAGTTTAGTCACGATATATTTGTTTAGTTTTATACACATAAAGGATAATTAATATTCATGATGAATACATAATTAAAAGAGTTTGAGTGGTATCTATTGAAGAATAAATGGCAAAAAATGGTTTGAAATGATTTGAACATGTTTAAAAAAAGTTATTGGATGTGTCAGTAGGAATGGTTGACTAAACAATGTAAAGTCAACTAAAAAATGATAAAGGGAGACAAAAGATAGCATTCAATAAAGTCATTGATTGAGATCTTTAGATTAACAATCTATTTAAATATTAGTGATAAAGTACAATGGTTTTATGTGATCCATGCAACCAACTCCAACTAAAGTAGGTATTTTCCTCGTATAAAAAAAACTATGGTTTCAATTAGTGGTGGCAATTCGAGCAAACCCGCAGGCTCACTAGCCCACCCTTTCGCCGGCCCAAGCCCATCTATTAATTTTTTTTAAAAAAAATTATTTCACTTCTTTTTTTAAAATTCTCACTCCCTTTCTCTTACACTCACTTCTTTTCTTTTATACATTTGTGTCATGAAGCCAATTTCATTATCACTTTTCTTTTCTTTTTTTTCATCTACTCACATCAAAAAAATATATAAACACATCTCTATTAGATTTAATAATAGTAGAATAAATAAATATAATATGAAAATAAAATTGTCAAATAAAAATATGAGGAAGTAGTTAAATACAACATCAAAGAAAAGACGATAAGGGTATTTGAATTTATTTTATAAGAAAAATTAAAAAAAATTAAGCAGGCTCGCCCGCTATAGCTCGCCCACTTTTGGTAGGCTGGCAAGCCCAACCCGTTTTACCGGCTACAGTTTCAATGCTTTAATATAATACTAAAAAAATTCAATGTCAATATTAATTTTTGCATTCAGTGAACCATCTACCCTAGTTTTATAATTAACTACGTGAAATGAGTATCCATACTAATATGAAATATAAAAATACAAAGTCATAATACAAAGTCATGCTATTGTATTTCAAATTTCATAAAAATGTATAGGCTTCCTATATCATAATTCATGATAAATGAGGTTATCTATAAGTTAAATGTACTTCTTAGAGTAAGTCTGACAGTTAAATGTACTTTTTATACTATGTTTGGTACAAGTGAATTAAGAGAAGGGAAGTAAAAGTGGAGATGGAATTAGGATATTCATTTGTTTGGTTGCCTTGAAGTCACTTCCATGGAAGCCCCAATTCCATCAAAATAGATGGAAGTGGGTTCCATCTCAATCACATGAGAATTGAGTGATTTCCATGGAACTCATATTTTTTGGACTATTATACCCTTACTAATGTAACATATTGCCAAGTGCATTCTTTTCATATACCAATTCTCCCACCCCTGAAAACCTTCCCTAACGTCCTCATCCCGATGCCCCCAGAGATCTTCAACATCCTCGTCTCCTTGGCGATGTCCAACATCCTCCCCCTAGCAAAGGTCGCTTTGGCTACATGGCTGGCACCATCTCGCTGGAGATTTACAAGCTCGACCGCCTCACCAAGCTTGTCGTTGCCGACTGGAAGGCCATCTCTGGCAAGGTTTTTAATTGCATTGTATCCCTCTCTTCTCTCCGCGTCCTTGACCTAGTAAAGTGTTTGGGAAACACCCAAACCGTGGTTTTAGAAGCTATTTTTCGCAAATCCAGATAAAACTTCTCTCACATACTTACCTCATAAATCGTAAAAGATATTCTTAAAAGCTAATTCAAACACATAATTCCCCAACCGCATATCCGATAAGATCCCTGCAGGAATCAGAAACTTGCAGAAGCTCACTGTGTTGAACCTCACTGACAATGCTATCTCGGGTAAGATCCCACCCTCCATTGTCAACCTCGCCTCACTTATGCACCTCGATCTCAACAACAAACAGCTCAACGGCAAAAATTCCCTCTGATTTTGGCAAACTCGTCATGCTCAGGCGTGCGCTATTTAATCATAGAGGACGTGGGACGATGAAGACGATGAACAGGCTGTTTGTTTGTTTTTAGGTCAACGGGGTATTTTGGTACTTTTATATTATAAATACATATATAAATTAAAAATACTACTATACTTCCACTGACATACTAAACACACTTCAAAACTCGCTTCTACTTTCAGTTCCACCTCCACTTCTATTTTCATTTTCAATTCCATAAAAAATTCTTTCATCATATCGAATGAGGTATTAGAGTAAGTCTGATTCAAATCTATGATATATGAGAGAACCCTCAACCTCAATACCAACATGACACTGAAATATTGATAAGTTAATCAAATGTGCTTAGGAAACTCCATAAACCAGTAATATGCAAGTGGAGGGAAGGTGGAGCCTGACGATGTTGGAGCTATTGATGATATTTCTGTTAACTGTCACTGCCTCCCCCATATGAGTCTCCCTTAGCTGACGTCTCTTTGATTATCTCTTACCCTTGAAAACGACATCGTACCCACCTTTCTATATTCTTAACATGCCTTCCCCTGCATCTCATTTCATCTCAACTTTGTTTCTTAGTTCTTATTATACCTTTCGGGTTTATTATATAATATATTTATCTAATATGAGTAGATTAAAAAAATTAATCAAGTTAGTTAATATAACATATATTTTTAAAATATTTTTGTAATATTCTTTAATTCCCCTTTTTCCTTTTTTCTTTAATTATTGTTGAAAGAACATCAAATGGGACATATTAAAACAAGATTTACCAATATAAAAAATATGTCATAACATATGTTATATATTATTTGATAATATATTATTTTTTAAATTAGATAAATTTGTTCAGTATAAAAATGATAAATATAAATAATTTAAAGTAATATATTCAATTTTTTTAAAAAAATCAATTAAATTTTATATTATAAATAAGAGGGAGTATAATTTAAATTTGAAATCGGTAGATATAGTTTTTAAATATTTATTGATGATTGTTAGGAGAGATAGGGGAAAATCTCTTGTTAAAATTTCAAATATAATATAATATAATATAATTTCTTTTTTCTGAGTTGTTGGGAAGGGACTTACACCTTTTCCTGTGCCTCCCACACGCCTGCATGGGCATTTATCAATTTCGTACAATAACTTTTGGATATATGGTTAACAAACACGAATATACTATTCACCATTGATTGTAAGTTGAATTTAAGTCAGCTGATATTTTTTGCCAACCCCAGTGCATGATATTATTGATATATACGAAATTTAGTGCTCTTTTATAATAATTTATTTTTAGATAATAAATACTTATAATTCGTAATTTATAGTATACGATATAAGTATGTGAAAAGAGTTTTATCTCAATTTATATAATAAATACTTATTTTTCAGAAATAAGCTATACCAAACATCCACTTAGCATTATAACAAGTGGGTATTTGACATTATAAAGCATTTTGACAATAAGATATTTACTATTCAGTTCAGCAAAACGGAAAAAGAAAAAGAAATTCTCTATCTTGTTTTATAAAATTGTTATAATATTCTTATAAGAAATTTGAAAATTTTCCACATAACGGCTGGAAGAATTGAATAATTACAAGCATATCTTTGAATCAGATTGCCTTCAATAAAAAGATACTTATGTTTATATATAATAAAAAGGCATTTAAAAGATTAACTTGTAATTTTATGAAATATATGATAAAATATCATAGCATGCATGATGAAGGGTGGTGGGATATTTGATTTGGAGGCAGTAGCTAGTTACCAAAACTATAGGTCACCTTTCAGGTTATGAAGGGAAAGATTCCCTATGAAATTAATTAATCACCGTACGTATAATTATAATGATTACAAGGAAAAAATACGGTTAAATACGTAATAATTAACATGAACATATGGAATTTATCAACCAGTTTGAACAAAAATATTACTTACCACTCTGGTCCTATTTATAAGTCATTTTTAACTAATTCTCATATATTAAAGAGAGTTAGTTAACTCATTAACTATGAGCTAAATTTTTAATTTTACCCTTATTTATGATTGGTTCCAAAAGTCAAAATGAATAAATTTTTTTTTTGTTTATTGTAAGTAATAGGGGTAAAAAAGTACAAAAATGCATTTACTACCCTAAAACTGGACTTATAAATAGGATCAAATTTTTTATAAAAAAAGATTTATAAATGGGACCAGAGTGGTACTCCTCTAATTAATTTGGTTTGTGTTATTACATGGTTGTCATTATCATTTGACATGTTAGTTAGCTCATGCATTAATTAAATTAATTAAGATCGGCAATTTGATCTGGTGATTGGTCCAGAAAGGAATGGTCAATTAGATTGTTGCGTGGATTGTGTGTTTGATATCAATGAGACAAACAAACTTGTTTTTTTAAATATCGCAAGGGTATCTTCTACTTCTGGTTGAGCAAGCAGGAAACAAATATTGAAATCTTATTTGAAAAACTTTGGTGTTAAATTACATACATGTTTGAGTGCGGTATGATCAACCACAGACACATTGATATATACGTGTTAAATAATTGTATGAGACGTCATGAGACTTGTCAAATATATATATATACGTTTGTGTCGATGTCTTGGCAAAGAAACTGATCGAACAATCCCATCTGTATAGTTTATCTCAAAGCTTTTATTTCTCGGCCTGATCATATAACAGTGAAAGGATATGGTTCAAATTGAACTATAGGTGGTCATAATCTGGACAGATAATTTTTTGAAAATAACGATAATAATGATAAAAAATAGACCAATAACTGGTCTGCAAGAGATGATAGAATGGCACATATGAACATGACAATACCTGTTTCAAGGGTCGTGTCTCCAACTTCCCCCAATGAAAATTACAATTCAGGGAGCATAGGTGACTGTGATCACTTTGGATTCTAAACTCTATTTTTTTAAAAAACAAATCTTATCTTTTATGTTGTTCTATTCTTACATTTAAAAAAATTTTACACCAAAAATTATTAAAAAAATAGGTTTCAATATAAAATAAAAGTAAAAAAATGATGAAAAATCCAGTATATGCAAAATTTACTATCAAAGGTACCTAATTTCCCAATTAAACAGATGCAACTCTTATTCAAGTGCAAGCAAACTATCTTCCATTTTACATATAGTTGAAAAAATAGGTTGCATACAGTTAAAAAAAGAGATACCACATTCATTGGATATATATTTCACCTGAGCTTTTAAATAAATTTCAAATTCTTCTGGGTAATAATAACTTCTGCATAAGGAGATTTTTCAACAACCTTTCCTAGAAAATTCACTCAAAGTTATATTATATACCAGATATGGCTCATTTCTTAAAGTCTATACATGCAATGCAAGTGGCACGCTTATCTAGTGGAGTAATAAGCCAAACAGTATGTGAGAATAATAATATATAAAGGACGAGGCCACTTGCATCGTAGCCTGCAATGGCACTGAAGATATATGATCAGAAATTATGATTTACAAAGAAACTGAAATGGTGGAGTCCATTGACGAAAGCTACTTTGTTTCAAACTGATGATAAGTTTGATTGGGAAGCTAGAGAGAGAAGAAGATACCCTTACACACCTCATATAGATTCTTCGCTTTATTTCTTTCTCAAAATGCATATATATGAAATCCCACAACATACAGGTCTGTATTATTTATATACGATCAGTAACATCAATTAAATGAACATACAGTGAAATAGAGAAGGATGATAAAATGCTAGATCAAAAGATGGTGAAGTATCAGGAAGAAAGAATCACTGTGAGGTGATAAGGAATAAGTATAATTATAAAAAAACTTTCAAATTAATAAATGAATAACATGTAACGATAAGTTTCATTGTAAGAAACGATTGCTTGCTAATAGATATTACTCACTTATTATTATGGAGAGTTTTTGGTGGCTCCATGTTCTTAAAAATCTCACAGTGATTCTTTCTTTTTAAAAGAGAAAGAAAGAATCAAAGAGGTACAATGATTGTAGATGCAGTGGATCTAACAGAGCCATAAAATATATATTGGGAAGAAAACAAAATGGTATTTTTGTCCCAAAAAGAATAGGCTCTGCTAAATTACATCTCAATCTCTGTCATTCACACACAAAACTATGAACTATCCTATCTGGAATCCATGATCTCATATGCACAATTGTACACACCCATTAGGTTTCATCTCTCTCTCTCTCTCTCTCTCTCTCTCTCACAACGTAGAAGATCAGTTAGTTAGTGTTCGTTTGGAATAGCTTATTTTTAGGTAATAAGTGTTTATAAATCGTGATTTACAGTATACGAGGTAAGTAAGTGAGAGAAGTTTTATCTCGACTTATATAATAATTACTTATTCTCTAAAATTAAATGATCACATACATAGACTTAATCATTCCCTAATTGTTTGCATTCAAGGAATGGATCGGAGCATAATACAATAGTTTATATTCTAATTCTGCCAAATAAAATGGCCCGCTTCCCCACTAATGCTAGCTATTATAACTTTTGTTAATACAATTAATAATTGGTAATAATAGTTTGGTAGAATAATTACAATGTAGAAAGTAGAAAGGGTGGGCTATATATATATATATATGGGTGGCAGAACTAAAGGAAGATGTATTAGAAGCATTAGGAAGACAACAGAGTTAAGGGTCATGTGGAGGTGTGGAGGGTAGTGTAGGAGTGTCCTACCTTTGAGAGGACAGCACAATTAAATTAATGGTATTTTCCATTATATATATATATAGGCCTGTAGGGGTTTCCTAAGGTGTGGGGTTATTTTAACATTTTATCATCTATGGTTCTTTCTCTTTATGAGCCGCCTTACCCGCTATTTTCCCAACACTAGGCATATTTTATTTTCCAATTATTCTGCTTTTTTTTTTTTAAAAAAAATCTCCTTGGTTTATATTTGATTATCATGTTGATGTTGAGGCTGAGAGTCCTCTCTCGTCTCACGTGTCATATGTTTAAATCAAATGCAATCATATTACACATACACAATGAGGCATACATAAAAAAAAGAGAAGATTTCAAAAAGAAAACCAAAATATCAAAATCCTCCATCAGTTTTGTTTCCTACAATAGATTAAGTATTTATCATATTTAATTAGCAATTCAAGAAATTACTGATTTGAAATTTTCAAATTTTGTAAGTGTTCCTACAAAAATATTACACACACATGTATAAATAATTAAATATTAATGTTTAACAAGCAATTTGGTTTAGTTGGCAAAAAAAAAGAAGAAGAAGCAATTTGGTTTAAATAGGTTTTCTGCCGCATGCATGATCATGGTTTTTTTTCCAAATAAACTAGCATAATAAATATAATTTGATGGGTTTTGTTTTTAATTTAATCAAAGTGGAAAATAATCAGTTTTTGGCATTTTTTTTATTAAAAGGGCACAAGGAAAGAGGCGAAGAGTCAGAAAGATGGTTAGGCCTCACGAATTTTACATGGAAAGATAATTAGGAAAAACTACAGGAAAGGATTTCTAAAATTATAAAATCACAAATTAAATTTATTTTTAAGAATTAATAAAGAAATAATGAACTTGAAGAGTAAATCACAACTCTTTTATAAAAAAATATATAATTTAAAATTCTACAATTTCAGAATTATTTTCCTATCATTTTCTCAGATAATGGGAAAATCCCATATAAAGCTACTTAAAATAGAAAAATTCTAAATAAAGTTGGTAAATTTAATAAATCTCTAATCGAGTCGTTAACTTAATTTAAGATTTTAAAATGTAGGTAAAATAACTTTAATACCCTCTCATCTCTCCTCTTTAAATAATTTTATTACTCTTTTATTTATATTTTTCAATATACATATGTATGCTCTTAAAAAAATATGCGCGCGAGTGTGTATATATATATCAACATTAATAGTTAATAAAACAAAACATGATTTATCTATACTTTAAATATATTAACTATTATCATAAGAACAAAAACATTCAATATTTTTGAACAAGAAGTTCATTTTATTAACATGAACATATTTTTTCAAAAAAATTATAATACATGTCACTATAATTTTTTTTTAATAAATATATTAAGTATAAATTTTACTATATTTGTTTCACATATAAAGTTTTTTTTCAAGTTCTACATTTTAATATGTAAAGTATTTTATGAAATTGTAAATACATTTATCTTTTTTATCTAAAATATTCATAGAAGTATATGAAATTTACATGCCTCTTATTGGAAACAAATAATTAATATTAATAATTTACATTTAAGAATGAAAAACTCAAAGAATTGAAATCTTAACTAAGTTATTTTTTAAAAACTCACATTTATGTGTTAGTGAAAATTATTTAGAGCTAGTTTATATTAATGTTGATAAAAGTGACTTTTATTTCAATTGATTTTTGTAAAGTCAAGTTAGAATGTGTTATGCTTTCTTGGTTTTTATCACCTGGAAAAAATAACTACATTATTTTTTTTAAAAAAAAACTCACCTCTATTTTTTCGTTTTGTACCATTGATATCAATCATCAATCAATTAATTGATTTCTTAGGGCAAAAAAAAAAAAAAAAGCATGGCCTATGTTACGCTTTCACATTTTTCTTTGAATTAATTATTCTTGATAATTCTTTTAGAACACAGAAAAATTCTTCTGATTTAGCATATATAAATGTTGATATATAGAGCAGTAAAGTCATAAGGCAATAAAACTCTTTTAAAAGGAAAGGGCATTAAATTCATCTTACCTACATTTTGAAATCCCAAATTAAGTTAATGGCTCAATTATAGATTTATTCAATTTACCAACCTAATTTAAAATTTTCCTATTTTAACTAGAGATTTTCCCTAATTATATCCTTTGGCACGTGAAAAGACGTTAAATGCCCTCATGAATTTTACCCCCAGCTCCCCCTCTGCAGAAGCGCTCATCTTTGCGATCTCTTCCCAGCTTCTCCCCCAACTGGTTCGAACAGCCAAAAGACGAGCATCGTAGAAGAGAAGCTACAGTAAAGAATCTTCGGTGAGATCAGGATCTGCGTTCTATTTTCTCTTCATCATTGTGTTCTATTTCTATCTTCGAACTCACTTTCTAATTCGACGGAGAAATCGCCGATGGCCATGGCTTTTTGCTGTTGTTATGAACCCTTCATGTTTAACTGCTGCTTTGCTTTCTGTTTGAACGATTTTCTCTGTCTTTGTTATTTGCTACTCCCTCCGGTCCTAATTATAAGATAAAGTTAATTTTTTTGAAGAAATTAAGAAGCCAATTAAATTACTTTAAAATATTTATATTTTTATTTTTTTCTCCAAACTAATTAATTTGATTAATAAACTAATATATAATTTAAGGATACTAAAAATATAAACACTCTAAAGTGATTTAATTAGCTTCCTTAATTTCTCTAAAAAAATCAACTTTATCTTATAATTAGGACCGGACGGAATATGATCCTTCTTCTTTGTTGGCTCTTCGACTTGCTTTACTCTGCTTTCTTTAGATCCTTCGTTTCAGTTCATTTTTGTTAATTAGCTGAAGCAATGAAGAAATATTCATCCACATTGGTTTCAAGTGTGAAAGAATATGAAATATTCATCCACATTTTCTGAATCTCGCCGTGAATTTCATGTTAAAACTGAACTGTTGAAAGTTGAAGGGATTAACAAAGCTCACGTTAGAATTATTGCTCATTCTAAAAACCTCATGATTGGATTATTCTCCGAGGCCGGCCACTAAGGTACGACCCTATTGTTAGCTTGTCATTATGATTTTTTTATTGGGAGAATTATACTAAGGTCCCAAGAAAGAAGAAAAATGATAAAATGGTCCCAATAGATTGCAAAATGAAAAAATGGTCCCATTGAGTTGTTAATACAGGCTCATGAAGTTGTTAACGAGTTGTCAATACAGACTCCTAGAGTTGCTAATAGGATCATTTTTTTCATTTTATAATCTATAAGGATCATTTCTTCATTTTTTCCCTTCATTAGGACCTCATTGTAATTGTCCATTTTTTTATTACATTTATTCCTTATAACCTTTTCTTTTGGTATGAAAAAATTTAGCTCTCCCGAATTTTATTAAGAACATATCGTCTCCCAATAAAATCATCATATTGATGAGATTTGAATTTATAATTTTATAATTATGATCCAACCTTTTTATCAATTAGATCTATATCGCTGATACATCTATCATTCATATTTAAGGGCAGCATGGTCTTTCTCCTGTGTCCATTACAGCATTACCAAAAATGCATCACTGTAAGACAATTCTGGCCCAAAGGGAAAAGCCTGACAATAAAATACTCAAAACAGAGGTGGTTTTGGTTTCAAAAGCAAAGGCGGCATAGGATTCTTGATTGGTTTGAAGGGTCTAAGTCTTAGGCAGAGTTGGACCTAGGGCCCACCATCTGCCACTCCCAACAAACCTCAAGTGGGGCCCAAATTCATTGGTTACGGCTCAACTTGAGGCCCATATATAAAAGCAGCTCTCTCCCTCCACACATCTCAACCATATATACAGTAAAAACCAAATGAAGTGTCAGGAAAGGTACTCCCAATACCATCAAACATAAATGACTAAAAAAAAGAATGCTCGCGTGCGTAGTTTCAAGTTCAAAGCACCACCACAAGATTTGGTCATTTTCGCGAAAGTTCTTCGGCCTTGTGCTGGGCCTGGGCCCAATGCCCTTAGCCTCATTGATTGCGTAATCTATTCAGTGTGGTCCCACCAATGGGGTGATCTTGTGGAACAGGTTAATTCATGACAGCATGACTGAATCAAAATCTGAATCCCCATTTGAAAAGATAATAAGTTTCTCACAATATGATAAATTAATATTTGAATACCCATTTTTAGTCAAAAGAAAAATATTTGAATACCCATTTAGAAAAATGGTTTTATTTAATGTTAAACGGTGTATTGAACATGATTATTTTCAATAAAAAAAAGTCTGTGCCTAAGAAAAAAAGAAACTAGTGTGGTCCCCAATGTTACACGAGTTTTGATAAATAAGTTATCCTATTATCATCGATCCAATAAAAAGATATATGTGTTTAGAGAAAAAAAAGAGAGAGAGAAGTGAATATATATACACACGGAGGGCCAGAAATGTTGTAATTTAAGAAAAAATGACAACATGTTGATTTGCGGATTTGAATAATTTTTAAGCTTTTAATCACTGAAATTGGTCAAAAGAGGAAAAAGGTTAAGGCCAGAGTGACGAAGTAGAATCGGAATCGTACAGGTGGTGGGTGGGGAGAATACGTAGAAAGAATCGTTACACTGCCTGCGGGGGATTTGTTGCTGCTTTTACGTTTTACTCCCTCCATTATATGTATTTGATTGCATTTTCTTTTTCGTGTGTGTTCAGAATCAAAAAAGTGCTTTTGAGATTAAGTGTTCATTTAGAATAGTTTATTTTTAGATAATAAGTATTTATAATTCGTGATTCACGATATACGAGGTAAGTATATGAAAGAAGTTTTATCTCAACTTATGTAATAAGTACTTATTTCTTAAAAATAAATCATTCCAAACACTCACTAAAACCTTAATTTTGACTAAAAAGTTTCGAACACTTAATAATTTTGGATAATCCTGTTTTTTTTTTTTTCAAATCATGGTTTTAATCCGATAATTGTACAAAAATAGTTATATTTAGAAAAGTGACTTTTGTCCACTTTTTCCTTCTCTCTTCTCCTTAGCTCCATCAATTCCACCTGGTACCCCTCTACCCTCTTCAGTGAAATAAAGCATGAAGGAAAAATAGTTATAATCCGATAATTGTACAAAAATAGTTATATTATATAATCTCTCCACATCAGATCCAAGTTCAGGATTATTTTGGTGTTTTATAGTAGATTATGTTATATCTTTACTGCTTATAAGTGATTTTTTATTATGCAGTTTTTTTAACTACGCAAATATATATACAAGTATGTAAGTTTGATATATTTTTTTATATTACTTAATTGACTAATATTATGATTTTAAAATTTTTTAACAAATTTATTTCATTTTTTGTATTTATTATACAATTTAATGTTAAATAATACTTAAAATATAATATTATCATTTATATGTAATTATCACAGAAGTTAATGTCCTTTTTAGTAATTTGACAATTTAAAAAACTATTCTGGTCACAACATCTAAACACTTTTATTTTATCAAAATCACTTTTTTTTCCCATAATCTATTCTCCAAAATATATTCTCCACTTTTTCTCCAAAACCTATTTTCAAAAAGCTAATTCGAACATACCCTTCATATTTTATCCTCACTAATTTATTTCATTTGAATTGCTTTTATTCAATGAAAAAAAAATAGTTCCATTAAAAAAATTTAAATAATATACTATCACTTCTTCATGAATGTATATACAATGATTTAAATATTAAATGATGTTAGTTTAATGGGTAAGAATATGACTCATTTTAAGCCAAGGCATGAGTTCATATCTCACATATGTAACATATTGTATGCAATAGGGTTAATATAATATTTGATCTCTTAAATTTACCTTTATTTTTGTTTTAGTCCCTTAAATAAAAAAACTAAAGATTTTGATCTCTTAAGTTTTATTCTTTTTAAATCATTGGTCTTTATCATTAAGTAAGAATATGGGTCATTTTGCCTCTCGATGGACTAAAATATTTTGTTTGAAACAAGACTAAACCCAAAATGAGAATATATTTGATGGATTAAAGATTATATTAACCCTATATACTACTCCCTCCGGTCTTAATTATAGAACAACATTTGAGAATTGATCTTGGTCCTAATTATAGGATAAAATTCTAATTTTTATTAATTTCTTCCCAAAATACCCCCTATTGATACTTTCTCAATAATAATTAAGCGCAATAATAATTTAATAAAAGTAGATCGAAAGTTGTCGAAGGAGATTGATGACGCCAGATTGTGTGAGAGTTTAGAGAAATCGTGTGTGAGGCAGGAGAGGTACAATAAAAATAGAAAATCAACGTAATTGGATGTCATTTTAAAGTTTAAATAAGGGTATTTTAGGAAGATAAATATGCTTAACTAATTTAACCACTATCCTTGATCTCTTTAAAGTTAGATAAATATGTCTTATAATTAGGATCGGAGGGAGTACTATATTTAAATATCATATAAAGTTAGTTTCTTTCAACATGATACATTAAAAACTGACATTGATATTATTATGATATAGATTTTCTTGTTATAGACCAATAGGGGTGGAAACAGGTCAGGCGGCCTGTCAGAAGTCTGGCCTGTGATTGGCCTGGCCTGTCAGGCTAAAAGGCCAGGCTAAGGCCAAACCAAAAGCCTGTTTTACTGAGCTTGTAAAAATATTTTTTTTTAAATAAATTAGATAAGGGTTAAAGGATAATTTCGCTTGAGCCTGTAAGTTTTAGCCTGTTTTCAGCCTGTTAAAGAGGCATGTTAAGGAGGCCTGTTTTCGGCCTGTGGCCTGTTGGCCTATTTCACAGTGTGGCCTATAGGCCTTTTGGTATGCTTAAAAAATTTTAAAAATTCAGGCATCTTTAACAGGCTTCAGACCTAGGCCTAAAAATTGGCCTTCAACAGGCCACAGGCCAGGCTCAGGCCAGTTTGTGCCTTAACAGGCCAGGCCTGTTAAGGCAAAAGCCTGGCCTGGCCTGTTTCCACCAATGAGTAAAAAACCGAACCGGATCGGCCGGTCGGACCGGAAAACCGGTGAACCGGTCTCAAGGCCGGTTCGGTCCACTGCTGGAGAGGGGGGAGGGGTCGAACCGGTGAGAACCGGGTTGGCTCGGCAAAACCGGCGGGTGGAGCGGTTAGGGCGGGTCGGATTTTTTTTTTCCAATGCCAAAACGTCGCCGTTTTGGGTCATTCTGAGCAGCAAGCACCGCGACCCGACCCGACGCTTTTTGCCCTAAGCCCCTAATCGACTCGATGATTTTGTAGAGTATTCCACTACCAGGCGCGACGAGAATGAGAAATTGAGAATCTGAAAATTCTCAAAAATCATCGATTCATCCTTCTCGGTCTGAAACTCAGAATCAGATCCAAATTCTTTATCCCTTCTCCGTGATTGGTAGCCGAAACCTGGAAGTGAAATCGACGGCGGCCTTTTGCGACGTCAATCGGCGGATGTGAGTGCGTGAGTGGCGGATGGCGACCTTCGACTGTGTGTGATAGATGAAACTCCAAAACCGATCTGAAAGCTTATCTGACCTTCGACCTTCGGCTGATCTGAACCACCTTCGGCGTGAGCTGCGACGTGTGTCCTGCGAGCTGTTTTGGTTTTTTTTTTTTAAGTTTTCATTTTTGATTCATTGATCAAAAATCCGATGAGCTGCTATCTGTCATGTTAGATTTCTATCTGTTCATTTGTTATCAACATCATGTTAGAGCTGCGACCTGTTATATTGTTGCGTACTTGCGAGTGATAAACTGATAATAAATTGCTGTTGTATTAAAAAAAATGCAAGAGATATTCTGGGGCTCGACTCTGTAGTTTGTATCTCGCATAATGGCTTATCTAGAGCCTATCTATATAAATTGTGAATGAATTGTGAATGAAGAACAAAATGAGCTGGCTGCTGGCATCTTCCTCCTCCGTCTGTAATTGCAATTGGAGATGGTTTAAATCAAATTTTAACATAAAATTTTTTTCAATTGAGATGTTACTGTTTTTTTTTTTTAAAAAATAGTATTATTTTTTTGTGAGTATGAGGATTAAGGTATTGATAACAAAAGATATACCTCTCTCCTAACTAGATTGCTATATTCACAATGATTAGAATTTGAACCTCCAATAACTTTAAGTGTTAAGAATTCATATCATTCATCTCAAAATGGGGCTAACTAAAAGTTGAGAAGTGCAAAAAGGAATAGGAGAATATGTTTTGATGATAATTTCAAGTAAACTAAAAGTAAAATATGGAAGGGAATGCATTGAGAAAATTCGTCATTAGCAACCTTTTTCTTTCCCTTTATTTAGTGTGTTCTTTCATTAATAACTAAAGCCTATCTATATTCTATACTAGTAGTGGTAACTGAGCTTCTGTAGCTGTTATTCTGAATTGTGAACACTAAATTTGCCTTGTTAGTGGAAGGCTCTGGCTTGTCTATTTGTGTTAATGCTTGTCTATTTGGATTAAATTCATCAAAATGCTTGCTACTAGTTGTTGGAAGTGATGTTAACTTACTGCTTATTTGCTTCAAGAGTAACTACTTTAACTTTTCCCTTAATTTAATGCCAATATAGTGATATAGAACTTGTTTCTTTGTTGTTGCAAGGATGGATATATCTAGTTCAGGAAATGAAAATGTCACTCTTAGTGGTAATACTGAACCTGATACTCCTAATACCGAACCTCACACTTCCAATTCCAACACTAATCCTACTTCTACTCCCAATACCACAATTCGTGGTAAAACTGATCCAGCATGGGCACATGTTGCCTTAAAAAAAGAGGGGACACAAAATGTATACACTTGCCTCTTTTGTGGTAATAGCTATAGAGGAGGAGGCATAAACAGAATGAAGCAACATCTTGCTGGTGTGTCTGGTCAAATTGCCTCTTGCAAAAAGGTTACTTCTGATGTGCGTTATAGGATTGCAGAGTCTTTGAAAGAAAGTTCAAAGAAAAAGTCCGTTGAAGATATAAGAGAGGAGGAAGTTCAAGAAGAAGAGGTTGATAGTGTATCTAAAAAGAGGAAACATCCTGGGACGATGGATAAATATTTCGCTCCTAGGACAACTCCTGGAGCTCAGCCAACCATCAAGAGTGCCTTAGCATCAAAAGAAGTACAACACAATGTGAAAATGCTTATTGCTGAATGGGCTATAGTCAACTGTATTCCATTTAAAGCATTAGAGTGCCATTTATTTCAAAGAGCTGTAGATGAAATATGCTCTATAGGGCCTGGGTTTAAAGCCCCTAGTGCTTATGATTTTAAAACCAATTTGTTAAGAGATTGGAAAAAGGAATGTCAGTTACTCATTGATGGTCATAGAGCTAAATGGAAGCAAAACGGCTGCACACTTATGGCGGATGGATGGACTGATGTTAGACAAAGGACTTTGATAAACTTCTTAGTTTATTCTACCCACGGAATGGTGTTTGTTAAGTCTGTTGATGCATCAGACTTAGTCAAAGATGCTAAAACTCTATTCTCGCTGTTTTCTGAAGTGATTGAGTGGGTTGGTTCGAAGAATATTGTCCATGTGGTGACTGACAATGCTGCCAACTATGTGGCATGTGGAAGATTGATTAAAGAGAAATATAAAAATATTTATTGGACTCCTTATGATGCTCATTGTTTAAATCTTGTATTGAAAGACATTGCAAGCATGCCTCATGTGTCGGACATTGCAGCAAAGGCATCAAAGATAACGGTATGTGCTTACAATCACATGATATTCTTGTCTTGGTTGAGGAAGAGGACGGGTTGGAAAGAAATTGTACATCCTGGTGCTACAAGGTTTGCCACTACCTTCATTACATTGCACAGTATCTACATGCACAAATATGACTTGCAAGCCCTTGTTGTCGATAAGCATTTTGTGGACCATAGGCTATCTAAGACTACTCCGGGAAAATTTTTTAGTGCAATCATATTAGATAGCCGGTTTTGGAATGAGTGCTACCAAATTGTGAAGATTGTAACTCCTCTGATAAAATTGTTGAGAATTGTTGACTCAGATGAGAAGCCCTCACTTCCATATGTTTATGAAGGCATGCAAAGGGCAAAAAGTGGAATTAAGGAGATATTCAAGAGGAATAAGGATCATTACAAGCCCTACACAAGTATCATTCAAGCGAGATAGGATAAACATCTGAAGACCAATCTCCATGCAGCTGCTTATCTATTGAACCCGGCAGTCGTATATGGTCCAGCTTTTGTACACAAGGGAGGGTTAATGCAAGCTTTGATTGACGTGGTGGAGGCTAATTCAGATGAAAATGTTGATTGTTATAAGGTAATGAAGCAAGTGACATTATATCTTGATGGCAACGAATCTTTCAGCAGAGAGACATGCAAAAAAGGGGCTGAAAAACTAGATCCTTGTAAGTAATTAAGTATTCATCTTTATTGTTTAATATTCAATTAACAACATATTAATTGATTGTAACTAATATTATGTATATGTTTTATTTTGTAGATGAATGGTGGATGTACTATGGCTATTCGGTTCCAGAATTGCAACGTGTTGCCACACGTATTCTTAGGCAAACATCTGCTTCTTCTGGTTGTGAGCGAAACTGGAGCTTATTTGAGCGTATCCATGCAAAAAGGAGAAATAGATTGCAGCATCAAAGGCTGAATGATTTGGTTTACACTAACTATAACTTGCGATTAAAGCATAGGTACTTTTAGATATGAAAAATGCTTTTAATTAATATGGATTAAGTTTTAAATTTTAACTGAAATCATTTATCATTGGAAAATTGAAGGAGTGTATTGAATAAAAAGAAGCCAAGTTATGATCCCATTGACTATAAGTCCATTGATGAGGTGGATTTTTGGGTGACGGAAGAAAATCCCATTCCAGACTTTAATGATGAAGATGCAGAAAATCTTGAAAGTGTTCTTAATAATGAAGGCGTTGCACTTTCATCAACTCTGGATAGGATTACTGAAGGTTTATATAATTATATATCCTAATATCCTGTTACTAATTTATTATCCATCCATATAATTATTTGTTATACGTAATCATTGATGTTCATTATTGTTGTGCATTTGGATAGGTGACGAAGATAGGGACATTCCCGAACCCCCGGCTTTGAATGATGATGTCACTACTACTTACCATTTCCCAAATCCAGTACCTATTGACTCATCTCCAATAGATCAGTTTGATGAGTTGTAGAGTTTGTTGAGTGATGATTTACTCATTTGGTTATGGTTGATGGATGATGTTATTAGCTATTTTTGTGACTATTTTGATGCTATTGGCTTGTTTGATGAATGATGATTGACATTGTTATATTTTGATTATATTTTGATGTTAGTTATGGGTTTGCTTTGAAGAACTAACTAGGTATTTTAATTATTTTGATGTTGGTGATGACTTATGACTTATGAATGTTGATTATTTTGTTATTGTCAATTAAATTATAATATTTTAATATGACCGGTTCGACCACCGGTCCGACCCCGGTTGACCCATTAACCCTTGAACCTGTGCCGTGACCGGTTCATTGACCGGTCCGGTTTTTCGTTCCTTGGTTTCCACCCCTAAGACCAACACCATCCTATCTTTTTTTTTCTCCATCGCTTCCTAAATATTATTTCTTCGTTCTTTAATATAAAATATATTTATTTATTTTAATTAGATTAAGAAAATTAGTTAATATGATATGTATTTTATAAAACACCATATTCATCTTTCTTAATTCTCTTATTTCCCCTCCTCCTTAATTATCGTTGAAAGAGTATCAATGGAGATAAATTAACAAAAAATTGACAAATATGAAAACTTTATTTTATATTTGAGACCAATATCAACTCTCTAAATATATCTTATATTAAGTATTAGAGGAGTAGTCTATTATTCAAAGAAATAGATGAAAAATTTTAAATGCATTAGCTACACGTGGTAACAAATGTTGATTTGTGCTGGCCAAAAAAAAAAAGTTGATCCGAGAGGAGTAAATTAAATAACAAGAATAAAAGAATGGAGAAGAATAAATTCATTAACATGAAAGAGCAATAAATTAAACTCATGCAACATTTAATAATCTTTAACAAATTCCTTTATTGTTTTCATAATGTTTAAGAGAGAATCTAAAAACTCTTGAACTATAAAAATAAGTGTCAAAAGAGTGAACCGGAATAGTTGCTGATAGATAGTCAAAACCCACGTTTAGGAACCCGGACCGGCCCGGAAACTTGCGAACCGGCCGGTAGACTGGTCAGGTCTAGGTTCCTATTTTAAAAAAAATTAATTTTTCCTTTATAATTTCATACTATAAATTTAAAATCTTCAATTTTTCACCAGTTTGGTCCCGGTTTAGCTCCAATTTAGCCTCGATCTAACCCACTAACCCTTAACCCAGTATCCCGACCGATTCAATACCCGATCCGGGTTTTAATACCTTGGTCAAAACTCAAAAGTAATAGTAGTAATAATTAAGTTTTATTCATCTCCAACATATCATCGAGATTTTGATATTTAACCTTATAGGGAGGAAGCTTTTATTTTATACTTCTCGCATCATGAGATTATTTTCCATTATTGGTGCAATGATACTCCTGATACCTAAAAAAAAGATGGATATAAATTTTATTTCAAAAAGTACCTTTTTTATAATATCTAAATTTTGTTTTTAAAATCCACAAATTATCGCTATCATTCTGCTGTTTTCCTGCTCCGTTCCGTCTGATTCAACAAGGTCTTCACGAAGACCTGGGGACGATTTACGGGACTCCAAGTTGTAGTTAGTTGGTTAGTTCGCATGAGTTGGTATAAAAAAAGTTAATATTAATTCAATTTATAATATATAGTTTTTTTTTTTTTGGACTGAATATAATATATAATCTTTAATATATCTCACTATTAAGTTTTATCAAATGATAAATTATATATTCAGGGCTCGTACATAATGTTGCTCCACGCCATATGCAAAGAAACCTGCTTTTTTATACCTTTTTTACGACGAGTGTTGTAGGTTTCCTGAACTAATCACTAATCACTCCATTCATTAGTCTTATAGTCATTTAAGTGACATTAGTCATTACCCTTTAATTATATATATATATATATAATTTTAAAGCTCAACTAAAAAATACGTAATTTCAAATAAATATCAAAATTTACCACACAATTAATTACGACTAGTAAATAAGCATGACAAATGATTTACTACATTTAATAGGGATTAAATCAGTGAGTATATATTACTTTGGATCACAATTAAATCCGACAAAAAAAAAATTACAATGGCCGTTGATTGGCTGATTTGCCAGTGGGAGTAGGGAGCTTCTTTTTTTGTTTTTTGGCCAATAGCGAGCTTCCATTTTAACTATATATAAATTGAGGAAATGCAGACCAAATGAACCTCAAATTGAAATGAAATTCAAAATGGTGGGTCACGCCAAAGAAGACGCTATATATACAAGGTCATCTTCCTGCTTTTTGCTTATGTCCAAACCTCTACAGGTTATGGATTCTTAACATCGTCGTCGGCTTCATTCCTTTCCGGTGGCTTGGTCCGGAGCTAGTGGCTGGCTCACTGCGAAACCTTCCTCCTCCGTCCTCGTTCTTACATGGCCAAGGGTCGTAAATTGACCGCAAGCCACCGTAGCGAACGCCTCTTGGGAAGCTACAGCTACAATCTCCGCGGCCAACCCTCCATCGGCGCCGCCACTGACGCAACGGAGTTCGCTGAAGACGATGTCTGGTCCACCGTCGACGAATTAGACGACCGCGCAATGAATGCCTCTTTCGGCGAGAGACCTCCGCACTCGTCTGCGGAGATCAACGGTGGCGGGATCTCGATCAGAGGTGGCCGTCGGATCTCCCGCGACGATCACCACCGATGTGTGGGCGGACTGTCCCTGGCGTTCGATGATTCTGGAAACAACGCTGCGACGACGTCGTCCAGGATTCTCCACCAGTACCACCGCGGGCACGACAGCGTGGCGCCACAACGTGGACACCACATGGCCACGTCGGCTCCTGTGAACGTGCCGGACTGGAGCAAGATACTCCGGTCTGACTCGATCGAATCGCTTCACAACTTGGATGGCGGTTTCGAGGACGAATCGGAGATGGTCCCGCCACACGAGTACTTGGCGCGTGAGTACGCGCGGAGCAGGAAAATGGCAGCGAACTCCGTTTTTGAGGGAGTGGGACGGACGCTAAAGGGCCGTGACATGACGCGGGTTCGTGACGCAGTGTGGAGTCAGACGGGGTTCGATGGGTGAGTAAACCGGTTCAGGCCGGTGTAGTATTTGATAATTATTGTAGTTCTCACTTCTCAGTCTCGAGCTGCTTAGTTGGGAAAAAATATATATAGCTTTAGGTTTTTTCCGGGATTTTTTGTTACCGGCGGGGTTGGGGCCGACGATTCCGTTGGGTTGACTCGGATGAGGAGAGTCTAACTCAGAGTCAAAGGCGAGTGATCCTAAAAGCAAAAATATAATCTGGTCTCTAGATTCTGATTAAGATCTCTCCAGTGATGAATCCGGGAAAAAGGAATTGCTTGATGAGGGGGTGGGGGCAAAATCCATTTAAAATATTTTTACAAGTAAAAATTGTAATTTTGTTCAGTGGGTCATTGAAAGGTGGGGCTGGATTAACCCCGATTTTGAATAATTTTGTATTCTAATCTCTGTTTGTTTAAGCAGATTCACTATTCCCAATTCAGGATATGTATATCTGGCCTCCCAAAAACCAGAGATCAAGAAATATAATTTATCATGAATTCAATGATTATTATTAAAAATAAAATGCTAAATTATACAAAACCTTGTCATACATGTAAATAATCCTTCTAATCTTTACAACTTTACAGATTACAATAAACCTCGTCAAGCTTTCAAAATTGTGCAGTCGAGACTATCATTTTTCATACCCATTAAATTTTATTTTTGTATGCTTCTCCTCAAACTTCGTGTTATACTCATGGTATAGGAGTACGTAGATGGACTATTTAAGGTAAACTTTGAGTTATTGGTACAAGAGTTATCTGTATAAA
The DNA here is from genome assembly GCA_963855925.1 of Inga laurina. Classification (NCBI taxonomy): domain Eukaryota; kingdom Viridiplantae; phylum Streptophyta; class Magnoliopsida; order Fabales; family Fabaceae; genus Inga; species Inga laurina. The sequence goes on along the minus strand of OY979701.1, from coordinate 79,387,298 downwards.
TGTAAAAGTTGAAGCGTTTACTATAAAGTTTTAAGGGTTAAGGTGCATAAATAGCCATGAATTATGATTAAAAGTGTAAAAATAACCATAAACTATTTTTGATAGCAAATATAACTATGTAAAATGGAGCAAAACCATTAATACCGTTAATATTCAACGCATGGTCAACGTTCTTATTTAACGGTTTTGCTCCATTTTTCATAGTTCATAATTATTTTTGCTACAAAAAATAGTTTATGATTACTTTCATACTTTTGACCATAATTCATGGCTATTTATGCACCTTAACCCAAGTTTTAAAGGTTATTTGCCTATGACACAAAGCTGGGGCATTTTGTATAATTTAGTTAAAATAAAAGTAGTGAATAAAGTTGAAACTACTTGTTGAACGGATCAAACAAGAAGTATCTTCTCTAAGAGGCACCTTGGTGATTGATTGGCTCTCATTCAAAGAGAATCAGCCTGAGTTTGGGCATCACTTATTTTTATGCAATAAGTCCTTATTATATAAGTCGAGGTAAAACCCCTCTCATATACTTACTTCGTATACCTTATGAATCATAATTTATAAGCACCTATAAATAAAAAATAAGTTATTCCAAGTAAGCATTGACATAAATCCCTGAGGATCTAGCTTTTCTCCTTTTCCCTTTCTTTTTTCTTTCTTTTTTCAATTTTAATCGTTTGGATTAAAATCTTAACAGTCCAGATTTAATATATTACTCCCTCCGGTCCTAATTATAAGACAAAGTTGACTTTTTTGGAGAAATTAAGGAAGCCAATTAAATTACTTTAGAGTGTTTATATTTTTAGTATCCTTAGATTATATATTAGTTTATTAGTCAAATTAATTAGTTTGAAGGAAAAAATAAAAATAAAAATATTCTAAAGTAATTTAATTGGCTTTCTTAATTTCTCCAAAAAAAGTCAACTTTATCTTATAATTAGGACCGGAGGGAGTATAAAAATATTAAATTCTTACCGTGCCTTTTGTCATAAGGATCCAACATTTCAGAACAAATTCTGTTTGTTATTTTAAATCTCTGTTTTTTTTACCCATTTAACTTTCTAGCATCTTTATGGAAACCGACGCCAATAATAAAACCCATTAAAAATGAAAATAGTAATAGGAAAAAATGGATTATTTGGTCTGTGAAAGATGATGGGGAAGACAAAGGGCGATGTAAAAGTAAAGAGAGGGAACATACAAAAAGAATAAAAGGATGAAATTGGTGGGGATGGTATAATTTAGGACCAATAATGTGTTTTGTTTGGATTAGGCTACAAAATAACAATCCTTCTATTGGATATAAAAATCAAGACAGAATATTATGTTATGAAATCAATTTTCAAATGAATATTATTATTCCGTTGTCTGATTAAACACACAAATTTCCCTCTCACTCAGCCTGCATCACGTGGCATTTGGGTCAATAAGAACATATGCCTTTGTCTTGTGCGCGAAATTTCCTACAAAGTTTTTGACAGAACAACTTATTTATTATTCTTCCGATCCTTAAGATATATTTATTTAATTTGATTAAGTTAAGAAGGTTAGTTAAATTCGTTATTATGATATATATTTTCTAAAACAAACTACTCACATTCCTTAGTTTTGGCATTCTCTCTCTTCCCCGATTATTGTTAAGGGAGCACAATAGGGGTAAATTAAGAAAAGATTAACAAATATAAAAAATATGTCGTATATTTAGAACCGATATCAACTTTCTAAATATGTCTTAATTAAAAACAAGAGGAGTAGAAAGCAAAAACAACTTGTTCAAATATTGTAATCTTTCTTTGAAATTGAATAGTAGTGTCCTGCCTTTATTAAAAAAAAAAAAAAAAAACCCTTCTCTTAATTGATTCTCCTTTTGTTCTAAAATCTAAATATAGGAACTAGATAACTAATTTATAAATAATAATAGAAATAGTTAAATTAGTTATCTATATAATATATATATATATATACTAGTTTCACTAAAGTACCCATTTAGTCATTTGCATTGAAAATTACTCATGAATGATAATCCTCTTAATGTTTGATTGATAGGGAGGTTTTGAGAAAAGAATATGTGATTGGAAGACACAGTGAATTAGAGTGTTATATTTACTGTTTAAACTGTTTATAATCAAAGCACTCCTCTACTAACTCTTCTATTAAGAACAAAAAGAGTATTTGATGGGTTGATTTCTATTGGGCTTAAATCTCAATATGTAGTAAATCACCTAGTATCAAAAATTATAGTAAACAAACTAATTTTAACAAAGTCTCGAGTCAATTTTTAAATAGGATCACTTTCACAAAAGTATTATACATGTTCATACTAACTCTAACTCAAAACTGAGTCATCACACTGAAGCGAAGACCAAAGTTTGTTTGTTGTTGTTTTTTTTTATAAAGACCAAACTTCATTAAAAGTTAGTAGTAATTATGAGCCTATCTCTCATTTACAATATGCGGATGACTTTGTCTTCTCTTTTGAGGGTTCTGATCAAAGTCTCAACTTTATCAAGGCTTCACTGGACCTTTATAGTTTATGGTCAGGACAACAAATCAATAGGACTAAATCCTCAATTATTTTCAGTCCTAATTTCTCTTATGATCATAAGTCTCATTATGCTCAATTATTGGGCTTTTGGTTTGCTGGCAGACTTGGAAGTACTTAGGAACTTGGGTGATTCTGGACGGAATAAGGAAGTTGTTTATAGACAAGAAACTAATTATGTGGATCAACATACGGCAACCTGATAGGTTAGGCTGCTTTCTTAAGCATCAAGGTTGACTTTAATTAGATCAGTTCTATCAGGGGTTAATCTTCCTGTTATCTCTTGCCTTAAACTTCCTCAATATATCTATAATCAAATTGATGCAAGATGTGCAAATTTCTTCTAGGGTTCTACTGGAGATAGAAACAGAATTCATCTGACCAGCAAAGATTCTATCTTCAGGCCTCTCTCTGAAGGAGGACTAGGGATATGACCTATCTCAAAAGTGAATGATTCTCTGATTGCAAAACAAATATGGAGAATTATCAATGCGCAGGAAGGCTCTCTTCTTGCAGAAACTCTGAAGCATAAGCATATAGATCTTGAAGGGGATACATTGGTGAAGAAACCTTATAATTCTTCTTGGTTATGAAAAGGAATTTCTCAATGTTCTTCTATGATTACATATCATTTAGGTTGGAGAGTTGGATTTGGAAATTCCATTTCTATCAACTACCTATTATGGTGGCCTATGTAGTCTGAATCCTATAGTTCTTCATCGTTAAGAACTATCTCAAATTTATTGGTGCATCTTCCATCTACCTGGTGTTCGGTTAGGTGGAAACACAACTTGGTAAGGAATTTTTATCCTTCTCACATAACTAGATATTTTCTTCGGATTCCTGTATCCTTCCTAAATGGCCAAGATAAGTTAATTTGGTTGTCCAATCCTTTGGAAGAATGTAAGGTCTCACTTGGTTTCTAAAAAATCTCCTTCTCCACACATCAAGGGCCAAAATGATGAATTCTGGAAATTCTCATGGTGTATTTCTCTGCCTTCAAAGGATCTTCTTTTAGTTTGCAAGATTTTAAATGATGCAATCCCTTCAGTTGATATCCTTAATAGGCATCATCTTCCTGTTTAAGGTAAGTATTTATTCAGTTGCAACCAAGAGGAATATTTAGAGCATCTGTTGGTGACTTGCCCTTTTTCAAGGGCTCTATGGTTTGGAGCCCTATCCATTGTTTCCCCTTTCAATACATTGCTGGATTTTAAATCTTGTCTTAAAAGGGCTCTTGTCTAGCTTCACAATGATGGATTTTCGGAGGAAGTAACTCAGATTATTAGACTTATTTCTGTCTTATGGATAAATAGATATCAATTGCTTCACAAAGGGAATAATATTGATCTAGCTACAGTAATCAAGAGCATCAAAGTGGCATCCTCCCCAAGTGTTGCATCTTTTTCATCAAAGGACATCATCAATTTCAACAATCCTCAAGCTTATAATGTTACTTCTCTTTTAAACAATATCCCTTCAAGTGGTTGGAGCATTATTGTTGATTTTTTGCGATTTGATGCTTCTCGGATACTAAAATTTTTCATTTGTTATCCAGGTCGATCAGTGTAGTGTATGTAATGGAAGAAAGCAATTTCAATAAGTTAGTTGGCAATTACGGAATTGAGAGCATCGTTGATATGGATTGTTAAATGCTCCCTTTTTAACTTGGATGAAAACAAGTCACTAACCCTTTTTTGCTGCAAGAAGAAATGGCTTCATAAAGTGGAGAATTGTAAGCAACATTCAGATATAATTCTTCAGGATATAGGGAATTTATTAGTTCTATTTCATTTTTAAAATACAGTTATAGTGTTAGAAATGAGCTCTTTTGATCTTGCTTCTCTGCATTTATGTCCTTTTTTAGCTACAGAGTATTAATATGTAACACCATTTGATAATTTAAAGACCAAAGTTTGTTAGTTGAATGGACTCTCTCTCTCTCTCTCTCTGGGCGAGCGCGCGTTCGTGCGTGCGTCTGATGGAAAAGTTGAATGAACTCTTTTATCCAAATAAAAGTGACAATAAATATGATATTACCATCAACCCAACATTATTTAAAATTATCAACTACATATTAAATATATAACATTGGATTAATAATTCATATAACCAAAAGCCTTATCACCTTGACAAATCTCTCCACCATCATAAAAAAATTCCATTTACTCACCTTATATTTGCCTATTTATAACAAAAATACAAGGAAAAGAAAAAGAAAAACTTGTGGACAGAGATCATAGGGTCCACCCCCACGAGAGTGGGACACCCAATGCTTTTAATGGAGAGATGATGGATGGTGCCCCTAAATTGGCAAAACATAGCAAAGGTCCAATTCCAAAGAGTATTGAGAGCAACGTTAATAAGATTCAATGGCCAATGTTTACAACTTTTCCCATGAAAATGACATTTAAATCTTTTTCACTTTAATGTTGGGCTCACAAATACAAAGACTTTGGAACCATTGGTTTCTGTATTGACACTTTGGTTACTTATGATTTGGGCCACATGACTATTATTTTTATTTTGGGCATTTTGGAGAAGCACTTCAAAGCTTTTGACCAATGAGGGGAAAAAAAGATAAGCACTTATCCTTTCCTTTTATTTTCTTTCTGTGGGACCTGCTTCTTATTTTAAGTAGCTTATCATCCATCTTTAGGTTGATTAGCCTTCTCCAAAGTGCTTTTCAAATTCATCCTCAATAAATTTTGGTCTTAATTTTATTTTAATTGACAATTAAACTCGTATATTCTAGGTATCAATGCCTATTCACCCCTATAAGATTGCAAATTTCTTAGGCAAAGGGTGTTTTTGTTATACTACCTTCTGTCCTAAATATAAGACTCAATTAATTTTTTTTGAAGAAATTACGGAAACTAATTAAGTTAATTTAAAATATTTATAATCACTATTTTTCTCAAAACTAATTTGTCTGACTTGTAAAATGATATATAATCTAATGATATACATCATATAGTATGATTAAATAACTTATTTAGTTTCCTTAACATCTCCAAAAAAAATTAACCAGGTGTTATATTTAAGATAGGAAGGAGTAACACATTTATTTACTCATCTATCCTGACCAAGGAACGAAAAACCAGACCAGGCAATGAACCAGTCACGATACAAGTTCAAGGGTTAATGGATCTACCGAGATTTAACCAGTAGTTGAACCGGTCATATTAAAATATTATAATTTATTAATGACAGTATATATATTAATATATTTTTAAAATTCTATAAATAAAAATGAAGATTTTTAGGAAAAAATGCTTAAAATCTATTAATATTAGTTATAATACTTATACTTATGTAATGATATCTCCTTTCCTATAATTATTATATTCTTTTAAATAATTTTTTTCATCATCTTCTTCATTTTTTTAGATTTGTTCTTTCTTTATCTATTTTTCTTTTCATTTTGGTCTTCAATCTTCAATTTTCCTTAAAAAATAGCACAAAATAATAATTTACAACTAAAAAAAATGAAACCGGTTGGACCACCGGTTTTACAGTTTACTAGCAGATCGGACCAGACCACTGACCAGTTTCTGGTTCAACCGATCGAACCGGCCGTTTCAGTCCGATTTTTTGTTCATTGATCCTGACAACTTTCTTTTCCTCAAGATTATGATGTTTCTTTAATGTGATAAGTGGTAAAATCACGGTATTCCCACCAAGTTTAAATATAAAAGTTAGATAATCAATTTATAAAAATTAAGAAAATTAGTTAAGTTAATTATTTGTTAAAAAATGTGTGATGGTTTTTATAGAACACTCCTGTAGTCATTTTCATTAGAAATTATCTCTTAATGAAACCCATTGGCCCTGTTTGGTATGAGGCATTGATTTTGGTGGATTGAGATTATGACTGTTATTGGGATAGGGATAGGTATTGAGATTGGGGTTGAAAGTTTAAAATTACGTTTGATATGTGATAATATTTAGATGAAATACTTGAATTGGTTTTATTTTATAATCCTTCATAAATTATAAAAAGACTAAAATATCCTCGTTATTAAAATTGATAGTGGGCATTTTTGTCCAACAAATATTATAAATTGGGATATTTTTGTCTCTAACATTTGCAATCATGGGATTGGAAACGCAATACTAGGGGGGAGGGGTTTTGCAGCAATCTCACTTTCATGGTACTCCTAATCCCAGATTATCTCCAGTCCCTCATATCAAACAATACAATCTGGCTCAATCCCCGACCCAATCCTAATCCTTACCCCTAATGCTGTGTACTAGGGCCTTTAAGCATGTGTAATCAATAAGGAGAGTTTGGAAAAATAATTATAAATTTAGGAGATACAAAAGATTGAGGTATTATATTTGTTATCAAAATAAACCACTATACTATGCTAGCTCTAATATTTAGGACTAAATGGAGTATTACTTTTTTATAGGCACAGATATTTTCTATTAGAGAAAATCTTACTTGAGGCATTGTTAGCTACTAAATGTAGACATCTTGGGGAGTATTAATTAACCAAAGCAAAACGATTAAAGGATTATTTTAAAAATAGCGATAGTAATATGGGCCTGGCCCATATCAAAACGTTTGATAAGAGGCCCAAACCTGATGCCACATGGATCAGTTAAGCACAAACCTTTACAAGAGAATGCCAATGGTATAGTTCACTCAGGGCCTGTTTGATACAATGAAATTGATTTTAATGGAAATAAAAATGAATATGGATATAGATATGGAAATGGAAATGAGATTTAAAAGTATGTTTAGTATGTCATGGAAATGAGTCCTAATTTATATGTGAAAAGAGTAAAATGCCTTTATAATTAAAAAATAAAAAATCCCTCTCCTTTGTAAGAAATTGAAAATTTTAGGCTTATAGTATGAAATTATAAAGGAAAAATATAATTTTTTTTTAAAAAATTGGAACCCAGACCGGACCTGGAACCGGACCGATTCACCGGTTTCTGAGCCGGACCGGCCGGTCCAGTCCGGGTTCCTGAACTTGGGTCTCATCAAAGAAAGGGCAGGGTTGGAATTGAAGACATGAAATTGCAAATCTTAGCTATTTTGATGGAATTGACCCCATTTGGCTTCCATATGGAATTAAATTTCATGAGCATTTTTTTGTACCAAACATGCACAACTCATGGAATTGAATTCCAATTATAATTCCATGCCTTCAATTCCACCATACCAAACAGGGCATTAGTTTTAATGGATTTTTCTCAAGGGAATGATCCAAGGTACTAAATTACTCATAAAGCCCTTAGAGAGGTTTATTTAAAAAAAAAAAAAGGTCCAAAGGTCCATAAAAACTGTGATCCACTATTCTCAAAATGTGGATTGAGCTTAGCGGTCTTCAATATAATACTCAGTTGATTTTTTTATGAAGATTAAGGAAGCTAATTAAAGTAGCTTAAAATATTTATATTTATCATATTTTCTTCAAACTAATATATCTAACTTATAAATTAATATATAATTTAATCATACACAATATATAATATGTTGAGTAACTTATTTAACTTCTTTAATCTCTCTAAAAAAATATCAATTAGGTTTTATATATAAGATCAAAGGTAGTATAGTTTCAAGCTTGCATCTTCTCACATTGCGCATTTGGACTATAATTCATGCCCAAAAGGAAAATAAAAACAAGAAAAAAGGGGCTGACCCTTTGGTACAGTTATAATATTTTTATTATTTTTTTATTAAGATATGATAAGTGTATTTTTTAATAAAAGGATAATTTAATTAGAAGATAATTCAAATGCATGCAAAAATTATGTACTTCTCATGATGTTAACGAAGAGTCATGTGACTGTTAGGATTTGGCTCCCATCCTATACAAATGCATGCAAAAATTATGTACTTCTTATGATGTTAACGACGAGTTTTTATTGATTTGGCTTCCATCATTTTTTTTAAAGAAAAAGATGGTTCTTTTCTTCTTATAAGCTATTGGGTTAAGATCTTAATAATCCATATTTAATATATTATAAAAATATTAATATTTTTAGGCCATTTATCTTTTCTCTTGGGAAGATTATATTTATTAAAGATTCAAAAAGTCCTTTTATCAAAAGCTAAATTTTGTTGGTTTTAAAAAAGTTATTCTTTACAATGATTTTGTAGCCTAGTAGCTAGTGGCATGAAAGTTCTCCGATGAATACAAAATTATGAGTTCGATCGTGCTTCTAACTTAAGATCGTAAGTGATGCTCGTCTCTTTGTTTTTTTTTTTTTTTTCCTGAAAAAAAATGGGAAAATTACATTCAAGTATTAAAAAAGAGAAAAAATAAAAAAATGGTCCCGTCAAATTGCAAAACAAAAAAACGGTCTCATTGACAACTTCATAGGAACATTTTTTCATTTTAGAATTTTAAGGAACCATTTTTTCATTTCTTTTCTTAGAGTGTGTTTGGCTATCCAAAAATAAGTGTTTTTTCTCTCAAAACCATGGTTTTGAGGAAAAAATATAAGAACGTTCAATTTTTCTAAATAAGTTATTTTGACCCCAAACCATGGTTTTGGACCTCAAAATCATGGTTTGGGCATAAGCTTTTTTTTTTTTGACTTTTTGCACTTTGTGGGCCCCACCCTCTCATTCTCATTGGTTCTTTTCCTATCTGTGGATCCCATGTCACACTCTCTCTCATCTTTTATTTTATTTTTTTCCGAATTTCAGTATTTTTCTGTCTTTTTTTTAATTTTAAAATTTTAATATCCCCTCTTATCTTTAATATAAGACATATTTCTCTTATTTAATTATATTAGAAAAATTAGTTAAGTTAATTAACATTACATATAATCATCCAAACACTCTCATTTTTTCAAAATAACTTTTTTCCTATAATCTATTCTCTAAAAGCTATTCTCCATTTTTTCTCCAGAATTTATTCTTCAAGAGCTAATAAAAACACACCCTTGGTTGAAACCTGAGTGTAATTCTTCAAAAAAAAAAAAAAATTTCTTTTACACCATGAACAACTTAGTGAGTTTTCAAAGTTAAACTGAACACAGACCGTGTGGGCAGTCCCACATTTGCCATTCTGCAATTTTATTCTGCTATTTCCATCATAAATTATTAAATATAATAAGGAAATCACTTTCCCCCCAACAACCTTTCGATTGTATTGAACTCAATAAAATGCATCCTTGCAATAATAGTATCGTTCGATAAAAAAAATAAAAATAAACGCATCCGTGTCTATTGCTATATATTAGCATGAGTTAGAGTTATGATATTGAAAACGGGATAGAATTCACAAACTAGTCTTTTAATTTTTAATATAAGACATATTTATCTAATTTGATTAAACTAAGAAAGTTAGTTAAGTTTGTTATGACATATATATTTTTTAAATTAAAATTCTTTAGTCATTTTTCTTAATTCCCTTATTCTCTCTTATCCTTGATTATTTGTTGGGGGAGTATCAATAGGAGTAAATTAGAAAAAGAATGATAAATATGAAAACTACATCTTATATTTATGACCAATATCAACTTCATAAATATATCCTATATTAAGGATAGGCGGGAGTAATTGCTAGGCCAATTGGAAATCACGATTGAACTGATGCTTTAGTTGCCATAATTGATTTTATCAATTCCATTTTAATCAGGTGCAACATGATTAACTGGTCAGTTAAATCCAAACAATAGTAGTTCCTTTGTTTTTTTTTCCCCCAAAAAGAAGAACTACTAAAATTATAGTTCTAGAGTAATAATAATACTCCCTTCGGTTTTACAGGATTCTTTCCAAAAGGTTTTTTTTTTTTTGGCTCTTTTTATAAGATGTTTTAATAGTTTCAATGAATATTAAATATAGTTTTTTATATGTTTATATTTAATAAGGATAGTAAGAGGGAGTAAAAATTAATATAATATCAAAGACTAGTGTGATTGATAATAGTAATATGAGAAGTAACTTAAATTTTATGACGAATTTAATGTCTTTATCTAGTACATATGAATTAGTTAGAGAGATTATTGTTAAACTTGCGAGTTTACTCTCTAAATTTATTGTTTTTACATTTTTAGTTTACAAAATCGTGTCAAATCAGTCTTAAACTTATGTTAGTTGTAAATAAGATTAATCCCGCGAGTTCATACATTGAGTTTACTATTTTTATGTTTTTATCTTCCATAACCATGCTAACATTTTCAATTTGATCATGCTTAGAGGCTTTTCTTGATATTATCATCTGGTTCAGGGTTCGTGGCTACCACTTCCAATACAAGTGTCTCATCTGAGACTCAAACTTAAGACCAAAGGATTTAACGGGGTCTTACACTGTTAGATCAACTCTATATTGATTGCATGGTTAGAGGCTTTATATATGAAATTTATAGAAATGAGATTCCTTTGCTGAATATAATAGATTATGAATATTAATGGATTTAATTTCAATCATTTGGATTTAAAGAATATTTAAATCAAATTCTTTTCATTTTTTATATTTTAATTATAGATCATGAATACATATTTATTGATAAAAATAAACTCTTTAAAGTTTATTATTCGAGCTTAAAATACGATTTTATGCTACTGTCACGGGTTTACAAGAAATAGGGATTTAACCACTTTAATTAGAACCGTCTAATAAAATGGAAGATTGGAAGGGATGAGTAACTCACAGCGTCTATGATTGAAATGAAGAACAGACGCGCACGCAACTGCGGGACAGCGCATAACCATCTTCATTTGAATTTGTTTGCAAAATGGATTTTTGGTGATGGAATGATAGATTCCCTTCTCTTTCCTCATTTCCTGTTCCGTCTTTGTTTGAGTCCCCCCCCCCCCCTTTTTTAATAACCACCCTCAATGGTATCTCCTATGTTTTGATTTTTGAATTTCCTAATCAGTCTATAAGCTAAGCAAATTAGTTTAAAGAAATAATGATAAATATAAATATTTTAAATTAATTAAATTTTATATTTAGAATCAGAGGTAGTATAAGATACCGTAGCCCTTGGAGGCATTTATAGAGATACACGATGCTTCAACCTTGTAGCTGGTAGGACAAGAAGTTGGGCATCATCTCACCTTTGGACTTGCTTTTTATGTATGCGTGGTTGTATTATTGTGTGACTTCTTTAAGACTTCTCTTGTACTAAATGTAAGACCTAATTTATAATGTAAATTATATATAAACTATATTTTACATTTACGAAAGGATGTATAATACTAATTCTGAACTTATAATTTGGGCTTTAACAGTTGGATTTCTGTTCTTGTATTGTTAAGACCAACTTGGTGTTATATTCTATGTTTGATCAATGTTCTAATGATAACCTGCCTCAAAATTTATGAGGTTAGTGGGTAATTTTGTTTCAAAAGTTTTTACCCATGGGCAATTTTATCCCGGAAGTGTAAAAAAGGAAGCAATTTTGCTCTGATTGTTATATTGATTAATTTTGACCTTTAGTTGACTAAATGCACTGAGCTATTAGTTCACATGCTATCCATATCATTTTTTTAAGATGTAAATTTATGCTGGAAGTCCATGTGTTATTACTTCATCTTTTTTCAAAATTAAATTTAAAATTTTTGGGGCAAATTTGCACTTTAACAAAAATAACGTGGATAACCTATGGGGGGAAAGTGTCTCCACTGACTCTTCTCTCCACTTAATTTCTCAGCAATTGGATTGGTTTTTAATAGTTGAGATTTATTTTGCAAAAATACTATCATAATTTAATATTTAATATCATGATAATATTTTTAATATAGTATAAAATTTCTACCATTAAAAGCTAATCCAATGGTGGAGAAATTAAGTGAAGAGGAAGTGGAAACACCTCTTTCCCAACATATGGATTGTTAGTTCAGCATATTTGGTCAACTAACGGTCAAAATTATATGAGATAACAACCAAGGCAAATTGCTAAATTTTTTACACTTCCAAGGTAAAATTGCCCCCGAAAAACTTTCAAAGCAAAATTGCCCCTCGGTGAAAACTTTCGAAACAAAAATACCCCTGAACTCAAATTTCTATCACATCTCTCTTACCCTTTCTTTGTTTTTATTTTTAAAGATTTTCCCCTTTGCTATTTGAGTAATTGAGTGGCTCCTCAGTCAATGTCACCTATATATTTATAAGGGTTCGTTTGGTATGCTGTAATTGATTTTGAAGGAGATGGAGAAGGATATGAAAACAGGGTTTAAAAGTATGTTTGGTATGTTATGGAAATAAGACATGATTTTTATATGAAGAGTCCAAAATGCCCAACTAATTAATTTTTTTTTCCAAAAAAAAAATCCCTCTGCCTCTTATGTTTCAGATGCACTGTAACTGATTGTTTGGTATGGCGTTTGGATTGCTTTTAAGTTACTTTTCACGTAAATCGAGACAAAACTCCTCTCACATACTTACCTCGTATACTGTAAATCACGATTGAAAAGCTTTTTTTAAACATTCCAATCGCTATTACAAACAAGTATGAGCGATTGCATACACTGTTTATCCTCCTATTCACAGACCCACTGCTGAATCTTCTAATACGAAACAACATACTTCAAGTGAACAAACACAACGATAATTGATAAGAACTAAATTAGCATATGAAATCATGAAACATAGCATCAGAAATCAAAACAATGGAGTAACAAAACTCACAAACAACATTATCAGAACTAAATTAGAAAAGCCAAATCATAGCTTTGGCTGTTAATGGCAAGCACAGATATGCAAATCAATTGTTATTTATGACCAAAATAGATGAAGACAGGAAAAAGGAGATATGGTGATGGACGAAGATGAAGCTCGAGAGGTTGGAGAAGACGAGGATATGACCATCATCATGCTTCAGCACAAAGACGGAGAGGACGAGTCGTCTTCAACCTTCAACCACCGTTCTATATTCAAGTTTAGATATGTGTGGGGGATTGGGGAAAGAAGACAAAGCACATGAACCCAGCCAGTGCTAGCCTCTGGAGTCATCGTCGCACAAGGGTCGCCCAACGATGGTCAGATATCACATAAACAAAGAATGATGGTGCTGGTCGCTGTCGCTGTGGTCGTGGCTGCCGCTACCGTTATCATCGCCGCCACTGGATTTGCAAGCACAAGTGGCCAATGGACCTCGCTTGTAGTGGAAGGCCGGACGAGAGGGAGTCGGGGGAAACTGTGAAGGTTGAAAGGGAAGAGGCGGAGGTTAAAAATGGAAATAAGGACATAGAATTGGAAATCTTTGGATCAGAGCATGAAAGCCAAATTTATATGTTTTGATAGATATGGAAATAGAATTGTTTCAAATTTCATGTTACCAAACATGCTTAAGACATGGAATTGGGTTCCAATTCCAATTCCATGTGCCCAATTCCATCATACTAAACATAAAGGGCCTGTTTGGTACGATGAAATTAATTTTGATGGAAATAGAAATGGATATGGATATGGATATGGATATGAGAATTTAAAGTATGTTTGGTATGTCAAGGAAATGAGATATGATTTTTAAGTGAAAAGACCAAAATACCCTTTTTTAACCAAAAACAATCTTTCCACAGATCAGCAAATTTTCAACCTCCATTGTCCAAAATTTCCAGCAAGATTCACAGAAATTCAACTTAAAAATCAATGAATAACAACCCCTATCGGCTCATCAAATTCGAATTCAAATCGGTGGCCCTCCTTCTTTATTTCTGGGTCTCGACATCTGCAACATGGAGATCGTGGGTTGCTTGGGTCGATGAAGAAAGCGACGAGATTTGTAGGTGCCGGCGAAGCTCAATGAAAAAGGCAACGAGATGTACTTTGGACGCTGGGTAGTATAGGTCGCGCATCGTTGAAGATTTCAACAGGTCACTGCCGCCGTCAAGCTGTCAACGAAGCTCGATGAAAAAGGCATCCAGATCGTAGCTTACGGTTGATGGAGCTCGTCGTCGCTGGTTCATAGAGGTCGCCGCTACCGGTTGACGAAGCACGTTGTTACCAGTTGATAGAGCTCGTTGTCAAGCGGTGGTGATGCGATGAACAGATGAAGGTGAGGGAAATAGAAAAATTGGAAAGGGGCAAAATTGATTTTTTGGATATAGAATTACAAATCTTCACAATTGGTATGGAAATCATTTTCAACTGTTTTGATTGAATTGGATTCCACATGGAAGCCAATTCTATGTGCTTGGATTTATACCAAACAGGCTTATAGCATAGAATTTCATTTCAATCCCATTTCCATCATGCTAATTCAAGCGTATCAAATGGGCCCAAAGGTAGCTTGAAGTAAGCAAATTCAATCATAGCACGGACCCAATGAAAGAATAGGAGAGAGATACATCACAAAATTAAATTACTCATATTTAGGACCGAATAGTTCTTTTAAAATGCGGCTAATGTGAACAACCTGAGTACTATTTCCTTCGATCTTTTTTATAAGCAACTTTATTGTTATTGCGCAAAATAAACTGATAGTTAAGATTAGTTAAAAACCATAAATGTGTCAACAATGTCATTTTTCTTCTAAATATGCTCTTATTTATGAAAAGAGTATAGGAGAGAGAATAAGTAATAAATATGAGAGAGTATAAGTATAAAATATGAGAGAGAATATGTAATAAATGAGTAAATGAAATAGAATTAGTGGTGAATGAGGGATAATTAATATAAAGATGTGTATTTAATAGGGGTATAAAAAAAAATAGTTTAAATTTGCTTATAAAAATGACCTAAGAGAGTATTACTTTTATTAAAAATTAAAGAAATTTCATTTTGCATGTCAAGAGTATTATTTAGGAGAGAAGAAAAGATGGCAAAAAAAAAGGAGAGAAGAAAAAAAAAGAAGAAAATTCATTTTGTTGCAAGTGTGCTTCTTTTTTTTTTCACAAAAATTTTTAAAAAGGGGTTAGACTCACCCATAATCTAAAGGTAGGATAAAATCTCCTTTTCTCTTATATTATATTATTATTGAACAGGACGAACCGCAAATTACCTCATTGTATCAAGTATCAAACTAGTTCGGTATGGTTTGTCTTTTTCAGACCGAGACTTCGTGTTGAAATGTCATATGTGAATTTATTTTATATATGTATATGTGCGTGTGTGTGTGTGTTGTCAGCAGCTTGCTTCTTTATTACCAATAATAAAAAAAAATGTCAACATCCTTACACATCCTCCGCCACCATCAGAGGGAATTAATGTCTTGAGTTTTAAAAGCTGAATTAAGTATTAAATTGATCAAAACATAGGTCAAGATTTACTAATTCAAGATATAAAATATATTAATTTGACAATAAAAAATGATGTCTTTTTGAAATGATATATAGGCACTAGGAAAACTGAACAAAAAAATTACAGTACTTTATTATAAATATTCAGCACATAAAATTACTCTGCATGTGCGAATTTTGAACTAAATAAAAAAATGCATAACTTTAGTTCATCAACTGAGGTAATTAACAAATTGGTATATTTTTTCTTTTAATTTAAAAAATGAAGAAGAATGGTCAAAAAATATTCTTATGTTTCATTTGATTTTTAATAGGTGATATATAATAATATATCAGCAATATATTCTCTCATATTAAATACCTTGGTTTAAAATTTTAATAAGAAGATTCTGCTTTAAAAATAAATATTTTCTTTGTTCCAGCCTGTGCCTTGCTCTATTTCTTCATGGCATGAACATGGATTCCAACTGGCCGACTGGCCGAGTGTAGGACACCTGGTCATTAGTTATCATCGACTGGGGTCTGGGGATATTTAATTTAGCTCTAAATTAGAAAAAAAAATACAATTTTTTAAAATTTTCTTTGAGAGGATGATGAGATAACATATAATATTAGTTTTGAAAAAATATGTTAATTTACAATTATACATAATGCTTAAAAATTGGTTTCTAATCATATTTATTTTTGGGACAGTATAACTTCTCAACTTTCTTTTACAAAGTAACAATTTAGTACTCAAATTTTCTGAAAATACAATTCAATATATTTTAGTTTAATTTATTGAGTTAAAGAACTGTAGGAATTAAATTGTTTCATCCAAAAATTTAAAAAAATAAATTGTTTTACGTCAAAGTTTAAAGACTAATTCAATAATAATAATAAAATGTCTAGAGACTAATTTTTTTCTTATTTTTAATCAATAGGATAAGTTCTAATCATTTTTTTTAACAATTAGTTCTAATCATGTTCACTACATATATTTCAAGAAAAAAATATATTGCATTATCATAATATTTTTAAAAAGTGAAGTTTAAGTTGGATGAGGTACCTATATTTAATATTTGAGTGCGCTGAGTAGAATTGTGGATTGTCTTCTTCCCGTGCCCAATGAAAATATCGAGGGAGGCTTTTTATTAAAATAAACAAAGAATCTTAAGGACATTGGAATAACATGTGAGCCTTGACTGCAAATCCCGTAAAAATCCAATGAACACATTAAAGTGAACCAAATAACCTTAATTCAAATTTATATTAAAGAAAATCAGAGAAAAATAATTTTAAAATTATAAAATCTTAAATTATGTATTTTTCATAAAATGAGTGGTGAGTTGTTTATAAAGTCTCATCATTACCTTATTAATTCTTGATAACAAACTTGATTTAGGATTTTGTAATTTGAAAGTTATTTTTCTGTCATTTCCCATTAACAATTGATTTAACCATAATATATACTTCCTCCAGATCGATTTAACCATAATATCTACTACCTCCAGGGTTAATTATAAGGCCCATTTAACTTTTTTGAAGAAATTAAAAAAATTTACTTTAAGATATTTACTTTTATCGTTTTTTTTATAAACTAATTTGTTTGACTTATAAATTATTATATAATCAGATGACACACAATATATATTACAATTAATTTGTTCATTTAATTTTCTTAATCTCTCCATAAAAATCAACCAAATTTTATATTTAAGATAGGATAAAATACACATATTTGGCGTTGCATGACTAGTTAAATTATTTATAAAAATTGGACAATCATTTGTTTTGGGGTCACCTAGGTGACTAATCTGACTGAGCTTTTGCGGATAATGCTACATTTCCTAATATTAGGTTTGGTTGGAGGGGGAGGAAGGGAAATGTTTTTTAATAATTTTTGTTTGGTTTAAGAGGGGAGGGAAGGGGAGATAATATCTAATTTATCATTTTACCCTTAAATATTAGTTTATATATTTTTTCTTATATAAATGATTTAAATTAGTTTACACCTCAATATAAATTATATAATTTATAAAAAACAAGGCGAAGATATAAAATGGAAATAGTTTTCAGTTCCCCCAACTAAATTTTTCATTATATGGATATTTCAGCTATTATCATATTAAATTAAAAGAAAAATTCCTTTTATTTTACTGTTAAGTGCAGCTATTGAGTATAATGCACATGTATGCCTTTCATGTGGTCATGCAAGATAATTGCAGCAATTTCTAATTTCTAAGATGCTAAGATGCTCACAAAAAAAAAAATTGCAGGAAGAAACACAACAACGCTTTAAACCAAATTTGAAGCAGCAAAAAAAAAAAAAAAAAAAATCAGCCAACAAAAATAAGACTCTGCCAGCATTAACTCGCATTGTAATTACAAATAATGTGCTATTACCAAAGAAAGAGAGATCTCAACTTCATGATATTCCTACAAGAAGCCTATACCAATTTTAAAGCTCTCTGCATAAAACATGGTTACTAAAGAAAGAGAGCAATTTTCCATTCAGAGAAACAGGGTCCTACAAGCCAGAGGCATAAGGAGTTGGGTGGTTTGAGATGGTTCTGACTTGCGCATGATGAGAGCTGAGAAGTAAGAAGCAGGCCATGATTGGTACTTTGATATAAAGAAATGGGGTTGAGACTTGAGAGTGAGGTAATAATTGAGGCATTGAGAGGAGTTGAGAATTACAGGTATATAATTGTCGGATTCACGTTAAGACAAAAGCTTATGGGTGTGTTTGAAACAACGATAGGAAAAATGGAGTTTTTCAATTTAGTGTTTGGTAATTTTATTTTTGGTAAAAGCCCGATTATGTAATGTGATTTATGTTTTGAATAGCAATTGTATAAATGACTTTTGTAAAAGTAAAACTTGTTTGGATTGGCTTAAGCACAAGTGACTTTTGTGATAATAGTAAGAGAGAGTGGGTGAAAAAATATTTTAAAGGGTTAAAAACACAAAAAAATAGTTTAAAATAATTTTTGGAACTGAAAAAGTACATTAAAGATAAAATTGTAATCAGTCTGATAACACATTGGGTACAGTTGAAAAAATATTTTAAGGGTTAAAAACACCAAATAATAGTTGAAATTAATTTTTGTACCAAAAAAAGTATATTAAGGGTAAAATTACAATAAGCCTGATAGTACACTGGACACAACTGAAAAAATATTTTAACCATTCTCACTATTCCCAAAAGCTAAATCAGTAAAAGCTGAGAAATGGAGCTTATGGCAAAAACTATTAAGATAGAATTAAGCTCGATTATTCACTTTAGGAAACAAACACTCAATTTTTTTTTTTTTAAAATTGCGTATTGAGCTTATAGGCTCAATTTAGCGTTTGGGGGTTCAAACGCCCCCAAACGCACACTGTGTCATGTGTGAATATGGAGAGAGAGGTTAGAAATTAGAAAGGAGTGTGAAGGAGAAGAGAAAGAGAGAGCATCTCAGTATAACGAGAGCGTGTGAGTTAACTTGCAGCAATTTCTAATTTCTGAAATGCTGAGAGACGAGGGAGGAAGACGGAGGATGAGACCGTGAGAGCTGAGGTGAGACAAGACAGGAAACATTGAAGATGGCAGAAGTTATATTTTTATTTTTGATTTATAGGGTATAACTGGAAATATGAAAAGACCATAGAGATAAAATAGTCCCAAATTTTTGTCTTCCTCCAAAACCCTCCAATTTAGAAGGAATCAATTTGAGGGGGTGAGAGGGATTTGGAGCCTTTTTTTTGGAACCCCCTCCTACTTTTCATACTAAATAAGGGGAGAGGGTTATTTTTATCCCCTCCCCTCCAACCAAACAGGCCCTTGATAAAATGATTCGAGTTTATTATTTTCCTAAAATGATTTACTTTTCAAGTCAAACTCGCCATCATAAATTTTCAATTTTTTAATGTAAAAAAAGAAAAACTTCTCCTAGTGGCTACATCCTTTAATCCACAGTAATTTTCCCACGGGAGATCAACATTCGTTCATCTTTCTTAGGAACCGGGTTCCCTGCTTATCAGAGCTCTTTTATGAATGGTTTAGATTTAAATTTTTTAAAATTAATAATTTTTTAATAAAAAAATCATTTATTGAAAAAAGTTTAGTTATAAATTATTTTTATTTTACATTCTGTATTTATTAAAATAATTTTTTTAAAAAAATAAAAAGTAAAATAAATTAATTCTAAACCGTCTATATCCCATCGTGAGCAGGAAGGATGAGCAGGAAAATGATTCAACCTTTCTACTCTTCCTCTACCAACTCATCCCCACATTCCAATTCTCTGCGAGTAAATCTTCACTCACTCCATTAAGGTTCTTTCAGAAAATACCTCATTTGGCTTCTTTGAAAGTTAACTTCACATTTGTAAGTTCTAACTTGTATTACCGTCTTCATCAGGAAATCAAATGGGCTGTCATAGTAGCAAGGAGAAGAAAAAATCAAAGGCGGAATTTAGTGGCTATGGATCAGCCACGGGTAGTACTGGAAGTACCCATCAAAGTTACCTCACTGTTTCGCCTCCTTCTACTCAAACCCAGACTCAGATTCGAACATCAGAATCCAATCCCCAGCAGCTGCCGTCATCGCAGCCGCCCGTAACGGTCCCAGCGAAACCCTCCTCGCTGAATGTCAGAACCCCGCAGCAGAAGCCAGAAGCTACGATTCTGGGAAAGCCTCTTGAAGATGTTAAGAAATTCTACACTCTGGGCAAAGAACTTGGGAGAGGGCAATTTGGGATCACCTATTTGTGTACAGAGAATTCCACTGGCCGCACTTATGCGTGCAAATCGATATTGAAGAGGAAGCTTGTGTCTAAAGCGGATAAGGAAGATATGAAGAGGGAAATTCAGATTATGCAGCATTTATCTGGGCAACCCAACATTGTTGAGTTTAAGGGTGCTTATGAAGATAGATATTCTGTGCACCTTATAATGGAGCTCTGTGCTGGTGGGGAGCTATTTGATCGAATCATAGCTCAGGGTCACTATTCAGAGAGAGCTGCTGCATCAATTTGCAGAGCTATTGTTAATGTTGTGCACATTTGCCACTTCATGGGGGTGATGCATCGTGATCTGAAGCCTGAAAATTTCCTGCTCTCTAGCAAAGATGAGGGAGCTACGCTTAAGGCTACTGATTTTGGGCTATCCGTATTCATTGAAGAAGGTGTAGTTTTTACTTCTCAGTTTCAATTGCATACTTGCAATGTAATGACATTTATGCTGAATTGGTCAATCCCTGCTATAAGTTTCAATCATGTTCTTGTTTCGTTGATTATTGGTTTGGCATTTGGTGATGAAAATTAGAGAGATGCAAGAAAGTTTGTTCTTATTTATCTTCAATTTATTATGGTTAATTTATCTGTTGCCCTGCTAATGAAGAAATTGTTGGGATGTTAGTCCCAGGCTCCTTGCTTTGAATGCAACCCCGCTGAAAAGCCCTGCAGGTTGTAGTTCTTTACTGGTTATCATATTTGCAGTGAGCAATTGATCATGCAAGTAACTAAAGGTTATCCTATTCTAATTGATAACTTCACTTCTTGGTGACTGTTTTTGATAACGAACGGAATTAGATCAAATGCATTGTTTCCTTGTAGTAGCTGGCTATGGCATGAATACCAACATGACTGAAAGCTGTCATCTGTTTTCCTTGCTTCTCTCGTTGTTTTAATTATTTTCTGAAATTCATTTCAGGGAAGGTTTACCATGATATGGTAGGCAGTGCCTATTATGTTGCTCCTGAGGTATTGCGTCGTAGTTACGGAAAGGAAATAGACATTTGGAGTGCAGGCATCATGTTGTATATTCTCCTTAGTGGTGTCCCTCCTTTTTGGGCTGGTGAGACCAAATAGTTTTTCTGCCCCAAACTTCTTAATGCTTGCAGATTGTTTGGCTTTTTCTTATTTTTGATTATTAAGAGTTCAATTCAATATGGGATAAAAGAAATGTTGGTTTTGATTGCAGAAAATGAAAAGGGAATATTTGATGCTGTATTGGAAGGAAAAATTGACTTTGAAAGTCAACCATGGCCCTCAATATCAGATAGTGCTAAAGATTTAGTCAGGAAGATGTTGTCACAGGACCCAAAGAAGCGAATTACTTCTGCACAAGTCCTTGGTATGGTTAGACGACTACCCTCTATTTTGGTCAATCAACTTTAGTCACTGTTATGCTCTTCTTTGATCAAATTTAAAGTTTTTCTTTTGCTAGTTATTTGTTTACTCTTCAGAATTTTTTTCTGGTTTGTCAGAAGAAAGGTTGAAAGTCTCTTTGTCTGCTTCTGCTGTTGAAATTGTGTGCTATATGGTCTAAGGCAATGTCTTGCTTCTATGAATGAAATCTGAGAGTACTGGTTTATGAGCTGAACAAATAAGTCAAATATAATATAGTCTGGTGAAATAATTTGAGAATAGAACGGATTGTTGTTTTCGAAGTATTAGTCGTCATGTGACAAATTCTTGTTTATACTTGGTTTGTCTGACTTTTCTACTACATATCTGTAACCTGACTATTATTGATGTTTTGTTTGATAAGAACATCCATGGATCAGAGAAGGTGGAGAGGCATCAGATAAGCCAATTGACAGTGCAGTTCTGTTGAGAATGAAGCAATTCAGGGCAATGAATAAGCTCAAAAAGCTCGCGCTGAAGGTTTATATCAAATTCTAATCAGAAGTAACTGTATTCAGTACTTGTTTATGGATCCAAGATGTTGTCAAAAAACCACTATTTTCTCTTTGGGATTTTAATCTTTAGGCCTTGGCTTAGAACCATCCATTTTACAACGTGACAATAGATGTAAACTGATATTATGTGAGTACTTGTTCATGTTAATTTGTGACCTTTATTGTTTTCTCTTGCAACTAGTCATTTCATCATGTTCTTAGTAGTATTTTATTTTCTGTCCTATGTTTTATCCTTTTAATTGTACTGTTAAGTTCTAATGAATGAACTGATATTTTACGCAAAAAATAGTCCTTTCAGCTAGTTTTTCCTCAGCACAAGTTGTTAGTAGTATGTGAAGATCTTATTGCAAGCCTGCATATATACACCTGGAAGACATTTAGAATTTTCTGATGTGTTAAACTTTTTAGATATACTAAATTCATTCTGGCAACATTTCCTTAGCGCTGTTATAAAAAGCTAGGATTGCAGCAGGCCAGCAGCCACTTTCATCTTACGAGTCACATGTCAACTTAATTCTTCTTTGAATACTTGTCCACTATCAATTTGGTGGACATTTTTGCAGGTCATTGCCGAAAATCTTTCTGAAGAAGAGATTAAAGGTCTCAAAGCAATGTTCACCAATATGGACACTGACAATAGTGGCTCTATCACCTATGAAGAACTGAAGACAGGTTTGGCCAGGATTGGATCACAACTATCTGAGGCTGAAGTGAAGCAACTTATGGAAGCTGTAAGTAGTAACATTACTCTCGAGCTCAATCAGTTGCGTCTAAGACTAAACTTGACACTGTGGCCAAAAAAAAAGGAAAAAAGAAAACTAAAGCTGACACTCTTGATTTTATGTATGATATTGTTCAGGCTGATGTTGATGGGAATGGAACGATTGACTATATTGAATTCATCTCAGCCACAATGCACAGGCACAGACTTGAGCGGGATGAGCACTTATACAAAGCATTTCAGTATTTTGATAAGGATAACAGTGGGTGAGTATAAGATTGGCTCTTTTGGCTGATTTCTGTTGTTAGTCACATCATACACATCTTTAAGTTTTCCTCTGTTTTATCCTCTGCTATTATTCAGTAATTCATTTCTCCCAACAGTTATAGATAAAATTGAGAAGATTTGACCTTATTCCTAGTCTGAGAGTT
This sequence comes from Inga laurina, assembly GCA_963855925.1. Taxonomy (NCBI): domain Eukaryota; kingdom Viridiplantae; phylum Streptophyta; class Magnoliopsida; order Fabales; family Fabaceae; genus Inga; species Inga laurina. The sequence continues at coordinate 79,363,774 of OY979701.1, read as the reverse complement.
CATATCTGTCAGTTCTTTCTCTTTACAACTAACTTGACTATCACATTGTTTCCATGGCCTGATTTTGACGCAGTGCACAAGCTCTCTTTTTGTTACACCATGGAGATCTAATCAAACTAATAATAGATCTGTTAAATTGGATTTTAATAAGTCGTACTGTTTCAGATTTACCGATGTGAGGGGCTAGCATAATAGATATAAAATAGGGTGATTTAGAGACTAGCAGCGAACGATGCAATCTCAAAAACTGCTTCTCTGAATTTATGGATAGGTATATCACTAGAGATGAATTGGAGACTGCTATGACACAGCATGGAATGGGTGATGAAGCGACGATTAAGGAAATAATATCCGAGGTGGATGCAGATAATGTAAGTTGGTTCTAACTTAATCACAAGAACTCTCTTATGTATAATTGCCGTGCCATCACCAATTGTTTCTGCACTAACAGGATGGGAGAATAAACTATGAGGAATTCTGCACAATGATGAGGAGTGGAATGCAACACCAAGGACAACTTTTTTAAAAAAAGTCACTCAATAGAGGCAAAACATTGCAAATCCCAGAAAATCACAATCGAAGCCAACAATTGAAAGGAACATTTTCTTCTCTGGGAATGTGTGTATATCACAGCGGCATCACTTGTGGATTATTCCTTCGAAATCCAGATCTCCATAGCAGGGCTTAAATGGCTTGCTTGGAGAAGGATCATTTTGTGAGCTTTCACAATTTTCTGTGTATCATCTTCCTTGACCTAAAATTTTCAAGTTTATGAAACTTGAACTATGATATCCCATGAGGAGCTATGAATTTTTTCTTTTTAATAAGATGTGGCTGAGTAGTGAATGATGAGTATCAGGCGAGGGAGTTGATTTCCTTTGAACTTAAAAGTTATATGTTGGCTGACTGTTTATGATAACATGTTGTGTAGCTACCTAATCATCGGAAAAGTTGTGGACTGTGTTCTGCAGAAAAATTTGCCAGGTTTCATTTTCGAGACCTTAAAAGTGACAAGTCAAGACTCTTTCTTCCTTTTGCATGGAAGATTCGATTGTACTAGGTTTTTAAAACTAGATCTTTGACTAAGGATCAAGAGGTGATAGCTTCTTTTTTAAGAACTTGAACAGCGCTCTGTGTGTGATGCAGCAATGGGTTTGGCCATATGGGAGAGAAATCACTCCAGAAGACTGACCATGATAAAATGCCACTAAGTGCTCGTTTGAAATAGCTTATTTTTGGGCAATAAGCGTTTATAAATCATGATTCATGGTATACAAGGTAAATATGTGAAATGAGTTTTATCTCAATTTGTGTAATAAGCATTTATATTCAAAAAATAAGTGTTCCCAAACATGCTCAATCTCTTGGACACGGCTCATCATCTGTTTCAAGAGGCTTCTGATATGTAACAATCTCTTTCGTCTTAAATGCAAAAGTTAGCTAGTTGGAGGATTTGTTTTGGTCCTAAATGTAAAATTTCAATAAATTTGAGCTTACAAATTTATAATTTTGGGAGAATCCAATTAAATCCAACTAAAATATCAAGATTCGAGTCCAATCCAGGGCTACACTTTTAACAAATTTTTAATTAGATCAAGGAGCCTGATTTAGAATTTTTGAATGTTCTTAAATGACAAGAATGTTTCAGCTTAATTTGATTTGCTTACCCTTATTTATTTATATATTCTTTATATATACACCACGCTGACTATATAGTATGAACTACGATCCCAATCCATACCCTCCTTGCTTCTTCAATCAACCTACGCATTGTCACCTGTTTCTGAGTTTTAGTTCCCCTCTTTGATTATATGTTGGCCATTTTATTTAATTGATACAACCACAGCGTGCACACCTTTATATTGAATTTATGAAACTTACTGTTAATTAATTAGTTAATCTTATATGAAATCATCGGTGATCAGAGAGATGTTTTCTATAAGCCCTATAAGAGAGAATTAAAAATTAAAATATATGAAAAGGTATATTTATATATTATGTATAGAATGTTTGTGGTACGCGATTGTGTGTATATATATATAACGAAATAAGGAAGTTTTAATTAAATCCAACTAAAGAAATTAGACCTTAACCCACCTTCAATTTTTTGTTACTACAGAGGGGTATTATGGCCTTTTGACAACATTCAAAAAATCCCTATGATCTTATTAGGAATTTGTTAAAAATGTAGGCCTTAATTTAGATTTTAATATTTCAGATGAATTTAATTAGAATCCTCCCCATAATTTTTTTCCCAAACCATATTTATTGATTAAAAATGAGTTTTCATCAAAGGAAGTAGTTTTTTTTTTGGCCAATCGGAAGTAGTTTCCAATGTAAATAAAATAACGGATCATATATAAACAGTGTAAGGACAAATTCAAAGATTTTGTATCAATAAGTGTTTTCCTTTGGGAAAAATGGGTTACCATCACTTAAATACAAAGATCTCATGTTTGAGCTTGTAAAAATGTATAAATTATCTTTATAAGAGTTACTCTCAACGAGGCTTCTCAATACTCGGACCATATCAAAAAAGTATATAAACCATAGTGACTAATATAAGAATTAATGTAAATTAGGACTCACAAAAATAATTAATGCTCTAAAGAACTATCAAAGTCAGAACAAGTCTAGTGGCCATAAAACCACTAATAGAAGTGAGTGTTTAGAATAACTTATTTCTGGAAAATAAGCACTTATTACATAAGTCGAGATAAAACCCCTCTCACATACTTACCTCATATACCGTAAATCACGAATAATAAGCACTTATTGTTTGAAAATAAGCTATCTCAAATGAGCATAAAATCATTATGTTTTCAAATTTTATTACTTGAAGAAGAAGTACTTGTATATTATCAAAATGAAGGAGGGTCATAGCCTATTGGTTAATTTGTTTATGGGGTGGCAGTGTGGGAGTACTAAGGTGGAAAATAAGTGTTATTTCTTGGGGTAAGCATAGAGGCTTACATTAAAGGAGGCAGAGACATTAGATATATAATGAAAGAGATTACATTTTAATAATATGATAAAAAGGTAAGTAAGGGAAGGTATCCAATGTTGCAGCTTCATACCTACAGTAAGAGACAGCCACTTCAGTGAAGATGCACGTGACCTTCTTTTTTTGTTTAGCGAGAATTTCACTTAAATTTCCTCCTATGCGAGGATTTAAATAAAGATCAAAATCAAGTGAAATTTTGTTTTGACGGTAAATATGACCAAAATACTCTTATCTTATTTTTCTACAACTAACAATATCAAAATTCACTAGTGTACATATGAAATTTTAAAACTCCGAACTTATATTATAACAACTTATACAGATGTTTGAAAATATTCATGGATGAATTTACAAGTTAGTCACAAGCTTTTTAACTAACAACATCAAAATTTAAAGGTATATATATGAAAATTTACAAGATTAAAAAATTTTATAAATATTTATAGATGAATTTATAAGTGCACATAAATATTTTAACATATACTAATAACAAAATAAAAAATATCCATATCAAGGAAGTGTATTTTGGTTATTTATCATCAAAACAGAATTTCACTTTAGTCATTTGATGCATTATTATAATTTCGTAATCTTTTTGTCCTTGTTTAGATTAAAGTCCCATATGGGTTTTTAAGTGGAATTCTCCCTTTTTGTTTACTCTAAGTGCACGTGTGTACTTCCTTTTTTGATAGTCACTTCTAGGTCTCAAGGAAGAAAGATATTATCATAAAGGTCCCTTAAGGTTATAAAACACACTCAACAAGTTGTGAATACATGTAGAAGAGTTGTAAATAGGGACCTTTCTGATAATATATTGCTTGCTCGGGACCTAGGAGTGAGTTTACCCCTTTCTTTTATCATCCACCTATTTCAATAGTATTTTGGAAATGCCACTCCTTGTGTTTTCCAACCACCCACTTCACCACAGAATTTATCTGTCAGTCTTTTTTTTTTTTTTTTTTTTAAATGGACTCTTTAATCTTTAATCTTTTACTATTATAATGATAAAAATATTGGTTTAAAGTGTTAAGAGAAAATAAAATACATTGTTAAGTGAAACAACTATGCCTCGGATGCTCCTGCAATGCTGTTACTTAGGGCAACAGCCTGACAACCCCATTTTTATTTGCACTCACTCTGTGACTTGTCCTTACCATGAGAGAGTTCACCTGCTTAATGCTTCTTTGCTTTCTCCAAATAATTGCACTCATATATATTACTTAATTATTTAGTTATAGTTCAGCATCTAAAATTTGCATGTGTTTGATATCACTTATTTTTGGATAATAAGTCCTTATTACGTAAGGCGAAATAAAACTCCTCTTACATATTTATCTCGTATACCGTGAATCACGATTTATAAACAATTATTACCCAAAAATAAGCTATTTCAAATTAGCACTAACTAGATGTAACTTAATCCTTGTGCTTTATCCATTTAATGAGTGCGATTTATATTTTATGACTTAATTACAACTTAATTCTTGAAGGACTTGATGATTTTCTAAAAGTATATGGACCAACTCATAACCAAAATTGAAGGTATGATGTTATCAGTGAATCGATCTTCCACTTACAAGAGAATTTTCATGCCGCTGAATCATAAGATCATTGACAAGTGACAATGATGATTTGATTTAATGAAAGTGACTTGATTTTTATACTAAAATTGAAAGTTCTCTCTCTCTCTCTCCCCCTCCCCCCTCCCCCCTTCCTTCCTGCCAGTGATGAAATTGAAGGTTAATACCTTATAAATAATGCTCAAATTTGATTTGATAAAAGATTGGATAAATTTATTAAAAAATTAATATAAGGTATTCCAATCAACCAATAAAAATAATAAAATTTGACTTTGAGCTTAATATATTTAGATATAGAAGAGAAAAAGTGAAAAACACAAATAAAAAAAATCAATGAAAAGTCTCGAATTCAAGAATTTGTTGCCAATAAAATTTTTGAATTGAAACATTTCACCTATTTTAAAAAAAAAAACGCATTGGGCGAGAAAATTAAAATTTGTATATATAGCATCTCCTGCTAAAATAGATGAATTTTTTAATAGAATTGAATTTATCAAAGAGTATACAAGAACTGAAGAAGCAACCCGTTTTAGGCCTAGTATGTAAAATTGGACCGGACCAGACCGGACTAGTCAGTTCAGACCAGAAACCAATAAATCAGTTGCCGGTTTAGTCCGGTTAGAGCTCAGTGAACCGCACTGTAGCGACCTGGTCTGATCCGGTCAACCTGGGGTAAATTGGGGTGAATCGGCTGGTCACGGTTTGCCTCTTTTTTTTTAAAAAAAAAACTTTTTTATACTCCAAACGACGTTATTTTGGCTTCTTAAAAAATTATTTCTTTGAATTTTTTTTATTTACAAGGAGTTTTAAAAGGATTGTGAAATAGTTTTATTGTTTTGCATTAATTAGAGAAAAATCTTTATGTATTTAATGATATTTTTATGGGTATTAGATTCATGAGACTATATTGGATTACTGGTTGGAAAAAAAAAACTCTTATATAATTTTTTAAATAATATGCATCAATATTTAAATTATATATATTATTTTAATTGATCCCTATCTAAACCCCTGATCTTTAAGCCGGTGCTTGAATCGGTTGAACGTCCGGTTTCAGTAAGGATTTACTACGAAGAAGATAGCTTATGTGGGCCCCTCACTGCAGTGAAAGAGGAAAGAGAGCGAACGAGACGCACGTGGGTGTGCATGCCTTGCTTTGCTCACTTCTCCGCCTACTCTTTTTTCATTCCTTTTCCCAATAAAACAAAACCCAGAAACTGAATCCACAAAAGTCTGCCCCAAATTTCCCAAAGACTTCTCCTTTGCATTGATATCACTCATAAATGACGTCGTCTTCTTTTTCTTCTCAGTTTCTCGTGAAACCTTTTCTTCACAGTTTCTGTACCTTCCAATCACTGTTGTTTTACTGACTTGCTCGTGTTGCCCCTTCAGTTCAGAGTTCACATAAAACAATATATCCCCTATGAAATGACTTTTAAGTCATGGGTTTTCTGCCATTTTAGTTCTTCACCAAGTTCTCTCTGAAACGTTTCTTTTTTGACTGAAGATTACGGTCGTAAGAAGCATTTCATTGAGGTTTTGATTAAACCGTGTCTCTCGCTTTACTTAAACTTTAGTTTTTGTCTAAAATCATACATATATATTTTGAGATAGAATCATTGATTGGTTTTCAAATGGTTGAGATGCAATCTCGTGCCACCTTATTGAATGCCACCGCATTGTTGGAGGAGTTGCAGAGAGAAAGAGAGAAAAATGCAGAGCTGTTGCAGAGAATATCAATCCTTGAAGCTCAGATACGAGACAGAAACAAGAAGGAAGAAACTACAAATTTGGTCACAGATACTGGACAAGTACGATAATATACTATGTTTCCTGTTTGAAATGTTGCCTAGCTGGCTGTTTGTTTATGTAAGCAGCATTATATTCATCACATTTCATTTCCATGATGGGTGGCTGTTTGTGTTTATGTAAGCAGTATTATATTCATCACATTTCATTTCCATGATGGGTTCTAGTCCTGTTCCTTTCTTGGTTGTGATTTAGATTATTCATAACAATCTTCTACGTGCTTCAGAATTAGCTTTTATCAGCCAGTTAATGCTGAAGCATGGATAACAGATTTTTCATAATGGCAAATTAATGCTGATACTTAATTTAGTTACAATGTCGGAGTCTAATCAACAGTTGATTTAGATTGAGGTTCTCATACTAATGTTGATATTAAATGTGAAGGCCAATCCTTGGTTTCAGGGGAACCACCAGCATGCAGTGGCAAGCAACCTCAAGAGATCCAAAAGGAGGAAACTTGAAATGGTAACTGATGATAACAAAGAGAAGGAGAACAGAGAAGATTTCAAAAGTGAAATGAGCTCACAGCATAATAATAATAATAATGCTGAGAGAAGCTTGGTCAATTGGATGAGCATAGATAATGACACACAAAATCTTCATCTTGAGAAGTTCAAAGATAGTGATTCTTTCGGAGATTTTGATGAAACAGATAGTGATGATGAATGTGATTATAACTATGACGATCATGAGAATCAAAATATGAATCAAGTCAAAACAAATGAAGGGAAAGAAATTGAAGAGACTGGGGCTAATTATGATGCAGCACCACAAGGGTTTAGATCTTTAGGATTTATTACAAGTGCATCAAATAAAAATCCTCTGAAGGTAGCTTTCTGTCCAAAGGAAGTTAAGAGTATACTTGAATCTGAAGTCCTGTTACAGAAAAATGCTCTGTCTCACACTATAAGGAAAATCATAGTTTTTGCATCACTTGGTATAAGGCATGGGTGTGAAGATATGTTTGAGCTGGATTTTAACCATTTTAGCATTTTGAAGAAAGGAGAACCATATGTATCTCCAAAGAACCCTGGGGTAAGGGATCTCATTTACTTAGATTTCAATGTTGTTTAACTTAAATTACTACGATTAAGCTTTTTCATCTTTGAAATATGCTTTATTGACTTCACAAGTTCCTCTATCTAGGTTAGATTCATATGATTTTTATCAGCATTTGATAGAAGATCAAACAGAATTTTGCTTTATTACTCTAGATATCATATTTAGAGGGTGAGCTTTGGTACATGCGGGATGATATGGCAGGTGGACGTGTAGTCTAGAGAAGAATTGCTAATTCCAAGCTTTCGTCTTGGCCGTTTTGTATAAAAAAAAAAAAGAGGGTGAGTTTTAGATGTTGATGCTATGTGACTAAGAAGTCACGGGTTCAAATCCTGAATCAGCCTCTCTGCTTACAAGGTTGTATACATCTGACTCTCCCCAGATCCCATCTGGTGGGAGCCTTGTGCATTGAGTCACTATAGATATCATATATATTTGAAGTTTATGAACCTGGTCACTTGATGTTCTTATTCTTTTTAGATAATTTCTAAACTTATACCCATTGGCTAGTTTAATTTTAGATGGCTCTGAATATTTCTATTCTGAAAATGTGAAGATTTATATTTTTCTACACAGGAGCATGTTCTATATGAGAATCCCGGAGTTAGAAGGAAAATTTTGCACCCAAATAGACAGAATCCAATGTTATGTCCTGTTCAGATACTTGAGGAAGAAAGACTCATGCGTCCATCTGATGCTAGTTGTCCTTCATGCCTGTTCTTGTGCATCAAGTATGGTGGAAGAACAAGAAATCTTCCCCAAAATGAGTAAGTTTTTCCCAATCTGTGTTGTTGAGTTATAAGGACTAAATAAAAGAGTCTCCAAATGTTAATATTTTTATTGAGGAAGCTGAGTGGTTTAAGCACTTCAATAATATTTCTTTTTGGATTGGATCATTGCAGATATGTGAGGCAGAGGATGGGAAGGAATAAATTGAAGTCTTTTGGGCCACTTATGTGCAGAATGGCATTGTTGGTTCATATTCGTAGTGGAAGCTTTTTCTTCAAGGCCTTGGGCATCACACTTCTGTTCATGGCTGGATTTCCTCATAATATAGTTCAGAGAGAAACCAAATACAAGAACTTAGACTTGCTTCAGAAATATTACAGGTTCTTCAAATGAATATGCTGCAAAAATTTAAACATAGTCATGAACAGAGATTGACCAATTTAAGAAACCTCAGTGAACTTATGTTATGACCTTGCTGAAAGAGATTCAAAAAATGAAAGATAAGTAACTAAGTCAATCATGAAGAAACATGTACTATTCCTAGCAAACTCTTCAGTGATATCCACCTTTAATAATATATACTTAAGTAGATTAATTCTACCTAAAAAAACCTATCATTAAAAGATTAACCTTTTTTCATTTAACACGCAAGCAGTTTCTTTTAACAGGACAGATGAAGATGCTGCTGAAGAGGAGTTGTTTCTTCCACATCCAATTGCATATGACAGTGTAAGTTTACAAATCCCAAATTTGAACTTCTCTTTGGATGAAATTAGTTTACAGTGACCATCAAGTCTCAACTTTTGATTCAACACACACACACCCAGAAGACTCTAATTTGAGATGCCATTTCTTTCATTTAAGATGAAAAATATTCAATGTTCTCATACTTGACTGATTTTGGCTGCCTCAATATCATGTTCTTATTTCATTCTCCTAACCAGCCACATTTGTGTCAAGTTCGTCATATTAAAAGCCTAATTTGGATTGGCCGGTCAAACCAGTGAACCAATCAACAACCCCTTAACCAATTAGATCAAGAGTTTTGGACATGTCGATTGTGTTAGATTTTACTTTTTTTTTTTTGGTTTTCTTATTGAGCTTAAAACGACATTGTTCTAAATTTTAAATAAATAGAAGTCCATCAAATTTGTGCTTTAGAGTTTTGTTTTTTTAGATTATGGGGTTAAAGAACAAAAACACCTATGAGCTTTTATCAAAAGTGCGTCTAACACCATATATATTTTGGAGGTACAAAAATACCCATAAACATTCAAAGTGGAAGCAAATATGCCAGCGCCATTAAATTTGACTTAACACCATTACATATGCATATGCAAAAAGGAGTGTGGGTTCTACTACAAAAAGTAACAGTGTTAGATTAAATTTAACGGCACTGGCATTTTTGCTCCCATTTTGAATGTTCATGGATATTTTTACACCTCTGAAATGTATATGGTGCTGGACGCACTTTTGATAAAAGCTCATAGGTATTTTTGCACATTCACCCTAGATTATGTGCAATTTATACATTAATGTTATATATGCTTGTAGATTAACGCTTTTTTATTCAAATATTATTTTAATTATGATCGGTTTAATTCTGGGTTGACCCCAGTTTGAACCACTACTGTTTATTGATCTGTCCGATTTTTAGTACCTTGGTCAAGTTCTTTATGAACCAATTCTACTTTTCCTTATTCTAGCATGGCACTGCAAAACCACATAGTTCAACTAGAAAGCCACTTACTGCAAAATCCGGAGGAAAGAAACACACAAACTCCATGAACAAGTCTCAAACCTTACACAAGCCTTCAACTTCACAATCAATCCCTGCAAGTTCAGGACGCTCACAATTTGGCCTAACTGGGTATTCCTCTTCTCATACTTTAGCCATGGCAGCATTTCATTCTCAAGACACTTCTCAGGTAAGAAACAACCATAATGCCTCATATCAGATTCTTCCTCCACAACAATCAACAAGTGCTTATGTGCCTCTAATGTATTGGCCGCCGCCGCCGCCAAATGCACTTCCTTATGCTTATCATGAATCTTTTCCTTCTGCTGCAAGTTACATCTCTTTCCAGTCACATCCTCACTTCAATCATCAAACTTATAGTTCCTCTGTGACAACCAAGTTATTATTAGAAGGAAATGGGAAGAATGAAGTGGCCTCTGATCAAATTGATTGTGACTCTGGTAGCAGTAATCCAGGTGGCATCCATGAAAAGCAGAGGTCAACTACTTGCAAGTAAATGAACATGTCCAATCTTTTGTCAATGTGCTATTAGTCTCTAGAGTTGTCAATTTTTAAATCTGAAATTTGTAATTGGGTCTTTATAATTTCAAGAGTTTTTAATTTGTTTTTTTATTGTTAAAATCTTTATTAATGTGCATAGATGGCAAATTGAAAACCACTTGTGTGCAATAGATCTAGTGGAATAAGTTGATCCCTCATTAAATCTATATCGGGAGAAGTGCTTACATTTAGTGAGCCGATCTTCCTTCGAAAAGGATTTCCTCCAATAGAAAAATATATGTGCTTATAAAAAAATAAACAAGAAAAACAAAACCTCCTATGTGTGATACGTGATATGTGCCTCTATAAAAAAAGGTATACAATTACATTAAAAATTTATGTGACTTTCTAATAATATATATCTATGTCCAATTTGTTGTGCCAATTTCTTATGGAGTGTTAGAAGGGAGAGCCAGGATTATCCCTAATTTGAAGTATAGGGGAGGAAAAAGTCATACATTTATTTTAACTAAACTAATATCTATTTACAAAAATTGATGGAGTTTTTTTTTTGGGCATCCGAAATAGATGGAGTTCTTACATCTTACTAAATTTGATAAACAAATTGCATAAGTCATGCAAATAAAACGATTTATGATAATGTTTATTGGCACAGCAGTAGCAGGTAAATTACTGGCCAAAAAATTAAAAAAACATTAGTAGGTAAATTAGACAAAACTCCCTTAAAATTCACCTCATATGCAAATGATGCCTTGTGACATTTAAAACTTAACAAATAACCTCTCTAAACTTTTAAATTTGTGCAAGTAACCCTCATGCCCTTAATTATTTCGTTATTTCACTTATGGAGCATTATACATGTCATTGATGTTTAAATTTCGGGTACATATATTAGATATAGCTTATCAAAAGTTATGTGTCGATATTCCCCTAAATTTAAAATTACATATAAACAAATCCTTTATCATACCATGTTAACTTTATAAAGTCGATATAATAATGATAGAGGAGTTATTTACGTAGTTATAATAATTTTGGGGTCTAATATTACTTGCACAAAGCTCAAATATTAGTCTCACTATAGAAATGGAATGATTAAGCGTCAGCATGAGAACTTGAAGTTTCAGTTGAAGAAGAAGTGCACTTTGAGGTCCAATACTTCTCAATCTCTTGAGCGCTCCTCCCTGGGATTCTGCCAGCTATAAGAGACCACCTATCACAACACAACACAACGATCACACTTCTCTTCTACACATCAAATTAATCTCCATTAGTTTATAAAAATTTCCGTATAAGTGGAAGGTCGTAAGTTTTATCCCGCTTATAATCTCAATGTATGTGTCCTAATTTGTAAAATAGAGAGAGTGCATTCTTTTGTGATTAATATATGTCAATATGTTTTGAAAAAAGTTGTAACTCTGAGCTTGAGCTCAAACCATAGTCTTGAACTTTTAAGCTTAAAATCTATTTTGGGTCTTGAGTGTGTGCTTGGCTAGTTGCATATGAATCCTTGGTTTAGATTCATGAAAAATAGTACTTTTTAGTAGCTCTCCCAAACACCCACTTAATAATGTTTAAGATTTTTTTTATGGTAAAAATGTCTTATAATTTTCTTATAAATAAGATCATAAGAGTATACACACATGTATCTATTTATAATCTGGAAGGTTGTTAATGAAAAATTAATGACATGCTCCTCTGATCCTAAGCCACTTTCAAGTTTCAACATGTTTTACCAAAAAAAAAAAAAAACTTAAATATCATTAATTTTACCTTAAAATTTAATAACTTCTTAACTTTACCTTATTTAATATATATTATACCCATAAGAATAAAGTGCAAACAATTATCAATGAAGGTAAAATTGTACATATACGAAAAGTTTCATGAAATTATTTATAAATAAGACTAAAATAACCATTCTTTCTCAACCTTATAAATAGTAAGACCTTTAATCTTTAGTATAAAATATATTTATCTAATCTGATTAGATTAATGAATTTAATTGAGTTAGTTAATATAATATGTATTTTTTAATTCACCCTAATTATCTTTTTTAATTCCCTATCTTCTTTAGTTTTTGTTGAAGGAGTATTAATATGAGTAAATTAGGAAAAGAATGATAAATATAAAAATTATGTCTTATATTTATAATCAGAATTAACTCCTAAAAATATCTTATATTAAGGATGGGAGGGAGTATCATAGGAGCATACCTTTACATGGATGTGATGCTGTGGTTAAAGTTTCCTTTCATTAGTAAAACAAAGATCACATGACAATCTCTATTTAAGGGAACATAAGCCACTAGTTAACAACATTATCTTTATTAACCACACAGTTTCCTTTCATTAGTAAAACAAAGATCACATGACAATCTCTATTTAAGGGAACATAAGCCACTAGTTAACAACATTATCTTTATTAACCACATATCTTAATTAATTGTTAACTTCATGGAATTCCACAAAAAAAGCAAGAGAAACACTCTTCCATACCAAAAGTTTTATAATATTATCTGTTTAAGATTATTTGCACGCACAAATTAAGAAAATAATGAAGAAAAGAACCTGTCTCCAACCAAGCTAAACATCCTAGCAATGAGAGACTCTTCATCTTCAGAGAATTGCAGCCTGTTGGTATCCCTCTGACCTGATCTTGTCTCTGAGAAACAACATCGTAAAACAGAGTAAGAGGAAACAAACAGAACAAGACAGCAAGTGGAAGTGAAAACAGAGTAAGAGACCACATCGTACCTTTGTCATTTGCGTGATGATCTGATTCGCTCATTTTGTTTTCCTGCTCAGAGAGAATAAAACCCCTAATTAATACGAGAAAGTGTGAGAGCAGCAGAAGTAGATCGTTGTTGTTGTGGAACTCGAACTCAGTTCATTGATGATAACAGAAAGGAACAGGGCTTTTGGTGGTTGAGGGCTTTGAAAATATAAAAGACTGGTGGTTTTCACGTTTGATAGGTGGTTGGTTTCTGGCTCGCCGATCTATACTATAAAAGGAACCATTTACTGTGGGTAACCCGAAGAACAAATATTAATAAATATTTTTACAAAAAGGAATCTTTCTATGTGTGTGTGTGTATATATATAAGGTACAAGAGAGAAAATTGAGGTGGTTTAAAAATCATCTAACCTCTGTGACTTTATTTGCATGCCGCTTCCAACATTTTTCATTTAATTGTTTTTTAAAAAAACTTAAATGGATTCAAGGTCATCCGGTGGTGGAGGTGGAAATAGGGTATGTTAGACTTTACCCAAATAGGTAGGTGCTTATATCAAAGATTTAAAATATAAGTTTGAGCCTTTAAAAGGCCTAATAAAGCCTAAAGTCTGTTTAAAGGCCTACTTAAAATTTAGACCTTTAAATAATCTTAAAGTCTATGCATCCAAATTTATATTTAATCATTCACGCTTTTTTACAATCTTACATTATAGCTTAAAAGTCCAATATCAATTCTCATTATAGTATAAGTGCTTAGTAAGGAAAAGAAAATAATGTATAGTGACAATAGTTGTTCAAGCAAGGATGAATAAGAAAAACTAATCACTTGTTGACTAATAAGATGAATTTTCTAAAACTGACCAAATATAACATGCAGCATGTAAAGCTAAATTTACCTCTTTTACTTTTCCCATATAAATTGAGACATTCTGCTAAGATTATAATATTTCATTTGGTATTGAAATAAACTCATGACAATTATTATGTTTTAGTGGACGACACAAATCATGAGAAAGAAAGTGAATTAGCATTGTCATCTCGAGCAATTGAAGAGAAGAGAGGCGGGGGTGAATGAATGATGCAAAAGCAAGGGTTAAGTGTAATGACGATGAGATGTGAAATTTAAAATTAAGATTAAGTTGGTAAATTTATAAATAATTTATAAAATTATTTAGATGATATTATATATCCTTACATAATAAAAAAAAAGTTAAATAGGCCAAGCTTGTAGGTTTATAAGCTAGGCCTTATGAAAATATGTCTAATCTGTTTATCTAATTAGGCCTTATTGAATAGGCTAGGTAGAGCCGGTAATTTGGGCCAGACCCGCCCAAAATAAACTTAAACGGGCTGCCATTTTGGCAGCCCGTTTAAATTCGGGCTAAACGAGCTCAACCCCTTTAGCCCGCGGGTTGATGCTAGCTGGCCCGCTTTTTTTTTTCAGTTTTTTTTTGGTTTTTTTAAATAAAATAAATTCAAATACCCTTATTACTTTTCATTTGATGCCATGTTTAATTAATTCCTCATGCTTTTTATTTGACATTTTTATTTTCATATTAAATTTATATGTTTTTGTTATGCAAGTAGATGAAAGAGGAAAGTAAGAATGAAATTGACTTCATAACACAAATGTATAAAAAAAAGAAGTGTGATATGAGCTGGTGAAAGAGAAAGAGAGTAAATGTTTTTTAAAAAAGAAAAATTATAAAAAAAAAAGAATGGCGGGATGGCAGGTAGCCCACCTAAACGGGCTCAGGTTGGCAAAAGATTCCAACCTGCACAGGCTAGCCCGTGGCCCGCAACCCGCGGGCTAGCCTGCATTACTAGCATTAAGGCTAGGCTTTACGTAAGTTAAGTTGTGATTGGCCTATTTCCACTCCTACTCGGTAGTGACTTACAAAAAGAATCACAAAACACTTCCTTTAAGTGTAAATAGGATCTGATGTAGAGTCGGTAAAATAGGCTCAACTCATAGCCTGTGGATTATGATAGGGTTTTGGTTGGGGTTTTTGGGGCTTGAAAAAAATGCGAGCAGCACAAGCCTACACCATTTAACTCCCAGGTTGGTGCGGGTTAGCCCGCAGGTTCTCAAGCTGGCCCGCAAGTTTTTTTTTTAGATAAATGCTGGGGTGAACTTGTGAAGTGCTATTTGATCTTTTGTATTAAGCCCATTAGCCCAAAGTATAAAGAAACCTAGCCCATTTCACTATTTCACTTTTACTATGTTCTATTTAGTAAATTTTAGGATTTTTATAACCAACTTTGATGGCTTATATATAAATTATATTATATGCGTTAGAATGCGGTGTACAAGACAGTTATAATATAACAAAAAAAACAGAGAAAAAAGTTTTTAAAAAAAATTGTGTGGGTTGCGAGCTAGCCCCTGAATCCGCATATACAGCATAGGGTTAACGATTTCTCAGCCCGTGAAAGTGAGGCCCACACTGCATAGTCGTGGGCCCAACTCTAATTTGACAAAGAATATGAATGCCTAAAGTCTTAAATTTTTTGTTATATTGAATAAGGAGAATAAGCAATTATCTGTTGTCTCTTGTCTATAATATAATATGTCCTTAATATAATATATCATTTAAAGTGTAAATTGTATTACAAACAAGATTTTATATTAGAGACCACATGTAATATTTTTTTATACAACTATCTAACTTGGTCAAATTCAAACATTATCATACTTGAGCTCTTTTAAAAGGGTTTTTCACATTTACAGAGTCTTCAACTCAAGACTTCATGCTTAAGTACCCATTGGTCAAAATCTCTTCCTCTATGATCAACGCCTGATGGTGAAGTATTTGTCTATTATATCAATGTTAAAACATATTTTCATATGTATGATATAAAAGATGCGGTTGGCAAAAAGAATTAAAAAAGATACTCCTTCAATTCTTTTTATAAAAGTTCAACAATCAAATTATGTAGTTTAAAAAATGATTAAAATTAATGAAAAATAATAAATATGCTTTAAATAAATTTTTATTTTCAAGTATGTCCTTATTTATAAGTGTGTAAATAAAAGAGAGAAATAAAATAAATATAGATATTACTAACATTTTAATTAATACAATATCAATTTAAAATGATGTAGGGCATTGGGGAGATATGCTTTGATTTTTGTAGCCCACGAGATCAAGATAATGATCATGTTGAATCTAAGAGTCGTAATTGATCATACTTTAATTTTGTCGGCGACCTCTTTGGAGTAATGTCGTCTACATCAACTTTTGAGCCCACGTACCTTGACCCTTTTCTGATTTCTTAATCATCGGGGTTCCCTCTCATGGTTATCGTTTAATTTGTTTTAAAATATTTTTTCTTTAAAAATCGTAGTCTCGTGATAGGGTTTTGTTTTTCATCGGAGGGCAAGAACGCCATCACACTAAAAAAAAAATACTACTCCTTTGATCCTCATTATATACCTAATTTATAGATATTGATAAAGTTAATTAAGTTAAACATATAAGAAATATGAGTTGGTTTCTTTAAAATACCTCATTTAATTATTTACATTAGAAACTAACCCCTTGGTAAAAACTTTCTCAATAAATGCAATATATACAAATAATCTGGAAAAATTATAAATTTAATAGATAAAGTGAATTAAGATTTTGAATTTGGTGCCAAATCAGATCCCTGAAGTAACCTTTACATTTGTAATTGAAGGAGTACTTTTTTACGACAAGTTTTGGGTGAGCTTAAAATATTGCTTTGGAAAATCTTTATCAAATAAAATAAAGAATCTTATAATGTTATACCTCATTGAGCCGTGCTTGTGTACAACGTGCATATTTAGTATTTACCCTGTGAAAGGCCAATTTGTTGGATATATTCATTTTACTTCATGCACAATTCATTTGTTCATATTTATAAGTCCTGATTTAAATTTAAATTTTGTTTTTAAATATACGTTATGGTTTTAATTTTAAGGAGTAGTTCTTATTCGTTTCTAATAATACTCCTATTAAAGAAATATAATTTTCTATCCTAAATTTTAAGGTAGTTAAGGTTTTAAATTAAGGAACAAAATTTAGGTCAAATTCTTTATAGAGCCGGTAATTAATAGAGAGTTGCTTGCAAGCATTTGAGGCCGCTAAAAGAACCCTCTCCTTTGATAGCTTTCTTCCATTGAAATGCCTAAATAAATTGTCTTTAATAGCATATCTAAACAGGAAGAACATGATACGAATTTTTATTAAAAGATGTGCCCACATTTAATGTTTGAAAGTGCTTCTAATAGGATTGATAAGTATATATTTTATAATTAAATATGTATATATTTTAGATATATTCACTGAATTTATTAATATTTTATGTCTAATTAATTATATTTTATATTATTTAATTAATTATAAGAGAAAATAAGAATTTGAATATAAAATCTAGTCATATCCTATTTTATCTTATAAGGGATATTGTCATATTGAAGAAAGATGAAAATATCAAATAAATTAAGGAACAGGAAAATAATATAATATATACCTATATCTATATAGATATATATAATATCTTACTCAAGCAAATCATTCAGGCTAAAATGTAGATCCTTGAAGATAAAACAATCTCAAGGATATTGGAAGAAATAAAAGCAAATTGAAGGAATAAAGAAATTATGGGTCCCACGACACGAAGACGATAAGCTATGTTATATTCATTCGTAAAAGGCCAAAAACTTAGACCCCACGTGATGAAATAAAAGCAAAATTGCAAGCATGAAACGTAGGTCCCACGTGTGGAGTATGAACATGCAGATCTGATCAAATCATCAATATATGATATATATATTCAGGAAATCCGGATAGAGACGTGGAGCCTGCAGCAAAAATCACCGTAAACAATATCTATTAAAAGGAGGAGCTGAAACACGCAGTGCCTGTAGTATGGTGTGTGATAAATATTTGTATAACGCTGTTGCGAACTGATGTATGGTATTTAGTTGGTGGAATGAATCTTTCATTGGTAAAAAAAAGGAGGAGCTGAAACACACAGATCTGGACGCGAGACAGAAGCGAGAGAGACGCGGAGCTGAGATCCGGATAGCGACCCTCAAGTAGAGAACGCGAGAAGCAGATATTAGGGAGCTGGGGCTTGAAGATTCAAAGAGATTTGGAGTTTTAAATTTGGTTTTTCATTAATTTCTCTCTCTCATTTTCTTAATTTCTGATATGAACTGAATTATTATTTATGGTTTTGATTTGTTGATGAACATGAGTAGCTAATTTTCTCATTCTAAGATTTTCTTGAAATTATTTATGGATTGAATTATTTATTTACTCTCTTTTTGCATTGAATGAGTTTTTGTATTGATTTTATCCTGCTCTTAATGCCTCTAAATGCTTGATCACCATTTAATTGTCTTGTTCATTTAAAATTAATCTTGAGAAAGATAATTTAAGTGTAGAACTTGGGTAAAATCATGTTATACTTGAAGTTTAGGTATATTAAACGGATGGTTTGTTAGTATCATAGAGATATAGTTACTAACCTAGCATTGTCAGATTAAGATTGGTGTTTAAAGTTAGTCTTTATAAATTAATACAAGAGATTGATTAGTTTATTAGGATAAATATTTGGTTTTGACTCGAGAGAGTATTATCGAATGTCTTTGAATCTTAGACAAATACGTATCTTCGTTTGATTGCTTATTGAGAGTAAATTAATTAGTTCATGAAATAAATAGGGGATAGATGATCCTAGGTTCCTCCTGTCTTAAAATTCTCGATTTAATTAATTAATTCTTAAGTATAAAATTTCTTTCAAAATATTCTCACTTAACCTGATTGATAACTTAATTAAGATAATTAATTCATTTTTGTCATAGTCCTCGTGGGAACGATCTTTTTATATTACTTGTGACCCGTACACTTGCGGTAAAGCTAGACGGCTAATAAGGATTTACCTCCAATAAGAGGATACATATACTTAATGCCTGTGTGGATTCATAGTAGAAGCTAATTTTCCAATATGATTTGCGGTATACGAAGTAAGTTTATGAGATAGGTTTTGTCTCGACTTATATAAATATGCTTTTCCACCGTTTTACCAAACAGA
This sequence comes from Inga laurina, assembly GCA_963855925.1. Taxonomy (NCBI): domain Eukaryota; kingdom Viridiplantae; phylum Streptophyta; class Magnoliopsida; order Fabales; family Fabaceae; genus Inga; species Inga laurina. Next base: position 79,344,531 of record OY979701.1, on the reverse strand, counting down.
CCATTATAAAGAGAAAAAAAAAACATGAAGAACATGCTGAATATTGGACCAAAGTAACCATCCATCCATCCAGAGAGAAATTGAAATCGAGAGGGCGATAAGAGGCATGATTAAAAGGAATTACATTCTAGGATGCCAAATCACGATTTTGATAGAAGCCAAAGAGTGTTGCTTCTGTCATCAAAATGCTATTCTTTTTAAACCATCCCAACATGATTGTATAGTAATGGATTCAACTTGGCTGCATGATGGGCGAAATTTGAAAGTGAACTATTTGTGAGGGCCATAAATCAAATTAAAAAACCCCTCCCTTTTTATTACCTCCAAGCTTTAGGAAGAAGCATTGCATCAATGTTAGATATAAGTATTTATTTATTAGAAGCAGTCATATTTAAAATATTATTAAGTAGAAGTATTAAATATGAATAACTCTTTTTAGTAAAAATTCAAACTTTAATTCGCTCTCTGTTCCTCTTACCTCTCTTAGACCATTCTTTGATTATAAAGACACTTGCTTTAGTGTGTGTTTGGATAGAACAAAAAAAAAGTGCTTATGAGATAAAATCATGGTTTTAAAAAATGACACCCAAACACTTAAAATAAACACAAAATCCCATTTTGGCCCAAAGGAAAAAAGACTGACAAAAGGGAGAGGAGAAGGTTGAAAAAAATAGCTTATCCTAAAGGAGTTTAAAACCATAGTCTTAGGATAAGCTATTTTTGGTTCTCCTTTTCTCTATCCTCTCTTGTCTTTGGTTCTCCTTTTCTCAGCTGCGAGCGAAGTGGATTTGGCTTCTCTCCTCTATCTCTTCTCATTCTTTTCTCTCCTTTTCCCTTTTTCATCATTAGATTAAGATATCAATAGTTTAGATTTATTATATTATAAAAATATTATTATAATTTTACTTTAAATATACAAAAATAATTTTTTTGATGCTGAATGTAAAATAAATTTAAACTATTAAAATTATTTTTTCTTTTAAAGATAAAATTATAATAATATTTTATAATATGATAGATCTGAATTGTTGATATCTTAATCCAAGAGTCAAAAAAAAAAAAAAAAAGAAAGAAAGAAGAAAGGAAGGAAAAGAATAGAAATGGGTAGAGGAGAGAAGCCAAGTCCGAGTGAAGCTTCCCAATTTCGCGCTAATCTTCGGGCGATCCGGTGAAGGTGGTGGGTGGGTGGTAGTTTCTTGGCGATCGGAGAAGGTCGACGGTGTTGGTGGTGCAGGTGAGTCTCTCGCTGAAGCAGGCTAAATTCCTGTGTTATGCGTCTTTCTTCGTCTCAACTCCCAGAAAGCTTTCAGATGCCACCGTATTGCTTCCGTTTGCTGCTCCAACATGGCCATATCCTCTCCTCCCTTGCCGCCGCTGCAGGACAATTCCAACGCCAAGCGACGCGAAGGAGGGCCTCCATGACGCAATTGAGGGGCTGAAAATCGAAATCCGTTTCTGAGAATTCGTCGAGGATGGAGGAGAAAAAGGGAATCGATTGGTGAATGGATTGTGAATACTTGTTCTTTGATGAAGTAAGGATGACATTGCTGAGAATTTGTTTGAGAAAATTGGAGAAATGGAAACGAAAACCTAGATTGCAATATACAAAAGAAGAAGAAATTGCAAAACTTTGATTAATATTAAGGAACTTTGAAGTGCAATAGTGCAATGGTAGATTAGATTTCAGATCTAAGCGAGGAAACTAGCGTGGTTCTGTGATCATTGATGATGCTGTTTGACTTCTGCTTTTAACTTCCTTACCTTCAGTTTGTGATCAATGATAGAATTGAATGAATTTAGGGTGGGAATTGCCCTTTTGATTTTAATCTGTCATTGGTTCTTAGTTTAATCAAATTGTGGCGACGTTGGACGTGGGATTTTTATGTTTATAGAAAACTCATTGCATCCTTTTGTCTTTTGTCTCCATCGATATTAAACGGCACCGTTTTAAAAAAACTAAATCTTATCCATTTGATTTTTAAATACAGTCAAATAGGTATTGATTTTGAAACACAATCTTCGACGTTGAAAAGTGATATGGAGCAAAGCCTTCACATAACTTGTCTCTTTCATTTCGCGGCTCTATGGATATTCATCATCACTGGGAACATCGAGCTCATCGCTGGCCTTCATCCCCACGCAAATTTCAAAATGTTTGAAATTCTCAATCTTTAGCATCTTAATCTCCATCATCATGTAGAGCTTCAGAGACACTCGACAAATTAAACTTTAGCTTATGAGTTCTGGAAGCAGCTAGCACACAGACACTTGCAGTGTTTTTTGGCAGCAAAATGTACAGTTTTCTACTTTGCAAGAGTAACACAAGCGACTGAAATATATCTGTAAAAGTAAAAGAAAACAGCTGATTGAAAAATGGCAGCAAGTAAAGGTGAGGGGTGACTAGTGAGGGTATGAAGGACTGAAGGCTTCTGAACTAATCAATGGTCAAGATTGTATTTTAAATTTAATGGCTGAGATTTGGTTTTTCTCGAAACGCTGCTGTTTAATATCAATGATTTCGTGCTCATTTGGAATAGCTTATTTTTGGATAATAAGTGCTTATAAATCGTGATTCACGGTACGAAGTAAGTATGTGAGATGAGTTTTATCTCAACTTACATAATAAGTGCTTGTTTAAGCAAAATAAGACCAACCAAACACTTATGAACATAAAAGGAGATGGAGAGGTTGTCTGAAACCGGGTCCTTAAATCTGTAGTTTTTTATTCTATCAGAACGGCACAGATTGCACGCTTAGAACGGCGTCGTTTTTAATAAGTGAATCGCCCCTGGCCGTTGTCATTACGATTTGCAGGAACTGGGATTAACCCGCGACGTTTTGAGAAAGCGCGCGTGAGAACAAGGGAAAATTTTCCGTTTAGCAGGGGACAGGACAGCAAGACGCAAATCCAAGAGCAGGAGAGCAAACGACAACGTATTGCTTCTTCAACCTCTCGCTCCTCGACGGCAGTTTTTCGGAGCACAAATTCATCCCGGAAGTAGCTTCGCGATTTATCGCTGGTAAATGCTCATTCTTGATCTCTATTTTACTCGCCCTCTGCTTCTCTGTGTAATTCACACTTGTTTCATAATGTTCTTGAGATTGTTGCTTTAGATTGTTAGGGTTTATGGCTTGGGCCGTATTCGCCCTTATTCAAACTGCCATTCACTCGCTTCTACCCTTGAAATTGTTTATGATCAGTGCCTTAATAGTATTCAAAGGGAGTATTGGGATTTATGTCTGCAGTTTGGAATTGAAAATTCTTCCGGACTTGGTGAATTTAGTACATTTTACACTAGAAAGTCATGTTGTGGTGTTGATATTGACTGGTTTAAAAACGGGAGTGCGGTGTTAGTTTCTTTTGGGCTGTGGAAGGGGCATTTGAAATCCTCTAATATTGGTGTATCCTGGTAATGAACCGATTTGTGCCTGCAAAGCTGTCTTGGTTTGAAAATATGGGACGAGATCTGTTACCCATTGCTATTCCTATATTTCTTTAATTATTTTTTTTCCTTACAAAAGCAACTGTTTTTCTTTGTTTAAGCATGTAATGATCACACTCATGCACAAGTAAGGCTGATGTACACTTATAGCTTGTTTAATCAATACTCCCTTAGAATTATGTTGTCAATTGGGTGAGGCGTGTAAACTCTGTGAAACCCTAGAATTTGTGCTAGTATTAAATTACCAATAGTTCCCATGGCATTGTCATTAACTTTTAAGATTGGAGTGTACTTGATGAGGACGGGTTTGACACTACTCCCAATTCCTAGGTCATAAGAGCTCCTTGGTTCCTTTGTAACCCAACAAATTAAAGAAACAAAAAGAATCCGTATCCATTGTTTCACACCCACATATGCTATTGTCCTAATGTTTTTGGAAGAGCATGATGAATTTGTATCATTCATGTGATAAATTTTGTTGGGAGAATTACTTTGACTTCTTGTTCTTTTTCTTTTGTATCTTTGGTAGAATTTTCTTTTGGCATTAAACCAGCATGTACAAAATTGAAATTGATCTCATTGATCTAAGATGTGATGGGCTCTGGATTACGAATACATAATAATCATGTGCATGCTTATGCACTGCATGCTCTCTCCTGATATTTTTACTCATTCCTGTCTCTGCTTTCTTCAGGCTCTCTGGTGATTTCAACCTCTGCATTCCCACAAGCACTTTTGAATCCTCTAAGGATCTTGAGCATAAAAAACAATCATACATTGTTTGTTTCAGATGCCCTCTTGTTCAAATGCACAGTCAATGAATGTTGGCTGTGCCAAGGATCCAATTATGTTTCATTCTACTGACAGCCATGAAAGAATTTTGAAAACTGAGGAGGCACAAGACGAGGAGAAAGAGGAGGAAGGAGATGAGGAAGATGCTGATTTCAATCCTTTTGTAAAGGAAACCCCATCACAAGAAGCATCTTCTAGTTTGAGCTTCGAGGTTGATGGTGTGGATGGTGGTATTGTCAACAGCAGTTTACCTGCGGATATGAATTTATCAAAACCAACCACGAAGGAGCCAATTTGTGCTGTTGAAGATCATGAACATGGTGAGGAGGAAATTGCAATGCATTCATCGCTGTCTGAGGATGGAACATGTGAACAAGAATTGCAAAGGAATGCTACTTGCAGTTCTAATAAGAGAAAATCCGTTTTGGATTCCGAATCGGAAACTACTCAAGAGAAGGAAAATGGCTTAAGTTGTAAGACTGATGATTATGCATCAAAGATAGGAGAAATAAATAATGCAACAAAGCCCCAGACTCTAGTAGTAGAAACAGATGATAATGATGCCATTTGTACTCGCACCAGAGCCCGTTATTCTCTTGCAAGTTTCACTCTTGATGAACTTGAGACTTTCCTTCAAGAGAGTGATGATGATGATGACCTTCAAAATGTTGACGACGAAGAAGAGTATAGGAAATTTCTTGCAGCTGTGTTACAAGGTGGAGGTGATGAAGGTCTATCCTCTCATGGAAATGAAAATGTTGATGATGAAGATGAGGATAATGATGCTGACTTTGAGATCGAGCTTGAAGAATTGCTAGAGAGTGATATCGAAGAAAATGCAGCTGTGAAAACCCGAAAAGAGTATGAAGGAGCTACACGACGACCTGAGACTAGGCAAAATCGGCGCCAGAAAGCTTCTTCTCACATTGAGAAGACCTTAGGATTGGCTAAGAAGCCATTGCGGCCCATTTTTCCAAATTTACCTAATGGGCCACCTTTTTCCGGGAAAGTGTTGATGCCTGATGTTACCATGAGCTTTCACTCTTCTACGTCAGGAAGTGGTCTCGTAAATGGGTTTACTCCTCAACAGATTGGTCAGTTGCACACGTTGATTCATGAGCATGTGCAGCTTCTTATTCAGGTATTTTCTTTGTCAGTTTTCGATCCTTCAAGGCAACAGATTTCTTCTCAGGTTCAAGATCTGCTTTTTGAGTTGCTTCACAAACGTGACAAAGTAGTATCTTCAAAAAGTGTGCCATATCCTAGTATTTGCTTTTATCCTTCAAATGCCTTCTCATCAGTCTCCAATGGAGGCCAGTTCGACATAGAATCTTCTTGTACATATGATGCACATAGAATGTTTCTTTCCCAATCAAATCAGTATTCCTCTGAGGGAAGTTGTGGATATAATTCAAGAAGGTCAAATTCTTCTCAAGATATTGAGGGTTCTTTACCGTCATCTTTTGTCAGAGGCCCAATAATATCTATTCTCGATGTTGCTCCACTAAATTTTGTTGGAAGATTTGTAGATGATGTTCATTCTGGTAAGTCATTAAAGATGTCAAGTGTTTTATGCACTTTGCCGTTATATTCTGGTTAAGAAGAATGACCTTTACATATTTAGCATTGGATTGAAATTGTGCAGCCATCCAAGAGTGTCGAAACCGTTACTTGAAATCTGGATGTGATATGCATGCTCAGAAGGAGCCTCTCTTTCCTTGTTTTTTATCCAATGCTACCAATGAAGTTTCAAGTGGAACAACCTCCGCAACTGATAATGCGGTTTCAATTTCACCTGGTCAGCAGCAACCTAAGAAAACATTGGCCGCCATGCTTGTTGAAAGCACAATGAAGCAATCAATTGCTTCAGTGCCTAAGGAAATTGCTGAGTTAACTCAAAAATTTCTTCCTTTGTTCAATCCAGTATTTTTTCCACATAAGCCACCCCCACCGGCAGTTGTAAATAGGGTACTGTTCACTGATTCAGAGGATGAGTAAGTTGCACATCTTCTCTTGACTATTTAGCCTTGAACTTGATGGTAAACCAGTTTTTTGTTTGTTATTTATTAGCCTTATATTTAAGCATACATTTACGTGCAAGAAGACGAACTTGCTATGATGAATCACCCTAAAAAATTTCTTAAAGTACTTTTTTTATACACAAAAAAGTTTTTAAAAGTGTATTTGTTCTTCTTTGTCATCTTTTCTTTGTTGATGTTTTTGTTCCTTCCCTTTTTATTTTTTAACCCTTTGTGTTTTTGTATACTCTCTTTACCTTTTAAACTATTCTTGCTTTTGCTTGCTCTCCTTGGCCGGACCTATTATCTTGTAACCTTTTTCCATAGAAAAACAAATAAAGATCTTGCTGTTTTATTTACCTTCAGAATGTATGATAGCCTAATCTGGTCCTATTGAGGTGTAAGACGACCGACTAATGTTTGTTCCTGTCCTTTTAATTTATACATTATTCCCTTTTGTTTTCTTAGTTGACTTTTATTTTCTGCGTTTTTTTTTAAATCACTGCCTTTTATCCTCATGGTTTACAAGAAGCTCATGGAGTTGACATTTCTTCTCTATGATTATATTACAGATTACTGGCCTTAGGGTTATTAGAATATAATACAGATTGGAAAGCAATTCAACAACGTTTTCTACCCTGCAAGTCTAAGCATCAGGTGATTACTGCTATGGATTATGCTTTCTAAGAACAAACTGGCACATTTATTGGAGGGGAAGTTGAAGCCCATTCATCTTGTTCTACTTCAATGCTCTAGTGAGCCAACATAGACACCATCAATTTTGAAACATATCATGCACGCTGAGCTTTCCTGGAGATAAATTGTCTGATTTGTGAACAATCTCATCCCATTAAAAAAACCAACCAGTAATATGCTTGAATCACAGTTACTATTATCGAATTGCTTGATATGGTTGAAGAAAATACCCAAACTTATTTTTCATTGAACATTGTAGTAAGTTTGCAAACGCTGACTCGGGTGGGATGTAAACAAAGTTGATGGGTGTTCGCACCCAAAAAAGAAAGGAAAGTAAAAGAAAGAAAAGTTTATGGGTATTGCTTGGCTTTTTGCAAATTTGTTGAACATAAAAATCATGTTTACTGGATGACCTGAGATCATTTATTTGTAGATGGATTGAGATGTTTTAAGAAGCTTCAAAAGCTAGTTTAAATAGTTCTGTAGATATTCAGTATAATACATTTTACACTCATCATGCCATGGTGATTTTGTTCTGTGGTTTTTAAGGTTAATTATAATGATGTAGTGCAAATTTATGCTTTTTCTTGTTTTAGGTTTTGCTTAGCTTTTGGTTTTAAATGTAATGTTTGGACGAGTAGCTTCATCATAATGATAAAACTTTTGTGACTGACCTAATATGATGTGGGGTCACTTGCTTACAGATTTTTGTCAGGCAGAAAAACCGCTGCTCTTCTAAAGCTCCAGATAATCCAATAAAGGTGAATTCAAGTGCTTGAATTATGCTCCCTCCGGTCCTTAATATAAGACTTAGTTAACTTTTTTGAAGAGATTAAAGAAACTAAATAAATTATTTAATCATGAAATATGTTGTGTATCATTAGATTGTGTATCAGTATATAAGTCATGAATTTATCATACTACCTCCGGTCCTTAATATAAGATCCAGTTGACTTACATTAATATAAATCTTGATATTGTTGCTTTCCATTTTCATGCAGGCAGTCAGGCGAATGAAAACCTCTCCATTAACCACTGAGGAGATAGCACGTATTCATGAGGTAGTTTATTGAACAGCATATAGGATTTAAAATCTGAGGATATTTTCTGATAGACAGCATTATGACTTGCTGATACATGACCTAAAACACACAGGGACTCAAGGTTTGTAAATTTGATTGGACGTCAATATGGCAATATCTTGTTCCACATAGAGATCCATCCTTGCTTCCACGCCAGTGGCGTATTGCACTTGGGACTCAAAAGTCATATAAGCTAGATGCGGCCAAAAAGGAGAAGAGAAGATTGTACGAGTTAAAAAGAAGGAGGTTGAAAGCTGCTGATTCGGAGAGTTGGCAAGCTGTATCTGATAAAGAGGTTTGTTGTTGGGCCTTGCCCATATTTACCATGTTTTGTCATGATGCCCCACTTACATTTAGCATCAAGGGGACTGCCTAAATGGCTTATGACGAATGATATTCAGGCTGAAAATGTTACAAGACGCTGTCTTGAATTTGCCATTCAAACGCAGCTCATATGCAAATGTAACTGTATAGGAAGCTATAAATCACTAGAAATTGTGTTGGTGCTGGTAAATGTGTGAGCATATCATATTGATGAGTGGCATGATTGGTTTATTTGCACATAAAGACGTTTTTAACTCATACTTAAATTTGCAAGCCAAGCTCTCACCTCTGCTGCCAAGCTCATAAATCGATGATACTGGGCTGAGGCTATGGAATTGAAGGTCTAGTCTGCTGACTGATAATAGATTTACTTTCATATCATTTTGTGCTTTATTGCAGGGCTGTGAGGATGAAATTGCTGGCACAGAGAATTGGATGGATGATTCAGATGTTGCTTATGTCCATCAGGCATTTTTGGCAGATTGGAGGCCGGAGACATCCTTTGTTACTTGTCCTGAACGCTCTCCTGCGAAAGACAGAGAAGTGAACTTTGTCAATGATGCTATGTTACAAGAGGCTTCTCAAAACTACAACAGTCAACAAACTCAAAACAGTATATGTGGAAAAGCTGGACCTAAGATTGGTGATAGGGGTGCATTTCCTTTTGTATCTAAGCTTCCACAATTTCAAATTTCATCTGACTTAAGGAGTGGTCTACATGGTGTTCCTAGGGCCATCAAGCCTAGAAACCCAGTTTTTGATATGAAAACGTCTAGCTCCAAATACTTCTATCGACCATATCGTAGTCGGAAGGTAAATAGCTCCCACTTGGTGAAATTAGCACCTGACTTGCCCCCTGTAAATCTCCCTCCATCTGTTCGTGTAGTTTCTCAGACAGCCTTTAAAGGATACCAGTGTGGAACATCTAAGATTTACCCTTCTGGAGGTGGCGTTGCTTATCATAGAAAAGATCATTCCGCTCCAATTTCACCTGCAGAAAAATGTGGAAATGTTCATCCGGTTATGAGTACAAGGCTCACTGCAAATGACAATGGTGCTGATTCTCAACTCGAAAGATCTGGAACTGTGGGCTGCAGATCTTTTGCAGAAAAAGGCCCTAGTAGTGATCTCGAGATGCATCCTTTATTGTTTCAAGCCACTGAAACTGCACCTTATTATCCATTGAAATTTAGTTCTGGCAATTCTAGCTCCTTCAGTTTCTTTTCAAGAGCTCAACCACAATTAAATCTTAGTCTCTTCCATCGGCCTCAACAACAAAACCATGATGATGGTGCTAATAAATCTTCAAAGTCAAAAGGTTGCACTTCAAGATCCAGTGGCGTTGATTTCCATCCGCTTCTGCAGAAATCAAATGACTCACAATTGCAAACAAGTTTTGATGCCATTCAGAATGAGTCACCAATGACAAGTTGTATGCCAGCCAAAGATACATCTTGTAGTATAAATGGAAAGTCCAATGAACTTGACTTGGATATTCACCTAAGTCATGCATCTGGAAAGGATAAATCAATTGAAATTGGACACCCAGAGGCAAATGATCCAATGGGATGTACAATAAATGTAACAAATTGTGGAACTGCAGCAAAACCTTTAGAGACTGGTGTTCCATGCAGTCTGGAGGGTGATAAAAGCCCTACAGTTAGCAGTAGCAAGCTTGTGTCATATGCTGATCCCCAGCTGGTGGTTTCACCTAATGATAATATCAGCAGATGTGACATTGACGATCTTGGCGATAATTCTCATCCTGAGATTGTGATGGAACAGGAAGAATTAAGTGACTCTGAGGAAGATTTAGAAGAACACGTGGAGTTTGAGTGTGAGGAGATGGCTGATTCTGAAGGAGAAAATTGTTCTGGCTGCGAACAACTTATTGAGGGACATGATAAGGTAATTTGCGTGTCTTTTTAGTTATCCACTATTTTTCTGTCTTTTTTGGGCTGCTTCTTGGATCATGACCACCTGATGGACTATGGATCGTCTTGAGGATTCTTTGTCATTATAACATTTGTGCCAGTGTATGTTTAGTCATACGCTTTGTGTTACTGTTCATATCACTTTAAAAATATCGTTGTTTTTGTACGAGGCTGAATTGCTGATTCACATTAATCACATATTCTCAGTTTACTGTTAGGATCTTTTTTCATTGAGAAGCCTAATTTTCTTTATTACTTTGTTTTGATAGGAAATCCTAAATTCTGCAGTAGAAAAAGTTGCGACACACGGGTTTCTTATGGGAAACTCATTTGAACCCAGGTCCAATTCCAATACTCAAGCTAATGATAGTCCCCTCAGAGATGATATACTTGCTTCAAAAATGGCTGTGTCTAGTGAGGGAAAGGGCGACAAAAGTTGTACTGCATGGCTGAGCTTGGACTCACGTTCAGCAGATAGTGATGTGCTCTCAAAGACCATGCATGAAGTGGGCAGAATTGACGGAACCATGGGTACAACCGGTGAAGCTCCAAATTCTGAAAACATTGAATTGTCTCGTACTAGCAGATGCTGCAAGAAGTCAAAATCTTGCGACAAAGCAGCTGATGAAGACAGGCATACTATTGACATGGTACAGCAGCTGAACCTGGGACCTGTTGTCTTTGCCACACCAAAAAAGGCCAGGAAGCATTCCGGTAAAGCAAAATCATGTTTGAATATAGGATTAACTGTTGAAAGTTCCAACCATGGTGATAATCATGGATGATTGAATGATGCACCATCTTGATGACTAACATAGGTTTTTTTTGTTTTTTTGTGCATTTGTCCATAGTGATCATTTAGGAATTGATTATCATTCGTAGTTGTGGCGATGGCAAGTCATCAGAGCTCAAGTTCTGCTTGCCAATGAATGAAAAAAATGTGTTGTACTTTTTTGCACTCCCCAGATATTGACACTGGGCAATATTCCTTTTCTTTGTAAATATGAACTGAGAAACCAGGGGATATTTAATTTGGGCTTGCTCATGTTCACTAATCATGTACAGAAAATTTTTGCAGGAGCCTCTTGTTTGTGGTGAAATTCATTGATTGATTGTATTTCTTGTAATCGTTACTTCTAATCTTAATTTGGGCTTTGTATCGCAGTAATAAGAGTGAAAAACTTTGTGGCCGGCTCATGTATGATACGCAAACGTAATGCCCCCTAGAATTTATTCCAACAGTAAAAAAAAAGCTTTTTTATATGGTTAAGGGGCATTTTTATCTACAATTTCACATACGGCCAATTTTATACCGGAAGTTTTTAAATTAAAGCAATTTTGTCTTAAGCTCTATTCCAGTTAATTTTGACCGTTAGTTGATCAACTATATTGAGTTGGCAGTTCATATATTATCCACATTATTTTTGTTTAAGTGCGAATTTGTTTCAAAAGTCTTAAATCTAGTTTTAAAAAAAGATAAAATGTATGACACATAGACTTCCGACGCAAATATACGCCTTAATAAAAATGATGTAGATGAGATATGGTTTGCCAGCTCAGGCATATTTGTTAAATTAATAGTCAAAATTAACTAGGATAACGGTCAGAACAAAATTCCTCCATTTTAAAAAGTCCTAGAGTAAAATTACCCTCAGTGAAACCTTTCGGGGCAAAATTACCCCTGAATCCTTTTTATATTCAGGAAAAAGAGTTTAATAAGATGATACACAATCACGTCAATTTTTTTTTTTTTTGTGGTAGCCCACCCGGTATCTAGAGCTTTGCCTTGACTAATCCGGATCCGACCGGCGTCACGCACCTAGCATGGTGGGTGAGTCTCCCAGTAGGGGTTTTCTGCATTCACTAGGTCTTGAACCTGAGATCTTATTTAAGCGGACAGTCAGGTCAAATTTATTTATAGGTTTTTCAACTCGGCTGGATCAATTGTTTTTTTTTTATAGCTTAAGTTGGATAGGAACAAAAAAGTTAAATCATGATGGATTAGATGACGTGACTTTAGTGTACAATTCAGGAACCCAAGTAAGGCTGCCTGACAAAATTAACAACATAACTGATTAATACTCTTAACTATTAAAAGTTTAAAGCCACTAAAGCCACATAACAGAACTCCTCGCTGAAAAGATTCAACACTGATCTCTGGATGGAGCCTTATAATGCAGCTAATGATCCATTGGAATTTGGATTGTGTCCCCGCAACACGATGAGTCTTCCTCTTGGCCCAGTTGCGTAATTAATGAATGGCCCAGGCTGTTCCTCGATTCTATTATTTTCATTGGAATGTAATAAGCGAGTCTTCTGTTTAAGTTGGGCCATTCAAAGTTTTCTACAAAATCAATCTGCATAAGGCACATAATAAGCGGGGCCGATCAGATGACATGAATAGTAGAATTTCTCAAACTGTAAATCCCATGAAAGGCAAGTGAGAACGTGTCTAGATTATGAAAATATCACACAGCTAATGTCCAAAAGACCCTGTAGTTTTCCTACTGTAACATTAATTCTGCTAAATGTGTGTTTGGAATAGTGATAGGAAAAATGACTTATTATGATTCTAACTTATTAAAAATGACTTAATAAAAAAGTCAACTTTTGTAATATGATTTATGTTTGCATGAATGATTGAATAAATGATTTTCCATAAGTCAAAATTTATTTAGATTGGTAATTGTATAAGTGCTTTTTCAAAAGTAAAAACTTGTTTGGATTGACGATTACATTAGTGCTTTTGTGTTAATTATAACAACAATATATTTAAAATTAAAAATTAGTGGAAAAATTGAAGTTAGAAAGTGTTATGCCAAAATACATAATTTCATATAAAAATATTACATAACTAATTGGATCATATGTCCCGTACAAATTGTTTATCAAATTCCGTCATTTCCTTGTCAACTTTAGATAACAAACTTGATTTGAGATTTTATAATTTTAAAATTCTTTTTCTATCTTTTTCCTAAAAAATTTTCATACAAATGATTTATAATAAGAACCTGAATGGTAGTTAATACTATTTTGGCTATATGTTACTATCATTTTGTAATCAAGTTTTCATTATTACTTCTTACTAGGCATTTGTTCACCAACCAATCTATAATTATTTGGGTATTATTTTTTTAAAATCCTGATTGACATAAAAAATCAGGTTATATAACCCTAAACCACATCAAAACTTAAATCACTGAAAGTACAGAATAATATAAATTGCACTAATGCAATTATAGTCCAAAGCTTATTGGTTTCAAGTTCACTCTCAGTTTTAAATTTAAATGCAAGAGTGGTTTAAAATAGTAACTACATAGCACTTACCGAAAGTGGAAAAGGGGGTGTTTTTACATAATAATTTCAGCCGTTATATTTATATTTTTATTTTTTATGAACTCTGCTTTTTAATACATGACAATGCGCATGCATTGAACTTCAATAAATTTATATACATACGTTGAACGTACTCCACACATGTCCAACACTGCCCACAGTTTGACGTATCGATGAATCTTACAAACTAACTAGAGGAAGAACAGAAATTAAAGACCAACTTTCCTGATTGGAGGCAATAATCCAAAGCAGGGACTGTTTTAGTCTTCAGCTCTCCAAAAGCCTTCCAACATAAAGCACCATTATCATCATCTGAACCTAAACTATGTTTAGCAGATTGAGGTGAAGCTGTATGGTGTCCAACGTCGGATCATTACAAGGAACAACATCACTATAAGCGAACCTAACAGCTTCCCTAGAATATGTCCCTTCCACGTTAACATAATGGATGCCGGACATAGCCACGCTTGATGAAGAATCTTTCAAGCACTTGCTCTTGTCACAATAGTATTGATCAATCATTATTGGGGTTATTGTAACTACATAGCTAACAGAAATTTAACAAATCTTCAACAAACGACAAATGGAGTTATTGTAATAAAGGCTACATCCAGTTGTTATAACCACAATTTTTTAGCTCCATGATCAATGGAGTTGGGCGTCGTTCTTATAACCATATACTACCGCAGGCAAGAGAACTTACATCACACATGAGCTAAAATCACATGAAGCAACCAATATGCCACAATAATCCCATCCAACATGCCAACATTAGTACCAGATTAAAAAAATAAATCAACCAACAGAGCATTCACGCAGACCACCGGAGTGAAAAAACAAACAAGAAGCAGAGCAATCACAGTAGCATAACGACAAATGCCATCAAACAGGGCAACCAATATGCAACAACACTCTAACAAATCCGGCGATATTAGTAGTCCAAAATTTACCCCCGGCACACAATAGATCAGAACAATTTCAGAGCCCACAACCATTGAATCTAACCGGTCCAAACATTAAACCAAAAACACTGGAACTTCAGGCAGTGGAAGAAATGCTGCTTAAGATGAAGTTTTAAACCTTACCACGGAGAAGAGAGGACACCGCTGGAGCTCAGAGTTTCGACGAGAAGAGAGGACACGACGAGGAATGAGAGATTAGATCCATAGTAGCCCCACCAAACTCACCCAAACTGGCAATAATGCACAGATTAGCCACCGTTAGAAAAGAACCTTCCCACCGAACTCCACAGGACTCGGCAGACTCGAACAACGACACCAATGGATATACAGATCAAAAGGCCCAATCTTCACCACCGGCGACAACTGCAATTGCTTCGCTGGCCGCAGAGAACACGATCCACCTACAACGAGCATTGTTGGCCGCCGAGAGAGGGAAGATCAGAGCGAGAGTGGCGACCGTCTTTGGTTCAGCCACATACGACGGGAATGTCGGAGAAGAGAAGAGAGAAAAATGAAATGAAAATGAAGGTAATAACCGTAATAAATTTAAGTAATATGCCTCACCTGAAAGTGTTGGTTTGGGATAATTTATTTTTGGATAATAAATGTTTATAGTTCGTGATTCACGATATACAAGATAAGTATGTGAGAGAAGTTTTATCTCGACTTACGTAATAAGTGTTTATTTCCCAAAAATAAACTATTTCAAACACTCACACAGCTTTTCAAAAAAGCTCCTTATCAAACTATACCCCAGTATTAAAAACGCTCAATCAAACATATGAAAATAATCATCATAGTAAAAATTGGGCTTATTCTGCCCAAACGGGCTTATTCAAGGCCAAAAAGCCATACCAAACACCCTCTAATTTACAGGATTCTGTGGAATTTAAGACGTTAAATTCATGGAATTGAAGGGTCTGTTTGGTGTGAGGGATTTGGAGGGGAAGGGAAGGGAGGGAAAATTTTTATGAGTTAAATTTTAAAAGATTGAAAAAGTGAGGTAATAAAATTTTAATAAAGAGAATATATAAGATAAAAGAGTAAGAAAATTAATCAAAAATTTTTAACTCAAATTCTCTAATTTTTTTAAATTCAACTCAAAATTTTTTTCCCTCCGCTCACTTTCCCTCCCCTCCCCTCAGACCAAACAGGCCATAAAGGAATATGTGGAAGCTTCATTGTCACAACTTGACACAATGACCCTCGTGTCGCTTCTATATTAGCGTAATACTCCTCCTATATTTAATATAAAATATATTTATCTAATCCGATTAAATTAAGAAAGTAAGTTGGGTTAGTTAATATGATATGTATTTTCTAAAATATCCTGGTTATCTTTTTTAATTCCCTCTCCTTCTTGATTGTTGTTGAGGGAGCATCAATAGGGGTAAATTAGGAAAAAATTGATAAATATGAAAATTATGTTTTATATTTAAGATCAACATCAACTTATGAAATATGTTTTATACTAAGGACCGGAAGAGTATTTATTATTTGGAAGTTTAACTCAGATTTAAATGGAAAAAATCTTGAATCAATAACCAGCTAAGTCAAGCTATTCCGATTTCTGAGCCGGTTGTGAGGAATTTAGTTTGCAATATCAAATCCAAACTCACCTGGAGAAGCAGACTACACTTAATTGCAAGTTCATTAAAGAAGACGGAGTAGAAGAGAACACAATATGCTGCTCTTGCTCACGAGATGACCAAAAGACTCTGTACCTGAAAGACTAAAGAGCCATTGAAGATGATCAGCATCTTTGATTTGGCGTTTGTCTATGTCAATTATGAGATTTGAGGACCAAAAACCACTATACACTTGTTTTGACTTTTTTAATATGTTTGGTTTGACAATTTGTTTCGATAGGCTTATCTACAAAAGTGACTTATTTTTTTAAACTTCCTGTCATAGCTTATTTGGCTTGTGACTCAAACGTAGACCAGGAAAAAACAATACGAGAAAAATATAACAAAAAGTAGATGGACACATGGTATAAGAGGAGGGTTCCTTAGAGGGTAGATGGTACAAGACGAGGGTTCTTGGGGGGTAGGTGTGCCGTCCACTGCTCCTCTTCTTTTGAGCCCATGTCCATTAATTATTACATTTATTTCAAATTTTTTTTCCCTTCAACATTTATTTCAAAAATTTATGTATATGTCTTTCTCGGTTTCTCTTTCCCCTATCAAATACACCCTCGAAAATTCTTAAATTTTGTCAATAAATTTAATAACTTTTCAGTTTTATCCTTATTTAATGAGGAAAATTTCACTCAATTCCCAAATACAAGAAAAAATATTAAAAAAAAATCCCAATATAGATTCCTCTATCATAAAACTATATTGACAAGTCATAAATTTAGGGATTCTCCAACTGATGTGGACTTTAAAGCTGGATATGAGAATATTGATGTAGATATAGTGCGTGTTTGTTTAAGCTTTTTGTACAGTAAAAACGCACTTATTACGTAAGCCGAGAAAAAACTCCTCTCACATACTTACCTCGTATACCGTGAATCACGAATTATAAGCTCGTTTTGGACAAAAATAAGCCATTCCAAACACACACATAGTCAAGATCAAGAGTCATCATCGACAAATGATGCTAGGACATATTTAACACAAATGAATCATGTTTGTAATACCATCAAAGACCAAATTGTATGGGACCTTTAATCTAATTAGTTATGTTATATTTTACTTTATCAAAAACTTTAAATTTGTATAATTTTTAATGATTTGCATTTTATTATGTATTTTACCATTGTCAAATTTTCAAAGTTAATTTTTTCATTTTTCATAATTTTTACAATTTTTTCTTTATAAATATCATAAAAGCCACTTGTATAAAAGCAGAATCAAACACTTTTCAATTTTACAAAAATCACTTATCCAATCGCTAATACAAACATTAATCATTTTATCTAATCTTATTTTTTCCCAATCTTAAAATTCCATAAGTCAAAATAAAACTAAGCCACTTATCTAATTATTAATCCAAACACACCCTATGACAGCCGACCTTCAAATGAAATGAATTAGCGATACGTTTAGAAAAGTGTGTAGAAAAAAATAACAGAGTATGTTTGATGTGAGCATTCAGCACTGACAGTCTAGCTAACAGGAAACTTGAGTTGATATAGCCGAGCATTTACTATGAAGTAAAAATCATTAGTTATTTTCTTATAATCTCTGATTAATGTTCAGCCCCTCCACGCGAAAGCACTTTTGTAATTGAAGTTCTTTGCAATTTCATTTAATTATGAAGGCTAACTCATTTTATGATTTTCAACTCTAACTTAACTGAATTTTATTATAAATATAACCTCAAGACACTTCTGATCAAAGTCATGATCCTACTAGGCCATTTTTGCCCCGATATCACTCTGTCCGGATTTAGGATTGTGATGGAGAAATCTAACATTTAATAGCACTGATTTCTTGTTAATCTCTTGCCAAATGAGATCCAAAGAGTTCATGGTTGTTCTTTTTGTTTCTGGTTAACCTGATCACTGTTTCATATAGTATTTGATCGTTTCACTATCAATATAAGATGAGATGAAAAAGTCATTCATTATAATGTTGGTTTGGAATAGCTTATTTTTGGATAATAAGTGCTTATAAATCGTGATTTACGGTATACGAGGTAAGTATGTGAGAAGAGTTTTATCTCAACTTACGTAATAAATCTTTATTGACCCACAATAAGCAATACTAAACACACACGTAACCTGTGTTTGGTATCACTTATTTTTAGATAATAAGTACTTATTACGCAAGCCGATATAAAACTCCTCTCAAATTCTTACCTCATATACCGTGAATCATGATTTATAAACATTTATTACCCAAAAATAAGTTATTCCAAATAAACACATAAATAAGCCATTTAGTCATAAGGCGGCTCTGAACACTAACTTTTTTTTTCCCATTTGCAAGTAATTTTCAATCAAATGATGTGATCCTTTAATTATAAGATCGCAGATGTCTCCAATTCTACACGAAATGATGAATGGCAAGTATAAATCAACACCAAGGGAAGCCAAATTGACCAAAAGAATGTAAGAAATCGCAAAGAGGAATATCAGAAACTAAAGTATGTCATTTATTATGTTGGACAAGAATCACATAGATCAATTATTGATACATCAAGAATCTATAACTGCTCACTCTCTAAGAAAACTGGAGAAACTGCGAAGAGCTTCTTTCTGAGCAAACACTGAGGGCGATTGATCCTCAAATCGAAGCAAGGAACTCCAACGTTGATTAGGTTCAGTGCCGGATCAGTCTGATCGCTGGAGGAAGATGTTGAAGTGGGAGACGAGTTGAATGTAAGAAGATCGAAGAGAGGAATATGAGTATGCGAATCAAAGATCCGAGATCTTGCATTGAATTTGAAATCCCTAAGACGAGCCAGAGCTCCAGGCTTGAGAAACCTATTGTGATAATAGTATCGTTGGTTTCTCTTCGGAATCAATGATTGAGACGGCTTCTTACCCGTAGTTCCTCTCATGGCTTCTGAATCACACAGGGAGAGGGGGGTAGAGAGAAATGGTAGGGAAGGTGAAGGTTATAGAGGAGGAGGAGGAGGAAGAAGGATGTGGCGGGAAACAACGGTCTCGTCTCTCATGTGCGTGAATGGAGGCGGAGAATTCAAAGTAGGGAAAGCGCGGGGAAGGCTAGGGCTTCTTCTTTCTTCTGTATCTGCCTCGCCACGTGGCTGTTTCTCTCTCTAATTAGCTCATTAATTAATTTTTTTATTTGTAATTTTATTCATAGATTGAAGGGGTTGGATTTTGTGTTAACCCTCTATTTCAAGCATGTATTTTACTTAATTATAAGAAGATTTCGCATGATACACCTGTATTTATATGTGCTCGTTTGGAATAGCTTATTTTAGGTAATAAGTGCTTATAATTCATGATCAATATATTCTTAAGGAGGATAGCAAAATAAGCCATTGGTGTCAAATCAGGGAATAATGTGTCATGAGTTACTGTTTGTAACAACAGTAACGGCTCCATTTAGCAAGCCGGTTCCATTCTATTCGGCTTCGTTCAATACTGACTGGATTAGTACAGTGCCATACTCAGGAGAAGATGACTCACTCCTTAATATCACTTCAACGTGTCTTTCTCAGTGTTCATTTCTCTGACATCTGCACGCAGTCGGTGGAGATATTTGCAGTCGGTGGAGATATTTCTTTTCCAAATAACTATGCTCCTTTCCTATAGTCTTCGTGATGAATCAGAATGCTTCCTCCCTCTTTTCCGTTTAATTTCTGCATTTTTTTCCTTCTTCAATCCCGAGCTACATTCGTCCAGATCTGGGATCGTCCATCATCCCAGATGCCTTCGTTCTGGAAAGCACGTTTCGGGAAAGCTGATGCCTTCGTTTAAGCAGATTCAATGGTTTTGTCGACCGAAAACGAAGCAATCATATAGGTAATTTCTGCTTTGTGGTTTTGAGTTCTGCTTTGTTTTCGTCTTTTGTTGTTTTGAGTTATGCATCATTAATCCCGAGCTACCTTCGTCCAGATCTGGGATCGTCCATCATCCTTAACCGATCCTTCAGTAGAATGAGCTACCTTCGCTGCCGCCTATTTTTAATTCAGTTTCGTGAATGAGGCGCCGAGATAACAACAATCGGAGCTCGAACAGCGGCATCAGTAGAATGAGTCAACACACTCGCTTCGAAGATGCAGACGAAATCATTGAGGATGCTGCTGTGAGCTCCAACCACGACGACTCCATGTGCGAGCTCGATGTTGCCGTAGACAAAGCCGTTGAAGGATCGGCTACTGGGGCTTCCATGGTCTTCACCGGTTCAGATGATAAAACAAGTGCCGACTATTACTTTGATTCCTACTCTCACTATGGTAATTTCTTATTCGAAAATCTTCCTGTACCATGGATCTTATGTTCTGATAATGAAACTACTATAAGCTGGTTAGTAACGGTAATCTGGTCGTAGTAGCCGATCCTTTTATTCTACTGAAGAACTGAAAAATAAGCAAACTGCAAAAAAATGAGTATTTCTGGCTGTACCAGAACAATGCTCTGATTCATCACCCTGTATTATTATTTTGGCATGAGAATTTTCCATGGTTCGGCCTTGCTGCGCCTTCCCCTTGCCCAATATGCTGTGAGGACCTTGACTTGACGGATTCATGTTTTGTTCCCTTTTTTTGTGTGTGGATGTTTTGATCTGTGTCAAAACAAACCTTAATAATTGTAGTGGGTGTTTGTAATTCAATTATGTTCTCAGCCATATGCACGTTACTCTGTTTGTTTGTTTTTTTTTTCCCAGCAGGTTCGTTAATCACATCAAATGAGTAGTAGGTAAGTGTTTGCTTTTTGTTAGGTGTTTTTCCAGAGGAGGTTCGTTAAAAACATGGCTTTTTGTTAGGTCAGTTTGTGTCAAATAAATGTTCTGGTCGGCTTATTTAACCTGGATCTGTTCTACTTAATTTACACTTCAAGTATATAATAGCTAGGCCAGAAAGCTGTACTATTTTTGTGCTTTTGAGTTTTGTTTTTTTCTATAAGCATATCCATCCTTTATTTGACAGAATTATGTCACTCTTGTGGTTATATCCTGCTTGACATGAATTAGTTCAATGTTAGATTTAGGTATATAATAACAAGAAACCTTTGCTATTCTGGTAATGATTAAGATAATTATGTCACTGCTGTGATGCTGGTCAGCTTAATTAATATGGATTTGACACCTGCTCTTTAACTGATAGCTATTGGGCAGGTGATTAGTGTATTTTATCCCCAAGAAAAGAGCCGAAATACTATGGTGCTTTGGTGTTCTATGCAAATAATATATTGAAAAACTTACTTTCATTCTAAGAGACTTGACTAACTGACTATAGTGAGCGATCCTATACCTCTCTTGACTTATCTGCCTATGTCTCAGGTATTTATCTGCCTATGTCTCAGGTATTGAGCCAATCCAATATTTTGCTGATTATCAACGGCAAAGCTCAGAGTGTGCGAAAAAATCAACTATGAAGTCATTGACGAGCTTTTCACTGGAAATCAGGGAGCCTTACCTAGTACTCTCCATATTGTTTCTCTGTGTGAGAGTTCTTTTTTCTGTATCGTCAAAGATTGTATCAAGCGTCAGGGCTTTCTGGGTTTTGTATGTTCCTCATTTAAACTTGCAAATATTTGGGGAGACTAGCCAAGCGATGGGACGTGTTATTCATGTGATTAATGTCAGAAGGATTTGGACCAAGCTTAGAATGTGCAAGGCTATGAACTTTCAAGTTTGGATCATTACTGCTTTTTCTCAACTCTGTATTTTAAACTCTTACGCACTCATATTGTTAACTAATTAATTAGTAAATGCTATGTTACCTATTTGTTTTAGCTTTGGGATAGTACCATATCCAATGACTATCACAGCGCTGAACGGGGTTTGGTTAATGCCACAAATGCTGGTACCAACATAATAATATGAACATGACTTGAGTTTGGTTGCGTCCATGGAAACAAAACTGTTATGTCATAATATATGAGATTGAAACCATGACTTGAGTTACTGTTTGTAAATATTTAATAGCTTATGCCTCATTCTCTTCATAACTGTTATGTCCCTTAGTCAAAAGTTGCGTCCATGGAAACATAACTGTTATGTCATAATATGAGTTTGAAACCATGATTTGAGTTACTGTTTGTAAATATTTAATAGCTTATGCCTCATTCTCTTCATAACTGTTATGTCCCTTAGTCAAAAGTTGCGTCCTGATTTAACATAACTGTTATGTCATAATATATGAGTTGGAAACCATGACTTGAGTTACTGTTTGTAAATATTTAATATCTTATGACTCATTCTCTTCATAACTGTTATGTCCCTTAGTCAAAAGTTGCGTCCATGGAAACAAAACTGTTATGTCATAATATATGAGATTGAAACCATGACTTGAGTTACTGTTTGTAAATATTTAATAGCTTATGACTCATCCTCTTCATAACTGTTATGTCCCTTAGTCAAAAGTTGCGTCCATGGAAACAAAACAGTTATGTCATAATATATGAGTTTGAAACCATGACTTGAGTTACTGTTTGTAAATATTTAATAGCTTATGACTCATCCTCTTCATAACTGTTATGTCCCTTAGTCAAAAGTTGCGTCCATGGAAACAAAACTGTTATGTCATAATATATGAGTTTGAAACCATGACTTGATTTTTTCCCCAAACTTACTTTACAACTTTCAAATTTCGAAATTTGAATGTCCCCTATTATAGCTATCATTTTTCTCTCTCTGTCTTCGCTGAATTTTTTTCACCTACTTAAATGCTCAAATGCTCTCCATATTCCTTATTCCTCAGGCACAATTTCAATGTGTTGAAAGCATCTACACTGAATCATGTTTCTTTCATTACTGTGCACTATTGTCAAATTCGCCCTCTCCTGAAAGTGGTAGAGAAAATGAGAGATGTGATAGTGAAGCTTGCTTCTCGGTTCTTCCTGACGCTTATGCCCTGTGGTGCTCTTATTTGAAGCAAGATGGTTTCTTTTTTAACTCCCTTGATACTTCAGGATTAGTATTTTATTAATGAAAATAAATTATTAATTGCAGTGAAATCATTTTGGGCGTCATGTGGGGGAGGCCATGCTTTTGAAATCATATGCACAATGGGCCGGGGGTGTTAAAGAAGTACCTAATTGATAAGAACTGATTAATTATATTTGCAGTCAATGAAAATATGGTTGTGATGAATAACCTATATGTAGGGTTCAAAGAGATGAGTTGAAGTTTATACATCCTGTGGGGGGGGTTGGTGATTAACTTTTGATCAAAACTATAGCTACATTTGATTAGCATATAAAATGAAAATATATATCAAATAAGACTACTTCATATGAAGAGAACAACATTTTATTTTTGTTTGAGAGAGCCACAAATGCAACTTGATTTCATAAATGCAAAGATATATCAGTTTGAGAAATGAAATAAAGATGATGTTGTTGAAGTTTTTGACTTTAATTAATGTTGATACTATCAATAAAAACTTTAAATGGATGAAGGGAAGGTATGTGCATTGGTTGAATGTGAAATGTAGCAGATGCAACCCATGCAACTCATGGGGAGTCTGTGCTTGAGAATCACATGAAAAAAATGATTGTTTTAGGTGGTCTACCATATGTAAAAAATGATTGTTTGACTGACGAGAATCACAAATGCTTACTCTTGTATTTAAGGTAGTGGCTTTAGTTGTGAGTGAAATCATTCTGCGCATCACAAATTACTTTCAAAATGAAGATAAAAGACAAGGAGTTATTCCTACAATGATTCTTAGTGTTTATAAGGAGTTAGTTCTTATTCTTGAGGATCCAATCAGACAAGAAGAACAGTAAGTTTTGGTCGGTTGTATATTTATTTTTTGCTTGCCACATTTTTTCTAAAAATGAATGTCTATTAAGTGTTTGTCAATTTTCATCTTAATGTGTAATTAGTGCAATGAATGAACTTAGAGTTGTCCTGTTTGGGGAACTTGCTGGTATAACTATAGCAAAAACACAGGCTTTGGGGTTCAACTTGGGGAATATGTGCTGGTGCAGCATGCTGTTGGAGGTTTATACAGAAACTATGGTTAGAATAAAGCATTGCAGCAACTAATGTGTATTACATTAAATATTTTACTATTCTAAATAACTTAATATGTTTTTTTCTTTTTGTAGATGGCCAAGATCTAACTTCATTGTGTGATGCTACAAGATTTTTTTTTTTTTTACCTCCATTGAGATATATGTGTATTTACCGATTACCTATGTTTAATGAAGTTAGTTTTTCTTTTTTTTGGTTGGTGCTGAATCATATATGTACTAGGTGAAAATTATGATAAGGTTTTCTATGTATTTTGTGACCGTAGATGTTGATTAGGTGATGCATGATGTATGGTTAAAGAATATTTAAAACATGGAATGAAATTGTTTTGTATTAAGTTGGAGTATGTGCATGATTTATGAATACAATGGAAGTGAATGCATATAATGTCAGTTTGTGACTCAAGTGTTGTAGATGTTGCTCCGCGCAACGCGCGGGGGGATTTGTTTCTTGTTCACAATATACGAGGTAAATATGTGAGAGAAGTTTTGTCTTGACTTATGTAATAAGGGCTTATTTTCTATAAATAAGCTATTCCAAACACTCACTATATAAACTCGTTGCATCTTTTCCAACTATTGTTTTTGTTTCAATTAATTATTCAACGCCTTGTTTGGTAAGAAGATATTGAATTTTAAGGAATTATGGATGAAATGGATGACGTTTTTGGGAGTGAGAATAAATTTTAAGATTATGTTTGATATTTCGTGGGGTTTCAAAAATAAGACCAAGATCGTGAACAATGATGTATGGTTGAGGAGTGGTTATTGCTCTTGTTTGGAATTATTTTTCGATATCTAAAATATTTGTATTTATGTAAATCAAAATAGATCTCATCTCATATATTTATCTTATATACTATAAAAAATAATTAAAAAATTATTTTTAAATAGATTAGTCATTATTTCAGACAAACAAATTGATGGTATTAAAAAATATACTTCTTAAGATTCAAACTTATATTTCTTTCATGTCCAAAAAAAAAAAAACTTATATTTCTTTCTTTTTTCAAGCAAATGGGGCTTCCTAGTTCCTACCACGGTACCACCTCAAATAATTGTTGGTATTAATGTATTTCGTTGGATGATAAATTACTAATCTAGGAATATATGAAAATAAGAAGTGAGGGCAGAGTTACGTGAGGGGGAGCAAAGCAGGCGATGCCATTTTGGGAGATGAAGCGAGTGATTGGTAAATTGATAAATCTATGTTTCAAATTTAGGATTGCATAACTGGAAAAAAAAAAAAAAAAACTCTTCTCATATATTTATTTTATAAATTATAAAAATTATTCTCAAAAATTAATTCAAACACGAAGCCCCTGTCCCTCAACGTGGCCTATTTTTAGGGTGACTCGTTGGCAACGAAGCGACATGACACGACGCTCCACTCTCTCTTCACTTTGAAGAGACTGACTGATACATTCCTTCAATATCATATCCTATCCCTCCATCCACCTGTTCCCCCAATTAGCACGGCACACTTCTGTAAACCACTCTTCTTGTTTCCCTTCCTATGCTTTATTTAAGGGTGAATATGGTGCTCAGGGATCCAATATACTATTTAAGTCCGCTAAAAAATTACTCTATCAAATCTAGAAAAAGTAGCTTGATAAAAATTTGTATATTTTTGAACTGGGCAAACTATTGGGGAAGAGAGTACTGCCCTGTCCATTTGATCCTGTCCTAAAAATTATAAACAATTTATTTAAAATATATATTATTTTATATAAAATAAATAGTATTTTATGCATATTATTTTAGGAAAATGCCATTTAAATACCATGAGAATTAACAAAACCCCAAAAAATTTGTTAACACTTGAAAATGACATAAATGTTATAGGTATCAAATTGGGATTTTGAAATTTTGGTAAGTTTATTATTTTGCCCCTAAGTTTTTTGTTTTTTAGAGAAAGAAAGGTGCCCCTGTTGGAGCTCCGGCAACACTCGTCGAACCTCCGGCCTCCTGCCACCAGAACTCCGGGGGGCCACCATTTTTGGGAAGAGGTTGCAAACATTTTTTTTTTTTTAAAAAAATGTTTAAATCCCACCTCTTTATCAAAGGGTTATAGTGGCCATTGGGCTACTAAAGCCCCTTTGAAATATAAATGCGTTATTAAATATATATATATATATAATATAAATAAAGACATAATATCTTTATCAAAATCAATAATAAAAATAACAAAACGAATAATGGAATTGACTAAACTATTATACATATATAAATATATATGTATAATATAAACAAAAGCATTATAGCTTTGACAAAATTAGGAATGAAAATAATAAAATTCGTAATGGTATTGACTAAATGAGTAATATATATATATATATATATATATATAATATAAATGAAGCCACAATGACTTTACCAAAATCAATAATAGCATGACAAATTCAATAATGAAAATAATAAAATTCTTGATGGTGTTGACTAAACGAGTAATATACATAAGTATAATATAAACAAAGCCACAATAACTTTAACAAAATTAGTAATAAAAATAACAAAATTCATAATGGGGTTAACTAAATGGGTAATGTGTGTGTGTGTGTGTGTGTGTGTGTGGTATAAATAAAAGCACCATAGCTTTGACAAAATCAGTAATGAAAATAACAAAATCCGTAATGACATTAATTAAATGAGTAATATACATATGTATAATATAAATGAAGTCATAATGGTTTTGACAAAATCAATAATAACTTTGACAAATTCAGTAATGAAAATAACAAAATTTTTAATAGTATTGATTAAACAAGTAATATATATACACATCAATATATATATATATATATATATATATATATATATATATATATATATATATATATATATATATATATATATATGTATATATATGTATAATATAAATAAAGGCACAGCTAACAAAATCAATAATAGAAATAATAAAATGCATAATGGTATTGTGAAAGTCATTATTGAATTAATAATTTTGTTATTTCTATTACTGAATTTGTCAAAGTTATTATTGATTTTGTCAAAACCATTATGGCTTCATTTATATTATACATATGTATATTACTCATTTAATTAATGCCATTACGGATTTTGTTATTTTCATTACTGATTTTGTAAAAGCCATGATGCTTTTATTTATATGTATAATAGTTTAGTCAATCCCAATATACATTTTATTATTTTCATTGTTGATCTTGGTAAAGATATTATGCTTTTATTTATATTATATATATTTAATAACGCATTTATATTTCAAAGGAGCTTTGATGGCCCAATGGCTACCATCACCCTTTAATAAAGGGGTGGGATGGCCTACTTCAAACATTTAAAAAAAAAAAAAGTTTGCGACCTCTCCCCAAAAATGGTGGTCCCTTGGAGCTCCCGTGGCCGGTGGCCCCGGTGGTGGGTGCTGGCAGGTGGCGGTGGAAGGTCTGGCGGTTGGCGGGTGCTCTTGGAGCTCTGGCAGGGGCACCTTTCTTTTTCTAAAAAACAAACTTAGAGGTAAAATGGTAAACTCATCAAAACATTAAAAATCCCAATTTGATACTTGGCACCTTTGTGTCATTTTCAATTGTTAACAAACTTTTTGGGGTTTTGTTAATTCACATGGTATTTAAATGGCATTTTTCCATTATTTTATTTAACATGTATATATACTCCCTCTGGTCATTATTATAAATCACCACCTAACAAGTGTATTTGGTCCCTTTTATAAGGCACTTGATTGTTTTCAAAGTGCATTAAATATTTTTTTCTATGCATGCTCATAATTAATAAGGGCAATGAGTGAGAGTGATAATTAATATAATATTAGAGTTTAATGGGATTAGTAGGGGTAATATTGAAAATTACTTAAATTTTAAGACAAATTTAATGACTTTAACTATTTTTATTGGTTTGTGAGAATTGTTAGTTGGTGCCTTATAAAAAGGACCAGAGGGAGTATTATTTCATTTTTTATGAAACATTTTATATTATTTTTTGATATTCATCCACTACAGTTTACATATAATCATGCTTATCAGACCCGGACCGGACCGGCCGGTTCGGACTGAAAACCACCAAACCAGGCAGTAGATCGGTTCGGTATGATATTTTAAAAAAAAGATCAATTTTTTAATTTTTTTTTTGAATTTCATATTAATAATCCTAAAATCTTCCATTTCTCACTGGTTTAGCCCCGGATTAGCTCCAGTTTGACTCCGGTCTGACCCACTGACCCTTACTTAGTACCCCAACCGATTCAATGACTGATTCAGATTTGATTACCTTACATATAACTCATTACTTTTTAGATAGACATGGTTTTTTGATTTGAATGGATGGTACAAAGCATTAAAAAGTTGAGATCAAAGACAAAAAAATTTTGTTTCTTTGAAGTCCCTATCGCAATTATACCTATTCATATCAATCAATATTCATACACAAACATATATTACTTCATAATTTGTCATGTAATTATTAAGACATGTGTTTGTTTGTTTTTTTTTTTTAAATTTCAAGACTCAAGTTATCGATTTACTTTGAAATATCTCAAGGTGTGAAATTATGGAATGTGTTTAAAGTTTTTAATAGTATTTATTAGGTGTAATTGGAGGTTTTGTACATATGGTATTGATTAGGGAGTTACCACTTAAGTAGAGAAGCCCGCTATGCCGAGCCCACCTTTGCCCTGCCTGAAATGGTTAGGGCTTCTACCGGGTAGAGCCGGGCATCAGACTACAAAATGTAGCACGCTCATCCTTTGGGCTAGGTATCAGACAGGGGTCTTACCCTGCCCATGCCCACCCTAGTTTATCTAATATATATATATATATATATATATATATATATATTTGATATTTACTGTTTTTAGACATACACAAGGCCAGGTTCTTATGTTTATTCGTTCAAAATATTCATCACTCTATTTTTGAAAAGGACTTAGTGTTTGTTAAGGCTTCTTTGGATCATGTTTGAGACTTTTAAAAGTGTTTATTTATGTAGATTGAGACAAAATTTATCTCATATATTGTAAATCACGATTGAAAAGTTATTTTTGAAGGTTCCAATTACTGTTCCAAACAAGTGGTAGAAATCACCTTTTTAATGTGATTTACGATGTATAAGGTAATTATGTGAGAGAAGTTTTGTCTCAGCTAGCATAAATGTGCTTCTTGAACTTTAATTGAAACATGCGCTTAATGCCTATTTATTTTACATTTTTATAACTATTTTTACGATTTATGATGTAAGTATATATAAGTCGAGTTTCTATCTCTGTTTGCGGAAAATGTTTCAAAAATCATGGTTTGGGATTGTTCTAAACGAAGTTGGCTTCTCTACATTGCAACTTGGGTCTGTTGCTGTACTTTTCTCAAAACTACACCGATGATGGCCCGAACTATTTTTCTTTTCTAAGAAAAAGGTGTTTAGCATTTTAAAGTATTTTTTTCAGAAGTATCCAGTATCTTAAAATATTTTTTAGGTAGCATATAGTATCCTAAAATAATTTTTGATACTTTTAACCTTTTAAAATATTTTTTTAGCTGTACCCCTTATCTTAGGAGACTGATTGCAATTTTACCGTTAATGTATTTTTCTCAGTAGTAACGAACACCCAAAACTTAGAATACTGATTTTCACCCACTCTAAAATATTTTTCCACTAGCACCTAGTATTTTAAAGTAATTTCTAGATTGAAAAATATATTAAGTGTAAAATTGCAATCAATCTCCTAAGACACATGGTACAACTGAAAATATATTTTAAGGCGTTAAAAATACCAAAAATTATTTTAAAATATTGCATGCTACTTGAAAAATATTTTAAGATACTAGATGCTGCTAGAAAAATACTAGATACCATTTTCTTAAAAAAAAAATAAAAAAAATCAACCCATCATTTTACACCCAAATTTAAGAGAAGGACAGGAAAAGTAAAAGACCCAACTGATATCAGAGAAAAAGACCCAACTGATGTCAGAGAGAAGCCAGTTCCTTCCTAAATAAGCCCCTAGGCCCACTGTGTTAGTTTTACTTATATGGGGTTAATATTGCTAATATTAAATATGCAAAGTTGATATTAAACTCAACTCCTATCCATATGAAAATAGAAGGGCAACGTTTTAGATGGAACAAAAGAAGATGGACAAGATTGGCCAAAAAAAAAAAGAAGATGGACAAGAAACTAAAAGGGAAAAACGTGCAGAGCAAAAATATATATAACTCAATCAAAATATAAAGAGTTGGAATTACCTGAGAGCTTTTTAAAAGCAGTTTTTCATCTTAATTGTACTTACACATAAACATGTAAAAGAAGTCTGGTCTGAATGTCACTTTGATTTTCTATTTATAAAAGTCAAATTACTATTGATTTTGTTGAAGAAATATTGAGTCTCACATGGTGATGGTTTGAGATGATGTTGATATTAATTATATTGATTAATCGACTTTAAATTTTAAAATACAGGGAGAATGACAGTGAAGTCCCAAGGAAGAGGAGAAATGAAGAAATGGTCCCTATAGATTGCAAAATGAAAAAATGGTCCCATGGAGTTATCAATACAGGCTCCTGGCGTTGTCATTAACAACTCTAGGAGCTTGTATTGACAACTCCATGGGACCATTTTTTCATTTTGCAATCTATAGGGACCATTTTTTCATTTTTATCCTTGCATAGGACCTAAGTGTAAATCTCCCTAAAATATATGTTTCGAAGGCGCTGACAGAAAATTATGATGTTGTCCTTTCCCAACTAAGCTCAGGGACGGAGTTGGAATAGCATGTGAGTAAGCCAAGAATAAAAAATCACAAGAAAGTTCAGACGCTAAAGTTAATTTAACATTTTGATGTCTCCAAAAACAATCCCAAACAAGCTATTTCATATAAACAAAAGTATACTATACATTTACAAGAAAACTGTGTAGCACGGGAGACCACGGATTTGAATATACTATCCTCTATTTTTTGTACGGCACCCAACTGTAATGGCAAAAACAATGCATTTGCAATAGTTGCTTTTCATCGGAATTCTTATCAAATATGTTACACTTAATGTTTTGAAGTTCGGATCAGTCACTCAATTGACCCAAATATTAGGTCATAGGTCAATTGGTCATATTGGAATCAAAGCAGGGTTAACCCGGGACTAGACCAATAAGAAAAAATATTAAAAGAATCAAAAAACCGGTCGAACTGAAGTCAACCATAAGACCAAACATGTCAAACCATCAGTTGGTCCGTTTCCTGTTTAAACCGACCAATCCGATCTGATTTTCAAAACATGGGTTGCACCATGACATCACAACAAAAGAGATAGAGTTATGATATATAAAGGACATCACATGTGTGGGAAACTGCAAACCCTGACAAAATTCTTCTCGCATACTTGTTTCATGAAACGTAAAAGTTATATTCTAGAAGCTAATTAATATAAACTTGCAACTCCGTGTCCATGGCTGGGAATTGAGACAGCTTAATAAATTTATATTTTTATATATAATATAAACCATATTTGTCATATTTAAATAAATTAAATGGAGACAACAAATTAAAGTAACTATTATAGTTATCATAGTCGATGTGAATCTTTAATAGTTTTCACATGTGGTGTCTTTTAATATGAATCCGAAGCAAAATTGATGCTACTGGCAAAAAAAAGAAAAGAAGAGAAAAGCAGCAAAATTGATGCTGATCACGATCAACAGGAGAGAAGCTGTATGGATGGAACATTGGGACGTGAATTTATTTGCCCGGTTCAAAAAGCTCTCTCATACATTTATGAAGATTAGGTAATATATATCCCATACACTCCATTTGATACATAATACTCCCTTCGCTCTTAATTATAAGATATATTTATCTAATTTTAGAAAAATTAAGAATAGTAATTAAATAAATTAATCTTATTTATTTTTCTAAAATACCCTTATTTAATACATACAAGAAATCATGTTTTGTTCATGTTGATCACTTGCCTTGATGTAAAGCAAGTGATATTGCCTGTCGTTAAAATAGAGTTATGCCGGTTTGGTTCGAGTGGAATTAAAGAAAAGGAAAGTTACAATTTTTAAAAATAGAGATGATGACGTTGATAGTGTTAAATTGATTTTCTTACCCTTTATTCTTATAAAATAAAAGAAACAGTAGAATTGAGGTGTGTGTGACATTAATGAATTGCAAGTATTACTTACTTCATAGAATACATAGGTGTATTATAAAATTATTATTGTGTTTCATTATTATTGAGAAAGTATCAATGGGGGTATTTTGGGAAGAAATTGACAAAAATTAAAACTTTGTCCTATAATTAGGACCAAGATCAACTTCCAAATGTTATCTTATAATTAGGATTGGAAGGAGTATAAGTCATTTTAATTAATTTATCAGAACCAATAAAATGATACTTGATTTATTGAATATATCTTAAATTGAATATTTGTTTTATATTTTTACCCATATTAAATAAGGTTTTCAAGTGGGGAGAATTACAGAGAGTCATTTTTAAACATTAATTATATAAGTAAAATTGATAAATAAGTATTAATTACAATTCAAGTGACTTACTTATAGATTTGATGGGATTTTTTCTTTGGTTGGCATGATATTATTGTCCAATAATGGTGCATTCTTATATTCAAAATGTCAAGGCAATAAACTTCACCTTAGACTTCATAACCCATATTACAAAGACTATACAATTATACGTGTACATAAAAAGAGAGAGAGACAGTGAAAGCAAGCAACAAGCTGTAATAAAAAAGAAAAATAACTTTCAAGTCATAAAGATGGCTTTATTTTCTTGTTTTTTAACAATATAATGTACACTTATACATTATTCAAGCAACGGGATAATATGACCCCACCTGACTAAGTTCCACTTAAGAGTGCGTAGATTTACCCGTTATATATATAATGCAATAGAAGAGGGAATGTAGCATAGAACTAAAGACATTGTTAATCACATTATTATGAAAGATATATAAATTTATAAGAATTAAATTTTTTATCATGGATAACTTAGCTTGTGATATACAAATATTTTTTTAATAAAAAGACAAAAGAATGACATTAAAGTAACCGAAGTTTACAATTTAGCAATAATTAAAATGCTAAAGTAAAATCTTGAAAAATTATAAACCGCATGCTTTGGAATGACTGTAATATTAACACCAAAAAATTCAAAGAACAAAATTAAGATTTCCTGCTAAATAATGTTGATGTTTGACGAAGAATTGGAAGGTTGCTTGAGAAAACATCCATCCACACATACAAAATACACATATTGTGTATAATACTATAATACAACACATGTAAAATTATTTGATTTCTAATAAGTGCTTTAAGAATAATTTAGAAACGTTAATAACAATCAACTAAAATTTGACTTTTTTTTAACCTTTTGACTTTTTTGAGAAATTAAAAAACAGATATTGAGATATGTCCCATGGATTATAAAATATAGGGAAAATGACAGCTAGGTCTCAAAGTACAGAAAAATGTCAAAAAAGTCCCTTTGAAAAGTCAATGGTCAGTAAAGTCCCTAGGGACTTTTCTGACATGAATTCACAATGTCCATTTACCAAAATACCCCCCAAGCAATTTAACCACTGTCATTGGTTACAACATGTTATGCTATGTTTACAACATCGTAAGTCATATTAACAACATAATCAGTTACGTTTACAACATGTATATAAAATGCGTGATTGCGTCGCATTTACAACCTCTTCAGTTGCGTTTACAACTCATTAAATATATCATAACATGTTGTAAACGTAACTGACTATGTTATTAATATGACTTACGATGTTGTAAATATAGCATAACATGTTGTAACCAATGATAGTGGTTAAATTGCTTGGGGGGTATTTTGGTAAATGGACATTGGGAATTCATGTCAGAAAAGTCCCTACCATTGACTTTTCAAAGGGACTTTTTTGATATTTTTTTGTT
This sequence comes from Inga laurina, assembly GCA_963855925.1. Classification (NCBI taxonomy): domain Eukaryota; kingdom Viridiplantae; phylum Streptophyta; class Magnoliopsida; order Fabales; family Fabaceae; genus Inga; species Inga laurina. Next base: position 79,310,396 of record OY979701.1, on the reverse strand, counting down.
ACCTTGGGACCTAGCTGTTATTTTCCCTAAAATATACGACGTATCAAATCAATAATCGAATCAAAATGTGCAGCATGCACCATAAAATAAGAGTTTGTTTGGTTTAACCCCATTGTATGCCTGTAATGATAATCATGATTGTATTACCAAGAGAAGAGTGTTTTGTTTCTTTTTAGCATGGTAATAGAATTTATCATGGTAATAATGATTACCAAAAAATTGGTAATCCTTATTCATACCTCCCCCATATGAATTTTCATTACCATCCCATTGTATAGTTAAAAAATTTCAATTTACCCTTTAGTTTCTAATGTCTTTGTTTCATTTATCTCATTTCATTTACCACATCACACCACAACTGTCACCGCTACTACCTCCTCCTCCACCCGCTGCCGTCGCCATTACCTCCTTATCCACCCCTTGCCGTCACCACTACGTCCTCCTCTAGCCTCACTGCTGCCCACCCCCACCACCACTACCTTCGTCGCCGTCGCCGTCGCCGCCGCCACCCTTCCACTACCACCACCACCACCTCCTCCTCCTCCTCCTCCACCCCCGCAGTAGCCCACCACCACCACCACTATTTCCTTCGCCGCCCATCGCCCGCCACCACCGCTACTACATCCTTCACCGCTTCTGCTGCCACCCGCTCGCCCACCACTTCCTCCTTCGTCGCCGCCACCCACCCACTACCACCACCACCCCCTTCGCCGTCGTCGCCACCCGCTAGCACCACGACCTCCTCCTCCACTACCGCCGACATCACCCGCCTAACGCCACCGCCACCACCTTCTCCTCCGCCACCAATGCCACACCCCCACTGCCTTCTTCACAGCTGCCGCCTTCGCCACTTGCCCACCGCCACCGCCACCACCTCTTCCTCTGTCATCGCCACCACCCGCCCACTGCAACCACTACTACCTTTGTCATCACCGCCGCCGTAGCCCATTGCCACCTCCTCCTTTGTTGTTGCCGCCGTCACCCACCTACTGTCACCACCACTACCTCCTCCTCCGTCGTCACCCTTGCCCCCTCCACCAACCCACCGCCTACCACCACCAGCTCCTCCTCTACCACCACCCCTGCTGTTGCCGTCATCACTACCTCCTTCTCCTCCATTCCTGCCGCTGCTGGCTCTTAACTATTTTTTTTATAAAGATTATATTAAGGGTAAAATAGACTTTGTGTAATATATTAGTTTTAAATAATTGTTAAAATATTAACTCATTGCACCTTGCTTAAAAATCAAACCAAACACTACCCCTGTAATTAATATTGCATTGCATTACCATTGCATCGCATTGCATTGTACTGCAAGGTGTAATGAGATCGAACCAAACAGGCCCTAAATATATGATATATGTGTTGAATCTAATACATATCCCAATCAAAATGTGTTGCATGCATCCTGAAATAAATAAACGGTATTGGATAGGTATTTTAAATATATATATATATATATATATATATATATTTCTTAATGAGATATAAAAGTAATCTTTCTTGTGTCTTTTGAACTTTCTTCGTATTTAAATGTTTTGAAGCTGGGTTTATAATATTGTTTGTTTTAGCGATTCGATTGTTTATAAGTTGCTTTTTAATAGTGATTTACGGTATACGAAGTAAGTATGTGAGAGGGGTTGTGTCTCAATTTACGTAAAAAAAACAACTTATAAGCAATCGTAACGCCCAAACAAACATGCCCATATTACCCTTATAAATTTCTCAATGTAAATTTCACTCGAAATATGAGTCACTTTTCAAAAGTTAATACAAATCAGTTTTTAACTACATGTTTGGGATTTTGTCCAAAAAAAAAAAAACTACATGTTTGATATGATTTTTAAAGGGTTTATAAGTATTTTTCACGTGAATCAAGATATAATTCATATCGTATATTAATTTTATATATCATAAATTATGATTAAAAAATTATTTTTAAATATTTCAATGAATATCCTAAACCAACAAGCATTAAGTGAAACATGGGACCTACAAAATCAAGAAGACAAATGATAGGCTTAATGGGATCCTATCCATATCAGACGGACACTCCCGTTGTGAGGTACATGAAATTTGACTACAAGCCCCTGAGGCCCCAGCCCCCAGGCTGGCCTTCCCACTGGCCACAATTCGCTCCATGTTCACTTTCTCTCTCACACGCGCGCGCGCGCGCGCGCACACACTCTCTCTCTAACTGTGAAGTCAATAATCCCATAACACAGGAAGGTTGAGGAAGGAAGCATTGAGAGAAGACAGAGAGAAAAGGAAAAGAGAGTAAGAGTTGATAAGGAGAAACCACAACGTCATTCCTCAGCAACAAGTCGCTCCATATCTCAATGTCATAGTAATACCCAACCAACTGGCTTTTACTTGTTTCTTAAGCTGTAAGCTCCCTCTTCTATGCACATTATATAGCTCACACTTTCACATAGCCTAGCCCCATACCCATAGACAATAGACAGCAGAACAGAGAGGATAGAGAGAAACAGAGTCCAGTCACCACACCGACTCTCTCACCCCTCTGGTATCCGCCGAACGAGCTTTTTGTGCTGTGGGTTTTACAGGATAAGGTTTTGCGAATCACCAAGAACAACAGTACGGTCGCACCAATCCTTCTTCACCACCTCTCCATGTCAAAGCTGCAGCCTTTTTCAGACCCCTTTTTTATTTTCTAAGAAAAATATAAAAAACAACAAGAAGTTTTATAAAACGGGTTTGTTTCCTTTTTCCTCTCTTTGTTTGTTCTTCTTTATGGAAGCACTGCTGTGATGGGACTTGGTCATCTCTGGGTTTTGCTCAATGCAGGACCTGACCTGAGGCTGAACCCCCACCTCCTCCTTAATTGTCCTTCTTCTGCTACATCCTACTTTGGCTTTTAGCGATTTAAACCTTCCCTGTGGGCCATTTTGGCATTTTTTTGATTCATTTCCAGGAAACAAATTTTTTAATAGCTTCATCATCAAATGAAACTGAGATTCACACCAAGATCCATCATTTTCTTTTTGCTTTTCTTTTACTAGGCGTTACCATTACAGTAATAATAATTATGCCAACCTTTTCTTTTTTAGCTTTATGCTCATCTGCTTCCGTTGTCTTTTTCCATCTCCGAATTTGTCTTTTTCCAGGGACTATGCTGTTGAGCCTGGTCATTTGAAACCTGTGATATCTTTGGAGGTATTAAGGTGAGGAGCGGATAGAAAGGGGAAGGATGTTTACAAAGCTTCCTCCTTTGTCCTGGCTGGTTGGTTGTTTTTGGGGGGTTTATTACAGAGTTCCCAATTTCAGGAATTTTTATTTTTTTTCAAAAGTCTTAGTTCCCTTGGAGGGTTTTGATAAAAAAAAAAAAGCGAGGTAGATTCCTGATGTTATTCTCTTACACACCTTTCTGCTTTTTGATTCCCAATGAGAGAACATTTAATTTTCATCTTTTTTTTTTTTTAAAAAAGCCCATGTTTATCTCATAGTATTCTTCGTGAGGGAAAATTTCATTTATTTATCATCCTTCTGTAATTCTCTATATATACTGAAACAAGACACTCTGTCACCCCCCCCATCACCCCTCAAATCTCCCCCAACCCCTTTTCTTCTCTCTGTTTTTATCATCTGACTCTTTAGGGATTTTTACAGCAAAAATGGCAGCTAGGGATGGTGGTGTTCTGAGTAAAACGCATGTTGGTGATGAAGAGTTCGATGAAGAAGAGATGTGGGGATTGGTTGAGGAGAGAGATGAGTCAAGCCCTAAAGCGATGAACAAAGTTTCTTCTAAAGATTCCTCTGGTTCTTCTTCCTCTGCATGGCACTCCCCTGCTTCTGCAAGAAAGATCCCAAGGGCAAGCTCACAAACCAGCCATAAATTTGAAGCATCTCAAGGTTCCTCAGCTCCTCAGAACATTCCTGACTGGTCAAAAATTTATCAGAAAAATGTGAAGAGAGGGCCAAAAATGGATGGAGAAGGACATGAACATGACAGTGGTGGTGGTGGTGAGGAGGAAGAAGATGGAGATGAAGATGAAGATCATATTATTCCTCCTCATGAATGGCTTGCTAGAAAGCTTGCAAGGAACCAGATTTCCTCTTTCTCTGTGTGTGAAGGCGTAGGGAGGACACTTAAAGGCAGAGATCTTAGCAAAGTGAGAAATGCTATCTTGTCCAAAACTGGTTTCATTGAGTAGCAGTATCATCAGCAAGTTGAGATTCTTGGCCACCATTGTTATGGTTTGATCATGTCACTGGCAAGTTTCTTTCATATTTTTATTTTCCTTTTTGTTTTTGATTATCAGCACTAATACACAATATGCGAGATGATGAAGAATGATGATGTGCTGATACTGCTAGTGGGGGAAAAAGTTCAGTCCCTTCATGAAGTCAAGAGAGCTGCCTTTTCTCTGTTTTCTCTGTTTCTGTTTGTTTTTGTTTTTTCTCTTTATATTTTCTGGGAAAGTGGGAGATTGGGAAAATATTGAGTGGTTTGATCAATCCCAAGTTTTGTATGTTTTCCTAGAAAAAAAGATTATAATATTTGCTTAGTTGTAATGGAATGCACCATCCATTCTTCAGATGGAAGAGTTTAATTTTTTATTATTAGAATTCAAGTCTTTATCTCTCTACTTCTGTTGGTTCTAATCTTTCTCTAACTGCCAGTTATCACTTATCATCGTTAAACGTTCTCTGAATTTATTTTGTTTTTTCTTTTTGGGTTATCGTTTAACAAGTTTGTTGTTTTCCTCATTAATTTATAATTATTTAAAGAATTTTTGTCCTTTGAGCAATCCTGACATCTGTAGAAAAATATTCCCTATCATAAATATTTACCTAAAATACCTAATTTAATTAAATTAAAGAAGTTAGTTAATATTCTATAAAACATCCTAATTATTTTCTTTTATTCTTTTTCCTTCTTAATTATTGTTTAGGAATTTATTTCTTTTCCTTCTTTATTATTGTTTAGGAAATTTTAATAGGTGTAAATTAAAAAAATATTAACAAATATAAAAATTATAAGAATAAAATCAAATTCCTAAATATATTTTATATTAAATGACGGAAGAGTAAGTAATTTGATATAAAAGTTTGATCTCTCTGTTTTATTGGCAAAAAAAAAAAATCTCTTTTTTTTATTAAATACGAAGGCAAACATTAAGCTTGAAATGTAAACAACATAAACAGCAAATTACAAATAGGGATGAAGTTTGTGTTTGAATTAGCATATTATAAGTGATATTATGCTATATGGGATAAAAATGTAAGTAATTTTAACTTTTGAAAACCCCATTTGTTTACTAAGGTATCCCTCGCTATGGTATTACTAACAACTGACTAGTTAGGTTTATACTGATATTTGGCATTACTGGCAATCAACTAGTCGAGTTCATAGGAATGTACACCTATAATGAGAAAACTCCACTACCTCTAAATAATTATCGTGCCTATTTTCTCAAATTTAAACAAAATACCACTGGTTAAGGTGGGATAACTAACTACTAACACTACTAACAAACGACAAGTGGAGTTTGTTGTAATGTACCATAGTGAGGAGAACTTTGCTGCCTCTAAATTATTGTTATTTTTGTATGGTTAGAACTCGAACACAAGATCACTAATTTAGTTGAAACCAAACAGAACCAATTTATTCAAACTTGATCTCTATTTTGAAACAGTTAATTCGGTGCATCTTTTTTCTGGATGCAATGAATTGAATGTGAAGAGATTCAACGATGGAGATTCTAATTGTCGTTAGAATGAGGGGCCACCACCATGATGATAAAATATGGAAGTTTCATGTAAAAGTGCAGAATCTTCCTGCAATCTGCAGCATTAGAGAAAAGAAAGATTGTAATAACAGGAGAAAGGCTTTTTTTTTTTTTTTCAGTGGAGAATATTTGATCCTTTTTCTTGAATATATGCCATGGTCCTTACAGTGTATGTGTGCCTTTGGCCGACACATTTCACAAAATGATTAGCGCGTCAATAGGCATTTGAGAGGTTCAGAAAATTCAGAGGTCTCTCCATTAACTTGTTTTTTTCCTCTTGAGGTGGTGGGACCATCATAATGGCCTTTTTGGCTTACACACAGCTTCGTTTTCATATATATATGTTTGCATGCCTGTGTCTGAGAATTTGTTTGTTATGAGATTGGGGTTTAAGGATGGAAAGAAGTTTAGTTTTAAAAAACAAAAGAAGCGGGTTAAAAATAGAGGGAATTGGTTTCTCTACTCAACAGAGAGTTGAGAGATTTTGAGCCGTTAGATCAAAAGAAGTGAGTTAAAAACAGAGGGAATTGGTTTCCCTGCTCAACAGATAGTTAGGAGATTCTGGGCCGTCAGATTTGATCTAGACGGCCCAAACAAGATTTTTTAATAAATTAGATATGGGTTGTCCAGATCAAATCTGATGGCCGATAATCTTCTAGTTCTCCTTACTCAGTAGATTGTTGAGTGGGAAAATCGGATCCAAAACAAAGAAATTCAAGGGAATTTTGAGGTTTAAAAAAAACCAGAGACCCAAACTTAATAATCCATTGCAATTTTTATGTTTTAGTTTCAAGATTTTTCTTAATTAAACCGTGTAAGTCAAGCTGTTTGTTGGAAACAAAAGATAATATGCTAATTACTCTAGTTTTGTTTAAAATAATAAACACACATTACTTTAAAATTGTTGATGACAATATTCACTCCGATCATTTTTTGGATTGCCAAATAATGGCCAGATAAATCGTCTTAACAAGATTTTTTTTTCATTGACAAGATTTGAACTCTTGTTATAATAATAATGAAAAAAATGTTCAAGCTCTTAACTTTGCTTAAGAGAAATCAAATTCCTCTCTTTTGATTGACTAATATTTTTCGTTTCACTAATCTTCATAATTTTCCTTCAAATTCATAGAGTGCAAGAAAAAGAGCCGCATGAAAAAGAGGCATTACTCTTCAAACTTTTAATTATTCAATATGATGCTCACGAGACAATATAAAAAGGGCGTAAAGAAGGAAGGTGAGGTGGTATTCTCTTGGTTTCATATTGCTATAAGATTTTTTTGGGGGCAAAATTATGCATGTAATTGAAGTTCATTAGATAGTATAATACTGCTTCTAATCTTTAATTAAGAGTTAGTTTGTAGTGCAAATTCCTCCACAAATTAGACTTTTACATTATAAATTAAATCTTATATTAAGAACCAATAGTACATATGAATTAACATTAATATTTATTATAAAATATCATAAATTATTTTATTGTGTTAAAAGACAAAACACAAACAATTGGCCATTATATCCTCATATAAAATGTTATCCACTTTTTTAATTTCGTTTTCTTTTACCAACCTTCAATATTAAAAGAAGTAAAATAGTTGATGACTATGAGTTCCGCCCCATCCTTAATTAAAATAATATTTTGTGCATCAATTGTCTAGTCGCATTAAAATAAATAAAATAATTATGATAATGTAAGAATGTTAGGTGTGATCAGGAAAAAAAGATACTCCCTTTGCCTCTAATTATAAGATAAAGTTGATTTTTTTGAAAAAATTAAGGAAACTAATTAAATTACTTTAGAGTATTTATATTTATATTTTTTCTTCAAACTAATTAGTTTAAATAATAAATTAATATATAATATAAGGATACATAACATATGATATGATTAAGTAACTTATTTAGCTTCATTAATATCTCAAAAAAAAGTTAACTTTATCTTATATCCCTTTAATATAATAAATTTCAATGACTTTAAGCCAAGCCGAGCTGCTTCTCTTGATGGCTTCTCTCTATTTTTACTGTTCATATGAACAGTACCGGCTCCAAAATTCATGTTGGGCTCTGTGCAAAATATTTAAGTCCTGCACCTTTGAAATTTGAAATTTGAAATTCGAAATTCCCTCTTTATAATTTATTCTCTCTGATTCATTTTTTTAATCTTTTTCTTTGCCCGAGGTATTGTTTCCCCCATCATCTGCCATTTACAACTCTTTATTATCTCTCCGTTTCTTTTTTCTCTTTCAATTTTACTCTACCATTTGCCTTGACCTTCCACTGCCGGCGAGTTCCACTGGGAGCTGAGCTCACAAATCCGATTGCTGCAAAGATCAGCGGCCTAGTGGTGATGTTCTTCTATGATGACAAGGGCAGAGTTCCCCCCTCTCTTTCTTTCTCAGTGTAAAGGCTCAAATAGCTCATCGCTCTCCTTTTACGCCGGTTCGCTGGTGAAACCACTCGTCTCTCCCCCTCACAAACACTTCATTTCAATTGCTTTCTCCATTCCCTTCAATCCTTCTCTTTCACTCTGTTTCTTTCTCCATTCCCGCAAGATCTGAAAGTGAAAGCCTACCCGCAAGATCTGAAAGCAATCGCTGGGTTTCAAACTTTCTCTGTTAAATCCGGCTTGGAGGTGGAGGATTCGGTGTCCATGGCCAAGACTGCTCATCAGGTTGCTCGTGGCAAGTTCGCGATCGAGTCGTTCGGTAACGACGTGGCGTTCTCTAGCTGCACAGCCACGGGTGCTCTATCCCTTGGCGTCGCTCAAAGTCGCGAGAAAGCCATTGTTGCGGTGAATTCTAATAGCTAAAAGAAAGTCTGTTGATTTGCTTCCTTTGACATTGATTAGGAGTATTAACTCAACTTTCCCCATTATTTTGCAGTGAAAAATCAAATGCTCTTACCAATGAATTTTTTTTATTTTATTTTTTGAAAAAATTGTGATTTTGGGCTTGCCCGTGCATCATTTGATGATGCCCTATCTACTATTTTTTGGACAGTATGTTCTCTTATCATTCACTGGTTGCTTTTTCTACTAACAGAAGAATTCCAAGTAAACTGAGAATTAGAAATCTTCAGTGAGCAGCATCTTTGACATGAGTTTTACCATAAGGCTTATGTGGTAGTTTTTCACAGCACTTGCAGTATAATCAATCCCATCATTTCCAAAAGATTTAGTCTAAATGTGTTGCTTCATTTATCTATCATAGATTTCTTGATTTATAGCTATTCTGCTGAGCATATATTGCGTTGTGATACCTATCTTTTTATGCTTACCAAGGATTATGTGGCGACTTGATGGTAGCTGCAGCTGTACTATGTGGCTCTTTTTTCTCCAAGGTTTGTGAAACTAATATGATTTTATTTTGACACATTTTGTTTATTATCTGAATATCTTGCAAAGGCATTTTGATTCTTAACGCCTTCATCTATTATTCTAAAAACTATTTGCGTTCTGAAGTTTATCTACTAACTATGGCCCTTTCTGGTATTGAAGCCGTAAGAGTGCTGTAGTTGCTGTGACTTGTATTTACTAACCATGGCCTTTGTTCTGAAGTTTATTTTATATTCAAACTTAGATCGAATATTTAGGTGATGCTAAGTTGGCTGAGGAGATTTATATGTGAAGCTAATCCTTTGAGTGTCACAGGTTTAAGCAATAACCAGTTTGATAGGTGAATCTTTAGGGTTTTGTAGCAATCTTTTTTCTGTTACAAGTTACCTACTCAATGATGTGGATCTATGTCATGACGTTTGTTTACAGACACTTGCGGTGGATAGATGGTGGTTGATGTGAGTGCATAACGGACAATAAAAACGCACACAGGGTAATTAAGGTGTTACTCACAGTAAAACCCAATAATTTATTGTATAGCATAACGGACAATTAGATGAATTGATATCCACAAATAACATACAAGTAAATGCCACATTTCCACAAATAACAGACAATTATAAATGGCGGCTACACTTGGCATGTGGGTGGTAATCTTTAGCTTTTTATTGCTGTGATGGGTGATAGATTTCCTTATCATCTCAGATTCTAAATCGTAGAATCCATTAGCTTCACTAATGTCACACGCATAGGAAAACTACAGATTACATTACTCATGTTAGATAGTAGTCAGTTTGATTTCCTTCGTAGCTAACTTTCCAATGGTAGTATCTAGCGAGAATGGCAAATACTCTCAAGTGTAAGGAGACAACGTATGCATCAACCTCATCAAATATATGCATGCCTAAAATTAAATTCTCCGTAACTTGATTTTTTAGTGCTTATAGTCATGAAAAATATATGCATGCCTAAAATTATACTCCCAAGTTTGTTTCCAATGTTGTTGTGATATAGAGGATGTAATCTGAATCTTTTTTGTGCAGATGGGTTAAAGTTGCATGATATTAATGTGTATGACATATTTTTGTGTATGGGTATGTGATTCTCCAATTTGTCACACATAAAACTATTGGTTTATAAGTTCACTTCTGTCCAGATCCTTATTCTATGGGATTTCTGACATGCATCCATTGTATCTGGATCTTATTGCAGGCATATTGAAAAGATTGGATATTTGTTCCCCTGAATAGGTAGATTTTGGCTGCTGTGCCTATATCATGTCACTGAGTAATATAATGAGAATGTCTTTGTTTTTATCTTTCATTGATTGTTGTGATACTAATTAACTTGATATTAACTTTCAAATATAGCTTGCCTATTTATTATTAGATTTTTCTTCAAGCAATCCAAAATAAGAAGCGTATATGCTTTTGTTAGAAGATCTTAGGTCTAATTTTAAGTGAAAGAGGAATCATGTGAAAAGTTGGATTAAAAATGTATAATTTTGTATGTTCTAAATTTAATTCTATTTATTTTATATTTTTGTTACTGTTAAGATGTTTATATCATTATCATGATTTACATTGTGTTATTGTCTTCAATGATTGTAAGTAATATTATAAGTTTTTTGTGCTTCAAAAATTTAATTTCTTCTAATTTTATAATTATTGAATTTTATTTTCCCGCGCTCCATAGGGAGTAAATGCTATGTGTATTGTTGATTGTCCATACTAAAGCTGTCTTATACCATGCCTTTTCAAAAAATATACCACCAACATTTGAGTATAAACACATGTTGAAAGATATTGAGACAATAATTTCTCTTAATATACATCCAAACTATAGAGGATTTTCTCACCATGGAGATCGCAAATCGATATGTTGATAGTTGTTATACTAATTTGTACATTGAATATATGCATCCTGCGCATCGCGCAGGGGAGTCAATGCTTGTTTAAGACCAAAAGCAATAAGTATTATAAAGGACTTTTCTTTCTTCACACTGCACTGATGCTGTTTTAGGCGTATTAACTGTTGGAATTGTAAAAAATGAAGTGATATGCTTTTTGTAAAGTCATTTTCATTGAATTAAGGAACTTATATAAAGGGTTGTGTTAGGAATTGTAACACTAAAAATCAGTAAGATCATCAAACTACTTGAAAATGTGTTGGTTTTTAAAGACACCTATGAAAAGATGTAGTATCTACTACTTAGTGAAATGTTGTGTTGGTTTTTAAAGAAAACTTTATATACTATAAAAGTGTAACCATTTATGGAATGATTGTTTTAAATAACCATTGGTTATTGAAGTTATGTTGATTCATGAGAGTTTATAAAGTTAACATGTGGTTATGAGTTTTCATTGAAGAGGTGTTGCTTTAAGAGGCACCACTTCAAGGCATTATTTCATGATCTATAAATACTGCGCACATCACTTCATTTAGGATATATAGAACACACATCAGAAATCTCACAACAAGAGATCAAACTCATTATTTTTATCCTTGGGTGCACACAAAGATAAAGTCAAGTTATCATTTTGTAAAAGCCATTATTGTCTTACTTGAGTATTGAGAGTGCAATCCATATACAAGGGTTTTTGTTACATCCAGTAGAAAATTCGCCTGTCAACCCAACTTGCACCCTATAAGATAGATATAGGTGGGAGCGAATTGAATCTAAAGGAAAGTGTTGTTCATGCCTTGAAGATATTGTGCACTACTTTTTTCTTTATCTCTTCTTCTTATACTCCTCAGAGATCCAGACAATCCAACGCTAACTATCTTATATTCAAAATATTTGGTGTTATATGATAATTTTACATTATATAAGCGATATATGAGTAATTTAAAGTTAAACTAGGTAATTAAAGCTCGGTATATTATTAAAGATTTTTTCCCCATTAAAATATGCCAAAAGAGTAAGCAATTCTGACTTGCAATATATGCTGGAACGGCAATCAAATATTTAACAATCATATTAGTAATAGGGAAAATTCTTGAAAAATAATTTTAAAATAGAGAAAAGATAAAAAGGTGATTTCAATTTGTATATCCCCACAGAGGTGTTAGTGCTTGATTTATCATTTTTGAAATCGAAAGAAAATTACACCACTGCCTTTGAAATCATCTTCTCCTCCAACAATGGCAACAGTGGCCTCCTCCAGCAACAGCAACTATTTCTCCAATGATGACGGGCTTTAGATCTTCGATCTCTACCACCATATCTGGCTTTCGTTCACGTTCACGTTCACGTTCATTCATAATTTATTCCTCACTAGAAATACTAATCTCTGTTTTGGATAAAGAAAATAAGGGCCTCAAATGTGCACTTCCAGGTATGTGAGGGAGGGCTTGCATTCGTCGTCCTCATCTTCTTCTTCGCCATTGCCGCCAACAACTCCGACACCATCAACCCCAACAACTCGTCATCTTCTTCTTCATTGTCATCACCAACATCTGTTTTATCATCAACATGAGTTCTAAATCGAGATTAGGCTTTATCAATAAAGTGTTACATTTTCTTAATGTCATATAAATCTTTCACATGTTCAATCACTCAAGTGATGAAGCTTGAACAGTGTGTCATTGACAAGTAACCAAAAAGTGACATACTGTTCATGCATATCACTCGAGTGATAGATGTGGGACTCGAGTGATTGAACCCATGAAAGTTTTATAGGATATTGAGAAAATGTAATACTGTATTAATAAAGCCTAATCTCAATTTGGGATTCGAGTGATGGGAGATTTTTAAAGATTATCATCAGGTATTCATTTAATCACTCGAGTGACATGTTCAGGACTTAAGTGATTGGGTGATTTTGAACTATCACCATCGAGTACCTTGCAAGTGATGTAACTATTCAACATAATCACTCAAGTGACAGATTCATAGCTCGAGTAACCCATTTCAAGATTACGGACTAGGCATATCAAAAAATCTCTCCTATGAAGAAGTCGACAATGATGACAAGTTCTGAATATGCACAAAATTTTCCATTCACTCGAGTTTTGAATTTGTCACTTGAGTGATTATGTTAAATAGGTATATCACTTGCAAGGTACTCAATGGTGATACTTCAAAATCACCCAATCACTCGAGTCCTGAACATGTCACTCGAGTGATTAAATAAATACCTGATGGTGATCTTTAAAAGTCTCCTATCACTCAAGTCCCAAATCAAGATTAGGCTTTATCAATACAGTGTTACATTTTCTCAATATCCTATAAGACTTTCACAGGTTCAATCACTCGAGTCCTACATCTATCACTTGAGTGATATGCATGATGTAATACCCTGAATTTTTGGATCGCAGGATTGGGAATAAGCCTAAATTAAGTGCACTGCTAAGCCCCGGTTTAGCAGGTATCCCAAATCTATTCCCAGTGTTCCTTATACCTTTGGGGTATTAAATGGAATAAAATGGTGAATATTCATGACTATAGGAATTAAATATGGAAATAGAAAGAACAATGTTTTTAGTGAAATCACCTGTGAGGTAGTGAGTTTGTCATGTGATTTTGCATGAATAAATGATGAGTAACAATTATGAAATTTTAAAGGTTGAAAGTAGACATCATAAGCTTTAATTTGATAAGTAGACATCATAAGCTTTAATTTGATAGGTCATATGGATTATTTAAATCTATATACAAAGAGTTATGGATTTTTGAAGTTATCCCAAAAAAACTAGAAAGTTTCTGGAACAGTATTCAAAGATTTAAATTTTGGGATTTTTGTACTTCCAACTGGTGAGAGACTATATTTTTTCTTAAAACTAGACTCAATAAAGGTTTTATAGCCTTTTGAATCACTTCAATAAAATGTCTACAAATTTAATTATAATTTTTTAAATTTTGGGCAAAAAAACTGCTAGAAAATTCGAAAATAGAGAAAAATGTAACGACAAACTTGTAATTTTGCCAAACAAGTGCTAAATTAATTATTTTCCAATTAATTGAATTTAATTTCAATTAATTAAGGAAAATAAAAGGAAAAATATATTTAGAATATTTTGGTTAATTTAATATGAATTTATGAAAATTGGAGCACAAAGTGCAATTTTGACCAAAATTGAAACTTTACGTGTATACGTAATCGGAACAAATTGTGAATCCAATTGAGACCAAAGGAAGGGACTCCTAGGTGTCTCCTACATGTGGCATGAAGAAGAAAATATTAGTTGGGCTTAATGGCATGATTACATATATATAGAATTATTGTACATAAAAATGGACTTTGGTAAATTTTGGAAATTATTAAATAAATGAAATATGATATAAGATATTAAAATAAAACATCATCTTGCTTCTTTATTCAGCTGAAAATAACGCCACTTTCAGCATTTAGGGAGAGGAAGTGTGAGATTTTCTTAGAGAGAGAAAGGAGGAAAAATATATAAAGGTAAGTGATTTCTTCGAAAAATCAGTTCCTAATGCGTATAACTCTAATCCTAAGCTACTCCTCTATGTTCTTTTAGGTTTGGAGGCTCAAGATTCTTTATTGAGGGTTAGGGTTTTCATCCAATTCAAGGAAAAGCTAGTGGGAGATTGAGGTAACTTCCAAACTCTTGTATATTGATTATTCTGGCTGCTGTGGACAATTTAATCGGTGAAATTTCGCCGAATTGTTATTGGTTTTAATGTTTGGAAATGGGTTGGCCTAGGTGTTATGCTGCCAAAATTTGATCCAAATGGTAGTTGTAACCTAATGGGATAGCTAATATAGTGGTTAGGAGTAGAAAGAAACACGTTTAAAGAGCTGAAATCGCAAAACCCCGATTTCTCCTGGAAAATCCATATATTTCATCCAGGATTGTAAATAGGCCTTAGAGTTGGATTTTCAATGATTTGATGGTTCCATTGAGTTCAGGAGGGAAAATTATGTGGGGTTATAGTTGGTCACCTTTTTGGAAAAAGGCCGAAAAAGTATAATTACGAAAACGCCCTTGAAACCCTTAAAGCGGGGCTATCAAGGACAATTTAGTCTGTTGGCGGTGAATTTGGTAATTTTGAGTTCAGAATGGATTGCTTGGGTGATAATATGTTAGAATGGCCCATGTAAAAATTTTAGGAAAAGTACAGTCGGGCTGGGTACGGCAGGGTTGGGCGGGATCCCAGGGCATTTTAGTAATTTTTCAATATAGGCTCATATTACCACAAAGAAACACTATGAAAATGTCTAAATAGTACATTTGGAATTGTAGGCTCAAGTAGAGAATCGAGATGCGACACATTTTATGAGGCACGTAATTCAAGGTGGAAAAAGGGTTTAAGGTAGGGAACTTACCTCTCCTGCATATATTTGATATTTTGTTGGTATATTGATGCATGTTATTGCTTTGCTTGTTTATTTGAAACATATATGAACGATTGAAGCTCTGTTTCTATTTATGTTATGGCCATAAGTATGTTGTTTGAAATATTGAGCACACAGATATGTCATTGTGTTAGTATGAGTTTATATAATGCAAACAAATCATGCATTAAGCACTTATCCTGCATGCATATTGGTACTATTTTCCTACTGAGATTCTCTCGAATCTCACCTTCCCCTACCAACAATTTAGATAGAAGGAGACAGAAGATATGCTGAGGACAAAGACGAGAACCGTATGAGGGGATTGTAGTGGTGGAACGAAGATGGGAAGATGTCTTCGTTTCACTGGGATGGGTTTAGATACCCTAGAGCTCTGTTCAACTACAAGGTTTGTAATTATTATGTATAAACCCCCATGGGAAAATTTCTGTAATCATACACATATTATCAACATATTTATGTTATTCCTATGTTGCCCATCGAACCACACATTAATATTCCACTATAAGTTAAAATGAGATATGGGGGTGACATTTACATGAACAGTGTGTCACTTTCCGATTACCTGACAGTGACACACTGTTCTTGCTTTTATCACTAGAGTGATAGATGTTGGACTCAAATGATTGAACCTGTGAAAGCCTTATATGACATTGAGAAAATGTACCATTGTATTAATAAAGCCTAATCTCAATTTCAGACTCATATTGATGATGAAGCATATGTCGGTGATAATTATGAAGAAGATGATGAGTTGTTGGGGGTGATGGCGTCGAAGTTGTTGGAGGTGATGGCGAAGAAGAAGAAGAAGATGAGGATGATGAATGCAAGCCCTCCCTCACATACCTGAAAGTGCACGTTGAGGTCCCTGTTCTCCCCTGTTTTCTTTATCCGAAATAGAGATTGGTATTTCTAGTAAAGAATAAATGAAGAACAAACATGAACATGAACGAGAGCCAGATATGGTGGTAGAGATCGAAGATCTAAAGCCCGCTGTCATTGGAGAAATAGTCGTCGTTGCTAGAGGAGATCACTATCGCCATTGTTGGAGGAGGAGATGATTTTGTTGAAGAATGGAGAAGATTAGTCCCCAGCCCGCGCGGGCTGGCCCGCAACTCGCGGGCCAGCCCGCATTCCCACTTCTAGAGAAGATGATTTCAAGGGTGGTGGTGTAATTTTCTTTTGATTTCAAAAATGACAAATTAGGCACTAACACCTCTGTGGGAATATGCAAATTGAGATAGCCTTTTTGTCTTTCCCTATTTTAAAGTTCTTTTTCAAGGATTTTCCCTAAATAATATGTTGGTTCTGAAAAAATAATGTAAAGAAAATTAGATTCTTGATTTGAAATATTAGTTGTAAATATATAAAGGTATTAAAACTTGACCAGACACTGAATCAGGCAAGGCAGTAGGTCAAGGGTTAATGAGTCAGATCGGAGTCAACTCAGGGGTTAAACCGTTTGAGGAATACAAAAATATTAAAAAATAAGATAAATTATCAACATATATCATACCATCTAAATACTAAATATCCATTCAAAATAATCATATATATCCAACATGCTTGCAATTTGTTTGACACGAGCATCATGGTATCGTACTGCAATCCAATGACACCAAAAGCAGTAATCAAAATACTAACAATAAAAAATAGTTTTTGACACTCCTTGTTGACTTTATGGGATTAAAGGCATTCAAATTTGGGGGGGGGGGGTTGCTAGACTCAGCAGTGGGGGTCAGAGGATTATCACTTCCTTCACCACTCTGACCTGCATGAACAAGTAAGAAAGCAAACCAGAAACACTCTTTCCATCAACAAAGGAAAGCAAACCAAAAAGACCCAGTTCGATCAAAAAGCAAAGCTATAAATAAATAACACAAAAACAGAGTCTTAGCCACCCATAAACAATCCAAAGCAAACCAACAACACAATCAAACCATAATAAGTCAAGAAAGCAAACCAAAGAAACCAAGGAAGAACCGAAGCTCGGCACACTCCAAGTCTCCAACATTGAAAACTGTTGTCGATGATCAAAGGTGACACCTTTGTCTCTCCCACAAGCCTTAGTCACTCCTTTAGACCACAGGAGTACTGAATCGGCCAAAAGCTTCAACATTTCTTGACGAGACATTGATGGAATCACAATCTAGGGCAGGCTGGAGAAGAGAGAAAGACACTGAGATTGAGAGAGAAATTGAAACAGAGAACGTCAAGGGAGTGCTTATGGAGAAAGTGAGTTGAGAAATGAGTAATTGAATTTCAAAATTTGACAAATTAAAAAAAATAAATGAAACTACGTTGTTTCCCTTACTGAAAGGAAAAAAAAAGCTAACTCGGTGACTCACAAAACTTAGCAAGTCGGCCGAGTTAGTCCTAGGTTACCTCAGGTTAGAATGGTCCCAAGTTCCCAGCATAGTCGGACTAGAGAGTTGGCCGGTTCGCCGTGTTTTGGTCTGAACTGATCTTTCTGATCCGGGTTCATGAACCATGAAATATAGACTTAACCAATTGCAATTTCAGTAGTTTCAATTATAAATAAGGTATTTTAGTTTGAAATATACTCCCTAAGGTCCACCTTATTTACCTTGTTTGATTATATTGAGGAAGTTAATTAAGTTAGTTAATATAACATATTTTTTCTAATACACCATAATGATCTTCCTTAAGTCCCTCTATCCTACTTTTACTTTATTCTACTCTTATTTGATTATTGTTGAGAAAGAATATATGAGTAAGTTAGAAAAAAAAATTGATAAATATGTCTTACATTTAGGACTAACATAAACTCCTAATAAGTCATGCATTAAGGACAGGAGGGAATGACTAACTATCTTAATTGATATTTGTAACTTATTTTTAAAAGAATTTGACCGGGAACTGATTATCATTAAATCAATTTTTATGAAAGCTAATTGTCATTCTTACTTTCATGTTAGGCCACGTAACTTGCCAATTTCCAATAAACTTATCTGTAGGACAAAAGACCAAAGTGAGATGATTAAGTCCATGGTATAACTTATTTTTAGATAATAAAAGTGTGTTTGGGGGGAGCGTTTGGGCCCCCAAACGCTCAATTGGGAGGAGAAAGCTAATTGGCAATTGGGAAAATAAAAAGGGAGTGTTTGGATTCCTCAATTGCCAATTGAGCTTGTGATGATCAAAATAACTTATTTCATAAGCTCAACATTGGAGCTTTTATTGATTTAGCTTTTGGGGAGAGTGAGAATGATTAAAATATTTTTTCCGTTGTGTCCAGTGTGCTATCAGACTGATTGCTATTTTACCCTTAATGTACTTTTTTTGGCTACAAAAATTAATTTCAACTAATCTTTGGTGCTTTTAACCCTTAAAATATTTTGTCAACTGTACCCAATATGTTATTAGACTAATTGCAATTTTATACTTAATATACTTTTTAGTTCCAAAAATTATTTTAAACTATTTTTGGGTGCTTTTAACCCTTTAAAATATTTTTCTACACACTCTCTCTTACTATTATCATAAAAGTCACTTGTGCTTAAGTCAATCCAAACAAGTTTTACTTTTGCAAAAGTCATTTATACAATCACTGTTCCAAACATAAATCACATTACACAATCGGGCTTTTATCAAAAATAAAATTACAAAAAGCTAAATTGATAAACTCTATTTTTCCTATTGTTGTTCCAAACACACACTAAGTCCTTATTACGCAAGCCGAGATAAAACTCCTCTCATATACTTACCTCGTATATCGTGAATCACAATTTATAAACACTTATTGATAAAAAATAAGCTATTCCAAACGAGCACTAAATTGTGAACAACCACAAATGATATACTCATAGTATAATGTTTTTACGTAATTAATTAATATTCAATTTACTCTTTTTTTTTGTCCAAATATTATCTATATATGTCAAAGGTGATTCCGCGTGAAGCCCGTTCTAATTGGAAACTATTTTCTTTGAAACAAAAACTTACATTAGTTGTTGAATTTGCAGAAACTGAAGCACAGTTTGAGGATCAAAAGCATAAAAATCAGCAGAAAATAGAAGAGAACCATGATTTAACTTAAAACTCCTTCATGCTTTTGATTCAGCAAATAACTAAATATCGCTTGTTTAGCTTCTTCACTGTGAAGCATGATCCATTTCCACTCACACCCTCTTCAAGCTTCATATATTTTTATAAGGTAGCAAAACGCTTCAATTTGTTTGAGTCTGACGTTAAACCAAACCAATTTCACATGAAAAGACATTGCGTGGGAACCACATGAACTGGATTCAATTCTAGCCATCCAATTTTCAATTTACCGCCATAGCATAACCTTTGATCCTTGATAATTAACCAAACACCAACCGACACTTAATATGCAAGTTATAAGCAAAATCACACTCAGCTAACAGTAACCTTGGTAGATTTATTCTTAATCTTATTTCCTTTTTGGACACTAGGATTCAATATTTGAGCTTCACTTGAATGCTTGATAAATGATATTGAGCTGAACAAGTAATGAAGTAGTTTTAACATATTTTAATGTGGAAACATAACGGGAGAGAGATGAAAAAGAAAAAAACAGTTCGAGAACCCAAAAAAAAAGTGTGATCGACCTAGCTAGACTCTTCAAGAACTGTTACCGTTATTTGTAATTAATAATATCTATTCCACCACATTTCCTTTACGGTTTAAGAGCGGTTTGATTGAAGGACGGTTCCGTAATATTGGACTATTAAGAGGGGAGTACAGTTTTAGTGGGTCATCGTCGCGCTTTGGGATTTCCTCTCTTGCTCGAAGCAGCAGAGAAGAATTGAGGCTAAGGAAAAAAGAGCTGTAAAGTGTATTCCTTTTTATCATCCTTTTTGTCTTTTCGTCTTTATTGTGCCTTCTCTGAATTCATCGTTTCCTTTTCATTTCTGGGTTTTGTAGTGAGGTAAGCAAAGACGAAGAGAAGGGGAAAATGTCCGTGAAGAGCAGAGGAGGAGGAACTGTAGAACTGGGCATGAAAAATGTCATACCTAGGAAATGGGCTCTTTTCCTTTGTCTGGGAAGCTTCTGTGCTGGAATGTTCTACACTAATTGGTACTTCTGACTTCTGGGTTTCTATATTTGAGCTTCAAGTCTTGATAAATACTTAACTTATGATATGACCATGGTTGCATCTTTATATACTGCACTTGAAGTGTTGAAGAAAGTGCCGACAATTCGGTGGATTCTCATGAGAATAAGGGAGATTGTGTTTATTCAACTTGATATCTGGATTTGAGCGATGTTTTAGAGAATTCGCTGACTGATTTGCTTTAGACAAGTTAGCTCTGTACTCTTATTTTGCCTTCAAATGTGGAAAATGCGGTTGTTTTTAACTGCATCGTCATGAATTGTTGCTTGAACACTATACTTAAGTCGTGCCTTTTGCAGTCTGTAAATTAGGGATACTGAGCTTCTGATTAACTGCATTAGGGTCCTTTTTCACTTTTCATGGTTGTGAACTACTGTTTATTATCGTTCATCTATAATGCATTATATGATTTTCCTTTGTTTGTTAAGGTAAACTAATAATTAGCATATATATATATGTGCACGCGTGTGACGCCAAGTGATAACTACAAATTTTGCATCAGGATGTGGTCAATGCCTGAACATCAAGAAACTGCAAGGACATCTGATGAGGTAGAAAAATCTGATGGTTGTAATATGAATCTTGTAAGTGTATCAGTCACATTTATACACAAATCATATTTCTACTGCATCTCTGTCACACATTCTTGCCCCAACCCTGGTACACAGTTCTCACAAAAATCCTGCTAGAAATTGTGAGAATTTTATGGTTCCCTTCTTATGTGATTATTGCAAAAATGAAAAGAGAAGGTGTTTTGAATTACTTTGACATTTTTTGCCTTTCTTTCTGGTTAGTTTATTGGATGCTGACATTGCTCAATCATTTATGGCATGTTGCCAATGTCTCAGAAAAAGGAAATAAAAGTGTATCTATGATGTTTGTTTTGCAATTAGTTTGTGGCATTTTGTTTCTCTTGTCTAATTTTGGGAGGGATTGGGAAGAGAGATGTTTCTCCATATGTGATAACTTTTCGACAATGATTACTCAATACTCCGCTCCATAATATAAAACATATTTACTTAATTTGATTATATTAAGAAATTAGTTAATATGACATATGTTTTCTAAAACACCCTAATCATTTTCCTTAATTACTCAATTTCCTCTCCTCTTTGATTATTGTTAAGGGAGTATCAATAGGGGTAAATTAGAGAATGATTGACAAATATGAAAACTATGTCTTATATTTAGGACCAAGATCAACTCCTCAAATATGTCTTATATTAAGGATTGGAGGGAGTATATTGCAATTTTCACTCAGTGACTTCTGGAACTAATACATCTTTCCAGCTGGAGATTTTACTTTTTATTTGCATCTTCTGCTTCTGTCAAAGATGTAATTTGGCAGATTATCAATATTTTGGCTATTATCTGTAGGTTGTGAAGCCTCAGACCAATTACAGTCAAGTTGATGTTTCAAATACGGAACGTGTTATCAAGTAAGCCAGGCTGCTCCTTGTTTGTATTGGGTTTTCCTTAAGCCTCTCAAATAACTTTTATGCTGAACCATTGATATGCATGAAATGCAGGAACCTGGGTAAGACAAATCTACTTTGGAGCTGAAACTGAAACTGCTAGGATAGCTCCTAAATTTATGTTGAATGGTTCTGCTGCATCAGGAAACACAAACACAATTGATTCAACTCCAAGAAGAAGATATAAAATGGTTATAGGGATCAATACAGCTTTTAGTAGCAGGAAGCGGAGAGATTCTGTTCGTGAAACGTGGATGCCACAAGGTGATTGAATGATTTTGAGATTTTATGTTTTTCCTTTTACAAATTTCTTTTAATAATTATTTTGTGCCTATTCCTTTGTTACATGTATCTGATCTGGGTTTCTAATCAACTCCCATCAGCTGATAAAAGAAAGAAGATGGAGGAAGAGAAGGGCATAATCATACGTTTTGTCATAGGCCACAGGTCAGATTCAAAATGTCTCTTGATACCTGTTGGCTGTTGTAATTTTGTGGCATGCTTGCCTTCTTCCTGCTCAGTTCAAATATGATAATAAGTGGAGTTACCATCCATGTTTGTTATTTTTCTCCTTTTGATATAAGTGGAGTTTCTTTCACTTGTAACAAAATTGCTTCTTATTGTTTTGCTTCATTATTCATCGAGCATAAGTTTGTTTCACTGTTTGCATCATATATTGCACATTCTTCATCAAGCAAAACAGTGAGAAGTTTTAGGCTTTGACCAACATCATGTTACAGAACACAATAAGGTGGCTCCACTCTGAATATTTGTCTAGGGCTACAGGCCGTAACTTATTTTCCTAGAGAAAATTGGTTGCAGATGCATGATCAATTTTGATTTTGGTTGGTTTGTATCATACTTCCTTGGCGTGTACTTCCATTGTCAAATTCAGGAACTAAATTTAGTTGTTACCCTTTCTGTCACTAGTTCAACATCTGGTGGAATTCTTGATAAAGCTATTGAAGCCGAGGAGAAGCTCCATGGCGACTTCTTGAGGCTGGTAAGCGACCATTCCAGTCCCTTGAGTGAATGTAGTCCTATATTATACTGATATTTTTGCTGATGAAACAAAATACATCCATGTTTTATCAGGACCATGTTGAGGGCTATCTGGAATTGTCAGGAAAGACGAAGACTTACTTTTCAACTGCTGTTAACTTGTGGGATGCTGAGTTTTATGTCAAAGTTGATGATGATGTCCACGTGAACTTAGGTAAATAGTAGAGTTTGTAGTTGATATTAATGAGTTTTGAGTTGTGGGAGAGCTGAAATAACTTGAAGTGATATTTCTTATTGCCGGTACGTGCATGGGAAAAAAACTTTACCTATATTTGAAAAAAATTTAAATTACTTAAAATGATAAAAAATGATGAGTAAAAATGTAAAATAACGGAAGTATAGTTATTATTTAACCTTTGCAAAAATTTTCATGACAAGTTGATTTGATAAAATTAATGTTCTGGACGTGAATTCCTTTTATTCACTTAGTTTTGTACAAAAAAAAATACCAGAGGGTGTAGTTATTTATTTATATTTTGTTAAAAAAGGTAAAAAATATTAACAAGGGATTCTGGATAGGCAGAAACTACAATTTCACCTGCATTTTAAAGAGTTTGGACACTATCGATGGCTTATTTCTTATGCTAAGGGAATTCTAAACTTTATGGAAATTAGGAGCTTATCCATTATAAAGCTCGGTATGTCTGCAATGTAAAGTTTGTTTGTGAGAACCAGTGCATTCTCATGATGTTTGCGACGTATTATTTTCATCATTATTCACTTGACCTTTTGAATAATGTGATCTTGTTATAATTCAGGGATATTCCCATGTTGAAATTTGATGATAGGTTTCACAAGTTCTCCAGTGTTATCTTGTGTAGAGTTTGGCAAATAGCCATGTCATAAGCATGTAAAATTTAGACCAAGAAACCATCATTAATGATCAATATTATCTTTCATCCCTTTCCTCATCGTGTTCATTGGCTATTTGTCACCACAGCAACACTTGGATTGACTCTGGCTAGGCACCGCATGAAACCTCGGGTGTATATTGGATGTATGAAGTCTGGTCCTGTCCTTGCTCAGAAGTAAGAAAAGCTGTATTGTATATATTCAGTTGTTTCAGAATCGCTTTTTAGTTTTGAGGGTAACTCTTTTGTGGAACAGGGGAGTGAAATACTATGAACCAGAATACTGGAAGTTCGGTGAGGTAGGAAACAAGTACTTTCGTCATGCTACTGGACAGTTATATGCCATTTCCAATGATTTGGCAACCTATATATCAAAAAATCAGTAAGTATTACAGCCGTGCCTACTTATGACTACAAAATAACATGTTGATGTATGATTCCCCGATGCAGAATTTGTTAGTGAAATTAGGACAGGCTAACAAGTTTGAGGGTATTTTATTTCCCTGTTGACATGTATATAATTGAGTGGTTAGAGTGAGTTAGTATTTGTTAGCTCTTTGGCAAATTCATGACAATTTGAAATTTTGTAATATCAGAGATGTGCTGCATAAATTTGCTAATGAAGACGTTTCATTGGGATCTTGGTTTATCGGTTTAGATGTGGATCATATTGATGACAGGAGACTGTGCTGTGGCACACCCCCTGGTATGTTGTTCTAAGTTCTATTATGGCCTCTTTTTCTTTTTTTTGTGACACTATTGTTGTTTATTCGATACTTATACAGATGCAGTGTGTATCAAACAACTTAAGAATGAACGTTTGCGTCTGAACTTTCTTTTTGTTGTCTGTGAAGTCATGATAGGACCCTCTGGAACGAAGTTAGTATTGATGTATTGATAATCTAACTAGTTGGAAAATAAAACGGTAAAACCTAGGAAGGTGAAATTCATCATTGCTGCTGTGTATGGACTGCCACTTGCTGGGTTCTTTAAATTCATATTTTGCTAGTATTTCGAAAAAGTAACTAGTCAAAACTAGTGTCCTTCAGTGATTTAAGTATGTTAGGTATCTTGAACAAGTTAGCCATGATATTCGGCAGAAAATAATACCTGCAATCACCATCTCATTCTTAGAAGGATGATATATAGACCTTTATGAATTAAAAATCTCATGATGTTGTTGGATGCCTTATAAGATTTGATGGGTGATTTGTTGCTGCAGATTGTGAATGGAAGGCTCAGGCAGGAAACATATGTGTTGCTTCATTTGATTGGAGATGCAGCGGAATCTGCAGGTCTGTTGAGAGGTTAATGGAAGTTCACCGGCGTTGCGGGGAAGGTGAAAATGCTCTATGGAGTACAAGCTTCTGACAGAAAGCTTGAAAAAATCCAGACCCGTCTTCTAATCTCAAGAAGAAGTGTTTGTCAAAAACATGAAAGAAATCATAACATGAGTATTTTTAGCAGTTGGTAACAGACAGAGATTGAAACAGTCAAATAGGCCTTGCTGCTTGGGATCTGATCTGCAGTTTGAGGAAGAAGATGATGGCCCTTTTGAAGGGTGCGGCCAAACAGAAAGAAGAAGAAGAGAAGAAAGAGTTTAGTCACAACCCCATTATTCTTTTGAAGTGGCGAGTGAGGGCTTTTTATATTCTGTAGTTCTCTCTGCCATGGCTAAAGTGCTTCCTAATAATAATTAGTTTTGATTGTGTTTCATTGTCTTTCTCTTCCCTTTGCTTCAAACTTAATATAACTTGAATTTTTTTCATATGTTGTCTGTTTTGTTCACTCGTTGTCGCTATATATCAAAAGCTGTACTAAAAGGAGAACAGATTAGCTCTGTTCACTCTGTGCAATGGAGAAGCTCCGCAAAAAAGAAAGGAAAAAAGTTTAACTTTTGAGAGAAATTGATGCCATGGATTTGTAGTGATGATTATGTACAGCAGATCCACAACCAAGTTACTGTGTGTACCCCACCGCTCTCCAGGCTGCAAGTATAAAGCAGAAGATCAGGGATCTAAATTCTGAGGACACTTTTGTCCACATCTAATATGTAGGTTACTGTTTAGTCTTAATATGTTTTTTTACCAAGCAATTTAACCTTTTTGAAGTTCTGCAGAAAGTGTAATGTTATCTCAGATTTAGCAGGCAATTACATATTTGAATGAATGATGTGATTTTTTTAACTTGTCATCATGTTATTACTGAAGTTTATCGTTTCTGGGGATTATTTCCATGAAGCAAATTGTGGGTTTTTTTAAATTAAAGTCTGCTTTTTTTTTTCTTTCTTTTTTTTTTTTTATGTAGTAGAAGAGTAGATCGTCGTCGTAATGTGAATCCAGAAATCTGAATTTCAGGATCATGTTTGAATTGAAATTTGACTCCGTCACATATATCTCTGTGAAATGCAAGCAGCAACAAGCACATTTAATATTAGGGGTCTTTGGTCAACTCGAAAAACAAACAAAGTATGTTCTTTAACAGAGGAACAAGCTGCTCCGAGAGGAGAGACCACGTTTTTAAAATGGGAGAATAACTAGGAAATAAACTTTTTTGTCTAAATTTAAAAATTACCTCGTCAAAGATGTTTTGAAAAAAAAAATGACTGAAAATACATAGGAGTACCTCCTTAGTGTGATGTTATCAGCGGGATCTTTGGCAAAAAAAAAAAAAAAAAAAAAAATCAGCGGATCAAAATTGCAACATCCCATTTACTGGAAAGCTTTCATGCTACAAGGCCATTGACAGATATCAATTCATTTTGTTTACTAAATTTATGATTTTTCCCATAAACTATCCCTTATATGTATTAAGGGGCTTCCATTATGGGTAATTTTAATATTTTAGAAAAATCGACCCACATTTTTAGGCAAATTACTGAACTAATTTTTTAATATCTACAAATTAATTATCTAACTCTTATCGAGGGAATACATGGATTTGTCCAAAATAAGTGGTCCCATCCCATGTTATTCTCACTAGAAGTTCAATTTGTTAAGCGAGGAGTTATTGCTGAAATCAATGACTTAAAACAAAACATATTGTTTCTGTAGAAGATGCATTCATCATGAAAGCAAGAGAAAGATCGGATCTGGTCACCTATTAGATATGATATTATATAAAAATGCATTGTCAAAAAAGAGGTGCGCCTTTGAGTAGAAGCAAACTCAATCCCTAAACAAAAGATATATCTCATCCCACCTAAGCCTTCCCCTATTCCCCTACCTCACTATGGTTGGTACTTAGTGGGAAACTTCTCTTCCACTTTCATTTTATAACTTTACTACTATAATACAATATACAAAAGGGGGGGGGGGGGGGGAGAGAGAGAGAGATCGTATCAACCTTATTTTATCATGACATTCTCTTAACCCTACTTCAAAACCTATTCACACTTGAGACCAGAATGGCACTGGCACAACATAACTTTCTTAGAGAGAGACAGCTTCATAGCCTTAAGATCATTACATATTCAAAGCCGCACTGTATTTCTTGGAGCAAATTTTATACCTTTTGATGCTTTTGTTGCTGACAAAGAGAATGAATAAGATCTTGATCAGAATTCTGCAGAGAAAAGAAAACTCAGAAGTGTTACCTTTTTGTTCACATGCTGTTTCTGACGGTTATTATATGCCATGAATGGTATATTGTTTCCCCTTCATGAAACTTCATCATATTGAGATAAAGAGAGAGACTTTATGATCTCCCAGAAATGGATTGCTTGTGATATTGGCACGGCTCAATCAAATAACAGAGCTTTAGAATCACATAAAGCACTGCCTTCTGATTGAACCGTACCAATATCTCAGGCACAACTTTTATGAAGATTCATCACAAGCCCCTGTAGTTTCTGCAGAAACCAACCAAAAACAGGCTACAAACAAAGACTTCAACACATGCAACAAGAAAAGCTTACCCCCAGAAACACATAGAAACTAACAAGAACCAGAGAAGACTAAAAGCTTTACTGAGAAAACTAATAATAATGTCCCGTGTGATTCTCGAGAATTAATGAATCAGAGAGACTGAGAGATGAAGAGTTATAAATATGGTGGCATTTAATTCGTCAGCGACCCAACAACAAACAGGAGGTGGACACAATAAATTTTGAAGCATGGAAGCAATATTGGGGGGAAAAGAAAAGAAAAGAAAAGCATGTGTTTTTCAAGTTCTAAGGAAATGTTACAAGCAGAGGTAATAAGAAGGCATTGTGACAAACCACATTTGAAATTCAAAAAAAGGAATTGGGTTGGTGCATTTAAGAGCTTCTCGGTTGAAGAAGGAGTGTGTGGTTCGTGAACTTGGGAGTGAAAATTAAATTCAGAGTGATGAGAAGAAAAAGCGTTTAGGTGAGAGAGGAAGGTGATGGATGAGCTTGGATTGAGCAGTAAGTAGTGTACCAAACAGGTCATTACTTTCTTCCTCATTCAAAGGCTGATATTTCTGCAAGTGGAGTTAGTTGTATTAAAAAAAATGGCATCTTTCGGCATGTATAGGTCCATAAAAGGAAGAACCTAGGAAATTATGAATTTTTTGATTTGAATCCTAGTCTATCATCAATTCTTGAGCCTGGAATCGCCACAAAAGGGATTGCGTCAAAATTGCTAATTAACGTGCGTGGCTGGTTGGAGTTTGTTAAGGGAACAAAAAAGAAAAAAAACTCTTTTTTAACTAACCACTCAATTTTTTTGTGCATTGCACGCACGGAATCTAAGATTTTTCCGCGCTACGAGTATTACTATGCTTCCTGCTTTTTAAAAGCCATCTCTAATATCATTATCAGAGTTAAGGAGAGATTTTAAATTCTTTAACTCGGTCTAAAAAATCAAATATTCACTTGAGTTCAACCCTTCACAATGACCATAGTTAAAAACATTAAATTTGTTGAAAAATAAAGAGAGAGAAAAGATTTGCCTCCCGGAAAGATCCGGTCTCAGATCCGGGTTATAACTCCAAAACTGCATAAGTTGAACAGCTAATCCTCACATAAGATTTAGTTACCTTAGTCTAAACTTGAGTGGTACAACAGATAGGGAGAGAAGAAGAGAGAACCAAAAATCTCAATGGGCGGCGAGAAGCAATTAGAGAAAATACCTTTTATTTATAGGGTTAGAACGTCCTATTAGTTAGGAAGGTGTGATCACTCCTTGCTTGCCCTCTAAGAAAATTAGTTGTTAATTGATTTCCTATTATGAGGTTAATTGTACATCAATTCTCTTCCAGCAATTAATGTTGATTTATCTCTCTTCACTCAATTGGGCAACTTTTTTATTTTTTTAATCAAATAGTCCGACCTATCAAGGAATTGGTCGTATAATCTAAGTCATTCTCAATATTACCATTATTAATCATGAACATTATATTAATTTTTTACTCTCTCACACTGCTACCATTAAATATGGGCATATATGAAAACAAATATTTAATGCTTAATGAAACCATCAAAACATCTTATAAAAAAGACCAAAATTTGCTTTTAGAAGACTTATTGTAAAATGGACAGAAAGGAGTAAATAAGAGTTAGTGAAGGGGTTTGTTTTGTTCATAAATATAAAACACTAAAACTTTAATACACTTCACATCTAATATCTATTTTATTTCGTTCATAATATGAATCACTTTAACTAATTTATCAAAATTAAGAAATAACATTTAACTCATAAAATTTGTCTCATATTGAAAAAAAATCAACTTTACCTATATTAAATGAGATTTTGAAATAACTAAGAAATAGTAATTAACCAATTCACACATATCAATAAAAATAGTTAAAAACATTAAATTTATTATAAAATTCAAGTAACTTCCAATATTACATTTTTTGCCTTAAGGTTCAATATTATTCTTGTTAATGAGGCTAAAATCTAATATCACATTAATTATTATCCTCTTTCACTACTTTTATCAAATATGAGCATACACAGAAAAAATATTCAGAGCTCCTTAAAAACTAACAAGTAACTTATAAAAAGGGCCAAAAAATAAAATACTCTTTAGTTGGTATCTCAAAGGAATTATATTCATGACCAAAAATTTCTTCTACAAGTGACTTATAATAAAGATGATATGGTTTTTCATTTTTCATTAAAAAAAATGTCAATAAATGAGACTCAAAGATGCCACAGGTACAGCGATCCTAAGGAGCAAATAGCAATAAATATGAGGGGTATAATAAATAGGCCAACAGGTTGTCTTCTGCCTTGTTTAAATGACCATAAATAAATTTACTTGAAGAGCATCTGTTTTTTTCATTTGATCTTTTAACAGTTGAGAATTGAGATAGTCTTCCGATTAAAGGGAACAGATTGTGATGTGGAAATAAATACAGAGGGACAAAGGTGTTGCCTTTTGTCTGTTTGATACAGGTCCATACAAGTACATTCGCTGTTTCCATATTTATACGTAAAATAAACTTTGGTTCACAGTAACCCACACACACCCACTTGTGAGACCATCCACATTTTTTTGAATCTCCCTTATAATTTTCAAGATCACACACAGATTCCCTGTCTCATCATTTACTTTTTTGGTTCCAGCAACAATCTCTAGTCTTTTGACTTATCACCCATAGCTTTCTATTCTTTTATCATGTCTTATGTCTTATGGTTAATATAAGAGTCAGATAATTAATTTATAAATATTAAATAAATTAGTTAAATTCATCATTTAGAATAAATGTGTTGATTTCCCTAAGCTACCATTTATAATTATGTATATTGAAACTATCTCTTGATAGAAACGATCTTAATATGTACAATCAATAATGATGTTTTGAGGGGGGAAATTATAAATATAAGAAGCAAAGTGAACTGAGATGTTATATTTTGAGTTAAAATAAACTTATTGTCTAGCTCCTATGTCTACAATATTTGAAAACACATCGCAACATGGGGTTACGTAGACACAGGCACAGAATTAGATGGTAAACCTCAGATCGGTAAATTGGTTTAAGCTTTGGGCGTCCTTCGTCTTAACAAAATAATCCCTATTTTAACTGTACTGAGATTTGAGCAAACTGAGTTAACCCAGTCAAATTCTCACAAAGAAGTTCAAAACAGAGGAAAATTGAACTTGATAGTAGCAAGACATGGACAAAACATCTCCACCTAGACTGAAATAGACACAGATATTTTTGCTTGTTATGCAGAAAACCAGCTCAACTGGGTTATTCCCTGTTCCCACCCCACGTTCATGTGCAAATATATGTGCAACAATTACCCATACTCCTCGGCAACAGTCAAAGCTTCATTAAAAGTTCTCAACTGTTGGCAAAATTTGTAAAGAAATAAGAAAATATTTGGATCGAGTTGCGTTTGAGGACACTGTCCTTAAGAGATATTCTGCAGCCTCCTCAGTTAATAGGAAGCGATATTTCCCAGGATTAAACGAACCCTTTCTTTATAGATACAGAGCGACAGAACTGGCGGAAGATAAATAAACTCGGTAAGAGATTATTGATGCTTCTGTTTCTCTACTACAAATGGTGTCATAGTTAGGGTATTTATAGACAGTAATAGATGCCTTGAAGTGGTGCCTTTTGAAAATTGCACCTGTTCAATTAAAAAGTTATAACCATATGCTAATTTCATGAATCATGTTGATATATGAACCAACACAAATCCCTTAATTTATAAGAATATGACTTCTCAAAGTGTATTTCTTCATTTAAACATATTACATAATATTGGAGAGACTTTTTCTTTGACACACCCATATGCAATATTTACAACAGTCCCCTATATGTGTTAAAGAAAACACTATTAGCTGAGTTACAACCATGGATATTATAATATCCCAATTTTTTTTATTAAGGGCTAATGACAATTATTATGGATAATTGTGAATTAAAGTGTGAATTATTATGTGTTTTGTGGCTATTTTAATTAATATGTCATAATTGGTAGAATATTGGAAAAATGGAATTATTAGCCATGAATTAGCGATTAAGGGAAAAATTAATTACTAACTAAGAGGAAATGAGAAGTGTGATTAAATGGCTAATGGAGGGACTAAGTGGCTAATTGGGTGTTTAACTTTATGAGAGCCAATGTTAGTGTGACGTGTGGCAAGTTGGAAGAAGAGTGAGAAATAAAGAAAAGTCAAATATGATTTAATTATTATTTTCTCTTTCTTCCTCTTCCTCCATTTTGGCTGACAAGGGGAGGGAGTAGCTTCATCATCATTTTCATCTCTCACACTCCATTTCTTCCTCACTTTCTCTCTCCCATTCGTCCTCTATGGCTGCCAAGTGAGAAGAAGAAGAGCTTGTGATTTGGGGTGAGTAAATGGCCTCCTTTGCTCAAATTCTTTTCTTTAATGTTGCTCCATGAGTTATGGGCTTTATTTTGATGTTTATAGTGTGCCTATTAGTGTTAGTTTGAGCTCCCACGAAATTTTGGAGATTAAAGAATCAAAGAACCTCTTTGGCAAAGTGAAAGAGGTAAGTGAGACTAATTTATCTATCTAAGTTTTATGCCAAATAGTCTAGTTTGGAATTTCTGGAAATTGTGACCTTTAATCCGAAAATAAGAGTCATTGGGCTTTTAGCATGTTTTTGGTATAGTAAGGGTATGTTGGTATGAGTTTTGGATAAATAGATTGATTTGGGATTGAAATGGTATGTTTGTATGATTTTGGGAATTTGGATGATTATATTGCCCAAGACTAAAGTATGATAATGAAGTAGAATTTGGATAATTCTTATGATTCCATTGAATTCCTTGGTTGTTTTTATGTGAGAGTAGCTTTGGTTGAGGTTTTGGGTCCATTGGTAGCTTTTGGTAAAGATTCTGAAAAACTGTCATTGTGTCTGCGTTTTCTGGTTTCTGATAGAATCACTCAAGTGATTGGGGTTCACTCGAGTGCAGGATGAATAACATTAGAGTGGTGACGAGTTCCACTCGAATGCGATAGTGCAAACTTCCTTTATGCTCTCTGTGTTCTTGTTGCACTTTCATGCTCAAAGTCAAGTGTTGCCTCACTTGCGAGTGTAGTAGAACATCACTCGAGTGAGGGTGTATTTGACACCAAGGACTTGCCTCTCGGATTTTCACTTTCTGGACTTCACTCTCTAGTACTTGAGTAAAGCATTTGGCTATCACTAGAGTGAGGTCCAGTGTGCTCGAGTGTTGTAGTTTCTGAAAAGTTCCTTGTGCTCTCGGGTGTTCACTCGTTTTTGTTCACTCTCTAGTATCCGAATGTAGACCGTACCATCACTCGAGTGAGGTCATCTTCACTCGAGTATCACAATGGAAAATATCAATTTTGAGCTTCCAAGAAGGGGATCTTTGGGGATAGTTTTTCAACCCTTTAGAGCTATTAATAGAGTTATTCATGGATACTAGAAGAGCAATAATGATAATTAAATTAAGTGTTAAGAAGTCATTGAGAATTGGAATAGAGAATTGACTCTTCGTCACTTATTATAACTATAGGATTTGACATTTGTCCTACTCGGGAGAGACCGGCGCTAGGACACTCATGGAAAGATCAAGGTAGTGACTCTTCTCTTATGTTGTGTATGATATTTTGGTATGCATGATTTGTCATTGGGTTTTGCGAACTGTGTGTACCATGGTCCATTACAGCGCGAGCAATGCAACGTGAACCGTTTAGGGATTGACACTGGTCATCTCTAGCTTGGCCGTTGTAGTGCCGTTGTAATCGACATGGATCTTTGTGAATCCGACCTGTGGGGCGGCATTTGTGAATCCAGTTGTGGGCTGTGTGTTTGTATCTTGCCTGTATGGCTTGCATTATGAAATACTTTATATGAATCCCAGCTATGGTGAAATATATTGTCTGGATGGTTGTGATGCAATGCAGCGTGAGCAAATATAAAATCCTTTCCTTATACATAATAATTAACTATGGACTTGATAAAACCATTTTTTTTAATACATTATTATAATCATTTACAATCTCTACCATGGTAATAAAAAGATTACAACTCATCTTTCAAAAGATTACCATGATAGAAAAGAGCTCAACTAACTATTTGAAAACTCTTTAACTAAATAATATTTCATTATATATTAAAATATCCATATCAGACCAAATTATGGTTCCAGCAATTCAAAACACATTATAAGGCCAGCAAGCCATCCAACCTCATCAAGAGTAATTAAAAATATATAGTTAAAATATCAAATCTCCAAAATAAATCAGAGTATGCAAAATGAGCCTTAACATGGTAATATACAATAATACAACATATATTATAAAGACAGAAGCACTACTTTTAGCAGAAGTAGTTTAAGCTTCCGGAGTCTTCCCTGATGGACCCGCATGACAACTATTACCTGAAAAAATGTTAAATCAACGAGGTGAGACAAAAGCCTCAGCAACCAACAATCCATCTCATTAGGTATAAGAGTAAGTGCCCATGAGGTACCAAGTGGGACAGTTATAAAATCATATCATTATTAAAATGTCACAAGTCCACATGTATATATACACTTTAATTTATCATATCATAATCTCATTCTCATATTTATCACATAAGTATATAAGAATCAATATACAATAATTTATTCTTTGTCCTCTCTTATTTCCTCTCCTGCCTTATTTCCTCTGACTGACCTATGGGCTAGCACTGACCCATATGACTAGTAGTTTAACTTAACAAGCTCACCAATCAAGTGATATGGATTGGCCAAAATCCACATAGCACGAGACCGGACCATGGGTTCCCCCTCTAAATATATTAGTGGGGTGTCAAGGCCCTACTGAACACAATTGGGTGAAAGGACTAACCAGTGTACACTTGGAAATCCACCACCTTATTACCTCTTTTTGTACAAAAGTTCACCCCCTTATTTCCTCTTTAAGTAACAACCCATCAAATCAACATCCATCATCCCCTCTCATATCAATATGTGTGATTATAACAAACCATTATCAATTCTCAATTATCAAAAGGATATTTTCAATGTCATAAATACATATTAATTCATATAATAAAATATCACTACTCATTTTCTCAGTGAAAATAAGTCCCATAAGACTATTTCATTAACAACATATTTTCAAAGTCCACATCACTTATCAATAACCAAATTTATAATTCTATGTAATTAAAAATCACTCACAAACATCATACAAATATGCACAACAAGAGGAAAGTGGTTACCTCTCGCCAAAGCAAAATTATAACCACAAGCTCCTAATCCAAGAGCTCAAATACACACCAAAAATCAATCTACAACAATTAATTTATTATACATTAATAACTCCTTGAGTCATTGGAAAAATTAACTTATTTAACTAAATTCCAAAATTTCTAAATTTTGAATTAATTACTCCTAAAATTCCAATCATAAAATTTAAATATTTTTCTTAATTCAAATAACCTATTCAAGTAATTGATTATTGTTAATTTCATTCCAATACATGAAAATACCCAAATTTTAAGTTTAAGATCTAAAATACTAAATTATAAATCTTCATCTAAAAAAAATCTAAACCGATTAAAATTCATTATTAATCATCCTCTACATTTTTATAGTCTTACTCTTTAAAAGTTGAATTTTTGAATAAATATATTACAAAACATTCATTTGAATTATATGGAAAATTGGAGAAAAATGACCAAAAAGTAAAGATGCATAAGGACTAAAGAAGAAAATGAAATTTTGCATGTGGGAATGGTAATTGTGACAGAAATTTGGGGCATTTTTCTGTAATATTATCCCCTATTTTCAGTGAAACCATATCAGCAGAAATTACAGAAAATGACCCCAAATTTTCAAAATTCCAATTTGATCCAAAAGTTCGAAAACTACCGTCTTTCACCTAGGAATATATCAGCAGAAATTACAGAAAATTACCTTGAATTTCCAAAATTCCAGTTTGATCCAAAAATCCGAAAATCACCATCTCCCTCCGCTGAAACTGATTTTCTGGCTGCTGAATCGCTGATATAAAATGAGGGGAAAATCTAAATATGATCTTGGAGGGATTTTTTGACATCTTGTATGGGATTTGATGAAGATTACATATCACAATTTAAAATAAAGGCATTGAGAGTTTTTTTGCTCATTTTATCCATCGTTTGTCCAAAATTCTAATTCTAGATTATTCTCTAATTAGTAAGAAATCACTATCATGAGAAAGATAAATTATTTAGAACATTTTTCATAAAAAGAGTTTTGTGATCAAAAGAGAATTTGAGTACTTTATTGATCTCCGAAGAACTAAAATTACTCCTGCCAGAACCTCACCCTTCGCCTTCCGGAAGACTTCAAGCAAAGTGTGAAGTGGTGATTAGGGGGTATTTATAATACCCCTCCTCATTCATGTGGCGTCAAACCTGGTGCCACTTTTAATTAATTAATTAATTTTTAGAAACATAATCATTACCTTTTCTTTTTTTTCTTTCTTTTTTTTAATAAGGACAATCATTATGTTCTTACTTTCCACCGAAAGCTTTCGGTGGTCTCTCCCCCTTCCCTTCTTTATATATATATATATTATATATATATATATATTAATTAATTCTAATTTATAATTATATTATGAAAATAAAAATGAGGATGTTACAGCAAACACAAGGGTGACATGAGTCATACCTGTCCTTGCCACTGTAACTGCCGTTGTAATTGCCATGTATGTGTAATGATTTGCTTTCATGTCTTATTGTTGCGCATACTATGATTGATTTGACACTACGTGGATTCTTTAGAATCTCACTCTCCTAAATATAAACTTTTAGACAGGGCAGAAGGATCGAAGGGAAAGCGGGTGACAAAGAGCAGCTAGAGCTCTATTGTAGGAGTTCATTTTGACTATGTGATTGTGTTAGATCTCTCATGTTTTGATGATAACAAAGGATGGTATAAAAAAGATTTGATAAACAAATAAGTTTCAACAAAGTAATAACAGGGCAAATCATTACTTGAAGTAAGCATTGGAGTAATAAAGAAAGGCTAAGAGAAAGAGCTGAGAAACTTCATCACTGGCAAGTTTTCTAAAGGGTTACTCGAGTAATGAGACAGAAACTTGAAGTAACCAGGTCAACCTTCAAGTAACCTACCAACGTTACTCAAGTAAGCACTCGAGTAATAAGGTAAATGATTTATAGTTGCTCTCGGCCTGCCAACGTTACTCGAGTAGCTACTCGAGTAACAAGGTAAATCACTTGGAGTTGCTCTCGGCCTGCCAATGTTACTCGAGTAACCATGTAAAAACTTCCAGTTACTCTCGGCCTGCCAACGTTATTCGAGTCTGTACTCGAGTTACTCTACTTCAAGAAATATGTTGCTCTCGGCATTTTCAACCCTGCCAATGTTACTCGAGGCGCTACTCGAGTAACTCACTATGGTAAGCAAAACCTGAAAGTAATACTCGAATAACATGATATGCTTTTATCACACTTTACTCGAGGCCCTACTCAAATATGCAGGTATTTAATCACTTATTTAAACTGGATTACTCGAGTAAGTAATCGAGTAATATGCAAAGTTATTTATACAGAACTTCAAGTCGCTACCCGAGTAAGCAATGCAGAAAATTTATGTTTACTCGAGTAAGTACTCGAGTAACAAGGTAAGAAAACTTGAAGTGCTCTCGGTCTTGAAATCCTGCCAACATTACTGGAGTGAAGCATCGAGTAACCTAAAGTTAATTTGAAAGTTTACTCGAGTTGATACTCGAGTAACTTATGAAGTAAAGTGTACCATATCCGAGTAAGTACCCAAGTAAACAGGTATTTCCAAAGGTTTGTAAATTTGTTTACTCCATGCATTACCCGAGTAATGTAATGTTCATTTGTTAATTTGCAGTTTGTCAATACTTTCACGATGATACTCGAGTAACTACTCGAGTAAACTTAATGAATACTCGAGTAACTACTCGAGTATGCAAGTTCAGAAATTCAGAAATAATTCCAACGTTCATTGATTTGTTTCCTATGTGATTAACCTTTCATTGTATTAGTATTCTTAGCTTATCCATAGATAAACAATGAAGAACTCTTACCAAATAAGGGAAGTCAAATGCAACGTTCAAATGTCAACTACCACCACCTACCGCAAAGGTATATTTTTCAAATACTGGAAAAGTCAACAGTGGCTGCATACGCTCTAACGGGCATGAAGAAATATGTTCCAACAATCATTACCAACGCATCTATATATATGGGAACATCCAAATAGAGAAACAACAACAAGAACACACACACGAACGCATTATCAAGCTCATTAATCTGTTTTACATTATACTTGTAATTCTATGCTTCAGTAATTCTTATTCACTCTGTGAGAGAGATATTTCATTCAAACTCAATATTTGTTATTGAGGTAACTTAAGGTTGTGGAACCTTGAGTTGAGATTGGATTACAACTTGTAAGGGGGAGCGAGTGTCCAGGCGAAGGAACTTGCTTGTACTGAGGTGTCAACAACCCACTGAATCTTGGAAGTTATAGTGAAACTCTCAGAGAAGCTCTGAGGACTGGACGTAGTTCAAAGTGGTTGTGGCCGAACCAGTATAACTCTCGGTGTACACTTCGGTGATATTTCTCCTTACTCTTTATTGCTTTATATTCACCGTCAATTTTTTATATTGGCAATGAAATTTTAGTATCACCCAATTTACCCCCTCTCTTGGGTGAAACGGTTGCTCTAACAGGTTGTTGGTTATCATGAAAAATTCATTGGATATCTTTTTTTGGATCAATTGTATATATATTCGGATATGTTGTATAGTTTTGTGTAATCCCCAAGTAAAGGGAAAGAAATTATGGGCATTATGCCTTGTAAGAACCCTTTTATGAATTAATAGATCCCGAGTGTATCGGGAATTTATACCGTACTCTGATATGTATGAATGAAATCAACTTATATAGCTCATTTCTGTATTGAAATGTGGATATGAGACCGTTGAGAATAAGTTTTGTAAAAAATTTTGAAAACCTCAATTTTGGGAAATTTACTTTTTAAAGTCCTAAATTGTCTATGGTCTCCAATTCTACCTTAATTACGTGTTTACAAACGTAAATCTCAGCCTTAAACATGAAGGGGGTTACAGATATACATTGTATCTAGTGGTCCTTAGAACTATAAGCCAGACCTAGACCAATAATACTTGATACATAGAAAAGTTAGTGAACTTGCTTCTATGAACCAACAAATCTTGGTGTGTACCAGAGGCATTAAAGATCAAATTATATCCTAACATTTATGCTGTTATTGATGGTTTTGTGCGTTAAGACGACCTTGCGCGTGCCTAGTGTACAACAAATGCTCTAGAGATTTCGTCGCAATCTCATACGAGCGGCCACACTCGACATTTGTAGAGATGATTTCATGTAAGTGTACCTGCACTGAACACGTCGTCCTATAGGACTATGAAATCATTAAGAGCTTTGCTCAACCTACTAAGTGTGTGTTTGGGGGGCGTTTGAACCCCCCAAACGCCCAAATGAGTTTATAAGCTCAATGGGTAATTTGGAAAAAAAAATTGAGTGTTTGAGTATGTTTGGAACAACGATGGGAAAAATAGAGTTTCTCAATTTAGAGTTTGGTAATTTTATTTTTGGTAAAAGCTCGATTGTGTAATGTGATTTATGTTTGGAACAACGATTGTATAAATGACTTTTGTAAAAATAAAACTTGTTTGGATTGATTTAAGCACAAATGACTTTTGTGATAATAGTAAAAGAGAGTGGGTGGAAAAATATTTTAAAGGGTTAAAAACACCAAAAAAATATTTTAAAATAATTTTTGGAACTGAAAAAGTATATTAAGGATAAAATTACAATCAGTCTGATAACACACTAGGTACAGTTGAAAAAATATTTTAAGGGTTACAAGTACCAAAAAATAGTTGAAATTAATTTTGGTAGCCGAAAAAGTACATTAAGGGTAAAATTGCAATCAGTCTAATATCACACTGGACACAACTGAAAAAATATTTTAATCATTTTCACTCTCCCCAAAAGCTAAATCACCAAAAGCTCCAAAGTTGAGCTTATGTCAAAAGCTATTTTTTCAATCTCA
This sequence comes from Inga laurina, assembly GCA_963855925.1. Taxonomy (NCBI): domain Eukaryota; kingdom Viridiplantae; phylum Streptophyta; class Magnoliopsida; order Fabales; family Fabaceae; genus Inga; species Inga laurina. Next base: position 79,270,501 of record OY979701.1, on the reverse strand, counting down.
AGCTCAATTGCTCACTTTGATTCCCAAACACTCACTTTTTTTTTTAAATTGCCTATTAGGCGTTTGCTGATCAATCCAGCTTTTGGGGGGCTCAAACGCCGCCCAAACACACACTTTGTTTCTCAAAGTGAGCAATTGAGTTTAATTCTATCTTAATAGCTTTTACCATAAGCTCCATTTCTCAGCTTTTACTGATTTAGCTTTTGGGGAGAGTGAGAATAGTTAAAATATTTTTTCAGTTGTGTCTATTGTACTATCAGACTTATTACAATTTTACTTTTAATGTACTTTTTTTGCTACAAAAATTAATTTCAACTATTATTTGGTGCTTTTAACCCTTAAAATATTTTTTCAACTGTACCCAGTGTGTTATCAGACTGATTGTAATTTTATCTTTAATGTACTTTTTCAGTTCCAAAAATTATTTTAAACTATTTTTTGGTGTTTTTAACCCTTTAAAATATTTTTTCACCCACTCTCTCTTACTATTATCACAAAAGTCACTTGTGCTTAAGTCAATCCAAACAAGTTTTACTTTTGCAAAAGTCATTTATACAATCGCTGTTTCAAACATAAATCACATTACACAGTCGGGTTTTTACCAAAAATAAAATTACCAAAAGCTAAATTGGGAAACTCCATTTTTCCCATCGATGTTCCAAACACACTCTAAAAAAATGCATTCTAGCATATTCACGTTGTCATAGGAAGAGACGAATAATGTTTTTCGTGCTAGTCAGAACTGAAGAATGACTTATTCTTATCCATTGAACCTTCTTCATGGGATCGCCAATCACAAACGTTGGGTTGCAATCGTTGTCAGTTATGAGTTGGTTGTAGTCTCATCCCCCTCGACTAATTTATTTCATCCTTAGGGGTTTTGTTAATGGATCCAATAGGTCTATTATTGACCTCACCAAATCGATTGAAATAACTCCATTACAATTTTTAAGTTAGCTTATTCACATCATATCTCAAACAGTTTTCACTTATATTGTTGTTTTTTGCAAAATGGCTATTACCATTTGACAATCACATATCATCGACACTTAGTGTCAGTTTCCTACCAAAATATTTGCTAAAAGGTTTTTAACATTTTTAGCATTTAATCCATTTCTAAAGCAATCAATTTTGACTCACATAATATTTTACTTTTGTCACCACTGAAGGTCAATGATAACCAGTGAATTTTCACATATAGATTGGATTTTAGTTAACATTTGTGTACATCAATACAATGGGAACCCACTACATGATGTCGATATTTATGGCATTATCCCTTAACTATTTCTTTCTCTTCATGAGAGTTTACATATGCTCAATCTCCACATATCGTTTGATGTATGTCATTTGATTAACGTTTATCAGTGCTACAAATTCTTAACAATTTACGTATACATTGATTGAGCTTTATAATCATCTCAAGTAGTATTATAAGGACTATTCACATAACGGTTCTTAAAACCAATGTTCAGAAACATTTCTCATTTATCATCCTTATTCTTTTATGATCTTTAACACACAAAATCGCATTTGATCCTCTCATGATTGCAAGGGCATAATATGATATATTTGACCATGCATGCCATGCATTCATGTTAAAGTTCAATAACAATGCACATTTATATCAAGATAAATATATATATATATATATATCCACAAATCATGAAAATCACAAATATATACATCATACAAATGATTAGATTTTTCATCCTATAATCATTTCAATGCTTATTTCATGCCATAGATAGTTTGATAGCAAATAACATAACGCATGTGACATGGCAATTTATTATTTTCCAACATATTTTCTTCGACCAAAACAATAATGATATATTTTTCTTCAAGGTACCACAAGATATCCCATATATTATCTTAAGCACCCCCACACTTTTTATAATTAATAAAATTATAATTAAATTAGAATCTTATAGTATATTTATAAAGATTCACACTTTATAAAACTACATAATCGTATGGATGTCTATTACAACAAGAGGTTATGCCAATTTAACCTTCCATTCTAATTAAATGAGAATATCTCAAACATTGTCATTTATTTCACATAACAAAATTTTCTTTTCACATAAAATAACAAAGTCTCAACTTAATTAATTTTCTTTTGTCAAAATAATATATATTGTGAAACCAGTGCCACAAATTTTCTTTAAAAATTTCAAATGATCAGATTATAAGAATAATCAAAATATAAACATAATTTGCAGCGTTAAAAATCTATGATTTTCAACATTCAAACTAATTGATATGGTACATCAAAATAAATTACACATCGTGCAATTAATTATTTCTATTTATTGATCATGGTAAAAAATCCTTCTGATAAATTAAATAGTGGCTAAGATATTCACAAATATCACCAGATTTATTAAAACAAAATTTTGTTTCAACTTCCAACTATTATCACGTTAAACACAACAAATCCCCAAATTTATTCAGCCATATTAATTTTAAAAAAAATCACAAGATTTTAGGAGAGATTATAGGAGATTGGCAATTATCAAACAAATTAATATCTTCATCTTCATTGATAATAAAGCCTTAAACGGAAATAAATTCCCCACCGATAGAAAATAAAAAATTAACATAATTAAATAATATTTGATTTTAAAAGGCACCCGATTTATGGCTATAAGTCTATAACGACATAATAAGTATTAAATACATACTCACATATTTTGTGAATATTTTAAACCATGCGTACCTTAGGGTGTGTTCTTATTAGCTTTTGGAGAATAGATTCTTGAGAGAATAGCTTTTGCAGAATAGATTATAGGAAAATAGATTATGGGAAAAAGTGATTTTGATAAAATGAGAGTGTTTGGATAATTTTATCAGAATAGCTTTTTTCATGGTCAAATGACTAAAAAGGACATTAACTTTTATGATAATTACATATAAAGGATAAGATTATATTTTAAGTATTATTTGACATTAAATTGCATAATAATTACAATAAATGAAATAAATTTGTCCAAAAATTTTTAAATTATAACATTTTTCAATTATGTAATATAAAAAAAATAGATGCAAAAATTATATTATTCTTCATCTCCTTTGACAACCTGGGTTATCTCTTGCCAAACCAACTGTATTATTTTTCATTAAATTCTTTGGAATGGTTTTGATTTTTGCAAGTGTGTCCGTGTCTTTAATTTCTGTTTTTTTTACCACTCCTGCCTAGTTTCTAAAATTATATTTTATGTATCATTTAAGGGTTAAGGTCCAAATTTAACAGTTAAGTTTTTTCTGAGGGCCGTCTGATATAAATAAGTTCTGGAAGATGCAAAAATAATAAGAAATAATTAAAAATGATGTAAATTTAACAAAACAGTTAAATTTGACCTAACGGCGTTAAATTATAAAAGAAGAAAACCCCTGACGGCATTAAAAAAGATACATCTTAACCCATTATTTAATATTAAATTTCATAATTAATACAAAAAATGAAATAAATTTGTCTATATATAATTTTAATTAAATTAACTAAATTTTCTAATATAATCAAATTAGATAAATATATCTTATATTAAAAATAGGAGGGAACACAAAAATTTTAAAATTAAAAAAAAAAAACAGATGAGAGCGAACAGAGGGGTTACATCGAAATTTAAAAATAAAAAAGAATGAGAGAGGGAGATCGGCGTGGGGCCCACATGAAAAAAAAGGAAAGGAATAGATTATGCCAAAACCTTGGTTTTGACTCAAAAAGGGATTGTGGCAATTTTTTGGGTGTTCGGCAGAAATTTTTCAAAACCAAGGTTTTCACAAAAAAAGCACTTTTTCAACATCATCCGAACACACGCTTAGTGTGTGTTCGGATAGAATAAAAAAAGCACTTTTAAGACTAAAACTTTGGTTTTGGAAAAAAAGTCTCGAACACCCAACAATTTTGAACAATCCCGTTTTTAAGGAAAACCATGTTTTATGGTTGAAGAAAGATATTTGGAGGGAAACTGGCATCTTCACTGTTAGCTGAGGCGCATTTATTAATATACAATTTATTAATTTTTAAAATATAATTTTAATTTTTATATATAATTATAACAAAAGTTAATGTCATTTTTAGTAATTTAACCACAAAAAAAGTTATTCTCATTACAATACCCAAACACTCTCGTATTATCAAAATCAATTTTTTCTCAAAATCTATTTTGCTCAAAATCTATTCTCCAGAAGCTATTTTCTAAAAACTAATCCAAACACACCCTTATTATAGTTTGATTAAAGTGAGAAATATACAACTCTTTTTTCATCGGTTTTCTTGGACGAGCTGCTACCTTTCTTCTTCATCTTCATCATCATCTTTTTGTACAGTTGCACCGCATCCATTAAAACATGGAAAGACGTTTTGTCTTTCTGAGCTAAGTTGAAGACTTCTTTTCTGCCTCTTGGCTATATTTGCAAGGATCACAACGCTCTCAAAATCTTTTTACCATGGAAGTTAAAATGAGTCCAGATGGAAGGGAAATTGGGTACTTGTCCATGACAATAATAACCATAGGCTTAATTTAACATGTTTTTATCAAACACAGTAAGACCCAATTTACACTCCCTCCCTTCTCAATTATCATCGTCGGACCAACATGTTTTCCTTTTGCGCTTACACACTTGGCCTTGTTTCCTTTAATTGTCTTCTTCAAGAACCCGAACAGGTTGAAAACTTGTTGCTCTAAATTTCTTTTGCACCGGAATTTTGTCGCATGAAATAGGTTTACCACTTTCTTTCAGGAGCCTTTGATTTTATTGTAGAGATGTCTATAATTCTATGATCCAGGTAAATAGTCTCCGACCCAAGATTCCAGAATCGTCAGCTTCAGCACAATAAACAGTGACGCACCCCCAATTCCTCTAAAGTGACGATGATAATATTAGCTAAAGGGACAAAAAAAGATTCGGAACTTTTTCACTTGAAAATAGGGGCAAATGCTTACGGTAACCATCAAATTCGAAAAATAGGATGAGCAACGCACAAAATAAAATGAGAAAAACGCGGACAACGATCGGAGAATGTCCAGCAGGAAGTTTCAACTGATTAAAACTAAACTCTTTTTTTTTTTTGCCATCGTTTTAAAACTAAACTCATTAAGAGGGGGGGGGGGGGGAACCTCCGTAGAAATAAATATTTTCACGAACAAATATGAAATAACACTTTATCTATATATCTATAAATACTCTTCCACCAAAAACACTGTTCATAAGGAATGAACCGCTACGATTTCTTCTCCCCTAGGAAAACACTGTTCATAAGAAATAAACGGTCCAGATCTTGCTCACGTTCTCACTACCCTTACATAACGTCAGCCAATTCAAATCGCATGTCCCCACATGCTATTTTTCCACGCCTTTCAATTCAAATTCAAATCTGAATGATGCCGACAACGAAGTGGAAAGGAGCATATATGAGCTGGACAGAAGCACGGCTAGCCATTTATCGCTGGGAATTGCTGCCACGCTCACAGCAGTTTACTGCCGTTGCTGCTACAAATTTCTTCATCCAAATTGTTTGTCACTCATTCACACACTCTCACCCTCAGTTTATCCACACACATTATATCTTGCCCACAACCTCTCCCCCACAACCTCTACAAACTTCTTCAGTCTCCACATTATGCAAAAAGTTGACGAAAGACGGACAGATCTGGCTATACCGCCGGTCGATAAGATGCCAGAAAGATTTCCAATAGGGAGTGGATAAAGAGGTTACGGGTAGAATGATGTCGGTGATGCCGGAGTGGATGAACAATAGGCATCTCTGGTGATGATGCTGGTCAGGAAGCTACTACGAGGATGGCGGCGACAGAGTGGACATAGAGACGAGGATGAGATGGTGTCGGTGTAGAGTTTGAGACGGAAAAATCTTTTTCTTCAAGGTGATCTTTTTCCCCTGCCTTCCCCCTCTATCATTTTTCTTCAAGTTTATTAGTTTTTTAACTGATCCACAAGCTTTCCACCGTAAAAGCAGCAGGCAGGAATGTGGTAGCGGATGATGGTCTTAAACTTGATATACCTTAGGCAGTAAAAGTTACCAGATTCTGCAGAAAATGGCGGTGAAGGTTGATCTGTGATGGTGAGAGAGAGAAAAGAGGGAGAAATCGACTGTCTCAGGTCCAGCCCTTTCTACTTTCTCCGCTTCTTAAGATCTCTCGCTGCGACTCTGTTCTGCTTCTTATGTGTCTCCGGTGCTACGTCTCACCGTCCAAGATGTGGAAGATGGCTGTGGTGAGACCGGAGAGGGAAAGTGACGGTGGTGATAGAGATCTCGCGGTGACTCTATCTCTTGTCAATCTCTGAATCCTACACTCCCTGAAGCTCGCCGTCGTGGTGAGAGTGAGAGGATGACGGTGGTCCACTACGCTGTGTCTCTCTCTACCAAAAAGACAAGGATGCCGGCGGTGGTGAGGAAAGTGAAGGTAATGTTGATGGTGTGAGATGGAGGTGACAAGGATGCCTCTGTTCTCTCCCTTCTCATCAACCATGGCCGACCTCAGATGGAAGTGCTGTCCAGTTTTTTAGAGGCTCATAAATGTCACTTAAAAAAACTACAAGCATTCCAGTTGTGAATGACAGGGCAAGGGCTGCTTCCTCGAACCGACCTCTATTGTTTGTTTACTCAAAACACTAATTCATATTCTGTATAATTATTTTATTAGATTAGTTAGCTGTGTTCTGGATTCCTGCTTCTAGCTTTATCTGTTTGTCACGTGAGGTATCTTAGCTTTGTGCACTTATAATCCCACGTGAATTGAGGAAAGAATTGAGGTGTATGTACTCTATTACTCAAAAGAACTCAAGCTGTGGAGCACTGTAAGAAACAGAGTCTTCTTCCTCAATAAAATCTTTTGACCTGTGGCTATCATTTCTAATGATTCCTTTGTATTCTCATTCCACATTCATTGGCGATATAATTATGTGTGTGTATAATATAATACAAAGAGGGAAAGTTCAGATTATAATTGATGTCACTTTCTATTTAATTCCACCCAAGTTTTTAAAATTGGGGTGCAAGTGTGGATGCATCCAAATGAAAGAAAATATAGGAAACAGAAAATGGTGAGGAAGCCCCCACATGCTAATTTATATGCCGGCAGAGGTTGTGACACAAAGAAGTTGATGAGCTAGTGGGGGCTATTAATTAATAATTATTAATAATAATACATCATCGATGCACTATGGAGCAGGCAGGGTAGTGATAGGAAAAAGAAAATTATGTTTATGTTTGGATTATCTAATAATTGTGTTTAGCATGATCATGAATCATGACCCCACCACCAGCATTTTGTTGGGACATTTCAGGAGGCACTTGCAACTTTTATGCCACTTTTCTTTTTTCCAGGTTCTGGGGAGAAATTAGTTACTGCATGAACTTCTTATTATTTGACCTTAAGAAAAATACCAGTGATTAATCTTTTATTTTTAGTGAAAATGCTGCAAGATCATGGTTTTAAAAAACACCAACACCAGCATAACATTTGCTTCATTACACAGAAACATGGCATTCAACGTTGCACAGAAAATCTGCACATATCTCTTGGCTTTTGCCTTTTCTTTCATTTTTTTTCAAGCAAAGTTGATCAGATATTCTCTTTTTTAGGTAGAAGTTGCTTTAATTTTAATTTTGCAGAGCGACTAAGCTTTGCTGCCACCATTCCCTTTCTTTTATTATTATATTTATTTGTTTTACTTCTTTAAGGTAGGCTCATTTGTGCCTTTTTTTTATTTGTGTCCTCTCTTCCTCCACCAGAAGGAGTGAGTAAAAAGTTGAATAGGAAGAGCACATGCTCCAAATTCATGATTATCTGCAGAGATAAAAGTAAAGAAAAACAGAAAAAGGGGGAGAGGGGTCTGTATATCTGTGCCCACTGAGCTGTGTCCATGGATTGGATTAAGAGAGAGAGATGAAAAAAAACGAGAAAAGTCAAAGCTATGGAGTGTGAGAGAAAGGAGAAGCTGCACCTGATATTCCTTTATTCTATTTGTTTTCACGAAGTGCTGTCCAGTTTTTTGGTTGAAAAAAGTAATGTCCGGTTTCACACTTTCACTTACCCATTTGCTATATATATTTTAATTTAATTTCAATTTTAATTTAGATTGACATGATAGTTCTATTTTAATTATATAAGATGCTTTTAGTCTTTTTTTCATCTTTTATATATCATCTTATGATGCACAAAATTAACAGAGAGTGGCGGCAAAAATTAATTACATAGATCTTATGGCATATAATTTTGGTTTAGTGTGTTCTCTTTATTCTTAATTACATAGATCTTTCTCTAATATCCAGATATTAAACAATTATTTAATATTTAATAAAAAATCAAAAATGAATTTATAATAAGACGTTCAATAATATGAAAAAATATATTTCAAAATGTTAAGACAATAAACAAATGATACTATTTATGACCTCATAATAGTGAAATTTATTATAAATTTCATTACATATATTGATACATTGATATTGGTTATATATTTAAAATTGTGAAAAAAAAAATAACTTTTTCCTATTGTGATTAGAACCGATAGCTCCTATTATATAATCCATATGATGAAATTGACATTGGTGAGGACTTAATTGGTTGTGTCATAATCATTTTTATTTTTGAATTAGTTGTAAATTGGGGAGCGATTTAGATCTTTATAGTGTGAGGTCGCAATTGAATAGAAAGTAAGAATAAGAAAAAGAAAAAGAAAAAAAAAAAGGAGAGACAGCAAGATGGATCAGTGTAATCATATATACTTTGACATAAAACTATTATTCAATTAAGGCTAATTGTGCTCAAGTTATCATGGCTAAGGTACCTCACACATCTCGCTATATATCATAAATTAATTAATAATTAATACTCCTTTTTATGCTAAATATAAAACTTAGTTATATAATTTGAAAAAAAGGGAAAATTGCTGATAAATACCTTTTTAGTAAATTAATTGTTGGATGCTATCATGGAAGATCTATTGCACATAATGAAAGATATTTTACTCACAACGGAAGATTGTTTGCATATTTATATGAAAGATTTTTGCACACACGGAAGATCGCTTACATACATGGAAGATCGCTTGCACGCTTGGTAGCAATCAGCAATTAATTTGACATAAAGGTATTTTTGGACAATTCTTCCTTAAAAAAATTAAATAAATTACTCAACTATATATAGCATATGTAACATGATCTCTATAAAAATCATTGGATTATATATATTAGTTTAGAAGTTAAACAAAATAGTTTGAAGAAAAACAATAAATATAAATAACAAAATGAAAAAAAAAATCTTATATTTAGGAACAAAATTGATCTCTAATTTCGGTCTTATATTTATGATTAGCTGGTCTTTAAAATATTACTACTGCATGTTTTTAATATAAGACCCAGTTAATTTTTTTGAAGAGATTAAAGAAGTTATATAAATTGTTTTAAAGTATTTTTATTTATCTTTTTTTTATACCAAATTAATTTGTCTGATTTATAAACTAATATATAGTCGAATAAAACACAACATATATTTTCATTAACTAATTTATTTAGCTTCCTTAATCTCTTCAAAAAAAATAATTAGATCTTATATTAAGAAAGGAGGGATAAAATTTGTTAATTAACTATAAGTACTACAGCTCAGTTTAAATTTCATGTACATGTACACCGACAGTCGCTATAATTACATGCATGGATATCTCCATGATGATGTTTTTCATCTTTAAAAGTCACATATGGTTATAATGTTTTTGTCATTCTTTTATTCTTTCTTGGTGCAACTGGATGTTATACTTCCTTGTATCTATATCAAGGCGGATGCAGTGAAGGATGTTGAAAGAACAGTGATATATTTCAATTTTAACATAATATTTAATATCTTATTTAAGGATTTTATTATTAATTGTGGACTAAATGATATTTATTATGATTAAATTGAATTACAAAACTATTGTGTAAAGATAAAACTTAAAAAGATATATTTCTTATGATATTGTGATTACTTTTCAAAATTTGAATTTTGAATAAAAATATTACTCCTTCCGGTCCTAATTATAAGATAAAGTTGACTTTTTTTTGAGAAATTAAGGAAGCCAATTAAATTACTTTAGAAAAGTTGACTATTGTGATTACTTTTTTGGTTTCAGGCTTTGCATGTGTAACAAAATTTCCAACTTCAACTTCTTTTTTGTCTGAGCAGGCATGGCAGTGCTCTCCTGGCAAGGACATAGCATGGAATCTCCTGTCATTATTGACAGCATTTGGAATACTTTGTCTGGAGATAAGCATGATGGGTTTTCTTCTCAAGGATAATTATATGAATGGGATTGAAACTCTGGCGCACACTTCCCTTGTATCTGGAGTTATTGTCATTTTGGATACTCTTCTTAAGGTGAAACCTGTTTTCATTTGCGATATTTGATGCACATGCATGCACTACTACACTTTCCCACCTGTCCTGTAAGGTCTTAATGTGCCATGATTTTTCAGTCCACACTGATGCATGTAAACTTTTTGCTACTTCATATATCATGCAGCTACTTAATGTATATAGTCATCCCTTATAGCAAACACCCCCCCCCCAAAAACAAACTCACACACAAAAAAAAATGAAAAAAAGAATCTGATATAACTTTGGTCATGCCACATGCCTGACATATAAATAAAAGCACATTTTTTACGTGCTAAAATCTGAGTCATGTTCTGTTCTCTTAAAACTTGAAACAAGCGGTATGCTGGAAGCTTCATTTTAATTTTTCAATTCACTTGGAAAGAGATTTCTGAATCATTACAAAGTATCAACTTGAATGTGAGTATGGGGAATACAAAGTATCAACCAAGAATTAAATGCCAATTTGTCTTTTTCCATACTTTCTCCCATGCTTTGGCAGGTGGTTCAACCTTAAACCCTTTCTTTCAGTGATTTTGTTGTTGTTGTGCTGTGAAAAAAAAAAGGGAGGATGTCCTGCTTCATATGTGTATGCTTCTTGTCTATATATTCTTAGTGTCAGATACATGTTTATGGTTTGACTGATCACATTCGATAGGATGTTATCAGACCATATACCTATACAATCTTTTTAACCAAAAGGATTTGTAATACTTTCATTTTTCCTTTCTATTTGGTTGAAGGCTATTGTGCTATCCCTTTAGTTTTTTTGCACATTTTTTGCTACACATTTATTAATTTTATTCTATATCTAAGTAAAGCTGGGGTCACTATCTTTATCAACCTCAACACATTTCTGTAATCCCCAGAACCCATGTTTGATTGTATAAAGTTTGTTTAGTTATCATATTAACCTAAAGCGAAATGTGAGAGATTCTACACATGAAGTTTTCACACATGGGCAATTATATGTTGCCCTATCTAGAGTGAAAAGCATGGATGGGTTGAAGATCTATGTTGCAAATGATGGCAATCAAGAAAGGAGGACAACTACAAATGTTGTCTACAAGGAAATATTTAGTAACTTGGGTAATTAACATTTCCGATTTGTTGTTACTAATTCCAGGGTGATTGATGGTCCCTGTTTCATTGCAATTATGTTTTTAGAAACTTGTGAACTCGAAGCAGAAGTTGTTTGTTTCATTGTTTTCGAATGTTTGCATGTAATTTGTTCCTGTGGCTTCATTGTTGTTCTTTATGATGTCAATGTTAATGTCAGTGCAATCGTTGTTGTTGTGAATGTGAAATGTGTGTGAAATTAAGTGCTCCCCGCGCAACGCGCGGGGGAGTATGTGCTAGTTATCTTTTAAAATTCTCACATTGCAGAATATTCAAATCTTAACTTATGAATAGTTTCCACGGGAGAAGAAACAGATATAAGGAGGTAGAACTTAGAATTAAAACTCATCTGATTTCCCTTCTAATCAATCAAACCAATTGTATAACACTTATCTTATTTTCTTTGCAATCTTCCAATTGAATTTGAGAAAACTTTATCATGATGCACTCACAATATTAGCCAGAAATATCTCTTAAGATTGTTGACAAAATATACAAAGAAACAATAAAATACTTGGTTCAAGTCACGTTATAGGATTAAATGAACTCTTGATGTAAAGATACAGGGCGACAGAACTGATGAAAGATAAAGTAACTCAGTAAGAGATTACTGAGACTTCTATTTCTTTACTATAAATGATGTCACAATTGTAGTATTTATAGATAATAAATCAATGTCTTGAAGTAGTGCTTCTTGAACATCACGCCTCTTTAATTAAAAAGTTATAATTATCTATTAATTTCATGATCCATGTTGATTCACGAACCAACACAAATTCCTTAATTTATATGATTATGACTTTTCAAAACTCATCTCTTTATTTAAACATATTTCATAATATCGGAGAGACTATTTCATTGACACACTCATTTGTAATATTTACAACACCAACTTGGGTCATTAATCGCAGCCCCAGATATGATATGATCATCCTCAAGCCAAGAACATATGTTATCATGACTTCATTGACAGGATCGATTGAGCTTGACAGACATCTAAACTAACGGCGAACTGATTGCAGAGGAAGTGGTGTTCAATGGTGGTCGTGCTTTTGCCAACAGAGTAACATGATAATGCGGCTCTTTAAGAATGTATACAGAATCTGGGCTTTGTATTCCTTATTGGCAGCCATGAACAGCCTTTTCTTCAAGCTTGAACATGCTGACGTGTGGGACAAGGAAGCAATCTTGGTAGGTGAAGAAATTGTCAAACCAAATGGAGGCTTTTGAGCTATCGGTGTGAAGTGTGAGGATCAAATTATTTTTGCACTGCTCGTTGAATTTGCCCAGGCCATGACATCATCATTCATATATAGAGTTTTTAATTTTCTACAAAACATAGGATTTTGTCCTTAGAATTGCCATCAGCTTAGGTATAATTTTTTCATTGATGGATTATTTTTTGCAAATACTACTATAATCAAGTTTGGTTGATGTTTTTGAAGATGACATGCTATTGATGTCGCAAGGATATGTCACTAATATGGCAATAAATTTAGGAACAATAGGAATTTTAACTAAAGTTGACCACAACCATCGCAATAAAAAGAAAGACCTTCTATCAAGTAAGAATTAAGTAATAGTAGTGACAATATGGTATTTCAAATTTGGTACTAGTAATATTGGAAATTTTTTTGAAATCCTTTGTTTATGTGCATCAAAAGAGAAGCATGAGAAAAGAAGTATTTTTCATTTTATTTGATTTATCAGCGGCCTTTTTTAGCATTAAGAACTTTTTTATGTTACAAAGAAAATTTTATAACAATCTTTAAATTACGAAACAATATGACAATAGAATTTTCATCAAAAAAATTTTGTTTCTTTTAGTCATGAAAAATTTAAAAAAGTTTCCTAACGTGGATTTTTTATTCACAAAATTTAAATTAAAAACTTTGGTTCATCCACCTACAATTATTATATATATTGAGAAGAAAATTAAATTATATCAAAAAAATTACAGAAAATTATATTTTTGGAATAAAACCCAGACATGTTTTTTGATGTGCTGGTGTGGAATCTAAAATCTAAAATGAAATAAATTGCTTGTAAATTATGATTAACACTCCTTGTTATACATTTTCTCTTTTATATTAACGATGGATCAACGAATAAGGCCCAGCCAGAAGGGCTGATAAATAACGGCAGAACCAAACATTGAAGCCCACTTATTTCTCGTTGTGTCATTATTTCCGACAAGAGTTTTTAATAATTAAATTTAATTTGAGTATAAACTGATAAACATGATAATTAATTAATTACGAATAATATAAGATTAAGTTACATTACTCATGATTTATAAATAATATAATTTATTTTATAAATTTTAAATTATATATTAAATATATTGATTTGATTATGTAAGTCAATTAGTTGCTAAGCTAGCGGGGCAGATTACACACACGCATATATTCTTTATTTTCCAAAATTTATTTTTTTGTGAAGTATGAGACAACTTATTTTACTGTCCAATAATTTTTATTTGCTCTTATATCATGCATAGTGATTAGGGAAAATTTTGTATAAATCCAATTGAAATGTCAAAATTCAAATTCAGGCCCACACTTTTAACAAATTATTGATGAGAACAAGAGGCCTAATTAAGAATATTTGAATGTTATTAAAAGTCAAAAACACCCTCTTATAATTAAAAAAGAAAATTGAATGTAGATGTAGCCTATTTTTTATTATTTCAACAGGATTTATTTAAGATTTTCTCTTTATTTTTAGTTAGGTCGTTCGTTTTATGTCCTATATGATGGCAACAAATATTTTTATCCAGCAAAGATATTATAAGAATATATCTATAAGTACAATATTTTTTTTAAAAAAATGTACTATTCGTCAATATAAAATTATTCAAATTTGTTTATATCATGTATATTCGCAACAAATATTTTTGTCCAACCAAGATATTATATAAATATAAAAATATAATGGGGGGATTATTTTTCTATTTCATCAAAAACCTTCACAGGTGGCGGTTGGGAATTTCACTTGTTCCATTTCTCTAACGTTGATCCTATGTACAAGACAAAAAAATATGTGTCCTTTCTTCTAAAGGGAAATTAATGAACATTAATGTGCCTATTCCATTTTTGAATCACATTAAATCATGGAGTAAATTTTGTTGATGAATTATTTGATAGAGGTGACTTAAGAGAGAAGAGATTACTTTAATAGGGTAATGTGGTCATTTAACAATATTAAAAAATCCCTAATTAGGTCTCTCGGCCTGATCAAGAATTTGTTAAAACTTGAGGCCTAAATTTAAATTTTGGTATTTTAGCTAGATTTATTTAGGATTCTTCCTCATGATTAGGTCGATTTTATATTGAGAAATAAATTTGAGTGTTTAACATACAAAACCATGGGGAAAAAATAAATAACAAAAAATATTAAATAATACCCATAATCATAAAGCTTGTTTGAGAAAAATAGTATAAGTCTGGCCAAAGAAAAAAGAAAAATAGTATAAGAAAATAAAAGGGAATAATCAAGGAAAAGAAAGGCTAAAAGCGTTATCTTTTACTCCAACAACCAGGCCACGGCAGCGAAGTTTTGTTTACTTGCACAGGAGGGAACCCAAATCCTTCAGAAAAGAATAAAATTATATATTAAACAGTCACCGGGTTCCCTTGAAACATCCATAAAAAATCCCTCTTTTTATAATCTAATCCTCTCTCACTATTTCCCATAGACTCTCAAAAGTTCTCTCTCTATCTGATCGCTTATATCGCGATCTATTCTTCCTTCTTTTCTCTGATTTTTACCAAGCTCATCCTTTCGTGTCCGGTATGTTTTATTTAGTTTTTGAAGCTTTCACGCGATGTTCTCTGCTCTGTTTCTTCTTCTTTACCTCTCTTTTGCGGTTTTATTTTTCAAGTTTTTTGGGGATTTTGATGTACCGTCGTGTTTGGAATTTGCAGTGATCAATCGCTGTGCGAATTTCATCATGGCGAAAAGCTCCTTCAAGCTTGATCATCCATTGGGTAAGTGCTGGTTTTGTTCTTTCTTTTTAATTTGGTTGCGGAAGTTTAAAGCTTTCATGTTGGTCCTGTAGAATTTTCCTGGAAAGGAATTCAACTAAATTATTGGAATCGATCCATTTAAATTTCATTTTTTAATTAGAGAAGTTGAACTGACATGTTTGTGATTTCAATTATGTTAATTTCTTTGAATCCCATCACTGCCTTTTGTTTTGCGGACGAAGATCAAGCAATCGGTGCTAGGTTTGATTGGAGTTATTTCTGGGCAGACTTTTGGTCCAGGCTTAAAGGCCATATGCTTTTTTTTTGGGGCAATATTTTACTTTTAAATTTCTTGTTTCGGTATCATTGAATTAAACTTTTTGGTCTCTTTCATGTCAGAGAGAAGACAGGCTGAAGCTTCTCGCATCAGAGAGAAGTATCCTGATAGAATACCTGTAAGATTATAGTCAGTATATATTGTGTTCTCGTTTGTTTTTTTCTTGGGGCACAATTGTTTGATTTGGGACTGCTGTGCAGGTGATTGTGGAGAAAGCTGAAAGAAGTGACATTCCGGACATTGATAAGAAGAAGTTAGAGCTTTTGTGTTACTTATACCATTGTGTTTCTCTAATTCAATTTTACATCTAAGAATATTGCTTTACTTTCTTAGGACATACATTATTTTGCTTGAATCTGCTTGTTACGTTCCTTGGAAATTCGTATATTTCTGTTTTTACTGCTTTATTGCCTTGACCTGTGAAAATATTTGGACGGTGCTACATCATTCAAGAAAGCACTCACGTGGTACTGATGATTTATAGGATGTTGGTACTGACCAATGCTGCTGGTTGTGATGATATATGGTGATAATGGACTCTGATTTTGCTTAACTGTTGTGTTCATATTATAGTGCCTGATGTCTGTGGACTGTGGCTAAATTCGGATTGTGTCAGGACCCACTACTATGTATAACTAGCTAATAGCAAGAATGTAACCAGAAATGGACAGCGATAAAGATGGCACAAATGGGGGTTAGATATTTCTATTACTGAATAACTAAATCATATTGTAAGAGAAACAGCTGGCTCAAGCCTAACCCCTGAGGCCCTGACCCTTTTACGCCCCAGATACATAAATCACAATCAAAATAAAAACTATCCCAATCTTCACTATACGTCCAAAAGACTGAACTCATTTCACCCCTTCACAGAAAGGATGGTCTTATACCCAAAAAGTAGTCATCTCCCTTGTTAACACTGCCCAAACCTCTAGCTACACAGACCCTGAAAACCTCGGTATAAATCTCTAGACCACTGGTTTTGGTCCTCTTTAAATCACTTCCCATCCTAGATTGTCTGCCATAGGTCTGAGGAAATGATTACCAAATCTTTTGGGAATCACCTGCTCTATCGGATTGTCCTCAAGTTGGATCCACACCATATGATAACATGAATGGAATGTTTTCTTTATATGACTGAATCACTTTATCTTTTCATCCAAATTTGTATGTTCACCTGACATAAAATAAAGGGTTGGAATCAGTGCAAAATCTGATTTTTGGTAATTCATTCTCTGAAGAGTTCATGTTGCATGCTGGAGAGGAATGGCTTTTCTAATTTTTCCGATACCTTTTGAAGCTCCTTTTTTAAAAATTTTTGGACATCTAGCTGAATGTATGTTCTCACCCTGAATGGACTCACTACATGTGTCACCCCTTCTTATTATTAGACTATGCAAAGAGTTAACTAAAGATATATAACGCCATTAATGAATCCGACCAAATGGCTTAAGCTATTTTGGTTTGCAAGGAACAAGCCTAAAGCATAATTAATTTCTTAAATCTAACACACCTGCTTTGACTTTTGATGAATGTAGATACCTTGTACCAGCTGATTTGACAGTTGGTCAGTTTGTTTATGTGGTCCGTAAAAGGATTAAGCTCAGTGCAGAGAAGGCCATCTTTGTTTTCGTCAATAACACTCTACCTCCAACTGGTAAGTGCCCATGGCTGATTAATGCCTTACTTTCCCTTTTTTTTTCCTTCCGTTTTTGCACATTTTATGGCAGTGTCTGTGAACTGAATCTGCTGATTCTGATGGTGTTGTAGCTTCCTTAATGTCTGCTATTTATGAAGAAAATAAGGATGAGGATGGCTTCCTTTACATGACTTACAGTGGAGAAAACACCTTTGGGTCCCAGTAGACAAAAATTATATTTTGGTATGTGGGCTCTGTAAATAACATGATCAAGTGTAAATTCTCTGCTGTGCTGATCAATGCATGCCTTGATTATAAGTTATGGTTTAAGTAATTTTACTGCCCTAGACTTTGGCTATGCCCATTATCTTTTAACTTGAATTGAATCCAGTGGATTAATATAGTATTATCTTATAATTCCGCAGATTTATTCTTTTTGGCCTTTTTTATCAGTCATCTGAAGGTTTTTTTTTTCAACTTCATAGTTCTCCTTATATTTATATATGTTATCCTCATTTACGAAAATGATAGGCGAAGAATTAGATTTAATTCACAAAAGATTTCTCGAAAGTATAAGCAAAATTATGTTAGTAACACGAGATTGTGATTAACAACACTAGGCCTGTGGTTTCTTGAAGAACTTCGTCTCACAGTTTGATGAAATCAAGCAAGTTGTTGGAGTTATTTTGCTTAGCTTACACTAAGCATCTCTTAAACAAGAAGTTGTGAGTATGACCTTCTATAGGTATGATGGATGCATGAGTGCCTTCTGTTGGGTGGAAGGTGAAAAAAGAAAAGAAAATGAAAGCAAGCAAATTAATTGTGCACATTAAATAGTCCCTCCAATCTTACATATTACGTGTTTATACATTTTTCATACAGATTAAGAAAAATTGTTAAATCGCTTTATTTGTTCAAAAGCATCCCAATATTTCAATAATACTTTTATTTATTAACATGAGACCTCAAAATATTTTCTCGAGTTACAAGAAAGATAAAGCATCAGTTAACATTTAGACGGGACATCTTATAATTAGAACCATTTATGTTTTTCGATCGTCTCGTCTAATATTTGCATAAAGACAGACAAACACAAGACATACACATATATGTTTATATAAATATCTCTTTCCAGTCGCCCTTAGATATAATATGCAGAGTTACTTCTGGTTTTCGTGGTTGAATCAAAGGTAGCTGCAATTATGAAAAGTTGTTTGTTCCATTATTCTTTGTATGGTCATCAATAATAATGCAGTAGTGTTATACATAATTGTTTTTTCACCCGCAAGCAACGGTTTTTGGCCCCTTCAATCATTCAGATCACCTTGTGACTTTACATATTGAGGAATAAGAAAAAATGAAAATGGCAGTCAATTTAAATTTTCCCCTTAAAAGTAAATGCTTGTTTGGTATGCAGTTGAGAAGCTCCCAACTGACTTCTAGATAGTTAAGAGCCAGTTGAAGCCCCAAAAAAAATGCATGTTTAGTATGGTTTTAAGGGTAATTGAAGGCTTGAAGCAATTTTTTTTTTTTTTACTTCTCCCTTCAAGCTATTGACTTTTTCTTTAATTTGAATATTTTGAAACTGATTTTTTCAAGGGTCAAGGTGCAATTTTTCCCTACAAGTAATCACTCAAGAGCACTAATTTTTGGAGGTTTTTCGATGAGCAATTTTGCTCTGGAAGTGTTTAAATGGAACAAATTCGTCCTAATCGTTAAAAAATTTGACGTTGATTGTTAACATTTTTAACAATAATAGGCAAAATTGCTATTTGTTAGTTACTTGCAAGGTAAAATTGCTCCTCAAAAAGCTTTTAAATACTCAATACACCTAAGTGGTTACTTACAAGGCAAAATTACACTTTGATCCTTTTTTCAATATATCATTCAAATAAGTTTATGTCAAACTAATTTTTTTAATAAAAGTCTATATTCAAATATAAGTCATATTATACAAATAACGTCCACACAAATTAACGCCCACACCAACTTGAGATAAAAGTCAATTTTACAAACACTAAAGCAAACAAGCCCAAAAGAGTGAAATGGTTCAATTTAGATTGATTCTGATGAGAATCATCTTTCTATTTATTATGTATTTTAATTAAGACAACATGTTCAATATGATAGTGGAACAAGTTGGGTTTATGGCACAGAATTAGAAACGCACATGATAGTGTTTCTAAAAAGAATAGCATAATGATTATTAACCAAAAAAAAACTCATTGCTTGGGTGTACTTTTTCTCTTGCACTGGTTTTTGATCCACTTGACACCACCTTTAATCTTTTGTATTGGAGCAAAACCAGCCTTAGCATCTGAATTCTTGTTCTTCTTGTCTGTGTCATTTTGGGATCTTGTGTCTTGTTTGTCCATGGCTCCTATGCCTCCAGCACCCCATTGATCTGCCCAACTTGGTGCTTCGCTCTCCATTTCTTTGTTATGCTTCACATGTTTAGGTTTTTACAGAAACAAAATTTATAGCATCAGTTTCATATACACTTGAATTAATAGATCTTTCAATCGAAGATGAGATTCTTGTAAACTATATTCCATAAACTTGTACAGGTTTAGGTAGCAACAGAATGAAGTTTTGATTATTATCAATTTCATTCTTGAAGAGATCTGATCTCTCATTGGAGAATGAAATTGTTATAGATATGCAAAAACCCATCTCGTAAAACTTAAAAAAGATTCCAAATTTACAGTTTAGGCAATAGAGAATGAAATAATACTTCAAAATATTCCAAACCCATCTCAGCAAACTTGAAAAAAACTTCAAATTTAGAAAGTTTAGTGGTGACAGAGAGAGCTTGAGATGATTATCAGACTTATACACAGATAGATCGTTTCAATGGAAAATGGAAATACTAATAATATTGAAATCCCATGTGGTAAAACTTGAAAAGATCTCAAATTTACAAATACAAATATTGACCAAACCAATGAGATTTGACAGAGGAACCAAAAAGAGTACCTTGGATTGAGCAAGAGTTGAGAAGAAGCTTTGAGGAAGTAGTCAAGAGGAACAAGAACAGAACAAAACAGAACAGAGAGATGAATCAACTTGGAACCTAAATAGAGAGAGAGAGAGAGAGAGAGAGAGATGTTAGATGAGTTAGATGACCTGTTTCATTGCTGTTTTTTCGTTTTATTTTATTTTATTTTTTCAAAACTAGGTGTTGTGATATGCCTTGTGATTAAGCAAAGTCAGAGAGTGATGGAGGCATCTTTCATTATTAAAAAAGGGGTCTCTGTTCTGAAGCTTATCCCATTAACATAGGCATAGATGCTTTGGCCAGCCTTCTGGGTTAACTGTCACACTCACACCGCACTTTAGTGGAAACTTGATTCCCTTCGCCTTTGATTTGGTATGCATCTGAAACACCTTTATCAGCATATTCAGATTCAGATTAGATTCTCTTAGTTTCTTGTTTCTTCCCATTAAAAATAAGGGTTAAGGTGTAAAAATACCCATGAACTTTTTTCAAAAGTGCATCCAACACCATAAATTTTTTTTAGGTGCAAAAATATCCATGAACTTCTCAAAATGGGGCAAAAATGTCAAACCGTTAATTGGTAAAAACGTCCGCTTTGTGGGACCCATAATTTTATTTTTTAAGGTGCAAAAATACCCATGAATTTTTCTAAAAAGTGCACCAAATACCATAAACTTTTGAAAAGTTCATGGGTATTTTTGCACTTAGAAAAAATTTTATGGTGTTGGATGCACTTTTTAGAAAAGTTCATGGGTATTTTTGCACCTCAAAAAATAAAATTGTGGGTCCCACAAAACGGACGTTTGTACCAATTAACGGTTTGACATTTTTGCCCCATTTTGAGAAGTTCATGGATATTTTTGCACCTAAAAAAAGTTTATGGTGTTGGATGCACTTTTGAGAAAAGTTCATGGGTATTTTGGCACCTTAACCCTAAAAACAATATATTACTTGCCTATTATATTAGCGATAAAAACTGTTTTTTTAACGTAATTTACTGTATACGAGGGAAATTTGTAAGAGAAATTTTGTCTCGACTTACGTAAACATGCTTTTCCACCACTTTCTTAAAGAGACCCTCCAGCTCACTCCATTGTGAATGTAGATACTAGATTCTAGGTGAGCTAGTTATTTGTGTCACATTTGTGCTGGTTTGTGTTCTAAAATACCTCATTTAAATTAATACTTTTATTGATAAAAACCCGCTCTAATATATGTAAGTTTGAAAGAAAATTTATAGATTTAAGAAATAAAGTAGATTAAATTCAGAAAAGAAATACTCATCCTACGCCACCTTAGGAAAAGGAACACACAAACTGGTCTATTAAATGGGCAGTGAGGTGTTATTGAATCATGAGATTATTGATTGTTGATAATAGATTTAAAAAAATTGTTTCAATTAGGACACTTTTTACATTTAAAAAAAATGAAAATTATTTTCACTTTTTTCTCCTTTACCTATCGTATTTGCTTTTCTTTATTATTCCACGTATAATTACTAATATATAGTTCTTGTAATGATACATTAGATAATGATTAGTATTTATTTCATACCAATCAATCTAAATTATTGTTAGTGACTAGCTTGTGACTGAAAGGTACTAAAAGGAGCATATAAATAAAAACAAAATACTTCTCTGTGATGAAATACATAATGATTTAGATGTTTTTAAAAATGGTATTGATTTTTCTAACATTTAAACCTTACTAAAATATGCCCAAAAAAAGTTAAGGCCTAACGGGCATGATTAATATAGATAAGTAAAATTTACTAATCAAGTATTAGTCATTCAATAATGAATAGTATTATATATATGTATCTCATTTTAGAATTGATCAATTTCTTAAAAATAAATTTAAAAAAATGTGCAATGCACTCGAAATTTGTAGCTTGACAAGACCTAAAGATCATGGTGAGATTTTTAAAATGAATTATTTCCAATAATGTCGGCATTATGTGGGACCACTTCTAATAATGCAGGGTCACTTGGTAATAAAGGAAACAAGAGTGTCACACACTTGCTCTTGACGATGTCCTCCATAGTTCTCATCATATTCCAAATTAAACTAGCGATAGCAAAATATGAATCCGTCAAAATTGTTTTTACTTATTTATTATTTATTTAAATTTTTTATAATAGAAGAGATATTTATTGTCCTTAAAAATGGTCATAGAGATATGTTGACATTATTATAATGCGGAGGGTTAATATAACTTTTGGTCCCTGAAGTTTGATCTAATTTTGGTTTTGGTCCCTCAAGTTTGAAATCGGTGGTTTTGGTCCCTGAAGTTTCACCCAATTTTGGTTTTAGTCCTTCAAGTTTGAAATAGGTGGTTTTGGTCCATGAAGTTTCACCCAATTTTGGTTTTAGTCCCTTAAGTTTGAAAATGACTTGGTTTTTTTTCTGGGTCTGATCGGGTTTCAAAAACGGGTCGCCAAGTCCTTTTCAAACTTGAGGGACTAAAACCAAAATTGGATGAAACTTCAGGGACTAAAACCACCGATTTCAAACTTGAGGGACTAAAACCAAAATTGGGTGAAACTTCAGGGACCTAAACCACCGATTTCAAATTTGAGGGATCAAAACCAAAATTGGATCAAACTTCAGGGACCAAAAGTTATATTAACCCTAATGCAAAACACAAAAGTTTATGAAAACGTGAAGTGAAAGATGTATGTTGGTGAATAATGAAGAGTGCTTTAATGGATTGGGGAAATTGAAGATGTGGTCTAAGATTGCGAAGCAAAAATAACGTTTGAAAAGAAAAAGAGAAAAAGGAATAAAGATTGGAGTGGGAATGACTTTAATGCTAATGAAGAAGGTGAGACAGACACAAAGGTTGAGGTCAAATGAAGATTCATTCAAATGTTGTACCACAAGGAAACACTCATATTAAAGCTCACTCTTTGGGCGCTATTTTCAGTCAAATGAATCCCTTGCTTTCTCCTCCAACCACTAAATCACACTTACAATTAGAATT
Organism: Inga laurina; assembly: GCA_963855925.1. Taxonomy (NCBI): domain Eukaryota; kingdom Viridiplantae; phylum Streptophyta; class Magnoliopsida; order Fabales; family Fabaceae; genus Inga; species Inga laurina. The sequence continues at coordinate 79,247,075 of OY979701.1, read as the reverse complement.
CTTGTTCCACTTCTGGATCCATAAGTTGAGTCAAATGCAAGACTTTTTTTTAAAAAATTTTTTGAGAAATATGCCAATAAAATTAATTGCCAACATCAAATCTCTAATAAGATTATATATAAATAAATTATAAAAATGTCATTTTAATTATCTATTATAAAATTAATTTAAGTCTTCTCTACATTTTATTGAAAAATTGTTTAAAATATTTATGTGCTTGTAGTTACCCAAATTTTTATTTGCTTTTAAGCTTTACACATAGATTTCTGTGTGATGCCTAGTGGGCACTTGTGGATTCGATGACGACAATATTTTGAGCCGCCATTATATTTTGACTTTTGAAGGCTTGAATAAACTGCTAGATACGTAACTTGATAATTCTGGTACTTTGTTTTACGTTTTAAAATCATTTCTTGTCTTTTGATTGGCTCCTGAAAGCTCGTTCTTCAACAAGAACCACAACATAACAGAGTGCTTGCATTTCCACATTTGCTGCTGGATTCTTTAATATCACTCTTCGTATCTGGACTCTGGTATGTACTATGAAGTAATGCAAAATGCAAACAAAACGACTAAAGATATGGGAAAATAATACCAAAATTTGTGAGACAAGATCCTAGTTCATCTACTCTAAAAGGGCAAGTAATAACCAAGCATGCAAATTTAACATGGAATTTGAAGGGTACTATTGTTCTTAATTTAATTCAAGTACTACTTTTACATGAATACTTATCTATCTAGAGCATCACCTATCAACAATTTAACCACTAAATAGGAACAGAAAACAAAAATCGCTGCAAAAAGACTGGGATGCTTGGCCATATATAATCAAGATTCTCCCTTTCCTCTTTCTTTCTGCAGCTCCAAATACAGAAATAATGAACAATATAAAATCTGAACGAGATACTTTCTGAACCAACTGTATGAACAATATATGAATATGTAAAGAACGGATGAGTACACTAACTCAATTGCTGCGAAATTTCTCTCCTATAAACATCATATTCTTCTACCATTCAGATGATTCAAAAAAAAATTAGATGGGGTATATCTACATTGTTGTGGGGGCATCAGGGCAACCATTCAACCAACACCTGTGAAAATCACGTACCCCACAATATAATACGCCATCTTGTCTCCTCTCTTAACCACACTTCTTCCAAGTCAGATTTGATTCCCTTTTGCTATGATTCAACATCTCTACTTGGACTTCCTCACAGATTTAGATTTCTTCAGTTTCTGTGATTTGTCATCCACACTACTGGACCATGTATATCCAGCAGGAATAGCAAAAGGATCAGAGTCCAATGCCACCGAAGAAGTGCTTCTTTGCTGATGTTTATGCTGGCTATTATTTCGTCTCAGCCATGTGGATGCTACAGACGAAGAAGAAGATGATGAAGACGATGATATGAAGGAATAGTTACTCGAGGTTTCTGGTTTATGATTTTGTTCATCTCTCCCAGCATTGAGTAAATGTCTGGGACTTGAGAAAGGAGTGTAAAATTGCTCTAGGGGTTGAAGCTCAACGAACTTGGTGAATGTGATTACAACTCTCACTGTAGGCACCACGGGAATAGCCAGCTGCGTAGCCCAAAAACAAATATCAAACGAAGAAGCCATCAAAATCGCATCAATGATAAATAATCCACCTTTTTTTTTTTTTTTGGCAAAACCGACATTCATAAATTCAATCAATTCAATTTGCCTATTTGCACATGAGAGTATTAATATCTGTAACTGTTTGTCAAAATGCGAGGCAATCAATGTTCAGCTACACGACATGGCCGTGGCCCGTGGACATGGTTCATACTTCATACCCAAAACCATTGGATTTGGACCTACCTTCTTCTTCGAGGTGGTACGGTCCTAGTGCCAGGTCAACTTTAGGTGGGACCCGTGACATTGTCCGAGGAACAAGGCACCTAGGATGGTTTGGGTCCCACGTCTAGTGAGTGACCTTTGATCCAGACCGTGCTGATCAGATAGGACCGTGCCATGGTCACATCACACTCGACTCAGCCTCTCCAGAAATCAGAGGGCTTTTCAGTCTCTTTGTCACGGAGCGCTATCCTAAAAAGTACCAAAAATAAAAAGAAAACCACCACCCTCCCCAAAAATCAAGATGACAAAAAAGGAGCATGATATGAGAAAAAACGTAACCAATAAGAACCTTGTCTTAAAAAAATATTGTTTGGGGATTAGTTGGGGGAAATTCTTTTTTTTTGGGGGGGGGGGGGGATCTAATTGCATTAAACTTGGCCACTTGACCAAAATAAATAGGTAGATTTTGCCAAGTAAAAACGTCTTTCCCTTAATGTTTCCATCTTAAAGATGCAAAACTTCAACTCCTTTTCAGTTTCGTCTGAAAACTTTATTCCAATCCGTAATTGGCTAATAGCCAACCTGGGGAATAAAAACGACAGCGTTTTACTTCACCCTCCTCCTGTGATGCCCTGCAAGTTCTTTTCAACTCTCAGGCCCCAATCTACACTCACTCACTCACATTTTTCCTATTCTATGGACTCGTATCATCCCTATTAGGACTATTCTCTTCTTAAAAGTTGCGACACAAACCCTAATTGGCAAATCATGAAAGTAAAGCACGCCCATCGAATTTCATTTAAAATGATGATGATAGGAAATATCAAAATAATAGTAAGTTAAAAGAAATAAAAAAATGTTCAATCGGAAAGCATGTTTATCATACGCCATTACGGTTGCCTTACCTTCACCGGAAATGTCCCTGGCGGAAACTTAGTGGTGAGTAGCTCTCTCATCCTCCGTACCGCTTTAACCTTGTTGGCTAAAATGTCGAGTAACGGCAAGAGCTCCTCAGTCTTCAACGGAAACTGATCCGTTAACCACACTGACGGTCGTAAGCTTCTCACAAACTCCTTTTCCTTAGTTTGTGGCGTCGCCGCCACTGTAACGTTTGAGGCAGACCTCCGCGGCGGCGGTGGGGCCGCCGCTATGGATGGTAGGTCTACACTTTTCCTTCCCATTGGAACCCACTCCCTCTCCTCTCGAACGAAGCTACTGTGTCTTCTCCTGTCAGGCATTGACAAACCAAAACTCGGATTCTCCGCCACGAGAAATCCGTCTTCGTCTTCATCTAGCTCTAGTGGGAGCACCTGCTCGCTCCCAGCCACGTCAGAATCTCCGGTGGCCACCTTTCGCGACCGGAAACTGAAAATCACGTTGTGGACTTCGTACACTTTGGCCTTCCACTCACCCACGCTTTCCGTTTTTTCTTGTCTTCTCCAATTTGTTCTGCCAACTAATTCGGCCCTCGTGACATCCATGCCAGGTCTGTAAACGCTGGTCTGAGAACAGAATCCGGCGGCGTCGGAATCGCTCATCTGAGCCCCCGCATTCTCGAAAGCATCGAAGATTTTGCGACAGTCGCGGTTAATAACCAGCAAGGAACCACAGGGAACATCATGCGCTTGATCACCATCACCAAGGAAGAGAAAGCTCTGATCAGCACGCTGAATCTTCAAACCATCGAATCCCGCCAACGATGTGTCAGCTCGTAAATTACCATCACGCTTCCAGATTTTGTAAGTATCAGACGGAGCAATCTTACCTACAAACGGAATCACAGAGCTCTCGAAGTGAAAAGAAATCTCCATATAGAAATCCCTCATACGGCGAAGCGCAGCAATCAAACGAGGCAGCCGGCGCCGCCACTTGGCCCAAGCGGAGCGGTGGTGGAGCCGGAGTAGGATGATAGCAATGTCGGAGTTCCGGCGACAGAGCGCCTCCTGCAAGGCATTCCAGCCAGCCGAATTCTGCAAGGAGACGTCAGCGCCGGCGGTGGCCAAAACGCGAGCGGCAAAGGCATCGTTGAGACGGACAGCGAGGTGGAGAGGGGTCTCTCTGTAGGGAACATCACGACGGTCGAGAACGGCAGAGATCTTGTCGGCTAGTTGCTCCTGAGCGAGGGAGTCGGACTCGGTACGGATGTGAGCGGGATCGGCGAGTCGAGGGAGAGAAGAGGTAATGCGAGAGAGGGTGGTGTGGTCGGCCAAAACGACGGCGTAGTGAACGGGACTGTGGGCGTAGTGTTCGGGTTTGATGGCCGGAAAGGACGCCGTGGAGGCGGACTTGGCCATGTCCGAGAGAGAAAGGTGACTGGTTTTGTGAAGCAGTGAGGCGGAAGGGGTTAAGGAAGAAGGAGGAGAGGGTAATTTGGTCTAAGGGAAGAGAGAGAAGGGAAGGGACATGGAGATGGAAATGAAGGAAGGAATGAGGGAGAGGCACGACTTTTTGTAAATGGGACTCCCTGTCCTAACGGCAAAGGCCGCTGCTTGCAGATGAGGAAGCAATTGTCGCGTCAGTTACCTTTATCGCAGGTCATTTATGTCATTTCATCTAAAGTGTAACTGTAGTGTTATTTTTTTATGTAGTTTTCCGTATGATTTATTTTCTATAACTGTAGGACAATTTATTTCTTGGACTCAAGATACATCGATGAAATAAGTTTATTTTCATTATATCAGTTAACTTTTTTGCTTATATTTTTTATTTTTCATCACATTGTTTGTTTCAATTTATTTTAAAAATAAGTATAATATAAATTATTTGTATAAAAATATACGTTAATTATTTGGAAATGTAAATAAATTAAAATATATAGATTTGGTTTTATAAAAAAAACATGCATAATAATTAAAACCTATACCAATGGGATCTGGTTCCCTATGAGGGGCTAGTTCCTTAAAAAATAGTGGATTGAAGTTTGAATCTGTGTCAATATTACAGTGCCATGTCCATGTTGGGGCAGAGATCCTCCTCCATATTACATCGCGGGTTTGAATCTGACATACTCTGAGATTTAAATCTTTTGTTAGAAGGGATACTTCCTAATGCCTTTTAGCGTCTCAAACATAATTAATTATCTTCAATAATATATATATATATATATATATATATATATAGTTCAATAATCTTGTATGATAAGGTGTACCTGGCATATAATGAAGAATGAGGATATTTGAAATCCAAACTCCTCCTAAATATAAATGATAGCTGATATGGGAGGCTAAGTGTTTGTTTGAAATAGCTTATTTTTAGGTAATAAATGTTTATAAATCGTGATTTACGGTATACGAGATAAATATATGAGAAAATTTTTATCTCGACTTGCGTAATAAGGACTTATTATTCAAAAATAAATTATCAAACACAGGGTAAGCTAACAACCAGGCTCCATTTTATGGACGCTCATATTTTTTTAATTTTTCTATTTGTGCGTATCATCCTTTTAATTGTGCAGAGGCCACGCTCATATTTCTGGATTTCTGGTTTTAGTTAATGAAGATAGGGCTAGGATGTTTTTTTATGGGCACCAAGATAGGGTTAGGTTTACATTAAATGGCTCATCCTTTTTTTCAACAAGCCGGAATCAATATATTGGCATGCATCCACTATTCCTTTCTCCATAGGCCTGTCTTCAATTTTTAGGCAAATGTCCAATTCCAACATAATTATTTTTACGCACATAAATGAAAGCGAAGCTACCCACTAGGTGGGATAGAATTTGTTGTATATGAGGATGAAGCTGCCGTAATATTTTTTTGGTCTTTAATATAAGATATATTTATCTAATTTAATTAGATTAAGAAAGTTAGTTAATGTAATATATATTTTCTAAAATACTCTAGTAATATCCATTAATTCATTTATTCCTTCTCCTCTTTGATCGTTGTTGAGGAAACATCAGTAGAGATAAATTTAAAAAAAACTGACAAATATGAAAAATATATATTATATTTAAAAAAAATACCAGCTCTTCAAATATATTTTATATTAAAGACATGGGGAGTATTATTTACTTATTGTAGTCTTGAAATGGAGGGGACAAATGAAATGTAGGGACTGATTTGTTATTTTTTTGAGGGGGCTGATTAAAAGAAAAGAGGGTTGCTAATTAATGTGATATTATGATATAATCAGCCTTGGTGAGGAAATAAGGGTGGAGATATGGTCAAAAGTGAAAAAAAGAAGAATGTTGTTTGGTCCAATGCAGATTTTGAGAGAGCAGAGCCGAGAAGCGATGACGCTTTTTATTTCTATTTTTTATTTTTATTTTTTTTATATGAGAATAATAACAGAATGGAGTGAAGGAGTTTAGTAATAACTAAGGGTCTGTTTAAGTCGGAGTTTAAAAAACATATTCATATAAATGGAGATAAAATCTCTCTCATATATTTATCTCATATATTATAAATCATATTATAAAAGTCACTTCTAACATTAACCCAAACATACATACGTTAGTAAGAAGAAGAGGATAATAAGTAAGCGGGATCTGCAAAACTGGGACCCTCTTATATCCAACAGTGTTACCATTTTCACAAACATATTATATAACCTTGTCGCTACCTGCCGCCACCCCTTTTCTACGTCTCCCTTTTAACACATTCTCTACACCTTCATATTTATACTTGTTCGTTTAATTTCCCTACGCACCGAAAGATTATTGAGAAAATTTGCATTGTCGTCCCAAACTAAAAAAAATACTACTAAAAAATCTAATGAAATCTCCAATTTGCAAGCAAGTTCAATAAAAATTTTGGGTAATATAATTAAAATATAAAAAAACCTAAATACCCTTAATATCAGTTGCTTCACCTATCAATAAAGGTATATGAACTTGTCAATGACCGCCTTTATATCTATTAATAGATGCCCATAGATTTATCAATGGAAAAAACCATTGACAAGTCCATTGGTGGCACTTGATAGGTAAGGCAACTGACACTAAGGATATTTAAGTTTTTTGATATTTTGATTATATTACTCAAAAATCTTACGAATTTACCTGTGAATTGGAGATTTTAAAGAACCTTTTAGTAATTTTTTTTTTAACTTAGGACCTCAGTACAATTTTCACAAGAGTGTTTTCCTACAACGTCTCTGTAACAGTTCTTGCATGTTCTAACCTAACAATCCCCCGTGTGCTCTACATGTAATGAAAAAGAGGTAATTTCTCTATGCAAGAGTTGGATAATCTAATTATGATTGTGGGAATATATTTATAAAAAATTATATATATTTCTTCCTAAAAGATAAAAGGGAATTTAGTCTATGTAGTTTTGATTAAGTTGTAACTCAATCCTTACACTTTGATTCGGTGTTACTCAGTTCCTATTATAAAATGGTTAAAACTATAATGAGTGAATTAAAGTTTAAGAACTGAGTTACACCGAGTCATAATGTAGTGATTGAGTTACAATCCAATAAAAATTGTAGGAACCAAAAGATTAATTTTTTCAAAATAAAATATAGGGAAAATCCCTTATGAGGCCTAAAAAAGTGAATGCAATTAGTAAAAAAAAAATCCTTAACAAGTGAGTAGTATTTAATAATAAGTTGTAAGAGCATGCTTGAGAAAATGGTAGAAAAACATGTTCACGTAAGTCGAAATAAAATTCTTCTCACAAATTTACCCCATATACTATAAACCATATTAGAAAAGCAACTACTGCCGTTAATCCAAATAGACATGTAGTGGCATAAGAAATGACAACAAATTTGTATGGTTCACATATTATAAAACTTTTCAATTAGTACATTTATTCAGTATGATATCATACTAATATTTCTTAAAATGTAAGATATATTTATTTTGGTGGAACCCATCATAAGAATCGGCTTACATATTATGGGTGTGTTTGTTTAAACGTTTCAGAGCCCAATCGGTCGATTGAGAGGGCATATCGGGTGTGCACAGTGACGACATCATTTTCTAATGTTTGGTTGGGCTATTGATGTTCAGAAAAGAAGTCCCGATGTGATAAACTCGGAATTGGAGCTTAAAAATGCTTATGAATGAGCCCTCGAGCTATGGTTTCTGTTTTGAGGATTTTTAGGGATCAATAAGGTACTCAAAATCACTTCTAATCACAAAACTTCTTTTATCAAAAATGTTATAAATAATTTTCTCTTTCTTTAGATAGTAATCTTCTGCTAATTAGAGAATACTTTGGGATAAGAGTTTAGACAAATTTTGAGTTTTATCAATATATAACTGTAGAAATGTAGAGAATAATTAATAATTAATTTTAATCAGTTTAGATTTATTATTTAGTTGTTTTATGATTTTATAATCAATTTCTTTTATTCAACATTTTATTATCAATTTCTTTTACATAAATCGCCAATCCAAACACTCATAATTTTACTTATCTAACTTTTTTCCAATTTTAAGATTTCATAAGTCTAAGTAAAAATAAGTCATTTTCCAATCGTCAATCCTAGAGCTGTGAATCAGGGCCTGCCCTAAAGGGTTCAGGATTAGGAAAATTACAGTTTTTCAAAGCCCGGCCCGAGAGCATCAGGGCCGGGAAGTCCTTTTCACAATATTTAACTATTTTTCCTGCGTATTTTCCCCAGAGAGATATAATTAATAAATAACAATGATTAAAGTTCTAATTTAATACATAAATGTTGTCAACATTAAGGTTTAAATAACACGTCTCTTTCAACAAACAAACACAGTTACTAATGTATAATCAAAGGTAAAATCATGTCCATAAATAACTCACACAAAGGCCAAAATATAAGAAGGCAAGAAGCTCAATACTTTAACCTCTAAACAACATGAGTATAACGACTATCATTTTCACCTTCTTCGCCACTATCATCAATTTCAAGGACATTTGATTGTGTTTCACTTTGAGGAGTAGATTCAAGTAGTCAAATAATCACAACCTCCATAAAAAATCATACTCTATCAGGCAGAATAGTATATAATATGATTTTATTCTAAATAGGCAGAACAATATACTCAAAAATCACAATATGATTCAATTAGATAAAACAATATACTCAAAAATCATACTCTATACAATATGAGGATAAAGTGACATATAGATTTAATAAAGCAATTCAAAAATGTAACATGGTTCCTGTCTAAGCAAAAAAAATAAAAAATAAACGGGCTTAAAGGGCTGGCTCGAGGCCCTATAGGGCCGGCCCTTTCAGGCCCAACTTCCTTTTGAGACTACAATTTACAAACCCGACCATTAAAAGATCAGGGCCTAAAAGGACTGACCCGACGGACTCGACCCATTTTTCCGACTCTAGTCAATCCAAACACACTTTATATTCATAGCGCATTAGGGCGATCCGTTTTGAAAAAACACAATGTGTCCTCATACGTTGCATGAGGAGAGAATGCAGAAGATTGCTTTGTTTTGCTAAAAGGTTACTTGGGAGACGTCAAATAGGAATGGGACACGTGGATGGTTGGATGAATGCTCCGTTTTCCTAGTGTTCAAGTTTGCTTGCAATTTGCCTCAAAATGGGTGAAAACAGATCTAACTGGCATTACCGATAGGGAAAATACTTTATTCCCGGGCTATTCGGCTGGCCTACATTTGGATTCAACCGACCGGGTAACAAATTTACCTAATTTTCACCTTAATATAATATAAGACATGGTTAATTTTTTTTTAGAAATATTAAAAAAATAAATTAAATTATTTAAAATATTTATATTTTTCAAATTTTCTCTAACTATTTTACCTAATTTATAAAATGATATATAATCTAAAAGTATATAATATATGATATGATTAAATAACTTATTTAACTTCTTTAATTTTTTAAAAAAATAATTAACTCTGTTTTATATTTAGGATTCGAATGAAAATACTATATTTTATTTCCTCTATGGGATGTACTTGCACGTTCAAATTCCCATATCCTAATAAGAATAATAAAATATCAAGCGCTATATTATGTTTGTGTGTTTGTTTGAGTTAACGTTGAAGAAGCACGTTCACGTAAGTCATAATAAAACTTCTTTCACATACTTACCTTATACACCATAAATCATGTTAGAAAAATATTTTATACCACTAACCCAAATAGACACTGTGTAGACTAAAATACAGTTCGTTATAAAACAATTGTTTTTTTGTTATGGGAATAAAATTATTACTTATCTGGGCAAAATAAATTAAATATGTTATTTATAGAGAATTTTTCTCTTAATATAATTACATGAAATTCAAAATTAGTATATTACATTCAAATAGTATCAGATTAAATCAAAAATAATTTGATGTGATTTTTATTTTTTTGTCCATAGCATTTGGAGATTCAATCTGACTCAAAAGGGAATCAATTCAATCATACTCCATTCAACAATCAAGAAGGATTCAATTTTCTTAATAATAAAAAAAAAAGAGAGAGAGGCAAACCCTCTTTAAATTATAACCATATGTGCTCATTTGGAATAGCTTATTTTTGGGTAATAAGTGTTTATAAACCGTGATTCACGGTATACAAGGTAAATATGTGAGAGGAGTTTTATCTCGGCTTGTATAATAAGGATTTATTATCAAAAAATAAGCCCAACCAAATACACACTAAGTTGCTCCCTTCTACCCCTAATATAAAAGTTATACAAGGGGTTTATTTTATAAGTAAATACAAGACATCAATCAATTTTGTATCCCAGATTTATAATTTTTTTCTCGTGGCATCATTGTTGATTACCCATATTAAAGTGATTTTCATTAATGGGGTAATTTCAATAATGCATGTAATTAAAGGGAGTATTTTAATTAAAATAACACTTGTTTATTATAAATAATTAATTTAGCTAGTTTCTTTAATATTCATAAATTAATTATCTAATTCTTATATTAAGAATCAAATACTCCCTGATATCCTAAATATAAGACAAAATTGACTTTTTTTTAGAGATTAAGGAAGTTAGTTCTGTTACTTTAGAGTATTTTTATTTTTTATTTTTTTTCAAACTAATTAGTTTGACTAATAAACTAATATATAATCTAAATATACACAACATATAATATGATTAAGTAACTTATTTAGCTTCTTTGATCTCTCCAAAAATAGTCAAATCTGTCTTATTGTTAGGACGGGGGAATAGTATAACTCAATACTTAAATCAAACTAGATCTTTAAGATTAAATTCAACAGCTAAGAAGTCATACGGACGAACAATTGCCCCATTACCAAGTGTTCCTGTCTCGAGTTGTAGAGGTTGCAGGCTCAAGTATAACATTAACATGATCATTTCTGTCTGTTTACATTGAGTGTTGAAAAAACATTGCCTCTGGATGGAGAGAAAAGGAGAATAAAATTAGAAGGAAAAACTCCAAAAAAATAGTTATTTTTTTTTAAAACTATTTTTTGAAGTTTTCCTTCCAAATATCCCTTCCCTATTTTTTTTTTTTTTTACTTTTCTCTTCATTCAAACATAGCATAGTGTAATAATAATAATAATAATAAAAAAGTTACTTATGACTTATTTGAATTAGTGTTTAATAAGTGTATTTACGCAAGTCGATACAAAATTCTTTTCACAAATTTACCTCATATATTATAAATCACGTTGGAAAAACAGCTTATACCTACTAATTAAAACAGACACTTACAAGTTAGTGTATACTACAAACCAAATATGATGATAGAAGCCAACCAAGCCTTTCAATTTTTTTTTTTTTTAAATTCTATGCAGGTCTGACTCTTCAGAATTTATATGTGTGAACATTGTAATATATGTATCTCTTTTAATCTGGGCTTCCTTTGGTCTTAAATCCTGGCTCTGATTCTGTTGGTGGGGGGGGGGGGGGGTATATAAAGAAAGGTGTAACAAGAAATCTGCTTTTAAATGATCGATGAATGAGAAAGACAAAGCTACAAGGGAGGAGAACTAAAGTGCCAATAAAACACACAGCTTTACTTGTTTGAGAGATGGTCTGTGACTTTTGCTTCAAACTTGTTTGAATGAATTTATTGTATCGTTGAAGTTAATAAGATCTCAAAGGACATGAGGAGGCTAAGATATGTGGGACACTCCCTTGTATATATTTCACTTTCTTTAACTCTGATCAATCCACCTTTTTAGGTACTCCCAGAACCTTCTTTACTCTCTCTCTCTCTCTCTCTCTCTCTCTCTCTCTCTCTCTCTCTCTCTCTCTGTCTGTCTGTGGGAGCCTCAATCATTCACAATGCTTCTTCTGAAAAAGCCTACAACTTGTTACCAACATTCATTATTTGTTTAGGTCAGACCTATATATATATATATATCCTCTTCATTATGGGCTAGAGAGTAAGCTAGAGACTATGAAGTGGAAGGAACTCATAAATTTAGTGAGAAGAAATAATTAATTTCTGAGGATAATTATTAATTTCTGTAGGTCTGGTTTAAGTGATGACGACTTGACGAGGGGGTCCATTTGTTGGTATATATGTCTGCTTCTCATGTCGCCAAGGTTCAGAGATATGAATCTTTATTTTGAGTTAATTATCAGCATTTACTTGTATTTAACTTATTCAAACATTTTCTCACAAAATTCTAGTAATTAAAACAAGGGCTCACTGAAGATTCTCTTCATACGGAAGCTTCTTGTTGGAGCCTTGAGGACGATAAGGCACGGAAGATGGGCTCAAAAAACCCACAAATTGAAGCCCAACACATGGGTCCGTGAAAGCTTAGCCCATATCCATACACACACACACACGTGTTTTTGTGAATATTGATAGATTAGAGAATCAGCACAATGGGCAACTTTCTTTGAGTGAGTGTTTTGGAAACATTTTTTTTTTTTTGAGTGAAAACTGGAATTCATTAATCTAATGGAAGATTAATACAACGACAACTCCGACAACTTCACGGAGCTAAAACCCAAGGATCCTTCATCAACCACCGCCTGCCGGTAGAGTAGGTGGTGGTTGATCAAAGATGACAAAATATTCAGGACTACTATGAGCTAACCTAGCTAAATAGTCTGTTTGAACATTATAATCTCTAGATATATGATTGATAAGAACACACCATTCCTTAGACAACCATAATCTAGCTTCCTCAATGACCATCTTAAACGGGTGACTATCATCACAGCCCCTAGTAAGTAAATTAATTGCTTCAATACAATCAGTAAAAACCATAACATTCGTCAAATTCCTATGCCAACAAATCTGAAGACCCTGTATGATGGCAATAATCTCTGCAATAACCGGTGGTACCTGCGTAAGTTTGCACATGTAACCACACAGCCATTCATCTTCTTCTCCTCTAAGAATCCCTGCGCTGCCACTCTGTCCTGAATCGAGGACTGAACCATCTGTCTGAAGAGTACAAAAACCCCGCCTCCTAATTGGAAGATCTGCTGCTCCATTTGTGGTTTGATCATAGAAACTGCAGTGAGTTCTTAAGTCCATATCCCAACTCGCCCTAAAGAAGCTGGCATTAGCATTGTGGTGGTATGACTCGGCTTCTTCTCCGAAAAGCTTCCTGCATCTGTCCGTCCAGATATCCCAGCATACGTAGCCGAATAGGGTTGCCCATCTGACCTTGTTGGTGAAATCCCTTCCAGCTTCATGATTCAGGTTCCACTAGATCCACTCCATTCCCTGTAAATTCACAAAACTATTCCACATGGTAGGTTTAATTATTGAAATCCATCGTTCACGAGCATTCGTACAATCTCTCAAGAGATGCATCACATCCTCCTCTTGAGTACATTGAAAAGGACACGTTGCACTCTCTGATAATTCTCTCCTTGTTCTGAGTTGCGCCGTATGCACCCTTCCATGCGCCACAAGCCACATAAAAGACTTGATCTTCTCAGGAATGTCCCATCTCCACAGCTTTCTCCAAAAGGTTGAGCTAACATTAGAGGAACCTGCACTCAGAAAATGGTAAGCAGAACCAACAGAGAAACAACCATTTGAAGAAGGTTTCCAGTAATACTTATCTGTCCCTCTCTCAGCACATGGGGGCTGAGCGCATATAATTTGTTGTATGATTTGAGAGTGGAACCATCGGCCTAGCTTTCCAATATCCTATTCTCCCCCATGACTAGTATAGTCTCGAACTCTTTCATTTCCGTTCACAAAACCCTCCAAACCCGGGATTAACTCAATCAAAGGCTGATTCACCTCGGACCAATTGTCATACCAGAACGAAGCTAACTCACCATTGCCAACCTTGATGCCCACCCCTTTATGGAATCTATCCCAGACAGTAAAAATTCCTCTCCATGTAGAAGACATGTTTTTTCGAGCAACAGGCCCAATTGACTGATCCCATCGATACTTCTCTCTCAGAACTTGGACCCAAAGTTTATCAGAATTATTCATAACATGCCAGCACAATTTCATAATGAAAGCTTCATTCTGTTTACCCATATCGCGAATCCCCAGTCCGCCCTCGTTCTTGACTCTTGTAATCTGATCCCAGGAAATGAGATGAAGTTTTTTGTGGTCCTCATGATCATCCCAAAGGAATTTCCTACTCTTCCCCTCCATTTCTTTTAAAACACCCTTCGGTATTAGTAAGGTCTGCATCTGGTAAGACGGTAATGCAGAAAGAACTGACTTTATGAGAGTAACCCTTCCCGCAAAGCTATTTTTTGGAAACATTAAAACCATGATTTTAGAAACTATTTTTTGAAAGTCGAGATAAAACTCTTCTCATATATTTACATCATAAATTGTAAAAACTATTCTAAAAAACTAATCCAAATACACGCTAACACACATTAAAAGTGACAGTTCAATTACGCATTAAGAGGTCGTGAAACACTATAAAATAGAAATTCTAAACATGGAGTGGTCCATTGAATTAGAGGATGCTTCTTTAACTAGGGGTGAGCAAAATGAAACCGAAACCGAAAACCGAACCGAACCGAATTTAATTCGGTTATTTCGGTTCGGTTATTTCGGTTGTTAATTATTTTTCGGTTTTTTACTTCTAATATTTCGGTGTTCGGAGTTCGGTTCGGTTACTCTAAAAAAATTTCGGTTATAACCGAATAACCGAAATAATAAAAGTAACATATGGGCTGGGTGTTTTATGATATGCATTTTTGCAAAGCCCAACTCTACACCTTATTAGCCAAGCCCAAATCTCGGCCCAAAAAAAAAGACCCACTCTCCTCATGTTTCAATAGGTAAACCTATTTTCATTCCCTCTCACTCGACATCACAAATTCACAGCCGCTTCCGCTTAGAAGTTCGAACTTCGAAGACACCGTCCTTTCCTAAATCCACCCTCAAATTCCTCTGTAGCTACGGCGGCAAAATCCTTCCCCACAATCCGGACGGCGAGCTCCGTTATATCGGTGGCCATACACATGTCCTCTCCGTCGATTGCTCTGTTTCTTTTTCCGAGCTATTGGGGAAGTTGGGAGAGCTATGTAGCTCAGAATCTGTGACACTTCACTGTCGATTGCCTACAGAAGATCTCTATCCTGTGGTTTCCATCAGCTCTGACGAGGATCTGGCAAATCTGATCGAGGAACACCATCTTATTGCGCCTCCGTCATCAGTCAAGGTTAGAGCGTTCCTTTCACCGCCGAAATCATTCTGAAAAAAAGCCCCTATCCCGTCTTCGTCATCTATGTCAAGATCTTTGCTTTCCATACTTTTGCTTCAGTATTTCAAGAACAAGTATTAGGATGTGTGTGTTCTATGACTTCTGTATATGGATTTTATATATTGTTATGTATTTTATTCATTTGTACAAGGCAAATAATAGTATCTGTTCATGGCTTTTGTGTGGGTTCCTGAATGTTTGAAAGAGAAATTCTCTCAAAAGTGGTGTAAATGTCTGTTAATTTCTCCCTATTTCTCGATTTGCTTGCTGGGGCCTCACCATTTTAGGTGAGAAATTTGTTTCAAGAAAAGTAGGCAGTGTGAAATAAAATTTCGGTTAATGGAACAACCGAACCGAAATTTTCGGTTAGTTCGGTTTCGGTTAATTTTGTAGATCGGTTTCGGTTCGGTGTTGAAATTTGACTCTATTCGGTTTTCGGTTAATTCGGTTTTCACCGAAAACCGAACCGCATAACCGGTTGCTCACCCCTATCTTTAACCCCCTAGCTTTTGCTTTGGTATCCACAATACTGTTATTTGAGTAGCTCTCTCAAAAATATTTCCTGCATTCATATAAATTCGAATTTAAACTCAAGAGCTCTGATCATAGTTAAGTGGCTAAAACCTTTTCCACCAGGATATATCAACGCCTGTTGGTGAAACTCTCTTTAATATATGTGATAAGTATGTATAGTTTGAGAAAAATTATAGATTTATAAGATAAAATAGAGTTAAAGTCTTACGTTTATGATGAAACTAAATCTCTCAATTAACTTATGTATTTAGGATTAGATGAAGAAATTAATTTTTGTTTGTGTAGGTTGGTCATTTTATCTAATAATAAAAAAAAGGGAAAGAGTGCAATTTGATTCCTCAGAGAGGCGGTGAAGTGATTGACCTGAACACGCAGTTGGGAGGCATGGCTGGCAAACACACTACACACGTTGTCTAAAGTCGGTGAAACCTTTCAACTATTTTAAGGTTGCCGCATATCACAAGACACTCAACATTCTCTTTTATCCATTCAAGCTTCCTCAAACTATAACACTATACTTCAAATATCCTGGCAGCTCTTCATTTGAGACATGTAGGCGGTGAGAATTTTTTTTTATTTTTAATGTATGACTTCATTAAGCTAATCAAATTAGATAAATATATATTATATTAAGAACTAAAATAATAGTAATTTTAAAACTATCTTACCACATACATCATCGAGTTGGTCCTTGCTCTTGTTTAATTTCACTATACTAGTTTAATTAGAGGTATTGAATTTGAGAGTTATGGGATGCCTCCTGGTTAAACATTTAGTGGTAAAGATGAAATAATTAAATCAATAAAAATAGTCTAGTTGATGAATGGATTGACTCATATTTATATGGTTGTATGTTCAAATCTCACACACACACATATATAAGGATCTTATTGATAGACGATCTGTAAGTGAGAAATACTTACATACTGTAGGAGTGTCATCTCATCTGTACTCTGACTAATTAAAATATAATAAATTATCTCATTTTAACCCCACATGGCTAATGAGTTATCTGAAGAAATTCAAATTTTATGATTTTAAAAAGGGTTAATATAACTTTTGGTCCAATTTTGGTTTTGGTCATTTAAGTTTGAAATCGGTGGTTTTGGTCCCTGAAGTTTCACCCAATTTTGGTTTTGGTCCCTTAAATTTGAGAAGGACTTGGTTTTTTTCCCGGGTCGGGTCGGGTTTCATAATCAGGTCACTAAGTCCTTTTTCATACCTGAGGGACCAAAACTAAAATCGGGTAAAACTTCAGGGACCAAAACCAAAATTGGGTGAAACTCAATGACTAAAACCACCGATTTCAAATTTGAGGGACTAAAATCAAAATTGGATCAAACTTCATGGACTAAAAGTTATATTAACCCTTTTAAAAAACATGAACTTGATAATTTAGAAAAACAAAAAAAAAAAACAATTCCCTTCATTGAGTTGTTATTTTTCAAAATCATAAAATTAAATTTCTCTAGATGATTCATTAGCCATGTAAGATTAAAATAAGATGAGTTATTATATTTTAATTATTTAGAGTACAGATGAGGTGGAGTTTCTGGAGTATATAAGTATTTCTCTCTGTAAGTACCTCTGTAAGTGTTTTTTGAGTCAGGACATGGATGAACCCTAAGACTTAACTCATCTAAACTTTTAATGTGTTAAAAAAAAAAAGAATGAAAAAATAGTCGTCAGCGATCAAGTCCGTGTCACATCCATGGCAAAAGTGGACGTAATGCTGAGTTCAACCTATCATAAGTCTAAAATCATGAACCCAATCCAATCTCACAGTCAGTCGTGAGCTGTCCATTTTTTTAACCGCACTTTACCTTTTCCATTATTGAAAGTTTCATGGTGTTTTCAATCCCTTCATTGCCAAAACTGACTTTTTCATCGTTTCCTTATCAAAACATGGATGTCCAGTTGGCACGTCCGTGACACTTTAAAGGACTCGTCTTCAATAATTTATTTTTAGATAATAAATATTTATAAATTATGATTCATGATATACGAGGTAAATATGTGAGATAAGTTTTATCTCGGTTTATATAATAAGGATTTATTGTCCCAAAATTGCTTGTTTGGGATAGTTTGTTTTTGGACAATAAATGCTCATAATTCACAGTATACGAGATAAGTATGTGAGAGGAGTTTTGTCTCGACTTATGTAATAAATGCTTATTTTCGAGAAATAAGCTATTCCAAACACTCACTTTAAGTGATACCAAACACGCACTAAGTTTGTCCCGTCTCAAGACTATAATAATTAATCATTACTAAGTATTAATAAAATAAACAGAGATCACTAATCATACTTGAGAGAATTTGAAGCAAGTTAAAGACAAAATGACGACGAGGCAAGAAGAAGGCAATCTTTTAAAGAAATTCCAGAGCACATTTTTTATTATAAAAGATGGCTGACTTTGCAAAGTTCAATAAGGATTTTTTTCGGGTACATTTTGACAACGATGATGTGAACCATTATTTGCTGGGAAATTACATTAATCTAAGCTTGATTACGAGTTTTTAACACACCTCCAAAGAATACCAACATATTATAGAACAACCACACAGCACCCACTAATAATAATTAATACAATATTTATGTTCTTTTGCTATGGCGAGTCTTATGCCTTACCTACCACCACCGGCAAATTTGTAAAGCGACTATTGTCATTTTTTTTTTTTTTTCTGGGTGTTTAACTCTGTATAAAATTTAAAGAGAGATCGTGTTTTATAAATATAAAAGATTTAGGTCAGGTTGCTTATGTCAATTGAATTAAATTCTTCAATCATACTCTGCCATCTATGATTTTTATTATTAATAATGGTCCAACATAATTTTGAAATCTCATCAATGTGAATTTTTATTGTAAGAACAATCCACTTGGCAATATTTGATTGGAAAACTCAAGATAATGTACTCTCTCTGGTCATAATTATAGGACATATTTACTTAACTTTTGAGAAATTACGGATAGTAGTTATATTAGTTAATTTTATTTATTTTCTAAAAATGTCCTTATTTAATAGGGGTGATTTAGGAATACTACAAGAGTCTACCATGAGGCAATACAACCATTATCTAAATCAATATTCTCTCTCCACCTCTCTGTGTTTACTTTCATGGTATTTTATTTGGTGTATGCTTGATACTTCATGGTACCGCACATCGGACGAGGCAATCCAACCATCATCTAAAGTAATGAGGGTATTTTGGGAAGAAATTGACAAAATTTAAAATTTTATCCTATAATTAGGACCAAGATCAACTCACAAATATTGTCCTATAATTAGGACCAGGGAGTATATAAGAAACTTGACATAGTTTTGCCTTATAAAAATTTATCACGTTGTTTTCACCAATAAAATTCTTAGTGGAGAAATTTTCTCCAATTTCCCTTATTTTGAAAAGTTACATTATTATTTTTTTTTTTGAATAATACTAGAAACATACCATTACAACATGGCCAAAAGCAACTACAAACAGCAGAAACGCTATCCTACTCCTCTTTCCTCACTATCCACCTGCTGCAGAGGAATAGGAGGATGATCAAAAATCGCAAAACCACCTGTGATAGTATGAGCCAACTTGGCAAGCCTATCCATGAGGATAAGATCCTCCCTAGGTACATTCACAAAAGTAATAAGCCACTCCATGTTCAAGAGATCTCTGATTTCTTCCACAAGATCACTGAAAGGATACTCTAAATGGCATCCCCTATGCACAAGATTAAGGGCTTCAGTACAATCTGTAAACAGGAAGACCTTACGGATGCCTCTACTCCAACACAAATACAAACCCTGGATCATGGCAATTAATTCCGCAATAGCTGGCGGAACTGCTACCAACTTACAACTAAATCCCAGAGACCAAACTCTATCAGGATCCCTCACTACCCCCCACAACCACTTCTACCATTATGCAAAACAGAGCCGTCTACCTCCAATGAAAAGAAATCATCCATATTCCTTTGGTGAGTGCTTTGTCCCGTGGTCGAAGATTTACAAAAGGCTCCATTCTGTAACAGACAATAATCCGCATAGGCTCTAAAAAATGAGGACTTGGCATACTGATCTTCCGATTGGTTGACCTCCCTAAATAATTTGTTGCATCTCGACACCCAGACATCCCAGCATAAGTATCCGAAAAGAATCGTCCGTGGAATTTTCCTTGTGAACATCTTCCCCGCTTCATGAGACAAATTCCATTCGACCCACTCGACACCCCGAAGGGAAGCAAACGTGTCCCAGTGATCTTGTGAGACCACCTCTTTCCACCTTTGGAGGGCATTCGAACAATCTCTTAAAACATGCATTGAATCCTCCGGAAGGTTACACTTGAAAGGGCAATCGTTGGACTCCTGCAATCCCCTATTAGCTCTCAATCGTGCCGTGTTAACTACTCCATGAGTGAATAGCCACATAAACGTCTTGACTTTCTCCGAGACTTTCCATCTCCATAGGAGCTTCCATATAGATTCGTTCTCCTCGCGAGTACCTGCAGGAAGAGAAAGAGACAGATAGGCAGATTTCACAGTAAAATTACCATCAGAAGAGTGCTTTCAGAAAAATTTATCCTCCCCTCTCTCCTCACAAGGTGGATGAACATAGGTAATGTGGTTAATGATGTCCGGGGTTAACCAACTAAGAAGCTTCCTCCTATCCCATTCCCCCCCTGGAAATACATAATCCACCACACGATCATTTATATCAATCAGGCCTTCAGAGCCCGGGATCATATCAGCTAGAGGAGCGTTCAAATTAGACCAATTTTCAAATCAGAATGAGGTAGATCTTCCGTTGCCAATTCTCTTCCCTAGTCCCTTCTGAAAGTGATTCCAAACCATGCATATATCCTTCCAGGTAAGGGAGGAGTTCTTCTTTCTCTTTACCTCGGGCATATCCTGTTCACAAGTTACATTATTTTCTAACGTAGCGTAAGGCTCAACCATTTTGTTGCGTTTATTTTTATGCTTAAGATGCTATTAATTGTTGGAAAGAGTAGCCCCATTTATAGCTGGCCGTCTTTTCAGAAATTCAGTGCAGTCCAAATTAATAGCGCTATTTGACCTTGGCACTCCAGAAACAAACAGAAATAGTACTCACTTTAAAATATCTCTTAATTGAATAATTTAAATTGTTTGAGATATGTCATGTGAAAAAAAATTATTGATAAAAAAAAATCTATATTCGAGTATTAGTACTTTATATATATAAAACTCTGTAATCCTTTTAACCAATAAAATTTTACGATAGAGAGTTTGCACCAAATTTTTTAAATATATTCTCTCTTATCTTTATTATAAGATACCAACTAACAAGTATTCTTGATCATTTTTATAAAACACTTACAAATTTCTAATGAGCATTTAATTTATCTTTTCATTTTTGCCCATATTTAATAAGGATGGTATAAGAAAATAATAATTAATATGATATTTGAGCTTAGTGTAGTTGGTAAGGGTAATATTAGAAATCACTTGAATTTTAGGACAACTTTAATGATTTTAACTGTTTTTATTGGTGTGTGATAATTGATAGTTGGTGCTTTATGATAAGGACTAGAGGGAGTATATTTATATTAAAATTGATGTTTTTTAAGTTTTAAATCATATATTCTTATTTAATAACTTGACGAAATCAAATTGGGAATAAAAGAAATTGAGTCATTTAAAATTCCTTAGATGATAATTCTGTTATTAAATTAATTATTAAAATCATTTTGAAATAATTGGATTATCTAAATTTTTATTTTTTATGTAGTTAATATATGTATACATATTTTAACGTAAATAAAGCATAAAAAGAACATATTTTTTTTTAATGAAAACCTAAAAAATAATGATCAAAATCAAGCAATGACACAATTTACATTCAAATAATTTATTAAAAATTTAATAATATTTTTATCTAGAATGTTCAATCATATTTTAATATTTATTTATATTTCATTTTTTATATTTTAATTTAAAAATAAAAAATAGATTATAAATTTTTAGAAAAAAACTTTTTACTATGAAATCCCCCCCTCCTTCCTTTTTTTTATAAAAAGTCTTCCAGAACTACTTTTTGTCCCAAAATACAATGAGGTTGTATCATATTTTTTCTCTCCCTATATTTAGAACAATTTATTCTTAAATTTTTTTAAAAAAAAGCTATAGGATTTGTTAAAGGGGAAATTGTGAAAAAATCCCTTATCAGTAACTTATTAGTCAAATAGGATTCGCGTGCAAATTATCTTCTACGTGTGCAGAATATCTTCCCTGGTCTGTAGATGATCTTCCTGGTGTGCACAATTCTTCCCTATACATGTGCAAAAATCTTCTCTCCGTGTGCAGATATCTTCCCTCCATGTGCAAGATATCTTCCCAGGTCCCATTTAGCAAATAAATTGTCTATGAGGTCTTTTTTAGCAATTCTCCCCTTGTTAAAATCCTTTTATTTATATTATTAATGTTTTCATAATGGAATCTCATAATAGAATTGTCAAAACTATTACAATTCTTGTCAATATCATTACTAAACTTATCAATCTCATTATTGAATTTGTTAAAATCCTTTTATTTATATTAACAAGTTTAGTAATGATGTTGACAAGAATTGTAATGGTTTTAACAACCCATTATGAGATTCCATTATGAAAACATTCATGTGACAAGTTTAGTAATGATTTTGACAAGAATTGTAATGGTTTTGACAATCACTTTATGAGATTCCATTATTGAGACATTCATAATATAAATAAAAGGATTTTAACAAATTTAGTTATAGGATTAATAAGTTTAGTAATGATTATAATAAGAATTGTAATAGTTTTGAAAATTTCATTATGAGATTCCATTATAAAAATATTTATAATATAAATAAAAGAATTTTAACAAATTCAGTTATGGAATTGACAAGTTTAGTAATGATATTGATAAGAATTGTAATGGTTTTGATAATCCCATTATGAAAACATTCATAATATAACTAAAAATATTTTAACAAATTCAGTAATAAGATTGAAAAATTTTGTAATGATTTTGATAAGAATTGTAATGATTTTGACAAAAGTGTTTTGTGCAAAAATGCTGATGAAAACATGCAAGTCAAGGTTCATCAGCAAACGGTTTTGTCAATACCATTACGAATTTTGTTATTTTCATTACTGAATTTGTCAAAACCATTACTAACTTTATCAAAGCTGCTACGTCTTTAATTATATTATACATATTTACTAATGCATATATATATATATATATATATATATATATCAAAGGAGCTTTGGTGGCCTGATGCGTGCTTCTGTCGCTAAAGCAATTAATTAAACTAGGTCCTAAATTATTATGTAGTTTAGGGTCAACCTAGGTCATTCTCCCAAGGAGCAAGCTATGAGTTTTCTTTGTGATTGATTTTTAAGTGATAAGGGATGCAATAGAATGGACCTAAACTAAAATGCAAAACTTTACTACCTTTATGCAAATGATTCTAAAATCTATATGAGAATGAAACTAACCTAGATGAATTGGAATGCAATCTTTGGGGTTTTTTTTTTATGAAAAAGGAATTAAGATGTTAAACAAAGAAAATAATCAAAAGCAAGACAATCAACAAGGGTTTAGTTCAGTTATGATGATGAATAGAGTCGGGAATACGGGCCGGCCCTTCACGGGCTCGGGCCTAAACGGGCCGGCCCTTTTAGGCCCATTTGCTAAAAAGTACAATATTTTTTAGGCCCACGGCCCTATAGGGCTGGCCCTTCACGGGCTCGGGCCTAAACGGGCTTAAACTCATTTTAATTCAAAAATTTTTTTTTTCAAGTTTTACAATTTATTTATTATTTTGCTTTAAATTGAGATACATTATTTTTAAAACTCATAAATTTTTAGTTAAAATAATCATCTAATGTCCAAATTAGCCTATTTTTTAAAGTTTAAATTAATAAATTATTGTAGAAAATAAAATAAATCAAACCAATTAATAAGTGTTTTCCTGTTATTAATACTCTATTAGGTACTTAGGTGTCTCTCATATTGATAATTTGATATAATGATATTATATTTATTAATTTATTTTAAAAAATATTAAACGGGCCTAAAAGGGCCGGCCCTTTTAGGCCCGCTTCCCTTTTTAGCCTCTAAATCATAAGCCCGGCCCTTGAAGGGCTCGGGCCTAAACGGGCTCAGCCCGAATTCCCGGCTCTAATGATGAAGGGGACAACTCAGGATTCACATGAATTTCGCTTTCTTAGCCATTCAACTTATTAGACCAAGGGGAGGTTAATGAAAAATTGGAATTAATAAACTTAATTACCTAATTAAGACATGGGAAACCCTCAAACTTGATAACACCTAATCCACTAGAAAACTCATAATGGAAAAAGCGGTGGTTAATTAAATCCATTAAAAGCCAATCACAATAATTTAAGATAATTTTGGAAATTATGTTCACAATTGCCTAATTAAACAATTCGACAATTAATCACATTAATTAAACAATTAAGAGATTAAACCTAAATTGACAATTAAATTAATAATGAAAACTCAATTAATAATTTAATTGACAATCAAAGGTTTGCCGAACAAAAATCCCAACAATCAATTAAAAATAAATCAAATCCAAAATATCAAATCAATCCAAATAAAAAATAAATCTACAATATAAAACTAAACTGTTCTCAGTTATTATAACTCAAAAATCATTTAAAATTAAATAATCTCAAATCTTAAATCAAAGAGATAAAAAAAAAGATACTCCCTTATAATCTTCATATATGAAACTCTTAATCTCTAACTTCCTACGTAATCCTCCCAAATTACCTCCCAACAGAATTCAAGCTATCATAGGATTAGTTCTCTCTCCAAGCTTCCAACACGTCACAGCCATGGAAATTGGAGAGTGAAAATTGAAGGTGGGGTCATGGTGTGACGCTGTGCGAATGGAGAAGAGGAGTGGAGTAGATCAATGGCAATTGAAGGTGGGACCCGCGTTGATTGAAGATGATGAATGACAACACCACTGCTGTGCGTGAGCTTGCCACTCCAAGGGAGAATTCGGAATGAAGATGGCTCTCCTGGTGTGCGTCTCAACCTCCAGCGTCAGTCCACGTCGCTCCTCTCGTGAATGCGTGATTTCTTCTCCCTGCTGTGGCGGCTAGGTTAGATAAAAGGGAGAAAGAGAGAACTATGGGGTCAAAGTTTAGTCCCATTAAAATTTACTTAACCTAATAATATTTAATCAAAAAATTTTATTTTAGTAAAAAATTCTGCACAGTAAAATCTTTTAATCTACTTTTCTTTATTTTGTAAGAATATAATAAAATCATGATTTATCATATAATTGAAAATATTTTCCAATCATAATATAATAATTAAAATATTATCAATTTAAGTCCAATAATATCATAATCCATTCAAATTTATATTATTTCCTAAAATTGGCTAATAATCCAAATATTATCTAATAAATCTAAATTAGTCCAAAATAAATGAATAAGGTGGGATAAAATATATAAAATTTAGGATTTATCATAACCCAATGGCCACCATACTCCTTTGCTAAACGGGTGGGATGGGTTTGATCCCACTCCTTGCCATTTCTCAACCGGCCGGCCGGTGGTGGTGTTCCGGCAGGGGCACCACTATTATCTTAAAAAAAATTTAAGGGGTAAAATGGTAAATATGTCAAAACTTTAAAAACCTAATTTGGTACCTAGTATCTTTAAGTCTTTTTAAAATATTAATAGATTTTTTAGGGTTTTTCATTTTTAAATCGTATTTATTTGAAAATTTCCCATTTTATTAATGGGTTAGAGAAAAAAAAAATTTGGCATGCGATAAATCTAAAAAATGCAAATGACATCTGGATACTCTCTCTACTCTAATCTCTCAGCTGCTTCTTCCTTTCCATCGTTCTGTATGTCTGTGTGAACGTCTCTCTCCCCCAAAAACAAAACAACTTAGGCTACATTCTTCTCATTCAAGAAAACTTGCATGGCTGATTAGCTCACACTCTGCTCATCTGCCTGTTTTTTTTCTCCCCTATTAATAAATTTCTGTTTCTTTTTCCCTCAGGAATGGTGTTCGGTCTCATTGTCAAATTCCCAGAAACTCTTATTCCTCCTTACCTACGTTACTTAAAGTGGGGTCCAAACTCTACCATTGTCAGATTATCTTGCTTCTCTTATTCCTTGACAATGTCATGCTAAGAATTACCGAATCTCACCTACTAATTATCACCTACAACAAAACATATAGATTTAAACTTCCCTGACAGGCTGAGACCCTTGTTTTAAGGCTTCGCAGACTGGATTTTCTCATGGCTCTGAAGGGCGTTTCCCTTTGGAGTTGTTGTTCTCAAGCTCCTCAATTGGGTATTGCAAATTCTCATTCGGGAAATTCTGGGCAGATTGTGAATTTGAGAGTTGAATTTGGGAAATGCCACGATTGGAAATGTTGTTGTTTGGGTGTTTTAGCTCAGAGATCTACGCTTCCTGTTGAAGATGAGAAGCCAACTATGCCAGTGGTTCAAATTTCTGGGCCCAGTGATGGGGCTCATGAAAATGACACCAAGGGGCTTCACAAGGATTTAAACCTGTTTCCGAGTGAGTTATATCTGTTCGGCGTTTCCTACAACGAGCTTTAGTGATTACCATTTTTAAGCTTTAAAGGCGTGCTGAGAATATTTTTTTGATTGCTGGTTCTTCATATTGACCTGCATATCTGGAATTAACATTTAGTGAATAGTTTTGGTTTTGCAAAGAATTTTGTAGTTGAATGAAGGGGCTCCCTAAGATGGCAAATCATATCATATTAATCACATAAGTATGCTCTCCCACAGGATGTTCACATGGTATCAGCATTGAACTGATTTGGTTTTGCTCGTGAACACATTTTAACCTCTAAATTCTCAAAAGATATTCAAGGCCTTTTCTTTGTTTTAATTTGTGTAATTGTGTTTGGCCTAATGTGCCATGTTCTGAACTTTGTGCTCTCTCTCACTTATTCTTTATTGTTCTTCCATGTTCCTTCATCATCTGTTGAATCAAGTATTTGGAAGCGAAAGCTAGCTGAAAAGAAAGATCGGTTATGATGCTATTATTTCTGCTTGTATATGAAAGATAAGATACATGACTTAGACCAAACACAGATTCTTTAGCAGAAACATGTAATGTGTCACAGAACACTAGATATTGTTCATGTTTAAACATTTACATTGCTTGCGGATTCATTTCGATGATCCAAGTCGTAATTTTTATGCCATCTGGATTTTCTTCATAGTTGCTGTCAAAATTTTTGAAATATAATGGCATGGACTCAGCTCAATGTTGTTGTAAGTTATGAATTTGATTAGTGGCATATTTCAGTTTAGGAATCTTTGTGTCCATGAAACCTATATTATCGGAGACTTTGCTAACTGCAATTATATTCTCCATGTAATATGTAATTAGGATTACGATAGGCCTCATCAAGCTTGATTTTTGAAGTTAAATGAATAGGTTTAGAAATCATGCGAGTCTATAGTTTTATGCCCTAATTACCTAAATTCACTAATAACCATGCAGTCATGCATGCATGCACAGTAACAAAATGATTATATAACAATGAATACAGTACACACATTTTGTGCTACCAATAAGTGATTTGATGTATTTCCCTTTTTCCCTTGCCTTGAGAATGATCATGGAATTGCTCTATTTGCAGAGCCATTGACAGCTAATGATGTTTCTTCTTCTCCAAGTGATGGATCAAAGGTGCGCGTTGCATATGAGGTATGTATATTATGCTTGATAATTTCTTTTCAATTAAAAGATTCAAGTCATTATTGCCACCATTGCTAACTGGGCAATTGCTTCATTTAGGGCCTACCTGGGGCATATAGTGAGGATGCAGCTTTGAAGGCATATCCAAAATGTGAGACTGTTCCATGTGATGAATTTGAAGTTGCATTCAAGGTTTCCATACTATTTTCCCTATCTCTCTATCTCTCTAATTGATAACTAACTAATCGCTGTTGTTGTATTGATATTATATTCCTTCATGCAGGCAGTTGAGTTGTGGATAGTGGATAAAGCTGTTCTACCCATTGAAAATTCTGTTGGTGGAAGCATTCACCGTAATTATGATTTGCTTCTTCGCCATAGGCTGCACATTGTTGGAGAGGTACAGTTGCAAGTTAATCACTGCCTCTTAGGATTGCCTGGTGTGAAAAAGGAGGAGCTCAAACGTGTTGTGAGTCATCCTCAGGTTAGCTGTTATTTTTACTATACCCCCCTGTCTTTTCCATTGGATTAGGTCAATTAGGTTCTTTCATTGGTCTTTTGCAAGATAGTAAATTTTCAATTAAAATACTTGCCAATCTCAATATGTCATTTCTAAACAATGTTCTTAGTACACATACTTTTAAGCAGCCAATTTTATCATGAAAAAAAAGCTTACCTGGGCTGTTGATAACAAAATAAGTATAGATATCTCAATTGTTAGGCATCTTCTTTTAATGGCATGCAGGCTCTTGCTCAATGTGAGGTGATGCTTAACAACTTAAATGTTATCAAAGTTGGTTCACCTGACACAGCTGGCGCTGCTCGGGTACAATACCAACATTTTTTATGGTCCATATAAAGCAAAAATTGCTCGTACTATAGAATAGTAAGACCTAACAGTTAGGATGCTTGAACAGACAGTGGCATCCAATGGCATTAGAGATACTGGAGCTATTGCAAGTGCCAGAGCTGCCGGACTTTATGGCTTAGACATTCTTGCAGAAAATGTCCAGGTTAGATGTCATATAATTTGAACTTGATTTGGCAGTCAACACTTCATGGAAAATATTCAAAATCCAAAACTATTGTTTGTGTTTCTAAATTAGTAAATTATGGTTGGATCCCATTTAATTATTTCGTTGTTTTCTACATGCTGCTTGTGATATTTTAAAATGAGCTATTGTCACTCTTGTCCGTATGGAATTGAACAAGACATTGTAATTTTCCAGCCATTGGATTGAGTTCTGATATGTGCTATCATCACTCTTCTTAAAAGTTGAAGGACTAAAAAGTTGTGTTTTTCTTAAGCTTTATTAAAAACATGGTAGTCGTTGCAAGGTTTGTGAGGTTAAAATTGAACTGAGTACTGACAATTTTCCATCTATTTAGGACGATGATGATAATATTTCACGTTTTCTGATCCTTGCAAGGGAGCCTATAATTCCAGGAACTGACAGAAGTTATAAGGTATAAGAGAATTAGTTTCTTATAGGGTTAATACAATATTTGGTTTACCAAGCTTACCCTCATTTTAGTTTTGATCTCTTAAATTTCAAACTGTGTTTTGGTCCCTCTTGGGGCAAAATGGTCCATGTTTTTATAAATTATAGGTACTAATATTTTAAAAAGAATGAAATTTGATGGACCAAAACCCATGGTTTCAAAATTTAATGAACAAAAAATTCTATTAACCCTTTCGTATATGTGCTTTTCTATGAATTTCCTGATGAACTCATGACCTTTCCCCCGTCAGACTAGTATTGTTTTCAGTCTGGACGAAGGTCCTGGGGTCCTTTTCAAAGCTTTGGCAGTTTTTGCTTTGAGGGACATTAATTTGTCAAAGGTGAGCTATATAAAAACCTGGTTTTCCTATTTTGAATTTGAATTCTGAAACACTCATTCACTCCAGTTATGTTCCTGGTGTGATTTCAGATAGAGAGTCGTCCACAGTTACAGCGTCCATTAAGGGTAGTTGATGATTCAAATCAAGGAAAAGCCAAGTCAGTAGTGGATTTTCGCCCCATGCTTTTTATTTTCAATTTTTGAATTAAGTATTTAAATTTTGAGTTCAGATGCACTGATAAGTAATGCATAACAATTCAACCTGTACGAAGACAAAAGAGGGGGGATAAGACGGAACAACTTAACATAGAGGGGATTTAAGGAAGTTCATGATTTTTGGATAACTAGATTTCTTTATTTACTCAAATTACTATATTCTTGGGGGAAAATCATATTTCTAATTCTTTGGTTCAGAAATATAAAAGAAGTAAGTGTTAGAGACTGGGGTTTGGTCTTACTTGATGATTATGATCTCATGATTCTGGTATACGATTCAACTTTTTTGGTGGCAGGTACTTTGATTACCTCTTCCACGTCGACTTTGAAGCTTCTATGGCAGAACCTCGTGCACAATTTGCTTTAGGACATTTGCAGGTCAGCCTTTTATATCTTTGGGGCTTAGAATTCAATCTTTGTTCCATGTGGGCTCTTGTGTGATTTATGTTAATCTTGTCATTTTTTTCTATATTCCATTCTAATTACCTGAAATTTTTAGCTCATCAATGAAATTTACTTTTGTGGTGTATTCTTTACTATGCTTTCACCCATTCTACACCTGTGGATGAAGTTAATTGATTTTTCATTCTAAACCTCAGCCTCTTGCCTTCCAATGTTGTGGTGTTCAATTACATGAAGTTTATGGTTGAACCAGAGATTCACAATCACAGAAATTAACAGATTAAAACTCCTGCTTCATGCTAGAACCAAAAGCATACTGTAAATTGTTGCTGAGGATTAAGCAATCAGCATGACAGCTAAAAAAGCTACGCAAAGTTGTAACTTCTTTTGCCATGTTAATCACATTATTTAGTGCTTCTAGGGTTTGTAGGGATTAAGTTTAAGGTCTCTAAAATCCAGGATGTTCCAGCTTGTTTGACTTGAAATGTGAGTGTTGAGTTAATTTGTAACAAAATTGGTCACAATTTTTATTTCAGGAATTCGCGAGTTTTCTTCGTGTTCTTGGTAGTTATCCTATGGATACAGTATGATTGAGGATGAGAAGTAGAAGTATACGCTGTAAATTTAACTGATCTGGGAAACCGACATTGCCAGCAGATGATGTTGCCGAATCAGAGTGAAGTAGAACAATACCATTATAGAGTTTTCCAGTTTCTTTACAGTCTCTTGTGGAGCTGCTTTATCTTCGGTGCATCATCATAGTTATAATACAGAAGGTAGAAAGTTTCTCTATATATGGCTTTTAATTTAGAAAGTTTCTTTTCTTTGTGTTTTTTTCCATTCCATCCACATACAAGGAGTAATAATATAATATTATTTCTTTGATTTTATCTTCTCCCTATTTTTTCTCTTCCCCACTTTTCTTCCTATTCAAACAGACCATTAGGACCTGTTTTGTTACACGAAACTAAAGGTGAAAGGAAGGAAGATTTGACACTTCCCTTAGCCAAAACACGTTTGACGCTCCAACTCAAATCAAATTTCAGTTCCCGCCTCCTGCCATGTTCCCTTAAATATGGGAAACATTAGATCCCTCCAAAAATGGTGGGACGATGAAAACTTCCCGGGAAGGCATATGCGTTTTGACCAAAATGCCACCCCAAAATACAATCGTGTGGAGCTTTCTCGGTCTTTCTCTCTCGTTCTCTTTCTTTAATTGCTCTGTTTCTCGGTATCCATTTTCTCTTTTGTGACAGTGGTGGGAGGAAGAAAAGGGGGTGATGCCGGAGAGAGAGAGAGAGAACGGTGGAGACGGTGGAGAAAGAGTGAAGGTGGTAAAGGAAGGTGTTGGTGTTGAATGAAAAATGGTATGACGGGTCCAGTCAGTGTTTGAATTGAATGAAGAATGAAGAATGGTGTGATGGGTCCAGACGAGGAAGAGGATGAACAGTACCACGAGGAAGACAATGAATAGTGAAGACGAGGTCGAGTTCGAACCGGAGTTGTTAAGTTTGATCTGAGCTATTAAGTTCGAACTGTGATGTTCAGTTCGAACTTGAAGTTGGGTGTTTTAGGTTTTTCATATAATCTTATCACTTAAACCACTCTCTTTTCTTCTAACTAAACATCCCATCTTCTCTTAACCTAGGTTCCTTTCCATGTTTACCAAATAGGTCAATTTTTAAAAATTTCCTCCCAATCTTCCTTTCCCTTCTCTAAGTTCCTTTCCCCCCTAAAGTGTTCCTTATACCAAACAGGGCCTTAGCATGCAAAGTTGGCAATTGCATAAAGTGCAATGGCATCAGTGATTCATCTATTTTTGAGATAAAAGAAAGATTAATCATTTGAGGGTATTGAATCTGCCCCTGGTTAAAAAAAGGCCCAAGACCATCATAGTAATTTTTTATATCAGCACGTACTTTATAATTATTGTAATTTTTTTAACCATGACAGTGATAGGAATGATAATTAACGATTAATAGAAATAAGGTTTAGGTGGAACACTTGATCGTTGGAATCTTGACCACTTTTCTGGTTACATCAATAAAAAAAATGAAATACTTGAAAACAAGTCAATTCAAAAGTTTGCTACCCCTTATAAATAAATAATTTATCAAAAGTTCATTGTACAAGATTTGAAACAAGTTATACTATTTATAATATCGTGTAAATTTTCTAAATTTTATGCTATTTATTAATTGTAAATTAGAAAAAAATTTATTTAAATACCATTTGAATTTGGAAAACCCCAAAAAATTTGTTAATACATGGAAAGGACACATAGGTCCGTAGGAGAAATTTGGAATTTTGAAATGTTTTGATTTTACCAAATTGCCTCCCCCTTTATTTTTTTAAAAAAGGCAAGTTTCCCTCGCCGGTCTAGTGACAATATGAGTAATGCGATTAACTATTTGAATATGAAGATTGACAACTTTAACTTTTTGAGCCCTGTTAGTCGTCTTTGATAAGTTGAATAAAGGAAATAATGACTTGAGCATAGAGATTGATAACTTGAGCTTCCCAAGTTGCACTCTCTATATCATAGTTGGGAATTGCTATACGTAAGTTGTTATTACCTTTATTCAATTTGTCAATGACGCTTGATGGGGCTTAGGGAGCTGAAGTTGTTAATCTTTATACTCAAGTAGTTAATCGCATTACTCAAATTGTCATCGGAGCTTCGACAGCTGGCCCATCAACATGGCAGCGGCAGCCGGTGCAACTTCAGCCCTTGCCTTTAATAAAAAAGGTGAGGGGCATTTTGGTAAAAGCATATTTTAAAATTTCAGATTCATCCCTAAGGACCTATATGTCCTTTCTATGTGTTAACAGACTTTTTGGGGTTTTATAAGTTCAAATAGTATTTATCTAGAATTTTTCCTTTAAATTACTTATTGTAAGGAATTATGTATTTTTTTCTAAAAAAAATAAGGTCACAATGGTGCAAAAAAAAGAAAAGATTATACATATCTATAATTAAAATATCTCTACAGCTTAAGAAGCGTTAACGTTGTTACTAATCTTGAAAGAAATAATTTGTAAATGAAATGATCAACAAGCTACTAGAAACAATTATTAGCTTATGTTAAAGAATAAGAAACAGGATTATATATATATGAGACAGCATTCAAATACAAACAATTAGAAAGCATCTGGACTTATAAACCAACCGATTCTAAAAGCCTGTCCTATGATTTTGTTTTAAGTGTTAGGTTATGAGTTTTTTTTAAAAAAAAATGGAAATCAACAAAGAGGATGGAATCAATATGCATTTTTTTTTTTTTTTTTTAAAGTGGGCAAGTGGAGTTTCAGTGGATCTGAGAATTTGATGTCGCTGTTAAGGTTTGTTTGCCCACCCTTTGAGCCTCCCCAAGAGTTCTTGTTTTTTGTCCTTTTTGACCTCATGGCTCTCCAAGAGTTAAACCTTTTTCTTTATGCTCATTCTTGTTTGTGGCTATTGTCCTTTTAAAAAATTCTGTCTATTTTGTTTTTAAAGTTAGTATTTAAGTTAAAAATTTAACAATATTTTATTTTGAGAAAATTGGAAAAAAGTCCCCATTTACAAATTTAATTTGTGAGAATGACTTGATAAATTTTTATACACACAGAGTACTGGTACTTTGCGAATTTTGTACATGCGGAGTACTAATACTCTAATTTTTGTCATTCTCACTAATTAAATTTTCAAATGGTTTCCCCCAATTTTTCCTATTTTATACTATAAATGTTTTATTGAATATTTATATGCAACTCTATTTTATATTAAATCATATTCATTTTACTCTGTGCAAAAAAGTTGATTATCAATTTCATTTTTAAAGCATCTACCTGATTTGTTAGGCTATGTTTATAAAATTGTTTTATTTGAATGTGTCACATATTTGGTGGCCGGTGGGTAATGAATAAATTAAAAGGCAACATAGAATTTGAGGCTGTTGGGATGAGGGACCAGTACTTCTTTGAAGCACGTCATAATAAGCTTCCAATGAAAAGGAAAAAAAAAAGTCAACAAAATACGAACCAGATTCCAATATAAGGACCCCATAATGCGGGTGGTTCACAATTTTGGCTTTTTTTTTTTTTTTTTTTTGACTTGAAAGCTGAAATTTATTAATCTAATAGAAGATTAATATAAGAGGACAACTCCAAAAGAGCCTTGTCTAAGATCCTTCTTCAACCCCGTCTCCTAAAATGGCAGGCGGTGGTTGATCAAAGATCACAAAGTTCTCTCCACAACTGTGCGCTAACTTAACTAAATAATCCGTTTGAACATTCTGATCTCTAGAGAAATGACTAATAAGGACACACCACTCCCTAGATAACCAAAACCTAGACTCTTCAATGACCTCCTTAAAGGGGTGGTACTCATCACAACCCCTCATGAGGAAATTCATAGCTTCAATACAATCAGTAAAAAAGCTAACATTCTTAATATTTCTACACCAACAGATTTGAAGGCTCTGGATGATTGCAATAATCTAAGCTACCACTGGTGGAACCTGCGTCATCTTGCACATGTATCAGCATTCCCATTCTCTGTCTTCCCCTCTAATGACACCGGCGCTCGAAGAACTGAACCGTCTATTTCTAGTGTATAAAATCCTGGCTGCCTAATTCACTGGTCGCCTCCTCCATTCACCGCGTGAGTGTAAAATTTGCAATGTGCGCTCAAATCCATATCCCAGCTCGCCCGAAAAAAGCTAGCATTTGCAATCGGACAGTCAATGCCGGCTTCTTCTCCAAAAAGCTTCCTGCATCTGTTCACCCAGATATCCCAACACACATAGCCAAACAGAGTCGCCCATCTGATCTTCTTGGTGAAGTCCCTGCCAGCTTTATGCCTGAGGTTCCATTCGATCCACTCCATTCCCTGTAAATTAAGAAAATTTCCCCACATGGTAGGTTTTATAATGGAGATCCACCTTTCGCGAGCGTTGTCACAATCCCTTAAGAGATGTATCAAGCTCTCGTCCTGGTCACAATGAAAAGGGCAAGATGCATTGTCAGATAATCCTCTCCTTGCTCTTAGCTCAGCTGTATGCACCCTTCCATTCGCCACAAGCCAAATGAATAATTTGAACTTCTCAGGAATATCCCATCTCCAAAGAAACCTCCAAAATGTTGTATTAGAACTAGAATAACCTGCAGAAAGAAAGTGATAAGCAAACTTAAATGAGAAACAACCATCAGAAGAGGGTTTCCAAAAATACTTATCTGTTCCTTTACTATCACAAGGGGGTAAGCGCACATGATTCGTTGGACAGTATGAGCATCGAACCATCTTCCCAACTTAGTTGCATCCCATTCACCTCTAGGATTAACATAATCACGCACTTTCTCCGTCCTATCGACAAAAGCCTCCCAGCATGGAATTTGTTCAATCAATGGTTGGTTCAATTCCGACCAGTTGTCATACCAAAAGGAAGCCGAAACACCATTGCCCACTCGAACACCAACTTCTTTCTGGAATTTATCCTAAACCGAGCAGATACCCCTCCAGGTAGAAGAGCTATTCTTTCGAGCAACCATATCATTTATTGGGTCCCACCTGTATTTTTCTCTCAGGACGCGAACCCACAGTTTCTCCGTATTATTCAACAGCATAGTTTCATAATAAAAGCTTCATTTTGTTTACACGTATAACGAATTCCCAATCCACCCTCTTCCTTGTCTTTTGTAATCTGATCCCATAAAATGAGATAGATTTTTTTCTGGTCCTCCTGCTCATCCCATAGGAATTTCTTGCTGTTCCGCTCCATTTCTCGCAACACTCCTTTAGGAATAAGAAGAGTCTGCATCTGATAAGAAGGCAAGGCAAATAATACTGCTTTAATGAGAGTGGTTGTACTAGCAAAACTCAAACATCCTCTTTTTCATCCTGAAATCTTCTTGAGAGATCTCTCCATAAGGGCATGAAGGTGATTCTTGACATTTTTTTATGAATAAGAGGAATGCCAAGATACTTCCTCAAATCCCCAGTTAGACAAACACCCATCTTTCAACTCAGATCATAGGCCCTAGAGAACTGAACTTTCTTTGAAAAACATACCCTAGTTTTGTCTTTGTTCATTTTTTGGCCTGACTTATTACATAACATCTGCAGACAGTTTAGCATAACCTCCACTTGGCTGTTAGAGGCCTCTCCAAATAAAATAAGATTGTCCGCAAAAAATAGATGAGAAATTTTTGGACCATTCCTACTCAGCTTTATCGGAACCCATTCTCCTGCCTCAACAGCATCTTGTATAACGTGACTAAGGCGTTCCATGCATAAAGTGAAGATATAAGGAGACAAGGGATCGCCCTGTCTGATTCCACGGGATGATTCAAAAATTTCAGTGGCTTCCCCATTCCATAAGATTTGAAAAGATGGACTTGTGATACATGCCATAATAATCTGACAGATTTTCCCCTCCATTCCTACTGATTTAAGAGTATCATAAATGAAAGCCCATTCTTCACTATGCCATGCTCCATCCATCCCTTTTCTTTTCTTTTTTATATTTGATTTATGATTCATGACTACCCCTCCTAATATAAGTATTTCATCTAAGACTCGAGCTCGAGATTAAGAGGAATCCATCGGGGTTTGATACCAATAAACTAACTCTATGTTGGTTTCATCTATCCTTATTATACAACCTACATAATTAATATACATATATTGAAACTTATTCGAATTTGGTATTTGTTTTAAATGCTGATTTTCCTAATGAAAATTCTCATTGTGTACACTTAGTGGGAATAATGAGGTAGTAAGAGATTGATATATATATATATATATATATATATATATTTATTTATTTATATTGATTTGATCAAGGATTTTCTCCATGAGGCTTAAAGAGCAAATGGTTTTCACCTCTTTTAATAAGTGTGTTTCTTAGAATTTGAATTTGTATTTTTTTTTCTTATTGTGTAAGGCCCTTTGTCACCTCAGCCAACTGCTCTTATATTTAAAACTGATCTAATTTACACCTGGTCTGTAACATAAAAATCAACTCTAATTGTATAGTTATCATAAAATTACTCTGGCGTAATATTGTTTTTAAAATTGTAGTCCCGGGTAATATCATTGAACTCTCGATCTTATCAATCATAATCAAATACATTTTCATGATCTTATTAAGAAAAAATTTAAAGGCAAGAAGACAATTCTCTGAATATTAAAAAATTACTACCAGGTAAAATGACACCGTAGAAGATTCCGGGAAACGAGCGAGCAGCCCTCACAGCCTCAAACCTCGCCGCCCGACCTGACCTGACGGAAGCCATGAGCCATGGGTTTCCTCTCAACCAATCACATTTCGCCACGTAAGAGCACCCCTCGATCCCCAGATTGCGTCCAGGTTCAATGAACCTCAAATTCACCCTTCGCCAAGTTACCTCTACACTCTCTTTTTATAGAGACCAGCCAAATCCCCACATTACCAAGAACACCAATTTCAATTAGTTTGCTTTAAATCCCAATTTTTCAATCATGGCGCTTGCTGTTACCTCTTCTTCTTCAACCGCTGTTTCTAATTCAAGTTTCCCGCGTTTCAGTTCTTCCTCTGA
Organism: Inga laurina; assembly: GCA_963855925.1. Taxonomy (NCBI): domain Eukaryota; kingdom Viridiplantae; phylum Streptophyta; class Magnoliopsida; order Fabales; family Fabaceae; genus Inga; species Inga laurina. The sequence goes on along the minus strand of OY979701.1, from coordinate 79,209,414 downwards.
GCCTAAAGGTATGATTCATTAATCATTTTTCTTCCCGACGGAGAAAATTTTCGGAATCAATCGCTTGTTAATAATGTTGTGATTTTTTTTATGGGTTGGATGCGTGATGTTGGATTCTAATGCGTTAATTTCCGTTTTCAGCTTCGCAATTTGGCTCTTTTCCGATTTTGGATAAACTACATGTTGTATCCGGATCTTTGAATTTGTGTCAAAGACATGGCCTGATGAAACCCGTACACGCAGAACCTCAACGGAAGGATTCAATTGTGCCCCTTGCAGCAACTACCGTTGCTCCTGGTACTTGTCTTGTGTTGTAAATTTATTCTTAATTTTCAATGAAAATTTTATTTTTTACGGGATATGATTCCTTGTAGAAATCAACTTAACCAATTTGAATGTTGCTGACTATTTTCTCTACGTGATTTGCAGAGGTAGATGATAAACAAGAGCTACATTATGAGCAATTAGCTTCAGACCTTGAAAATGCTTCCCCTCTTGAGATAATGGATAAGGCCTTGGAACAATTTGGCAACGATATAGCTATTGCTTTCAGGTTGCTATTACGATCCTTTCACGTATGAATTTTCCTAAATTGTCCAGTCTTTTGATGATTAATGTCGTTTTGTTCAGCACTCTGATCATTTCAATTCCATCGGAAAATTTCCTTTCTACGTTATATTTATGATAGTTAAAGTTCAAACTTGCTACTTGTTGAAGTAGCCTTGCTAATAAAAATTCTTTCCTGCAATCTAAACTCTACTGATGACAATTGATCTTATTCAAAGTTGAGATAAGAATGCCCAACTTTTTCTTGGTGAATGAGTTATCTAATCTCCATAAAGTAGTTTCATATCTGCCTAAGTTCCGCTTGGTGGCTTCCGTTTCTACACAAATATGCTCCTTATATTTCAGTGGTTACTGATTGAACACTGCAGATGCTTATAAATCTATATAATTTCAGAACTTTCGAATCTGTTATCTAAATTGTTATGGTATGCTTTGCTTTTGCAGTGGTGCTGAAGACGTAGCTTTAATCGAGTATGCGCATTTGACGGGTCGTCCCTTCAGGGTGTTCAGTCTGGATACTGGGAGACTGAACCCAGAAACTTACAGGCTTTTTGATGCTGTTGAGAAGCATTACAATATTCACATTGAGTACATGTTCCCTGATGCTGTTGAGGTTCAGGCATTAGTAAGAACTAAAGGACTCTTCTCATTCTATGAAGATGGGCACCAAGAGTGTTGCCGAGTGCGGAAGGTAAGACCCTTAAGGAGGGCCCTTAAAGGCCTCAGGGCATGGATCACTGGGCAGAGGAAAGATCAATCCCCCGGAACAAGGTCCGAGATCCCTGTTGTTCAGGTTGATCCAGTTTTTGAAGGACTGGATGGCGGAATCGGTAGCCTGGTAAAGTGGAACCCGGTGGCTAATGTGAAAGGTCATGACATATGGAACTTCCTTAGGACCATGAATGTGCCTGTTAATGCATTACATTCACAAGGATACATTTCCATTGGTTGCGAGCCTTGCACAAGGCCAGTTTTACCTGGACAACATGAAAGGGAAGGAAGATGGTGGTGGGAAGACGCCAAAGCCAAGGAGTGTGGTCTTCACAAAGGAAATATCAAACGGCAAGATGCTGCCCAGCTTGGTGGGAACGGAAATGCCACCGCCGATGCAAATGCCACAGTGGCTGACATTTTTGACTCCCAGAGTGTGGTCAGCTTGAGCAGGACTGGAATTGAGAATCTTGTGAAATTGGAGAACCGAAAAGAGCCGTGGCTTGTTGTGCTTTATGCACCATGGTGCCCCTTCTGCCAGGTATACTTTATTCCCAAAGCATTGCATTCTATTCAAATTCTATATCTTACTCTGGTTGATTTATAAATTAGAATCAAGATTTCATTGTCTGATAATTTTATCCCAAATTCCAACAGGCCATGGAGGAATCGTACGTTGACTTGGCAGAGAAGTTGGAAGGATCAGGTATTAAGGTTGGGAAGTTCAGAGCAGATGGAGAGCACAAGGATTTTGCAAAACAACAATTGGAGCTAGGAAGCTTCCCCACGATACTGTTCTTCCCAAAACATTCTTCTCGGCCAATTAAGTATCCTTCTGAGAAGAGAGATGTTGATTCATTGTTGGCCTTCGTCAATGCCCTGCGATGATGAAATATCAATCAATCAATCAATAAACCATTGATTGTTTTGGTTTTCAATGCAAGCAATTAGTAGATGGACAAGTTTCCCTAGTATAGCATTCATAGTCGTCTATTCAAAGATTTTAGATGACATGTTGTTATGAAGTGGGAAAGGCAAATTTTGACTCAACTGTAGGCAAAGAGAGGGAGTGTATCTGTTGGTTCATGTATATTTTTAGGTGAGTTATGTTCTCGCAGTGTTTTGATTGTAGCAAGTATTCTGTAAAGCGAAGCTTATTCCTGCTTCCTAAATAAACGGTTTTTGTTACGCCACCACCTTGCTCTCTACTATGAAACTTTGAAAGTGAAGTTGATTTACCAAATTTCTGTGTATAGACGCAAAGCTAAATTACTGCTACAGTGTTACTTTCCCTCCCTTTATAGCTTCTACACTTGCTGGAGGACAGGTGAACGTTAAAAAAAATTGATTATCGATTACATTGCCTTCACATCGACATTTACATTATTATCTAATCTGATATTAACATTGTTTACTAAGAACACTAAATAAGAATAGAGATTTGTACAAGACAAAGGAGAATAGAGCAAAACTTCTTTGTGCTGTGTCTTAAAAAATAGTTTATTGTTTTGGTAAAAAATGATTTATTGCCTTATTGGGTTTGTTCGAAGATGATCATGTCTTTTTCCCAAGTACAAATATGATCCTCCTTGTTCGCACATCGAATATTGTCTTCTAGTTCTATATTATCATTGGTTTTTATGCGGGCCCAAACTTCTCATGCATGGTCAAAACTCAAAACCGGGAAAAAAAAATGTTATCATTTTTATGGTGGTTGAAGCGGAACAAATTGGCAAAAAAATCTTGTTTAAAAATGTTATTAGACTGGAGAAGTTGATATGTTTTTATACATAAAAAGTATACTCAGCAGGATTTCATACTCTCACCAGCAAAGACTTTTTTTTTTTTCCTCCCGATTTTCCGTTTTTTTTAGGGTGGTGGTGTTTGATTCTTAGATATTCCTGTAATTGAAATAATCTTTCAAGAATATTGTATAGTTGGCCCAAGTGGGGAGGTTGCATCGATTTTAAAACTTTAATATAGCAAAGTAATAACTATTTGTCTATTTCTCAGAAAATAACTACCTAAATTTATTTTAGGGAGAATGACAGAAAAATACCATTTGAACTTTAAAATCTCATTGACAAGAATAGAAATGAGATTGCCAAGAATAGTAATGAGATTAGTAACGCAAATCTTTGTCAAAGGACTAATTTGAGATTTTGAAATTCAAGTGGTATTTTTCTGTCATTCTCTCTTTATTATACATATATACATAGTAATAATTTGCATTTTACTATTAAGTGGACCAGATGACTTAATGGTTATAAACTATTTTGATAACCAAGAGGTTTAATTTTTAAGTCCCACCAAAACCATTTTGCAAATATTTGCCTTTTGCCATTGGTGGTGGCAACCGCGACTAACAAGGCTTGTTTAAGGTAGTGTTTAGAAAGCAAACTCACACAAGCTAAGCTAAATTTTTTCTTATATGCATTCCTCGTATATATTAAATTATGTTAGAAAAACAACTTTTATTGTTAATTTTTGAATTAGCACTCATTTACGTAAATTGAGATAAAATTCCTTTCACATACTTATTTCGTATATCATATATCATGTTAGAAAAATTAATCCAAACATGCACGTAGTAATAGTCCTTGGCAGCTGCCCGATAGGGACTTTAGACTTTATAACCATTGACGATGGAGGAGGAGGAATTTTTTTAACAAAAAAAGTTAAGTGCATTCTGATAGATACATGCTGAATTTATTTACAATAAATGGAAATGAATTAATGAGTATTTTGATGATTTCAGGATTTTTTTTTGTAGTTTAAATTATTGTATGCTATCTCTAGGAGTGATTTTTTTTTGGCCTTTAGTATCCAGTGTCTAGCATTTTTTTTTGGGCAAGATAAACTCGAGCAACCGACTAATCTAAATTTGAGGCTATATCAAACCTTTTGGATGTTCACCTCTCCTTCCAACAGAGACTTCATCCACCGGTCTCGAGTTTAAAACCGAGTGGAAGGGGCTCAAATGCCGAACCACTTGAGGCACCTGCCATCGGTTGTAGGAGTAATTTTTGTTTGTTTTTTAAGTCACTGACATGACCGACCAATTAATGGAGAAAAATTATGTTCCAATGTTCATGGTCTAAAAGTACTTAATATATTCCCGGTCCCCGATCAAATAATGAAAATTTTATTTGAGTCTGACTTATTTAATATTCTACTAATAAATAAAATTATCACACACACAAGCATATGAATTCGTTATTATTATGCATAAGGATGTCTTTTTAGCATCTTTTCAAGTGGGAAAAGCTTTATTCTTTTGGAGTGATGGTTCAACAGCATCTCATCCGTCCTTTTTAGCCAATAAAAGTATATTTTTTTCAAATAAAGCATGTAATGGGTCATCTCAATATCTTTTCTTTCTATCTTTATTTGATTTAAGGTGAAGCAAACACATTCATTTTGATTGCTTTATCGATTATTGTAATGTAATTATTATAGAAATATAAGGGTGAGAGTGGCAAGTATACATTTGCAACGGGCTTTTTTTTGTTGGCAAGTCATCATATGGATTTGACAAATATTCTTAGTGTTGTGTTTTGAAAATTAAGGATGTGTTGTGTGCGACATACCAGAGTCCCATGTGGGTTAGGAACAAGATTACTTGATGCTTTATTTGTACACACAAATACACATCACATGGCTAAATGGAGTGCAAGTGATTTTTTTAGTATATTTAAATAAATAAGTAAACAAACAAATTTGAATAATGGACAATTAACTTTCCATGATTTCCATCCAAAAATAAAAAATTTGCAGACAAATAATATGTATAAAAGTTCTTTAAAGACTAAAAAATATCATATTTTCAGTGAGTACAACTCTTATTCAACAATATACAATCCATCTTTGTCTACAAAATGGGAAAACATTTGCAGACAACTAAAGATGAGTTGCATCTCCTAAAATATTTGGATCTTTAATTATCTTTGAGCAATAAATTTTACAATTTGAGATTTTTTTAACATGATCATGTTACATATTTCTTTGCTCATCTGACAGATTTTCTTAAACTTTAAACCAAAAATTAATCTCCTCTTCCTTTTATTGTCCATGCCTCATGTTACATGATATGCTATTGACAAAGTACCCTAAAAGAGAAATCCAAATGTTAGTTAAATAAAACCCAACAAAAATTACTCATCTTACTCCCCACCCCCCCACAAAAAAATTCTATCTTTTTTGCCCTTTATTACTCTAACTCTTAATAACTCAAAAATCATACCAGCCCAAAAAAAGAAATTGAATTATTAGCCACTTTGATAGGCACATTACAAAAGGAATAATAATAAAAACACAGTGAGAAATCCAAAAGCCAAGAAACTGTGCAAGCCTTGGTTAATAATTGTACTCCTAAAACCTCTTAACCTTAACCTATCTCCTCCATTGCTCAACTGTGTAGAGTTCACCACTTGCTTTGTCTTGTTCGTCAAAGTTTTACTGCATTACACAACACACATCACACCCCAATTACCAAACAATCAATCTCTATACATATTTTATTTTATTTACATTATTATTCATTATATATAAATATGATTCTCACCTTCCTGGAAATAGACAACTCCCGTGACCTGCAATGGCAGTCCCCAGAACAAGAATCATAAAAAAGAAATGTTACTTGATTTGTCACAACAAATGGGAAACATAGAAAATTTGAAAACTGTGGAGCCCATTTTGATATGGTTCACTATCTTATGCAAGGTAAGGTATACACGTATATGATACTTGTATCAGGTTTGGAAGCAAGAATACAGCCAGAAAGCGGTACATAATAATATTTGAAGATCATAAAAATCTGACAACTGTATCAAGGAAATCTAGAAAACACAGAAACGAATCTCTGTTAATGTCATCCAACAAGACAGTGTAATTATGAGTCCTCTCTTATTTTCCATGTTCACATCATTGTAGGACCAAGCAAGCTAGAGTGCCTCTCCAAGTTTCTGTCGGTGCTTGAAGAAAATCAGAAATCAAACTTGACTCACTACTTCACTTCTCACTCAGAGTCAAGTTTAGAAAAGATTGGATGTTTTTTTTTGGTGATAACAAAAGATTGGATTTTGTTCAATTTTAGAACTTAACAACGTTGTCTTCCAACATGAGAGCAAAAGATTTTGGCAATTGAGTAATGGGGTCATCACACTCATCATGACTCATACCTAAACTGAAGATTCTCAGCTCTCAAGTAGCAATTTTTAAATGGTTGATAGCGTAACTTAATGAACAAAGATTCATAAAAAAGTTGAGATTTTTGCAGTAATAACTTACTGGGGCTAGTGGTTGTGATCATGGCGACTCCTTTGAAATCACAGGACCCAGCAGACTTTCCTTGATTCTGATAATAACTATCAAACGCATAAGAAGCATGATTCTTCACATTATTTGGATAATAACAAGCTTCCCCAGGTTGAATCTCCGAGCAATTTGCTCTTCCAGGTCCACAAGCCCAATCCAAAGCTGCCTGCAATGTCTTCGAATCAATCCCATCCATAGCCACACAATATGTCTGATTCGTCGTATCGTTCGCCAGAAAAGACCCAATTCCCGACACATGAAGCAGATAAGCCGCCGTAGTATTACCGTAAAACAAACCCCAATTCGCCTCCGACACCGGCGGCGACCTTAAATCTTCGTTGAACAATTCGTATATATACACACTTGAAGTTGTTTCTGGGTGTAAAGGGGTCCCAGAACGATCATAAACATGCTTGATTAGGTTTGAATTGTAAGTGTCTGCGTTGTCTTTTGTAGCATAAGGTTCTTTTGAATCACCCTTTGAAGGCCACCCTGTTTCAGTGACCAGAACCATAACATCTGTGAAATTTAAATTCTTCATGGAGAAATAAGCAGCGTCAATCATGGCGTCTAGAACATTGGTATAGTGAAGCAGAGTATTTGGGTCGATCATTTGCTTAGACGGAGTCAAAGGTTTGAACAATGAATTGTCCAAAGGAACCACCTTTCTGTTCTGCATAAACACATAGTAAGGGTACAAATTCATCATCAACGGCGACCCTGTTTTGGAGAGAAACTGAAGCAGAGGAAGGATGACAGAGACGAGGCTTTGATTGAAGAAAGCTTGCGACGGAGGAAAAGGATCCAGAATTATCGAAGCAGCGTGAGGGGTCGAAATCTTGATCTGGTTATGGAGATTCGAAGCGACGAGGGCAGAGTAAAGAGATTGAATCGCCGGGAGAAGAATTGGGGCGGAGGAGGGGATGGTGGTCAGAACCTCGTCGCCGATGGAAATTCCGGTGATGAGGGTGGTGGGGTAGTAAGCGACGACGTTTCTCCTGATCCAGGAGAAGGCGGTGGTGTTGGAGGATCCGATTGCGAGGAGCTGGTTGTTGGGTACGCCGACAATGACCCGGATATTGGTTCGGGCCAAGGCTTTGAGGATATTCGGGTCGGCATCGTAGAGACGAACATGGGTTATCTTCTGAAGTTGCAGAAAGGCGACGAGGTCCGACGGCGAAAGCAGATTCGAAACGTCGGTACCAATGTTAACACCCACAAATGGTTCGTTCTCTGCAAAAACACCCAAAAAGTAAATTAAGAACAAATGAATGAAAATTTAGAGAGAAGATGTTGAAGATTTCTCGGTATTATTATTATTATTACTACCTGCGGATGAAATGGCAAGAAGGAGGAGGAGGAGGAGGAGGAAGAACGAAAGCTTAGATTTTGCCATTGAACAGGAGATTCAGGTTGAGTTCCTCATTCTCTGCTTCTGGTTCAGCTACAGATGCAAGCATTATCTTCCAAAGATCCTTCTCTCTCTCTCTCTCTTTTAATTCTTTGTATTTTAGGGTACAAAAATGGGGGTGATAATATATGGAGGTACCTGGTAGGTGAGTTTTTTCTTGGTTCAGATCACTGAACTGTGGAACATCTACTACAGGGGGAAGATTGAAGAGAGTGAAGAAGTCAGTACAAAAGTAAATTGCAATTTGCAAGGAACTGAAAGTTTTCTAAGGCATTTTTTGAGAGCAACAAGACAAGCGTGTTTCTTGTGGTGTGCTGTCTGAATTAATTTTATTTTAGTGAAAGAATTAAACGATACAAATTTAAGGGAAAATTCCTCTAAAATATATTAAACATAGGAAAATCTCTGTTCAGTAAATTGAAATTGAAAAATTTGGATCAGTTCAGTGTCAGTATGGATGAATAGTGTGGGCGGCGCCAAAAGACGATTTTGTCCTTCAGCCTTTATTCTCGTCACTTCAGAAATAACAACACGCGGTTCTTAATTAACAATTCCGAATTCTTGATTAACAACTCCGTATTCTTGATTAATAACTCCAATTTCATCTTTCTTCTTCTTCACAATAACAACACCGGTTTTGTTATTAACAACTCCGAATTTTTTATTAACAACTCCGTTTTATTCTTCCACATATTCACATCTCAAAAATATAGTGTTGTTAATGTAAAATACGGTGTTGTTAATAAAGAAAGATATATTGGTATTTGCCCAGAAACTTAAATTACGAAGTTGTGAAATAAGAAATGAGAGTTGCTAATGTAAAATATGATGTTGTTAATAACAAGGCCAGTGTTGTTATTATGAAAGTAAAAATATGAAACTGGAATTGTTAATAAAAAATTTGGAGTTGTTAATTAATAGCACGTGTTGTTAATAAAAAAAGAGGTGATGTCATTGGCCTTGAAACCTAAATTAGGAAGTTGTGAAATAAGAAAGAAGAGTTGTTAATCAAGAATTCGGAGTTGTTAATTAAGAACCGCGTGTTGTTATTTCTGAAGTGGCGAGAATGATGGTTGAAGGGTAAAATCGTTTTTTGACGCCGCCCGCATTGTTCATCCATACTGACATTTGATTGATTTGGATTTTTCAATTTCAATGCACTGTATAGAGATTTTCCTATTTCCAATGTATTAGGGATTTTTCCCAAATTTAATGTGCTACTCCCTCACATGTTAGATGGACTCTCTTGATTTTGATTTTAAATATAAGATATTTTTTAATATTTATCAATAACTTTTTTAATTTTCCCCTATTAAGCTTCCAACAATAATGATGGAGGAGGAGGAGGAAATTAAGAAAAAATAACTATAGTGTTTTAAAAAATTAGCATGTGATATATTATTTAAATTAATTAATTTTTTTAAAAAATTTAATTAAATTAAATAAATATATTTTATATTAAACAATAGAATGAATACGAAAAAAAGATGTGAGATTGGGTGGGGAAGTAGGAACAGAGGAAAAAGGTGGGACTTTTGCAAAGAGAAGTGTGAGTGAGGTGGAAGAAGGAGACTTGGTGTGGTGGATTGTGACCCTACAGCCTGGCCTGCATCTTTAAAGAGACAATGCTTGTTTTATTGTCATTCATAAAAGAATTCTATTATCATATGGTGTTGGTTTAAGTGGTAAGTGGCTTAATTTCGCTTAAGTAAGGTTTTGGGTTCGAGTCTTATATATATAGAAAATTCTCATTAGGAGACTCTCCCACCACAGTCAGGTGCACGATGTGTGTCGGATCCGGATGTAGTCGGGACAAAACTCCGGTGAACCAAGTGGGCAAAAAAAAAAAAAAAAAGAATTCTATTTATTTCAAAGTTTTTTGTTTTTTTAAAGCTTTTCTTTTACTTCCATTTTCCATCCGTTTTCTCATCTTAAAAGCACGTCTTTTTCTTGAACTGCCCACGAGTCTCTTCCTCCTTTTTAATTAAAAGTCCAAGCACGCACAAAGCGAGCTATGTTAGAGAAAAGGACAAATATCCATAATTTTACTTTATTTTAAATTAACTTCATGTAGTTTCCCCCCCTTAGTTTTAAATTATTGCAGTGTCATCAATTGTAACAAAATTACAAGGACGTGATAAAAAATAAGATAAAATAATAAAAATTGAGAAATTACCAAGGTATTAAAACCCGGACCAGGCATTGAACCGGTCGGGGTACTGGGTTAAGGGTCAGTGGGTTAAACCGGGACCAAACCGGAGCTAAACCGGGACCAAACCGGTGAGAAATTGAAAATTTTAGACTTATAGTATGAAATTCTAAAGGAAAAAGTAAAAAAATTTTTTTTTTTTTTTATTCCCGGGCCGGACCGGCCGGTCCGGTCCGGGTCTCACAACCCTGGAAATTACCCTCTTTAGGAGAATTACCTTAAATGGGCTGCCATGTATTTTTTAGAGTTTTTAAACCTTTTTATTTTCATTCCCTCCCCATCTCCAGCTAGGATCTCAACTCAAGTTTTTTGCCTAGTCATCACCAGTCAACCTACAATAAGGTCAACTCTGAACTCCACAAGATCAAGATCTAAGGATCTTCCTCATCGATCAACATTTTAAAAAAAATATAAATTAAAAATTAAAAGCCATGTGATCCCAACTGACCATGTTTGCATATTGGCCTTCATTGACACCAAATAGTGGGTTGGGAAGTGTATTAACATTGAAGAATAAAATTGTATATTCATATAAATTTTTTTTATCTTATAAATAAGATTAAAAGAGTGGATAGATTGCATATTTCCATCATCACCTAGTATTGATTTCTCAGCCATGAAATTGAAAATATCAAGGTTTGAATTTTCAGTTAAGAGATGAGTCTACATTTAATGTCTAACCGTACACTGAATAATATTTTTAATATAAGATTCTCTTTAATAAAAGGGGAGTATAATCTAACTGTTCAATCAGTGTATGATACTCTGATTCTAGACTCTCACCAAACTGACCACGTTGGCATCACCAAGAAAACATTGCAAGTGAAACACTGAGAATTACAAGCAACAAGAAGACAACAATGTTTCTCCAAAAAACACAATTGGCTTAGATCCCATTACCACGCTCCTATGTTCTCTGTATATACTGTATTATTAACCCATATTATACCTTTGTACGTACGTATGTACGTATGTAAGAACCCATAATTAGTGCATGACATAAGTTGAACCGCGGGTGCTTCCCAAATCAACGCATCCACAGTAGCGAATATTGATAATTTTTTTAACCAAAGTGAATATTGATAATTAGAAGTAAGTTTGATATATTATATAGAGTAGTATAAATAATGATTAACTTGTTAAAACTTTTATATTTAACATTGCTATATTAAGGACCAACCTTAGGTGAAGTTGCTTATATCATGAGATCAAGTTATTAAGAGATGAATTTACGAGTGCACATATGCATTTCAATAACTAATAAATATAACTAAATAACAAGTGTTCATATATGAAAATTTACAAATCCTAATTTACATTATATAGGAATTTACAAGTGTTTATAAGTGAATTTACAAAGTATACACACACACACACACACACACACACACACACACACACACACACACACACACACACACACAATTTAACAACTAATAATAGCAAAATAATAAGTATAATTGGAGAACTTGAACTAATAATTAATATAAAAAATTTAACCTAAGTTTTGTGTCACTATATTAATTATATTAGTATATATTGACTATTCTTACGCATGATCCTTGATGTTTTTGTCGTCAGATCTATATGAAGACTAGTCCAGCAACAAAACAAACCAGTTGCGCTTACTTGCCACTTTGAATCTGAACCTTGCATTGCTATAATAACAAGGGTTAAGCAACAGATTTATTAATAAAGTTTTAAGGAAGAAGCATCTGACATAATTATGTTTTACATGGGGTAAAAATACACATAAGGAATTAAAAGTGGAGCATCTAGCACAAAACCGTTAAATTTGACCTAACAGCGTTAAATTATAAGAGAAGAAAATCCCTAACGGTGTTAGGTCAAATTTAACGGTTTTTGTGTTCGATGCTCCACTTTTAATTCCTTATGTGTATTTTTACCCCATTTAAAACATAATTATATCAGATGCTCTTTCCTTAAAATTTTATTGACAAATTTGCTTCTTAACCCTAATAACCACAACGATATCAGTAAAGTAACTAAAATGACTTGCTTCTCCTTTTATATATAAAAAAGTAAAAAAAAAAAACAGAGAGAGAGAAGATGTTGAGATGTTCCATCATATACTACACTTGCTTTTCTAAAACAATAATACTCTCTCCGCGGGCCTTTTAAAAGATGGTAGAAAGGCATCCCCTATGCATAATAACAAGTTTATTTATTAATAGAATATTAAATGAGTCAAACTCAGAAAATTTTTCATTATTTATTTTGGGACAAGGACAAGTATGAAACGACCGGAAGAAGAAGAAATGAGGGATCGAGAGAGAGAGAGAGAGGGAGGGAGAAAAATGTAATTTATGTATATTTCACGGACTAATGCTTTCCAGTTATTCAGAAATATATACACGCGTATCTTACAATATTCGTCATAACAATATAAATAACAAGCTAAGTAAAATAGTCTAACTAAATGGTGTAATCGACTAACTAAAGGTTAACTAAATGCTACCCATTATCTATAATATGTTTATTACATTCTGTCAGCCCCGTAAGCTGGAGCATGAATATCTACCATGCCTAGCTTGGACAAAAGAAAATGAAATGGTTGAGGAGCCAATGTTTTAGTGAAGAAATCAACAAGCTAATCTGTAGACCTTATAGGAAGTAAACGAATGACACCCTCTGTGACTTTATCATGAACAAGATGACAATCCAATTCAATGTGCTTTGTACCAGCATGAAACGTTGGATTAGAAGCAAACTGAATAGCAGATTGATTATCACAAAACACAATAGCAGCTCTGGAATGATGAATGCGAAGATCATCAAGTAAGTATAATAGCCATTGAAGTTTACAAGTAGTCATAGCTAAAGCACGGTACTCTGCTTCACAAGAGGAAGTAGAAACAATAGATTGCTTCTTAAACTTCCATGAAATAAAAGCATGATCAAGAAAGACACAGTAGCCTGTGATAAAGCGGCAAGAATCAAGACAAGTAGCCCAATCACTATTACTAAAACCCTTCAAATGAAGATCAGATGTGGAAGGGAAGAAAAGTCCCTTAGCTGGAGCAGATTTAAGATAACGAAGTACTCTATAGGCAGCTTGCAGATGTAAGTCAGTAGGGGAAGCCATAAATTGACTAAGTTGATGAGTGGCAAAGGAGATATCTGGTCTAGTAGTAACAAGATATAAAAGGCGACCTACCAACTTACGATAAGAGGTTGGATCTGATAAAGGAGTGCCACCTGCAAGGGTCAACTTAGTGCTGCGATCCATTGGAGTGAAGGCAGGCTTACAATTGAGACAACTTGTTTCAGTGAGAAGATCAAAACCCAATTTGTGTTGACACAAAGAAATGCCAGCCTTACTTTGGCAACCTTAAGACCAAGCAAATATTTAACAGGGCCAAGATTCTTGATCTTAAAACTGACATCCAAACTATGTTTCACATACTCAATCTTAGACAAATCATTGCCAGTGAGCAGAATATGATCCACATAAACCAAAAGTGCAGTAAAACTAGTGCTAGAGGCTTTAATAAAAAGAGAATAATCAGCCTTGGATTCAGTGTAACCATATGAAAGAAAAGCAGAAGAAAGTTTCTGAAACACCCTAAACCCTAAACCCTAAACCCTAAACTGCCTACTAGCTTGCTTAAGGCCATAAAGAGATTTCTGAAGTTTAGACACAAGGCGAGAATCAGAAGCATGAAATCCATAAGGTAAAAACATATATACTTCCTCATGTAAATCATCATGAAGAAAGCCATTATTAACATCTAATTGCTGAAGATGCCAATTATTAGCTGAAGCTAAGGCAAGGAGTAAACAAACCGTGGACATCTTAGCGCAGGAGAAAAAGGTATCAAAGTAATCAACGCCTTCAGTTTGAGTAAAACCTTTAGCAACCAATAGAGCTTTATAGTGATCAAGAGAACTATCAGACTTATATTTCTTAGTGAATATCAATTTGCAACCAATAGGAAATTTCCTACTAGGCAAAGGAGTAAGGATCCAAGTCCTATTCTGTTCTAGAGCCTGAATTTCAGCATCCATAGCATCTCGCCAAGACTTATGATCAGAAGCTTGGCGATAAGTAGTAGGGATATCATCAGCAGAAATGGTTAAACAAAAACGTTTATAAGAAGGAGAAAGAGAATGACAAGCTAGGATAGAAGAAATAGGATACCTATTACTAGAAGAGAAAGAAGCAACTGAAGTAGTGAAGGAAGAAAAATAGTAATCCTGCAAATAAGTAGATGGTTTATGTGGTCGGGAAGAAACACGGGAGGGAATAGAAGGATTAGGGGCAAAGGAAGGAGAAGGGTTAGAATCAGAAGGAACATAATTGGTAGGGGCAGGGGAAACAGAAAGATCAGAGGTAGAAGAAGCAGAATGGGCAGGTGCCGAGGAAACAAGAGGAAGGGAATAATCAAGGGGAGGAATAACAGCAAGAAGAGGTATAGGACAAGCATGAGAATCATGTGATGTAGCAATATGGAAAGGGAAATAACATCTCTAGAAATAAAAATATTGTTAGATTGAAGATTAAGAAGAATATAACCTTTGGTAGTAGTAGAAAACCCAAGAAAAACACATTTAGAGGCCCGAGAGTCAAATTTGGATATATGAACAGAAAGAGTTAAAGCATAGCACAATGAACCAAAAACTCGTAGATCAGAATAAGAAGAAACCTTATTAAACAAATGAGTAAAAGGGGTAGAATGGTGAAGAATGGGAGAAGGTAGTTGATTGATTAGAAAAACAATATGAGTAACAGCAAAGCACCAGTAAAGTTTGGGAAGATGAGCTTGAAATAAAAGGGTACTAGCAATATTCAAAATATGCTGATGTTTCCTTTCAACAAGGCCATTTTGTTGAGGAGTTTCAATGTAAGAGGTTTGGTGAATAATGCCCTTAGATTTATAAAAAGAATCCATAGAAAATTCAAGACCATTATTGGACTGAATGATTTGAATCTTGGTATTGTGCTGTGTTTCAACATAAAGAACAAGAGATTGAAGATAAATTTGAACCTCAGATTTTGATTTCATAGGATAAAGCCATGTATAACGACTATAATAATCTATAATGGTTAAAAAGTAATGAAAACCACGAATAGAAGTCACAACAAAAGGGCCTCAAATATCTGTATGAAGTAATGAAAAAAATTTATTGCTAGTTGAAATGCTTACAGGAAAAGACAATCGTTTTTGCTTTGCCATATGGCATACATCACATGGGTCCTGCCTATTATTAAAATGGATAAAAGGAAATTGTTGGTGTAAAATTTTCATAGTATAAGAGGAAGTATGACCTAAACAATGGTGCCATAAATCAAAAGAAGGTGAACTGAGCAATGATGTAGTGGAATGTGCTGAAGCTGAAGCAAAAACAACCACAGTATGGGGAATGATTGCATGATTAAGAAAGTATAGTCCTTCCAAAACTTCAGTTGTACCAATCGTCTTCCAAGGATAGAGTTCCTGGATATAACAAATGGATGATAGAAAGATAAAACAACAGGGAAAAGAAGATGTAAGTTTGGTGACAGAAAGAATGTTAAAAGAAAAGTTAGGAATATAAAAGACATCATGAAGAATCAAGGAATCAGAAAGATAGATGGTTCCTAAAATAGTAGCAGTGATATAACTATGATTTGGAACTTTGATAGGGATAGGAAAAATCTGTTTATAATTAGCAAAGCAAGTAAGATTATGACGGATATGGTCAGTAGCACCTTTATCAATGATCCATGAAGTCTTATGAGAAAATGAAGCAGAAGAAGAACAATTACCTGGAGGAGTTGGAGATGAAAGAGAATGAATATTATGAACAGAAGAAACTGGTGCAGATTGAGAGACAGGGTTGGAAGAGGAATTAGGTTGAACAAGTACAAGGAGCTTCTGATATTGCTCTGGAGTGAATTGAGCAGACGGTGTTGGTAAGATGCCATTGGAATTGCCTTTCAGCTTTGTCACAGAAGAAGACACCGGATCCTGAGACTGAAAGTAATAAGCCGATGCTTGAGATTGATTGCGAAACTTAAAACCCGGTGGAAAACCATGTTTTCGGTAACATGTGTCCACAGTATGACGAGGACGATTGCAGTAGGTACAAAATTTCATGTTACCTGATCCATCCATAGCAGAGTTCTTGGATCCAGATCCAGAATTAGAACCAGGAAAACTTACCAGTCCTTTATTAAGTAAGATTGTCGATTCAGTACCAGAATACATCTCACGTTCTTGTTGTAAAATCATAGAAAAGACCTTATTTTGTCCGGGCCCTACTCAAAAATACAAAAATATTTTATGATGATTGGTGTCCAAATTGACAATCATCATTGAAAGAAAAAAAATAAAAAATGAAAATAAGAAAAAATAAGAAAATCCTCCTATTGATGATGATCGGTGTCTAAATTGGCGATCATCATTAAAAGGGAAAAAATAAAAAAAAATTAAAATAAACCCCCTCATTGATGATGATTGGCATTGTCATTCATTAAGGGAAAATAATAAATAAAAAAACAAAAAAAAATATCATTTATGTTGATAGGTTTAAATTAGGAAACTACTTGTGGGGAGAATGAAAGCAAAAATAAAAAAAAAAACAAAAATAAGAAAATCCTCCTATTGATGATGATCGGTGTCCAAATTGGCAATCAACATTGAAAGGAAAAAAATTTAAAAAAAACGAAAATTAAAATAAATCCCCTCATTGATAATGATTAGCATTGTTATTCATTAAGGGAAAATAATAAATAAAAAAAATCATTATGTTGATAGGTTTAAGTTAGGAAATTACTTATAGGGAGAATAATAAAAAAAATTAAAAACGAAAAAAATCTCCACTAATGGTGATTAGGTCAAGCTAGAAAGTTTTATCAATAGAAAATACAAAAAATAAAGGGTAAACAGTACTTTTGGTCCCTCAAGTTTGGGGCAATTTTGGTTTTGGTCCCCGGAGTTTAAAAACTGTGGTTTTGGTCCCTCAACTTTGGACCGTTTCAAAACGTTGGTCCCTCAACTTTCAGAAGGACTTGCTGGGCCCTCTGACGGCGTTAAATCATCCCAGGTGGCACTAACGGTGTTAAAATTGACTATGTGGCATGCTGAGTAAACCGCTGATGTGGCAAGTTTTATATATGTGGGCTGAATTTAAAAACGAAACAGAAAACCTGACAGCAAAAAACGAAGCAACAGAACAAAAACCCAACCCAAGAGGACTCACGCTTTAGGAAGAAGTGGAAAAGGGCGAATGAATCCACTGTTTCGACGAGCAAAAGTGGCGCTGTTAGGTCATATCCGAGCTACGGTGATTTTGCTGGTGAAGTCTGAGAGGAGCGACTAGCTTTGAATAGTCAAGGCATTATCCGAATAGTCAGTGTGATTTTAAACTCAGTTTCTAAATATGTTATCCGGATAGTAGGATAACTATTCGAATAGTAAGGGCACTATTCGATTAGTATGATGATTATCCGAATAAGCTTTTGATGAAGTTACTGAAGCTTCTGCCACACAAGAGTCGATAAATGAAACTCATCCAGGAGGGAGCCAACCTTGACATGGCATATGTTTTTGTTTATGTACTGTATCCACTTCTTATATATACTTGGATGTCACTTATATCCTGGAGGGAGCCAACCTTGACATAGTCATTGTATTTTGAATGTCACTTATATATACTTGGATTTATCCACTGTGTAACATAGGTAATGTATTATGAATGCTAATCCTTGTAGCAGACTCTATTAATGTAGTTGTTTTATTTCCCATATATATATATATATGCGTGTGTGTGTGGAGCTTTCATTTATATCATATTAGCAGATGCAGGTCATCTTTAATGTTCATTTTAATTACTAATATAATAAAGTGTTAGAGTGATTAGAATCAATAAGAACAAGTTACACAAAATTTCAATGATTCTCAGAAGTTTCAAGGTGATACTCTGTTTTCTGGAAAATCAGTTATTTGGATAACATCTGTTGTATTCGAATAGCCTTCTTTGATAATGAGTAATATGTATTCGAATACTTTATCCTCTATCCGAATAAACTTTTAGAACTTGAAGTGTATTCGAATAGTGAATTCCTTATTCGAATAGCTGCCTTATAAAACAAATGATATTATTCGAATAGTGTCATTTGTATTCGAATAATATTCTTCATAATGAACTTTCATATTCGAATATTCCAACCGTTATTTGAATAGTCTTTCACACAAAATATATGATATTATTCGAATAGTACTTGCTCTATTCGAATAGTGCACCTTTGATAATGAATCTTCACAAATGTATATTGCAACCTCTATATTTGAATAAACTTCTGAGGGCGTCACTCTTTGGATATAAATCCATGATAAATTATATATCATCGGAAAGCTCTCATCTTCTACATTTCAATGCAATAAGAATTAGCTCCAAACTCATTGTATATAGAAAGTTATGATCCAAAGAGTATCTACTGTTTTTAGACAATCTCTGAAATCACGAGTAGCAACTTCCAGAAGTCATAGCTCTTAGGATATGACTTCAAATATTCCAAATTAACTATCCATGGAAAGCTCTTTGAGTCTATTTTCATATGTCACTGGTTTCGTCTCTATCCGATGTATAGTTTGGGAGTTATGTCCAAAATACCAAAGCTGTCCAGGAATATGACGCTGATGCATGTATCAACTTCAAAAGATCATATCTCTCATATATGAACTCCTTTTAATGTGATCTTGGTGTCAAAATGACGCATTGGAAGTCTAGTTTCATATGCCACTGGTTTCACCTCAATCCGAGTTGTGGTTTGGGAGATATGACCAAAATACTGAACATCGCCCATGCTGAAAGAAACAGAGTCTGCTACGTTATTCGAATAGCACTTCTTCTATTCGAATAAGATCACCCTTTTTCAGTTATGGACTATTCGAATAGTAACTTCATTATTCGAATAATATTTGATTTTTTGCACTGAGACTATTCTGATAGTTCCATTACTATTCGAATAGTCCTCTTTGAAATATGTCAAATATTATTCTGATAGTCTCCTTACTATCCTGATAGTCTTGTGATTATTCGATGTTGAAATTCATCAAAAGCTTATTCGGATAATCATCATACTAATCGAATAGTGCCCTTACTATTCGAATAGTTATCCTACTATCCGGATAACATATTTAGAAACTGAGTTTAAAATCACACTGACTATTCAGATAATGCCTTGACTATTCGAAGCTAGTCGCTCCTCTCAGACTTCACCAGCAAAATCACCGTCGCTCGGATATGACCTAACAACGCCGCTTTTGCTCGTCGAAACAGTGGATTCATTCGCCCTTTTCCACTTCTTCCTAAAGCGTGAGTCCTCTTGGGTTGGGTTTTTTGTTCTGTTGCTTCGTTTTTTGCTGTCAGGTTTTCTGTTTCGTTTTTAAATTCAGCCCACATATATAAAACTTGCCACATCAGCGGTCTACTCAGCATGCCACATAGTCAATTTTAACACCGTTAGTGCCACCTGGGATGATTTAACGCCGTTAGAGGGCCCAGCAAGTCCTTCTAAAAGTTGAGGGACCAACGTTTTGAAATGGTCCAAAGTTGAGGGACCAAAACCAAAATTGCCCCAAACTTGAGGGACCAAAAGTACTGTTTACCCAAAAATAAAAAAATAAAAAAAACAAAAATTTAAAAAACAATCTCCATTGATGGTGATTGGGTCAAATTAGGTAGTTCTTAACATAAAATAAAATAAAAAATCAAATATGAAAATTCAAAAAAGAAGAAGGAGTATTTATGAAGAAAATTCTACCTTGAGACTATAAATAGGGAAGTAAGAGTTGAAGCAAGACACAAGAATTTTGGGAGATAAGAGAGGCTAGGTAGAGAGCTAATTTTATTTTCTCATTTTCCATTGCTCATACATAATTCTCATGGGGATGAGGAGTTGACATAAGAGGCCGTCTTGTTTTGCTTCATCTAAATAAGGTATTAATACTCTTGCTTGGGCCAATGAACATTTCTGGTTAGAGATGGAGGCATACCCATTTGAATACTGGGCAAATCCTTATATGTGAGGCTTATAAGAGTTTTATTGGTTTTCCATCTATTTGACTTATACTCAATGTTTTGTGCAAATTCCTATATGGATATGCTTTTGCTTTAATTTTCGGCCTCTTGAGTAGTTGCTATGTTTGCCTTTGTTCTTGTCTTCGTGCTAATCCCAACATATGTTGCTGAACATTGAGTGCTGGACGTTGAGTCTTGGATCAAGAATGATGTGGGCTTGCTATTCATTGTCCCTTTGAATTTTCTTACATAATTGCTAGACGTGTTCCATTGGGAATCAAGAGGTATGTGCTGCCTTGTCTTCTAATAGTATTAGATATTACGGTTAATAAATATAGATAATGTGATTGTATTTACCTCTTATTTATTATGTGGTTCTATCACCCTATCTCTTGTTGTAGCGGGTTCAAAGGATAAAAGATACGTATAAATCTCCTCACCTTTGACTTCCTTTTCTTTTAACTTGTGCTATTTCTTCTTCTTCTTTTTCTTTATCCCTTTCTTAGGTTCTCTTTAAAAAAAAAAAGAAAAAAAAATTAACACATTTTTATAGATGAAAATGAAATGGAAAAACTCTCTTTTACAAGAAAATAAAGAAAAATACTTTTTTTAAAAAAAATAAAAAACACAAACCAAACAAAAAAATATTTTTTACAAATAAATTAAATAAACATTTTTTCTAAAAAACACCAACCAAGTGACACACATTTCTACCCCGGAACTACGTGGGCTTTGATCCCTCTAAAGGGTACGTAGGCCCTAGGTTTTCATCCTAGGTCAAGTCCAATTTTATAAATAAATAAATTTTTTTTCTTATTTTCTTTTTGTAAATAAATGTTTTTTTTCTTTTTCTTTAGTTTTTTCATTTCATTTTTGTAAATGTTCTTTTTTTTTGGGTCATTATAATAATATTAAAGGCCATAATATTTTTAAATAATTAACTTAGGGTAACCATTCTTGTGAATGGGTGTTGTGGGGTGCCTAACACCTTCCCCATACATAATCGACTCCCGAACCCTAAATGGTTTTTTTAGACCAGTTTCGTTTTTAAAAAAGGTTTCTAAAATTATCTTTTTTCAAAATTTTGGTGGCGGCTCCAAACTTTTCCAAATTTCAGGTGCTACAATGAGGATAGGTGTTAAATATATATGGATAGGTGTTAATTATATATATATATATATATATATATATATTTTACTCTAAGCAATTTATGTGAAAAAATTTTAATTACCATTAAGGAACTCTGTCGTTATCACCTGCCTCTTGCTAGTAGGCTGACTCTCAGTGATAATTACATATATAATGAGCACAAGCCTTTAAAAGAATCACATTGCTTCAATGTAACTTTCATGCCGGGACACATCCTACAACATTGCATAAATGCCCTGAAAACTGAAATATATTTTTAACATGGGGATATAATGCAAGAAAAAATCAGGTAAAAAATTGGTATATATCATTGTAATAGAGTTTAATGAGTGGATAACGCAGCTATGACACACGGCACCCTCCGAAGTAAGCACCTAAATTATACTGCAAGTTGGCTAAGAAGCAGGTCTGATTGTTCTTACACACATGCTCAGTATTGACAAACATCTTATCAAATACTAACTCTGATGCTTAACATAATATCTAATTTATGGTTTAAATTTTTTATTAAAGTAGATTTTTTATTAAAAACACGAGGGAGTAATAATCATGCAGCAATATCGGTGTTGAAAAACAAGGTCTCCTGTCATAAATGGGGAAACCCTGTAATGTGAATTTCGTGATCAAGTGACTTCATTTCTTTCATTTAATGGTTTCCTAGCAGCAAATTATAACTGGTGTTAGATATATGTTAGTTAATATAGATTGCAGCATCTTGAATTAGACTGTCATGTCCAATTTTTCCAAGATTTTTTACAAAATGGAGTACAACTAGCAAGCTGTGATACGGAAAACAAGCTGGCACTATTGCACATAACCTTGCTTCTGACAAGAGACTTGCGCCAACCACAAAAGTTCTTGCTTTGATTTAGCCCGTGAAGCTGTTATTTTATACTAAAAGTTCCAAACTTGGATGTTATATATAAAATAAATAGAGCCAATTAGTTAGATTTCCGGTACAGTACTAATCGTGTCATTACATGACTGATCACGTGACACTGGGATACTCCCTCCGATCTTAATTATAAGATAAAATTAATTTTTTTTGGAGATATTAAGGAAACTAATTAAATTACTTTAGAGTATTTATATTTATATTTTTTTCTTTAAACTAATTAGTTTGATTAATAAATTAATATATAATCAAGGATACATAACATATGATATGATTAAGTAACTTATTTAACTTCCTTAATTTCTCCAAAAAAAATTAACTTTATCTTATAATTATTATAATTAGGATCGGAGATAATAATATTTTATGTTTATGGCCATTAACTGGTCACTGATTATGAATGATAATTGATGAATGTCAGATGCCCATGAGCCACACACTTCATTAACTTCGACACATTAATAAACAACGAACCATATCATCAGCTCCACCACTTTAGAGGCTATAGCAGCACCCTTGAACAGCACAACCGCCGCCTGACACCGTTGAGACGTGTGCCCTTTCTTCTCTATTTAGTGTGGTGCTTGTCAAATTAAAACCAACAAAATTTTGGAAAAATATTTTTAAAATATAAAAATTCCAAATCAGCTTTATTCCCGACAATGTTTTAGGAATTGACTATATTTGAATAGCAATTTACACATCATTTTAGCAGTAAATCATTCATTTGAGATTTTTAAAATTTGAAAGTATTTTTCTAAAATTCTTCCTAAAAACTACAAATGGATCTTGTTATTGATCGCTCATAAATTGAATAAACAAATACTTTAAATAATTAAAAAATTTGTTGTTTCTTAAAAAATGTATTTTTCCCATAGTATCACTTTTAATCAATTGTTTTAAGAATTATTCTTTTAATAAAAAATATCTCTCAACACCTACAATCAATAGAAAGAGGGTAAAAAATCAGGAGACAAAGTCTTGCACTCCTCTACTACTAAATATAATATCTAGTTTGAAGGTGAATTTTGATCCTAAATGTAAGGTTTTTTTTATTTTTTTTTATTTCATCTCTAATATTTATCATTTTTCTTCAAATTAATTTGAATAAATTTTAAATTGATATATAATTTAATGTTACATAAAAATATTATTTTAGAGAGATTATGTCTTACATTAAAAACTATAAGAGTATTTAGGACCAAAACAAACAAACTCCATTACATTAGCATGTGACTGATCCCTCACCTGGAGAACACACTGAAAAATCTAACCATATCTCCCATTTTATTTGAATGAAAATTGTATATCCATTATAACTTTAAAAAAGAGTTACATTTTTCAACCAAAATAGAAAACTATGAAACAGTCAAAAAATCAAAGACCCTATCCTTCAGCATCAACCACCTCCTAATATAAAGGTGGTGGATGATCAAGGATTATAACATTCTCTACCATGGTATGAGTTGACTTGGCCAAGGAATTTGTGATTGCATTGTGTTCCCCAGCTCTGTGTTTGATCCAAAACCTGCTAGTTTCTAGACATCCATAACCTGACATCCTGTATGATATCACGAAAGGGATGAGAAGCATCACACCTTCTCATTACTAAGTTAATAGCGTCAATGTAGTTAGTAAAAACAATAACCTTTTTGTACTCTTTGTTCCAGCATAACTGTAGTGCTTGAACAAGCGCAACAATTTTAGCAATCGCTGGTGACACTGGTGTGAGTTTGCACTTATACCCACATATCTAATTGCCATCTTCTGCTTTAGTCACTCCTCCACATCCACTCTGACCTGTATCTAGAATTGAGCCATCAACTTCAAGAGTGATAAACCCAGGACAATAGGAGCAATTCTCATGAGGTTGAAGCTGTTGATGTGTGTAGAACCGACATTGGGAGACAAGATCTCGATCCCAACTTGCTTTGAACAGGCTAGAATGAGCATTTTGGTAATCTAACTCTTCATCCTCTCTAAAAATCTTCCTGCATCTGCTCACCCAAATGTCCCAACAAACATACCCAAAAAGTATGTCCCATCTGACTTTTTTTGGTGAAATTTCTACTGGCTTCATGTTTCAGGTTCCATTGGAGCCACTCCGTACCTTGTAGGTTATTGAACTTTACCCACAATTTTGGTATGACTATGGAAATCCATCTTTCTTTGGCATTTATATAGTCCTGCAATAAATGCATCGAGTCTTCTTCTTGGTTACATCTTAAGGGGCACTTCGCAAACTCAACAATACCTCTTCGTGCTGGTAATTGACTAGTATGAAGCCGACCATGTGCAAACAACCACATTAAGGATTTGATCTTCTTCAGACCTCCCTATTTCCATAGAGTCCTCCAAATAGGTTCTCCCACTCTATGAACGCCTACAAAAAGAAAACGATAGGCTGAACTAATAGAAAAATGACCGTCAAAAGAATGTTTCCAAAAGTATTTATTCTCTCCTCTCCTCTCATTGAGAGGGTGTGCACACATAATTTGTTCGATAACATGAGGTTGGAACCACTTGCTTAGTTCATGCCTATCCCACTCACCCCTAGGAGTTACATATTCACACACTTTCTCATTCTTGTTGGCAAAATCTTTGTATCCCAGTATAAGGTTGATTAGAGGTTGATTTATTTCGAACCAATTATCGTACCAAATAGAAGCCACTTCACAGTTATCAATTTTGACCCCCACACCTTTTTGAAACTTGTCCCACATTGCGCAAATACCTCGCCAAGTAAACGATGCTTCTTTCCTCTTGTTGACAATGGGCATACATTCTGAACCCCATATCTCCCATTTTACTCTGCTCTCCTTCCCAAGCAAAACCACTGTCCCTGAAACAACATACATGCAAACTTCGAGTTCTTTAAGGCACACAATACCCATTAAGGTTTAGCCTTTTCTCAGGGCTGTGAGTGGCTGACTGCATGTGATTTGAGAGTGTGAGCTCTTCCTATTTAGCTTCATATTTTGTTCTACACGGTACACACATCATACTTCACACCCCTTTGCCCAAACATCTGAAGTTCCCTCCTTTCTCTGCGTTTCATGCACATAAACACTCCTTTGACAAGAAAGGAAGGGTTTGCTTTCGAAATGAGAGCTAGCATTGTCCTAACTGTCCTCATTCTTGCTATATTTCTTGTTCATGACGCCAACTCTGAAGATCCATATAGATACAGGAGGATCACCTACGGCGACATTTACCCTCTGGGTGTGAAGCAACAGGTATGTACCTGCATTGTCCTGTCTCATTCATTTGCTTTCTTCTATCTTTCCGATGATCTTCCTGTATCTCTGTCGAGAAAGGAACTATATTTCCTTTTGTTTGAGCTAAACAGAATTGATGGGTGTTCTTGGTTCTGTATTCAAATATTTGGGACATATTCAATGTGTTCTGTTTGGTTTAAATCTTGCAGCGGATATTGATTAATGGCCAATTCCCAGGGCCTCAAATAGACGCTGTCACAAATGATGACTTGGTTATCCACGTCTATAACTACCTCAGAGAACCATTCCTCATTTCATGGTACATCACATTGTGTTCTTCTCTGTTTCTCTTTAATCCTCTGCCTGGCTTTCTAGAAACAGAGCTTTCTGGAATAGTAAGATGCATGGGTTAGGAATAAATGGTGTTAATACTCACAAGAAACCATATTTTTGTTGATTATGTGAACTTATCCTTTCCCAAGATGGCGTTAGTTGCCTCGGATGCATAAATGTTCAGGGTCCTTGTAGTTCTAACTTTTTTTTTTCTTTTTTTAAATATAGGTAGTTATAACTTATAAGCAGACCTCTTTTTTTATTTTTGAATGGATATAAGTAGACCTCTTTGATTGTTTTCGAGGTTGATGTGGTGATTGTATAGAACTATGTTATTAGTACCACTCTAATTTTTATTATAAGTCTAATTTAATCAAATCTCACATACTCCTTTTCTTTCAAACCATAATACAAAATGCCTTTAGAAATAAGATATGAATCAAAATATAAGTGAATAATTAATGTTATTTTTTAGTTTTGTATCTGTAATTAATATGCGCTTTTTACTTTGTCCACTCATTATATTGTCTCTCTTCGCACAGTCCAAGTTTTTCAATAAAAGTAAAAGTAAAAAATATTTTAATTTAGGTCATATTAAATAAATCAATTATCACTTTTTGATTTGTGTTAATTAGTTAAAATATCCTATATTATAACTCGAAGGGAGTATAAAGAAGGGAAAATCCCTAAAAAATGCGCTCGAAATAGGTAAATCCCGTTTCAGTACAACGAATTCCAAAATGCCGAATCAGTCGTGTGTCAGTACAGAATGAACAGTGCAGGGGTGCTAAAAGACGATTTTGCCCTTCAGCCCTCATTCTCATCACTTTCAGAATAACAACACGAGCCTCTTAATTAACAACTTTATCTTCTTGATTAACAACCCCAATTTCAAGACCGGTATTGTTATTGTGAAAGTAAAAAGATGAAATTGGAGTTGTTAATCAAGAAGACAAAGTTGTTAATTAAGAGGCTCGTGTTGTTATTCTGAAAGTGATGAGAATGAGGGCTGAAGGGCAAAATCGTCTTTTAGCACCCCTGCACTGTTCATTCCGTACTGACACACGACTGATTCGACATTTTGGAATTCGTTGTACTGAAACGGGATTTACCTATTTCGAGCGCATTTTTTAGGGATTTTCCCTATAAAGAAAGGGAAGTGAGTCCATTTAATATGCCTTATTAAATTGGCTGAATTTTTCAACTTTGCGCTTGTTTAATAATGAGTATTGAAAAAAGATGATACATTTTTAATAAGGGTAAAATTAAAAAACAATGGTTAATGGCTCTTAGTGCATACTATTATTTAGGATAAATTTTTTTTTGACAAACTGGACTTGTCATAAGACCAAAGTGGCAGTACAAGCCTAAAGGAAGAATTTAATTTTCAAAGACTACTCGCCTCTTGCCGGATGGACCTTTCGTGACTAGCACTTTCCGAGGGTATCAAGTGATCTCACGAGCACTTTAAACATATAAACCCCACTATATACTTGTGAACCTCTCCGAGGGGCTTATGACAAATTATCTGCACACGTACACACCCAGATCCCTCATAAAAGTTGAGTTCCAAAAAGAGCATTTCCAGCTTGTTAGAAGAAAAGCATAGGCAGAATCTATGATCCGTCATCTATCATTAAATATAGTTGTAATTTTACAAACTTAAGAGTGAATAATTTAGTTGAATGAATCTTAGATTATATGAGTTGAAATTGTGCAGGAGCGGGTTAGGAGGAACTCGTGGATGGTGTTTCTGGAACGAACTGTCCAATCCCACCAGGGAAGAACATGACATACATTATGAGAACTAAAGATCAAATAGGCACCTTCTTCTACTTCCCTTCTCTGCAAATGCACAAAGCTGCCGGAGCATTTGGAAGCATCAGAATCTGGAGCCGTCCTAGGATTCCCGTCCCATTCCCTCCTCCTCCCTGCGACTTCACCATACTTGCCGGAGATTGGTTCAAGAGAGACCAGCATGTTCAAACACACTCACCTTTGCATCATTATTATCATTACTCTCTTCTTCTTCCATGCTTAATACTTGATTTGTTTCTCTCTGCTATATACATTTCAGAGACTGAGAAGAATCCTAGAGAGTGGTCATGACCTTCCCTTCCCCAACGGGCTGCTTATCAATGGACGTGGGTGGAATGAAAACACGTTCACGGTTGATCAAGGTAGGTTTTTCACCAAAGACCATTTTTTTTTTTTTTTTTTTGCATCTACACATACTCAAACTTAAAACCTTGTAGTTAAGCAGCTAAAACTCGGAGACAAATCAACTTCGATTCTTGGATAATGACATCACTTCTGCTTCTATTGTAGCAAAAGATTCGCTTTTTTGTATGTGAAAAAGGCCTGAAAAGCTTAACAAGGAGAGCTAATCAGATCTGAATCGTGTAGATCAAATCTTTGATAGTCTACATATAAGTTTTTTTAAATGATGATTTTTGTAAATAAAAAATTATTTTTTAAAAATAATAGTTACGATATTATCTTTATTTTAGATTTTATATTCATTAAAATAATTATTTTTAAAAATTTAAACTTTAAAAAAGTAATTATAGACCAAATTTGGATGATCCAAATTTAATTAGCTCTCCTTACTAAACACTTTGTTTATCTGGAAAACTGGTTCCACCCCTTTTACCAAGATTAGCATGTGTTGGCAGTCTCCTTCTCTCTTTATATGTATATATATGGTGTGTGTAGGGAAGACATATAGATTGAGGATATCAAATGTGGGGTTAAAGACGTCCATAAACTTGAGGATACAAGGGCACAAGATGGAGCTTGTGGAGGTTGAAGGGACTCATACAGTGCAGTAGATATATTCTTCACTGGACATCCATTTAGGGCAGTCCTACTCAGTTCTGGTGACGGCTGACCAACCTGCCGGCGACTAATACAGAGCTGTGTCCACCAGATTAATTTACCAGGAGGCTTCTCAAAAATACAGCCATTCTTCACTATAGCAATTCACATACTAGACCATCTGGTCCTTTTCCTCCTGCACCTACCCTTGATATTGCTTCTTCTATCTCTCAGGCCAGAACTATCAGGTGCTCCTTACTCCTTCAAAACGATTTGATTAGGCTCTCTAGTTTCAGATCAAGTCGGATTTAGATATAGCCAAATCTACAAGAAAATTTCTGAATGAAGTACTAAATTTCTGAATGTATTTTATTTTTAATTTAATTATAAAAATAAATAAAGATGGAATTTATGTTGTTGCGTCACAAATTTATGCGGTGGAACCAGGCAAAACCTGACGGCAAGTGGACCGAGACCGAACCCACAGGGTTCATACCACTACGGTCTGATCAAACCCACTCGAACCATCGTCTTCGCAAACACAGCAGCTCACATCAACGGCAAGCAAAGGTACACCGTGAACGGCGTGTCATACGTAGAGCCGGACACCCCTCTGAAGCTGGCCGACTATTTCAACATCCCCGGAGTTTTCTCTGTCGGAAGCATCCCCGCCTACCCCACCGGAGGCAGTGGCAACAACGCCAACCTCCAAACTTCAGTTTTGGGTGCAAACTACCATGAGTTCGTAGAGATCGTGTTCCAGAACTGGGAAACCTCGGTTCAGTCTTGGCACATCGATGGCTATTCCATCTTCGTTGTGGGGTATGTACGTCAGCCCACGCATGTTAACATTTATCTCTATGAATGAAAATGTCAGACATTTTGACCAGCAACTGAATATATATATATATATACAGGTTCGGTGGTGGGCAGTGGACAGCAGCAATAGAGGAGGTTAATTACAATCTGAGAGACGCTGTAGCTCGATGTACCACTCAGGCAATAAAGTTGGGGCTTTCAACACTAAGTTTTGATTTGTGTATGAGGTGTGTGGGGAGGGGTGTCTGATCAAAACCTGCGACTTATTTTTTTATCATTATATTCTATATAATATAAGTGACATTTTGATATTCTAAAGATAAAAAATAATATTATTTTTAATTTTTTTAAAGATTTTACATAAAAATCTGCATAGTTTATTTTTTCAGTTTAAAGTATTAAATTTTTGAAAAATTATGGAAAATAAAAAAAACACCATTTTTACTTATGAAATATCAAAATGTGTAGAATCTAAAAATAAAAAGAAATAAGGAAAAAAACATTTGGAAAGTGGGGGAAAAAATAAGGCACAGCAGAGAGCTCCCGTGGTCTGTGTATAAGCGCAAGGGTACTATATAATTCTAATGGAATGGAATAGGTGTATCCGAGGACATGGACAGCGATCTACATGGCACTGGACAACGTGGTAATGTGGAACATAAGATCAGAAGGCAGGGCGAGGCATTACTTGGGACAACAATTGTATACGAGAGTGTACACATCGTCTTAAGTCATGGCAGGGCAAGAGGTTGTCGCACTCGGCCTTTATAATTCAAGCATTAACCACTCTGCTCACCAAAGGGTGATTAGAGAGAGAGAGCGAGCGAGCGAGCTAGCTCACCTCAAGCCGGAGTTTATTTCAACTTTTTTATCCTTATGGAGAGTTGGAGACACTGTGAACATCTCTCTCAACCGGGTGAATTTTGAGTTTATTATTGGTTTGTGTTTTGTCCAAGGTACTGAAAACCGGATCGGGCATTGAACCGGTCGAGGCACTGGGTTAAAGGTCAGTGGTTCAGACTGGGGTCAACCCGGAGGTCAGATCGGGGGTCAGACCGGGGTCAATTTAAAAAATATATATAATTTAAATGTTCATACATACCTTTCAAAAAACTATATGAGAGTTATTTTTTAATTAATAGTCCAATATAACCTTCTGAACCTAATACCTACAAAAATATCATTAAGTATATAAGAATTTTTCTCCAACCAATGCAAAAAGTATTCCACAATCCTTTTAAAGCTCCTTATAAATAAAAAACTGTCAGGAATTTTTTTTTTTAAAAAAAAAGCCAAAATGACTTCATTTGGAGTGTAAAAAAGTAAAAAAGTAAAAAAAAAAAAAAAAAAAAGAGCAAACCGTGACTAGTCCGGGTCAGGCCGGTTCACACCGGGTCAGACCGGGTTGACCGGTTCACCGGTTTTTTCCCTTCACCCAGACCGGACCAGTGACCGGTTCATCGGTTTTCGGTCTGAACCGGCCGGTCCGGTCCGGTTTTCCATATTGGTTTTGTCTGAGTCACCTTTCTTAATTGGATAATGCAGCGTCTCCTATTTTATCAATGAACTTCGTGGACGGTATTCAGAAATCTCAGATTGTTGAATTAAGACAAGGGGATTCCATGTAGTTTGATTTGCAAAAGGATAAACATCAAACACTTCATCATCACTTGAGCCAGTACGCCCTATTATTAGCTTTGCAGTGAACCTTGTATGTATCCTTTCTCTTTTCGAAACTACATACCCATGCTTTTGGCTCTTCAATTTCTTTAATTCCACACTTCAAAATTCAAAGACATGGTCCCATTATTACCAAAAAAAAAAAAAAAAAGAAAAGAAAAGAAAGAAAGAAAGAAAGAGACATGGTCCCATTTTCAAAGAAGGCAATCAGTGGACGGACATCATTCCAAGATATTTTTAAGTTTAATGTTAGGATTTTCAAGGACGACTCGCCATTCGAATGTAGCTTCTCTTATCTTTTGATTTAACTTTGTTTTGTTGTACCCTGCACGATTTTGATTTTGGCGATGCTATTCAAAAAAGAAGAAAAAACAAAGATAATAGAGATAAGCGGAGAGAAGTTACACACACACACACACACACACACACACACACAAAAGAACTCGTTTTTTAAAGATAAATCTCACTTGTCAAACATTAATTCTTGGCAAAAAAAATGCTAAATAATTCTTAATTATCTAGCAACCAAACAAAATTATTAGCTACATAAGGAAAATTCTTCTCACACTAAACATCAGAAATTAATTAATTATAACTCCTTTTTCTTTTTTATACTTTCAACTGGGATTCGGCTTCGGGGTTTGTGGCTTTCCTATATAATATAAGTGTTTCTTTTGGGACTTCTATTTAATGGTTAGTGTATTTTGATAAAGCTATAGTTTAGGCAAGTTGAATTCTGTAGATTAATATAATTAACATGCCTTCAAATTTTTTAAAATATTTAGATAAATGTTTACAGATAGCCGATCAATAAGATACTCATATAGTCACACATAATTAATCAAGTAAAATAACACACACGTATGAATTAATTAAGCCCCATATTTCGTATATTGCCTAATAATAAAGTTATGAAAAAAATTGCACTGAGGTCCCAACTAAGGAAAAATACTATTAGAAGGTTCCTTAAAATCTCCAATTTATAGGTAAGTCTTATGGGACTTTTGGGTAATATAATCGAAATGTCAAAAGACCTAAGTATCCTTAGTGTCAGCAGCTTCATCTGTCAATGCCTGCCCATAGACTTGTCAACGAACACCCATGGTTTTCATTGGCAAGTCTATGGGTGGTCATTGACAAGTCTATGCCCCTACGTTGACAGGTGAGGCAGTTGACACTAAAAGTATTTAGGTTTTTTGGCATTTCGATTATATTATCTAAAAGCTTCATGGGACTTGCCTGCAAATTGGAGATTTCAGTGGATCTTTTAGTAGTAGTTTTCCTAGCTTGGGACCTCAGCGGAATTTTCCCTAAATTTATTACTTGTGCGTCATATTTCCCTATGAAAATATTTAATCACGACACTATCATTTTACCACATTATTTCTATCAACCTAATCACTGCGTACGCGGGACACAATTCTATCATGTGTATGTGCAGTGCGTTGGCAAATTAAATAACCTATGTTCTATTACTTACTGTAGCACTATTTTATTATTTATAAAATATTTTGTTTGATGTCATGGGATGATAACTTTTTTTCTTAAAATCGTACAAAATGATATGACATACTTAAGATTCTTTTAAAGAAATGGATTCAACTTTTGGCTGGCAGATTGATTCGGTGATCTTTGGCAATTTTTGATTACTTAAGGTCGTATACACAAGGGCCCCTTTGGATCTGGGAGAGTATAGGGCAGGAAATAGAAAATTCAAATTTTCAGCCCGCGACCGTCGTTTGGGGCACCATTTCGTTAGGAAAAGTTTTTGACGCTGGAAGTAAATTTGCTCTATATATATGAAAATGGGTTCCCTCCAATTTATGTGGGAACCAATTGTCTGATCACGTCAGAAAAAGAAAAAAAGACACAAATACCCCTTCAAGTGATATAAAAAGTCGTGCCATTGACAGAAATGGAGGTGCTCCAATTCATAATACCTTATGGCTGACAAAAAGAAATAACAAAGGAACGTTTACTTGCTCCAACGGCGTGTTTCAACAACCAACAACAGGTGGGTTTCTTGGATTAATGAGTCTTGTTCGGCGAATGTCATTCTTGTTTTGATGTTGCCCATGAATGTTATGCGCCTATTGTTTTCTGGCAATGTTGTTGAGGAAATAGATGTGCCCATTCCTTAACGGCGCAATATCTGAGCAGAGAGAGGTGGTTGGAACGTAATAGCTAGGGAAAAGTTATTTGAATGTCGCGTAACCATGAGATACCTATTAGGTGCGTCTAGTTAAACATGTGAATTATTTGAAAAGGTAAGTGGCTTTGACCAAATGCAGGCGATGAGCATATCTTGGTTAAGAGAAAAATTAGTTAAATTTTGTGTAAACACATGATATACTCATGACTTGTATCGAGTTAAACAGTGAAATTATTTGAGAAAATAAGTGGCTCTAGCCAGATGCAAGTGATACTTATGTCATGGTTAAGAGTATTTGTGTTTGCTCTATTACGTTAGCTAAAAATAGGGGCAAACACCCCCCCCCCCAAAAAAAAACTTTGACTACATGCAGTTGATGGTCACCTTGTGGTTAAAAGATAGTTTATTTAAATAGGGTGTTTCCATCAAGTGCGTTGATCCAGTTTCATGTTCAAAGTCTTCCTCTGCCATCTTTCCGCAAACGTTCACTTTCAGATTCCCCTCGGGCGACTTCGATTAGAGAAGGGGTCAGCGTTTTCTTTTTGTTTTTTGCTAGAAGGGGTGAAGTTTTGGTTATTCCCCCTTTCAAATATATATTTTTTAAATAAAGACAAAATTGTCATTAATCTCATTTTCATCAAATCAAATAAAATTTTTTTTATCAACCCATTTTCTTTTCAAGTCCATAACAAACATCTATGTGACAAAATATTTTTTATTTTCTTCCCTTCCCTTTTTATCCTTTCCATCCCAACAAATTCCGCTATCCAAACGAGGCTTAAGTTCTTAATTAATGCTCAAAATAGAGTATGCGCATCTCTTTCACCTTTTCTTTTCCCTCATCCTATTTCGATCGTGGGATTAATAAATAAATGGCTAAGATTTGTATAAAAAATGAATGGTTTAGATTTAATAATATATAAAACTATTTTTTTTTCTATCTTAAGGTAATCTACATTTGGAAACTATCCCAATCAAAGTTTTATGGATAAAATGTATTTTTTTATTATTTATATAGTATTATAATTATAATTTTATAGATTATTAAATACCAACCGTTCGTTTGTAAATCCAATGATAAAGATGAGATGGGGAAAAAGAAAGGAGAATGAAAGAGCATAAGGAGATTATCCGAATCCGAAAGATATGCTTTGGTCATTAATTTATACTCCAATTTTTGACTTCTTTCCAAAAGATGTACAATATATATATATATATATATATATATATATATAGTACCTCCAGGCTTCGGTCCTTAATTTAACATCTCTTTCGCAGTGTAAATTGTATCACGACATTTTATATTAAGCACAAGATGTAACATATATATTGAAGGGTTAAAGGGTTTAAAAACCTTAAAAGTTTTTGCGTATGGGCATTGGGCATTTGAAAGTTTGCAAATGTGTCTTGAAAGTTTAAAAAGGGGCAATTTTGCCCTCGGTTAACCATCACTACAGTTTATGTTTGTTGACTAAATATGCAAAGATGACATGTCTATGTAGCATTTACCTTAGTTGTCAAATTTTTTAGTAGGATTTTTTTTTTTAAAAAAAAAGCAAACTTTAGATCCTCGCCTACAATGTCTTTAGTCCTTGATATAAAATTTAGTTAAGTAATTTGAGAAAATTAAAAAATCTAAATAAATTACTTAATTATATATTAGTTTATAAGTCAAGTAAATTAGTTTAAAAAATGATAAATATAAATACATTAAAATAATTCCTTTTGTTTAATTAGTGAGTACTAGCCTACTAGGTAAATAAAATGTTATTTTTTAAAAAAGTTATAATATACCAATATGCTATTGGTTAAGGAGATAAGTACAGCTTCACCTCCTAAAGAGGAGAACACATGTTCAAATCCCTAAAAGTATATTTATTGAAAGAGACGAAAACCCTTTACGTTCTAAACCTCCAAAGAAATTATACCATTAACCAAATAAAAAAATTACAATTTGAGAGAAAATATTTTGTAAAAATGGAGTTCACGGAGGAATCTCTTTAGGTGTCTCTCCTTCAAAACATGGTGGATGACTAACCCTATATACAGCTTGCAGAAGCAACTAACTTCAAAAGCTTTCGGGGAGTTTTAGAGCCTGTTTGGTAAAGCGTTTAGAGGCAAAAACGTGTGGTAGTAGATGAGACCGTGATTTCCACCGTTTGGGAAGGCAATTGCGGCCACTGGGCTTCTACCACCAACGTGGCTTCTGGAAGAAGCCCCGTTGCCTTGCTTTTCTCTCCCGCGGTGAGCATGGCAGCACCATGCAGGTGGGCCACCCTCCTTCTCGCTGCTGCTTTTCGTTTCCGTGAGCTTTTCCTCTCCTTCCGTGTATAATGAGCACAGCAGCCCCATTTCATTATCTTCGAACCTAGGTTGGCTACTTTTCCTCTCCTTCCCTGCTCGGTGAGCTGCCTCACGGAGAGAGTTGAAACAGAGTAGGCACGTTCGTGTCTTCATCTCTGCTCTGTTTTTTGTTTCGCAGCTCTGTTCTAAGGAAGAAGTTGAAGTTTTGGTCAAATCCTAATTTGACCAAAGGACTTATTTGTAAATTTCAAAAAAGTTCTCAAGGAGGGATTAAAGTGAAAAGTTTTGAAATATTTGTAGGTTAACTATAATTTATTAAAAATTTGGGTATTTTTCTGTGATTTTCCCAGTTCTTTTTCTTCATTGACTTGTAATTTTCATAAATTTTGGGGGTCCTTTTCTATAATTTTCTCTAATCCTCAAATATTAATTCTATTAAATGAGTCATCAACTACTCAGCAATCTACAATATAGGAGCTTTGATTTAAGATGGAAGATAAAAAGTTATAATTAATTCATTAAATATGTTATAAATTTATCCATTTTTAATTAAGTATTTTCTTGTATTTTTCTTTTTTTTTTCAATAATAATTTAATTTTTTTATTTTATCAAATTTTATTTATATTTTTTAACTTTAATTTTCATAATATGTATGTGGTATTCAATAAGATTCATGCTCTTTTTAGTCATTTTTCATCTAAACGGGCTTTTCAAACTCTAATCCAAACAGGTTCAAGGTTAGAAAAAAAAAGTCACTTTTTGTCACCACTAATCCAAACACAAATCACATTTACAATCTAACTTTTTTCCTGCCTTACTTTTTTAAAAATCAGATAATAAAAAAAACCAGTTCTCCATCGCTAATTCAAATGGGCACTTAAATGATTCCCTATATAAAAAGCAGATCAGACCATGCATTCTTCTAATCACGTATTCCTTCACCAGAATCATTGGTTTGCGTGAGTTTAATTCCTTATTATATATAGTAATAAACATATAATTATATTCCAATCTAAATTATATAAAGTAGTAACTCCTCATACGTCAGAAATCTAATTACTAAAATGTCATATAATAAGTGAGCGCCGTAAAATAACTTGTTGTCATTTCTTGGCCCGAATATTATTATTGCATACCGTTTATTTGTTGTAAGACTTTTTAAAGACTAAATCGTTCATGTGTGGGACTTGCATAATAAATTCCCAAAATAAAAAGGGTGAGGAAGGGGTTTTAATTTGTGATTTCGTGTGTATTTGGATTAGTTTTTTTAATAGCTTTTACGACTTACAAGGTAAATATGTGAGACGAGTTTTATCCCAGGTTTCACAAACCATGGTTTGAAGGTTTGTCAAACACACACTTCATTTTCACCCAATGACGATGAAGACATGTTTTAACAA
Organism: Inga laurina; assembly: GCA_963855925.1. Lineage (NCBI taxonomy): Eukaryota > Viridiplantae > Streptophyta > Magnoliopsida > Fabales > Fabaceae > Inga > Inga laurina. Next base: position 79,172,403 of record OY979701.1, on the reverse strand, counting down.
AAACTGTGGTTTCTGAAATTCCGCGTCCGAAGTTTTCACTTGTATCAATTGAAACTCCAAAGGACTATAACTGACCCAATTGAAAGCTAACCAAAGCTGGGATCAAGGACAAACCTTTTGCCTCCGTGCTCATTAGTATTTATTCTCCTTTTCTCTCTTCAAACACCTCATTATTATCAAACAATGGCCACTCAGCAGAAGAAGAAGATGAAGATGCCTCTCAATTCCATTTCTTCTTCTTCTTCTCCTCCTCCTCCTGGCAGTGTCGTCAACACTAATAATAGCGGCGGAGTCTCTGAATTGAACCATCTCCGGTGAGACTTGGAAACTGGGGTCACAATAATGCTGCGTCGCTATCGCCGGAGATAAGCCAGAATTGGCCGGCGACTAGGCCCTATGTTCGATCTAGGTTGCCTCGCCTTCGCTGGATACCGGATCTTCATGAAAGATTTTTGCATGCACTTAAGAAGCTTGGGGGAACACAGTTAAGTTCTTTCTTCTTTCCTTTATGATTTCTTTCAATTCACTGATTTCCCAATACCACTCCAATTCCATACCTTTGATTTGATTTTGGGTCCTACAAAAATTTGTTCATTAATTGGTTCTGATTTGAAATATTATTATTCATTTGAAGGGGCAACACCAAAGTCGGTTTGGGAGCCGATGAATGTCAATGGACTTACTGTCTCTCATGTTAAGAGCCACCTTCAGGTAGATACACACTGAAAGAATTGACAAACAGAGGTTGAGTCCGATAGAAAGGATCAATCTCACACAACGTGACAAACAAAATTAAAATTCGAAATATATTTTTGTAATTGAGAAATATGTTTACATTTAGTATTCAACAATATCTCATCTCGAACAAAATTTTTTTTGATAGCTTGCGATTAGCAAATATATATAAAAAATAAAATTCCATTTTTTTTAAAAAAAAGGAGTATGTATTGCAAAATAATGTATAGTTTATACATTAAATTTTCTGATGCAGATGTAGGGCGTGAAGCATGAGAGTGAAGATATGCATATATTACACATCAGTTACTTATGGCACAAATTCAGTGTATGTATATATGGATTGATCTTGTGTTTATATATATATATATATGGTCTTAATATTTATTAATACATACAATATTGATATACATTGAAACTGAAATAGAAAAACAAACATACCATACCTTATAATGTGACAGAGTGTTTACAGTCATGACGGTTTTAGAGGTTTTCAACATGAAATCAAACGCAAGCACAACACTCTCACGTGCGCACACGCGCATGCACGCACTGCATACATATACATGGAATGTAGGTAGGGATAGAGAATGCAAATACATATTATGAATGTACTTGCATAAATACATACATGGAGTGCGCGCGCACATAAATGCACATTCATGCATATATATACAATCTCTCTGGTGTTTAATATACAATACTTTAATGAAGAAATTGAACTATATATAAATGAGATTTTGTATTAAGGGTCGGAGGGAAGGGACTATGTATGAATGTAGTGTGTGTATAATTTGATGAATTTTATTGTGAGGTTATTGGAAGTGTCATGCTTGTGGAAAATTGTGATAAGGAAAAGAGGAAAAAATAAAAATATAAGCAGGTCATCAGCTAATTAATTTTTTGCATGATTCTCATATCGGTGGCGCCAATAAAAATGAAAATAGTGCCAATTAGATTTGTTTATTTTTCATGCACCTGTAGGGTGTGTTTGGTTTGGGGGGTGGGAGGGAAGGCAAAATTTTGACTTTAATTTCCTTCCCTCCCTTTAATTTAAACAAAGTATCCTCTCTCCTCCCCTCCTTTCTAATAAACCAAACAAGATAACATATCCTCCTCTCAAACCAAACACACCTTTAGGAAATGTTTAGCTTAATAAAGGGGAGAGGAAGGGAGGGATTTTAATGGAGGGGAAGGGAAGGGAGGGTTTGAGAGGGATTTTCTTTTACCTTGTTTGGATTGACAAAAAGAGAGGGCATGGGAGGGATTTTAATATTACCATGTTTGGTATAGGAGGGGAACTGAATCAACAATCGAGGCATACGAATTTGTGACCTAGTTTTGTGTAAATAATGAGAGGGGTATTGTGGGAATATTTTAAAATAGTATGAACATATTAGTCAATATAAGCTCAAACATTAACCTTTCCTTTTAAATTTCCCCAATTCTAGAGGGGAGGGTTAGGAGGGGAGATCCCCTCCTAAAAATTTTAGCTATATAAACAAGGAGATGGGAGCAAAATCCCCCCATCTCCATCCCCTCCCCTCCCCTGTACCAAACATACCCTTAGTTTTGGAAAATTATGATAAGAATATTATTATGCGTTGGCCAAAAGGCTTCTGGAAGAATTTTTAAAAAATCTTTGTATCATAATGACATGTGCGTGTGTGAAATGGAAGAAGCAAACAGAAGAAGATTGGCAGAAGAAGCGTTAGTGGCCAAGAGAATGTCGTTGATAAGGAGGAGGAAGCAAATGAAGAATCCATCAACCTCGGAATTATGGAAAGCTACCCAACTTGTTATCATATGAATCACCATCCTCATCCTGGAATCCAACCGCAATGGTACGATTTCTGTGCCCTTTTTTTTATTAAACTAGGAAGCTTTTTTTTTTAAAATCTTTTAGACTTATGAGCAAAAATCTTTATATATATATATATATCTCACTCTAAAAGTCATCAATTCACTAACTTCTTTCAACATCTAATTATAAAGTAGGGTTAAATAACATTCAGCACATTTTTCTAATAGTAATTAGTATATTCTAAAGTAACTTTATATGTATTCAGCACCATAATATATTTTTTCATTAAAACCCAGTATTTAAAAGTAATTTTCAGTGCAACTGTTTCCTTAAGTTTTTTTCTCAGTAGTAACGACGACCTAAACTTAGGATTCTAATATTATTGAAAAAAATATCTTAGGGTATTGAATACTACTTAACTCTACAATACTTGATATTCTCTCTGTTTTCAAAAAGTTGCGTGTGGGGCATTGACAAATTTCACATAAGAATATATAATATGGGAAACATTACAGTGGGCTGTTACTTTAGGATTAATGTGTAAATTTAGCAACGAACTATTTTCTTATGAGCATCTAACACAATTAACTATTTTCAAATGGATAAGTAGACATAATCAATTTTTTAGGTGACAAATATAGCAAGGTCATTAACCCTACTTAACTTCCATTACTTTTTGTATTGTGAGCCCCAACGGTCTTCTCATTCTCTATTATTTTAATATTTTTTAATGGAAAAATATCATTTGGATTCTATGGAAACAATTTTATTTCAGTCAATCCTCAAAAGATTCTTAAATTTCACTGCACCCCCTTGGCTTAAAATAAAATTAAATTTTGTCAGTGAAAAGACAATAATACCCTTTATCTTTTTTCATAAGAGCACTTATAAGTCAAATATGAGCATTTTTAAGACACATAAAGACATTTATAAGACACATAAAAGAATTCACAAGATAAATAAGGGTATTCATAAGACAAATAAATGTATTGACAAGACAAATAAAGCAATTTAAAAGAATCCAAGAAGTTAATTTTTTTTTTTACAAGTCAGATATAGGCATGTGCAAGACAAATATGTGAATAACCAAAAGTTTTTAACTTCTTGGTCATTCACATGTTTGTCTTATAAATATCTTCATTTATCTTAAAAATGCTCGTAATTGTCTTGTAAATGCTCTTATGAAAAAAATAAAATAAGGATATTATTGTTTTTTACTGAGAAAACTTAATTTCATTTTGACCTAGGGGGTGCAGTGAAATTTTAAAATTTTTTGGGGTTGACTAAAATAAAATTATTTCTATGGGGTCTAACACTACTACAAAATTATGATATAACCATCCCAGTAGACGTCCCAATTTTAAAATTGGGTAGTTAAAAAGAAAGGCGGTAGCATTTTCGTAATTATGTGTACATAGGAAAACCCTTAGACGTCCCAAATTTGAATTTGGGACGCCTAAAGTTGAGTTTAGACGTCCCAAATTTTATTTGGGACGCCTAAAGATTTCCACTGGCACCAAAAAAGTAAATTAAAAAAATTTAACTTACTTTAGGTGTCCCAAATGAGATTTGGGATGCCTAAAGTCACACTTTAGGAGTCCCAAAAAATTTGGGACTCCTAAAGTGTGACTTTAGGCGTCCCAAAAAAATTTGGGACTCCTAAAGTGACTTTAGGAGTTCCAAAAAAATTTGGGACTCCTAAAGTCATGTCAGAAATTCTGACATGCGTGAGACTTTTTTTCCCTTTTCTTCATTCCCATGTCAAAAACTCATCCCTCTTTTTCCATCTTTCCCATCCCCATGACTTCTCTTCCCTTTTTTCTGAATTTCCCTTTTTCTTTCATTCCCGTGACTTCGTCTTCCTTAATCTTCTTCCTCTCTTCCTTTTCTTCATTCCCTTTTCCTCCACCTCCTTCCATTCTCATAACATCTTCTTTGCTCTCACCCTCCGGCATACACCTCCTCCACCTTTTTTGCCCCCTCCACCCTCCGTCGTAGACCTCCCACTCTCTTCGTTGCTTTCAGCCTCCGGCGTACCTCTCATCTCCACTGTGCATACACAACTCCTTCAATGTCTTCTCTCCACCTTAGAAGCACATAGACAACGTTGGCTGTCCTCTCCCCTGCTTTCATCAAGTTTGTTTTTTTTTAAATATAAATTTACATGAAGAATTAAGTTAAACTTGCAATATGAAATTATTATAATGCTTTCAATTTATTTACATGATTCTAGTTATTGGAGTATTTTTCTCTTGATTGTTTTCTTTTGCCAGAATCATAAACTAGTTGTTAGTAGTTATGCAATACTAATAATGTTTTTGTTTTATACGTTTGGAGCTTGGAAATCGAGGAAAATACATATGTATATTTGTTTTGATGAAATGAACAACAATTAGTTTGTAGTTGTGTGGTGACAAATATTTTGACACTTTCTAGTTGTTGTTATACATATATGATATTAGGGTGTATGAGTTGTTGTTATTATACATATATATATAGTAAAAAGATTGCAATGCTAGATGTTCTTACCATTTCGTAAGGGATATTTTGTGGTTTATGAATCCATCTTTAATTCTGTTTCTGCAATTTTAATTTGCTGGGTCATGAAGAATATAAATAATCATTTAAAAAAAAACCTTTTAATGTCCCAAATTAAGATTTGGGACGTCTAAATTCCTCCATGAGGGGACTTTAGACATCCCAACTTTTTTGGGACGTCTTTTCTTAAAACATACTACGCCCCCTACATAGACGTCCCCCAGTTTTTGGACGTTAAAATTGCCAAAATAGGGACGTTAAAACCCTTTTTTGTAATAGTGTAAGTAATATTTTCCCATTAAAAATATTAAAATAATAGAAAGTGAAAAGACTAGTGAGACGACCCACAATGCAAAAGGTAATGGAAGTTAACTAGAGTTAACGACCTTGCTATATCTACTCTCAAATAAATTGATTATGTCTACTTTTACACCTAAAAATAATTAATTGTTGTGTTGGGTGCCCATAAAAAAATAGTTTATTTTTAAATTTGAACCCAAACTATAAACACGCCCTCTAGAATGGGAGGAGCGCATGTTACTTGCATATAGTGACCTTGCCTTGGTTTTTGTTGATGACAATAATATAATAAGGACAATAAAAAGTATTTGTTAGGTTTATAAATATAGCTATCAAATAGACAAATAGTGAGTACTATTATATTAAGTCAAAAGTCAAGGCCATCGTTAGGCTCAGTTGGTGGTTAGTTATACTTCGGTTAAGGTGTAAATTTATCTCGAAATTTTTTGTCAACGGGCAATATTGCCCTGAAGGAATCTGCACCGGAAGTGTTAAAATAAAGTCATGTTACCTCTTATCATTAAAAACTTAACTGTCAACATCAACTTTTTAATGGTCAACATCAATTTTTTAATGGTATAGAGCAAAATTGTCATACTTTGAAACTTCGGGGGTGACATTAAACTTGAAAAAACCTCCGGAGCAATATTGTTCTTCAGCAAAAACTACTAGGGAAAATTTGAACCTTAACCCATTATAATTTTATGTTTAACTTGATAAATAAAGCAAAATGTGCACGTGGGTGCACTCGTGTGCGCAAATACAGACGCATGTGGTAATAGAAAACAAGAGTAACAGGCAAATTTAATACATGTGAATATGTGATATTCAAACATGAACCAAACAAACTTACTACAAATACAGAGAAATGAAACATAAATGAAAATGAATACTAGTACTATCAGTTTGGGTTTGTGAACGTTAGAACATGTTGAGTTGTGTGAAATTGCAGGAATCATGGGACCGTGTCGCTAGTTGCCGGGAGCGTGCAACACAAGCCCCTTCATCCCCAAGTTATTAATTAATTCCTATTTAATAGTTATATAATGAGGCTAATTAATACATTCATGCATGCATATTAATTGGATTTGAATGTTTGTTCAGGAGACGAATGATGCTGCAGAAAAGGAAGGGCCTTATCAAAGACAACTTGAAAATACGAGTGAGATGTCATCATCATCAAGAGGTTTGTTTCAGCAGTATAAAAATGACGACGTCTCACTTGAGCTCAGCCTGCTGCTCCAAGCTGTTACACTGTCAATTTCTTTGACCTTTATATGTATAAGCCTTGATCAACTAACGCAGTGCTACCTAGTACTTAGTACTAACGTTAATTACTTCACCTCAGCACATGACCATTTGAGAGAGTAACTCTAGCAATTATAACATCTCTGTTCAAAACTTTTATTAATAATGTCCAAATTTGTGGCATCACGTGACAAGGCTTTTCTACAGCATGTAGAGTATTCCTACTTTGCGTTGAAATTCAATGTACCCTTAGACATTTGGAATTTCAAATTATCCTCTGATGCTAACATACTCGTGTAATAATAATAATTCAGTCTTTAAGTATGTTTGCAATCATTCAATGCCAAAATACATGGCAATTTAACCATGGGAGAATGACATTTAATAAGTACCAGAAAAGGAATTATGAGTTTATGACATTAGGTCCATAGGCCCCCATATTCACTATAAAAAAAAATGACATTTTGTAGCGGTGACATTATAGCGGTTATAATTAACCGCTATAAATACTAAAATTTGTAGTGGTTAAAACCTAAACAGCGACAAATTTGTCACGGCAAGCTACCCGCTAAATGGTGCGACAAATTGACAACGATTTTTGTAGCGGTTAAGTAGAAAATACCGCTACAAATATGGCGCGCATTTCCTGCTAAAACTTGTAGCGGTTACTAAATAAAAACCGCTACAAGGTTGTCGCCACTTGGCGCAACCAAAACGCGCCAACAGTGTAGCGGTTTAACTAATTAAACGGCTACAAAATTCAAAACGTCGCCTCTTTGTAGCGGTTATAAAGTTATAACCACTACAGAATTTCAGAGGTCTCTAAGTTTGTAGCGGTTTTGTACCATAACTGCTATAGAACTTCAAAAGTTTTTGTAATTTGTAGTGGTTATTTTAGAACCTCTACAAAGTTTAGCCGCCCTAGCTTCTTTGTAACGGTTGATGTAGCGGTTATTTCAAGAACCGCTACAAATTCCTCCACTTTATAATGTCACCACCTCCATTCATTTTTCTGTTCGGCCATTTTGTTTCCTAAAGTTTCTCTGAGTGTTTTATTTTATATTTGAGTGTTCAGACGTCTGTGGAAGAGTTTTTGCTGCATGATACGAGTGTAGATGATGTATTAAATAGTGCAAATGTATACTGTCGTAATCAAGTAATATAGAAGTGAGTAGAATATTGTTTCCTCGAGGATTGATCACTAAGTACCAAAATGAGTAATTTTAACTCTATTCAGTCAATCGATTAGTTGGTGATTGAGAGTACGAAATAAAAGATGATTAAATATGAATGCAAATGTAATAAAACAATTATGAGAAAAATTCCTTGGGATTATATTTCACTTAACAAATTCCGGATTGAATCACTTATCTATTCTAACTCAATTTATTTCACATGATTGATAGTTGAATTTTCCTAATTTAATTAATAGCCTATTCCAACACTACTACAAAAAGGGTAAAAGGTGGCGCACATTTTGTGGCACTTCTTTAAACAAGTGCCACAGCTTTTCTCTCTCTTTTTTTTTACCTCTATAATTTTTTTTTTAATTTTGGGTACCAGCTGTGGCGCCTGCCTTCGCAGGCGCCACACTTGGGGCCAAGAAAGCAGCTGTGGCGCCTAACCCACCAAGCGCCACAGCTGCAGCATTGAATTTTTTTTTTTTTAAAAAAAGGGTATGTGTGGCGCCTAAATAAATAGGCGCCACACATGATAATTTCTATATTGCTTAGGCGCCACAGCTGATAGGAGGCAATGTGTGGCGCCTAATTATTTAGGCGCCACACTTGCCCATTTTTTTTTTAAAAAAATTCAAATGGATAGTGTATCTCTTAATTATTTCATTTCCCGCGTAGTGATCCTGTGTCCGCCCCCCATTCCTTCTCTTTTTGACTACTACTCTACTTTAATTATTTAACTACTCTCTCCTCCATTAAACTACTTTCCCTTTCTCATCTTTTTAGTGGATCCGTCGGCTCCCTCCCCTCCTATCATCTTCACACTAAAAAACACACCCACACGTTCACTCGTCATTCAAGCTAGCATCACCAACGTGGTCTCCCACTCCCTGTGCTGGTCAATTAATAGATTTGTAAGAAGAAGACTATTTCATTCTAGCTTGCTTTGTTTAAATTTTTTTTAGTCAAGATAAACCGTAATATAACGTTTGCCTTTTTGTTCCTAATTTAATAGGAAAGAATGAAAATCTAGCTCGTTTAGTTTGCCCTTTTGCTTTGTTTAAATTTTTTTGCCGACAAGCTTGCGTTTTTTAGTAATCTTTTAATTTACTTAATTAGTTGTTGATGTACTGTGTTCACATATCAAGTTCTTGTATTGTGACATTTTTTATGTTAGCTTTGGAGAGTATTAATGTAAGAACATTATTGTTGGGGAACTTGAATTTTAAATGTGAAAATTATATATATATATATATATAATAGGTTGAAATATAAAATAGAAAGATTGACAATTTGTGGAGATGATAAACACAAAAGCCACTCATTTTATATAAAACTTCACAATCAGGAAGCATAAAAAAGGGCCATAGGAAGAAGAAGAAGAAGAAGAAGAAGAAAGAAAAAAAAAGGGACCCTCCTGTGGCACTTCCTCAAACAAGCGCTACATGAGGGTATTTTTTTAAAAAAAAAACTTTTAAATGTTGTGGCGCTTCCAAGTGCCACATCTTTTTTTAGTGGCGTCCAGATATGTGGCACTTCTCTAGCGCCACAGTTAATGTAATTATAAGCGCCACAGCTTTTACTTTTTTGTAGTAGTGCAAGGTCAAAATATTCTATAATTAATTGCTAATCCAATTTATTCCTATATGAATTTAAGCAATTAATTTGCATTAAGATTTATGGAACTCAGTAAGACCACACAACTTATATGAATATATTCCTATTTCATATGCAAGTCATGGTTTTAATTATAGGGTCTACACACATGTATCTCCTTCCGGTCTCAACATACATATTGGAATCATTCAAAAGATGGCCAGTCAAATGAAAGCATTATGAATAATAATTAAAACTCAATCATGAAGGAGAAATTAAAACTAGATTTAATAAGTTAAGATTCAATCCGTCATTAGTAAGCTACATCATCACCCTAGGAAAATGGAAATTTAGCACATGATGAAATTAAAAACAAAATAAAAATAAATTAACATTACATAAAACTAGAATGAAATCCTCATAAATACTGCATAAAACTTGAATATTAAATTCTCAAACATAAATATACAACCAAAAGATGCATGAAAAATGAAGAAATCTAGCCGTCCATTTAGAAGGTAAAACCTTCCATGTAGGCGGCATGCAGAATGTAATACAATCCTAAGCCTTCCAAGATAGAGGCATGCACAATGTAATACAATGCATGAAATTAACTCTAAAGAAATAATACAATGAACTTAGAAATGTCAGAGAAAGATCTCTCCCAGTTAGAGAAGGACCTCTCTCTGTCGGAGAAGGAAACCTCTGCTTCTCTTCCTCTCCTCTAGCTTGGCCTTAATCTCTATTTATAGGGAAAAAACTGCGTGCTACAGTGGCTGTGACAGTGACTGGCGGCTGCTACAGTGCATGTCGACAACATCTTCAGTCTTTGGCGGCTGCTATAGTAACTGCCAGCTACAGTGATTCTGTCATGAATAGCGATAGCCCTGACTAGTGCCACTGCTACAATACCTTCTCATTTTTTTCTCGCTGCGCTTCTTTGTCTTGTTTAAATCCTGTGGGTCTGTTTTTAGGTCTCCTTTCTTCTCTTTTCTCCTTAACATGGTGTACATGGCTATCAAAAGAAAAGCAAGGAAATATTTATCAATTCCACCCAAATTAATTACATTAAGCTCAAATATTGTCCACAAAATTATCATATAAAGGAAAATACATATGCAAATATTTTTCATATCACTGCAGTATTTCTCATTATTTGTACTTGAGGTACGGAGACAATACATATTTTATTTGTATTTTTATTATATTTTTGCATAATAATGTGACTAAAATGTTTTGTTTTTGAATTTTTGTAGTTGATATGGCTTCAAGACAAGATAAGGGGAAGGAGCCTGAGATCCCCAGATCGATTTTGCTGGGTGGCAGCAGTAGAGCAGGGGCAGATAGAGGGGGCAGTGCGGAGGGAGGGCGACCGTGACATTTCAGCCCATTCTCCCATAGGAGTCGGCCCTACCATAACCACCACAAATGATCCCACAGGAGACGACCGCACTAGAGGTGCCTGATTTGGGGGAGGGAGATATCAACATTGATGACTATGACGTGAACGAAGACTTCGAGATCTCGATTGGGATCAGAGAGATGGAGCAGTTCCTTGATGAGGAGGAGGCGTAGGAGAAAAACAATCCACGAGGGTCGTCTTCGCGGTCTACTGGGTTTGAGGTGCAGGTCCAAGGTAAATAATTATTTTTTATTTAATAAATTATTTATTTAAATTTGAAATGTTAAATTTGAATTACAATTTATCTAACGTGTGGTAAATTGTGCAGATGAGCAAGGGAACGTGTCCATGAGGAGGTTGGACGTGGCCAGTCTGAACAGCATGGACTGGACATTATGAGTTGTAGTGCCGTGGAATGAGGGCACGGACCAGCCCATCGACAATGGGGGTCACCTGTTCAACCGCTTCCTGAACAACCTGGGCTCGAATTGAATACGGTTCCCCCTTCACTTCAGGACTTGGAGGCACGTTCCGAAGGGACCGAAGGACTTAGAGTGGGAGGTGGTGGTGCAGGTAATTAATAGTATTTAATTACTATTTTTTATAATTAATTCTATTTAATTAATATTTTTTAATAGGATTTTTGTAATTATTGATATTTAAATAATTTTTTTATAGCTGCGGTTTGCTGTCCAGGCCAACCGGAAGAGTTACACCTTGATGAAGATGGGTGACGGCTGGAGGAAAAGGAGTAATCGTCTCTTCCACAGTGTAGATAAGGATGGGATGATGCCTCTGGAACAGCTGATCGAGAGCCTCCCGGACGGCGTCCTACCGAACGACTGGGCGAGTTTTGTCTAGTTCAGGAGGAGCACTGAGGAGCAGGTAATGTATTTATTAGATTATTTATATATAATTTTGTAATTATTAATTATTAAATTATGATTTAAATTTCATTAATTTTAATTTGAACTTTATTAATTTTAAATGTTTTATATTGTTTTAATACATTTAATATTATTTTTTTCCAGGCGCTTTCTCAGAGGAACACTAGGTGCCGTGGGCAGCAGACGATCCATTGCACAGCAGGATCGAAGACCTTTGCTATCACTTACAGTGAGTTGGTAACTTTTCATAATATTACTGACTTTTAGCTGGTTATTTCATAATACTAATTAAATTTTGTAATTGTATTAGGAGAGGAAGGCACAACAGAAGAATTGTCAGACGGACTATGGGGAGTTGTACGGTATCACACACAGACACCGTGACGGGACTCTGACCTCTCAGCAGGCAGAGGCGGCCATTGTAAGTAATTTCATTATTATAATTTTTTATAAAACCAACTTAATAATGAAAAATGGTAATGAGTAATTGTTTTATAAAATGGCAGGAGCGGATGCAGCAGTCACAGGCTGAGCTGCGAGAGACCCAGGCCGAGGAGTCATAGGGGTCAGTGGACCCGACGGCTCCTTTGAAGGCGGGTTTGGGTCAGGCTGAGCACTCCAGACTCGTGCGGGGTATGGGGATAGGCACCAGACCTAGCATGGTCTACGGCAGGAGTGCCGCCTCTGAGGCTGGCAGCTTTAGAGGGGTCAGACGTCCGAGGAACGAGTCTGTTGAGCATCTGTGGTCAGATTTGGCTCGGACACAGGTTGCAGTGGCTGTGCAGCAGCTGCATCTGCAGCAAATGCAGCAGCAGGCTGATTTCATCTATGCTCAGTAGATGCAGTGGTGTGATATCACAAACAGCATGCTCGAGCGGTCGTGGAGTCGCCTGTTCCCGGACGAGCAGGATTCACATGTTCCCCCTGTCCCTCGGTTCGTCGTCCAGCCTACTCCTCCTCTTTCTCCTCCTGATGATAATGGTGCTGTTAACTCTACCCAGCGCCCCAATCCAGCAGCACCTAAGGGAGCCCCACCTAAGGGAGCACCACCTAAGGGAGCAACAGATGATCAACCCCCAGCTACTTAATTCAGGACATATTTATTTTTTCTTGTTAAAACATTTGTAAATAAATATATATAATTTTTTATGTCAGAACTTAGATTCTTATTGCGTTTTAGATTCTTATTGCGTTTACCATAGTTTTATTTATATTCTTAGACCGCATTGTTAAATTTGTGAATTAATTGCAACAGTATTATTTATATTTCTAAAACTAAAAAAAAGTTATATATATTTGTAGCGGTTTTATTATAAAACCGCTACAAATATAATTATATTAGTAGCGGTTAATACAAGAACCGCTATGAATAAAATTTTATTATGTATGTAGCGGTTCTTTTATAAAACCGCTACAAATATATAATTAATTTTTTTAGTTTTTGAAATATTGTTCCATATTTGTAGCGGTTAATTCAAGAACTGCTACAAATAAAATTTTATTATGTATGTAGCGGTTTTATAAAAGAACCGCTACAAATATATAATTAATTTTTTTAGTTTTTGAAATATTGTTCCATATTTGTTGCGGTTAATACAACAACCATTACAAATATAAAGACATGTGCACGGGAAATTCAAAATTGAAACGTTGACTATTTGTAGCGGTTAAATAAATAACCGCTACAAATACTCAATTTTTCAATTTTGAATTTCCCCCCACTTTATGCAAATTTGTAGCGGTTACTTATATGTGGTAACCGCTATAAGTTTAAAACTAGTTCTTTAATTTGATTTACAACGGCTTGAAAATTAGTGGCGATTTTATACATATAACCACTACAAATGTGTAGTACCGTAGTGGTTAATGTAGTGGTTTTTAAACCGCTACAAAATATTAAACGTTGGAATTTCAAAATATAAGGTTTCAAGCATTCGTCATTCTTTATTCATTCATCTTCTTTACTATACTTTCTTCTCTCTCACTAGTAGCTATGGATAAGTCATGGATCAGGTTGCCACACAATTCTCCAGAATATTTGTACGGATTAAACAATTTCTTAGAGTTCGCATTCACTCACGCTAGCTATAACAGCAAGATCATCTGTCCGTGTCAGAGATGCAAGTTCAAGAAGTGGCATCCAAGAAATGTTGCTAAGGAACATTTGCTTCTGAAGCCTTTCCTAGAGGACTATACGTTCTGGACAGTTCATGGTGAGAAGGCTGGTATTAGATATGATGATGCTCTTCCTTGAAGTTCGCAAATAGGAGTTCAACTAGATGAAGATGATCCTGTGAATGATGCTGTGTGTGATGCATTTGGATTTCAAGGCGACAACTTCAACGAAGAAGTGCACGGTTCTGAGCGGTGTTTATGAGGAATAAAGCAGTTCGGGATTTTTTCAGCTTGATGGATGAAGCAGATCATTCTTTATATCAAGGTTGTCAAAAATATTCTAAATTAACTTTTTTTAATTAAATTGTATCATATCAATTGTTTGTGTGGAATCACAGATAAGGGAATGTCGATGTTGCTTGAATTATTACAAGATGCATTCCCCGACGCTGAGATTCCCACAACATTCTACGAGGCCAAGAAGATTATCAACAGGTTGGGATTGAACTATCAAAAGATTGATGTGTGCCCTAACGATTGTATGTTGTATTGGGGAGAGATTCCAGCAGGGAGACTTGTAAGAAATGCTACACATTGAGGTACAAGACAATTCGGAAGGGGAAAAAGCAGAAGAAGAAACCTACAAAGATTCTCAGGTACTTCCCTTTGAAACCTCACCTATAAAGATTATTTATGTCATTTAACACTGCGGAGCACATGAGGTTGCATGTCATTGATAAGAATGAAGACGGTAAATTAAGACATCCCCGAGATGCAAACGCTTGGAAAACGTTTGACAACGACTTTCCAGATTTCGTGACTGACCCCAAAAACGTTTGGCTTGCTTTGGCGACTGACGGTTTCAATCATTTTGGGAATCTTAGCACAAATTACAGTATTTGGCTTGTAGTCTTAGTTCCCTACAACTTACCCCCTGAATGTGTATGAAACAAACCTTCTTCATTATGTTTATGATCATTCCAGGTAAAAAGGCACCGGGCAATGACATCGATGTGTATCTCCAACCGCTTATTGCAGAATTGCTTGACCTGTGAAATGTCGGCATAGAGACGTATGACGCTTACATGAAAACTTTGTTCAACTTGCGTGCAGCCTTGATGTGGACGATTAGTGACTTTCCTGACCTTGGCACATTATATGGTTGGAATATGCATACTGGGTCAGCGTGTCCAGCTTACAATTTTGACTCTGACACAGCGAGCCTTTCCCACAGCTGAAAGTGGTGCTTTAAGGGGCATCGGAGGTTTCTCGATGAAAGGCATAAGTTCATATTGCAACGGAATTGCTTCAATGGGAAACCAGAAAAAAGAGGACCACCTCATACTTTGTCTGGTACAAATATCTTACAGCAGCTTGAGCATATTGACTTCGAGTTTCGAAAGGGCGACAATTCAGCACAAACTCGCCAAAAGACGCGCAGGATTTCGGTGCCTCAATAGTGGAAGAAGATAAGTATTTTATTCACTCTTTCATATTGAAGATCTAATTACTTCGCCACAGTCTTGATGTCATACACATTGAAAAGAATGTTTGTGATAATGTGCTATATACGCTGCTTAACGAACCTGGCAAGACAAAAGATCACCTCCAAGCGAGGAAAGATTTACGTGCCATGGGAGTTTATGAAGACTCTTGGCCAGATGAGCATGACAAATTTCAGCCTGCAAAGTTTACCCTCACAAAACCGAACAAGGAAGTCTTCTTCGCGACGTTGAAGAAATTAAAAGTTCATGATGGGTATTCAAGCAACATTTCTTGATGTGTTAACTTACAGGCTCGAAAGGTTGTTGGCCTGAAGAGTCATGACTTACATGTTCTTATGCAGCAGTTACTCCCTCTAGCTATAAAGAATGCACTTCTTCTCGATGTTTCTATCGTTTTGGTGGAACTTTATTCTTTCTTTCAGAAGTTGTATTATAAGGTTTTAATCATTAAGGAGCTCGATTAGCTGTAGTCCAAAATCATTCTTACGCTTTGTCATTTAGAGATGATCTTTCCTCTGTCCTTTTTTACTGTGATAATTCACTTTACAGTCCACCTCATTCATGAAACAAAGCTCGCTGGCCCAGTACAATATCGATGGATGTATCCGATTGAGAGGTACTCATTTTAAATATGTGCTTCATTGTTAGTTTTTATGTTTACTAGTCGTCCTTTTCAACATTTAGTATCAATTTTCTCTTCGTTACTTCGTAGGTTCTTTGGGAAATTAAAATCTTACCTAAGGAATAAAGCATGGCCAGAAGGTTCTATAGCTGAAGGCTATATAGGGGATGAGGTATTGTAATTTTGTTCAAGGTACTTTGATGACCTTGAGACGGCTTTCAACTGCCCACCTCGTGTTGACAATTGTCCTGAATTTGCATCAACATCAGGAGAATTTATCCCTCATGTTGCTAAACCGGTTGGAGGAACTTTAAACTTCAAACTAACAGCAACTGAGAAGTTGCAAGCACATAGACATGTCTTGATTAATTGCACTCAAGTTGAAGCTTTCATACAATAAGAATTGTACACTCACATGTTATTCTATATCTTTCGTAACATTTTTCACTTTCATTTTACAATCGCCTTTCCATTATTAATTGCAGGGAATTCAGAAGTCATGTTAAGCGTCAACTCAAGATCTGTACACAAACATCCTCGAAAGTTGACAAAAAGATCCACAGAGAATTCCTGAGCTGGTTTGCACGTAAAATACTAAATGACTAAAACCCACACTCACAAGATTTCAGAGCTCTCACAATCGGCCCTCTTGATCATGTAAAAAGGTTTATATCATACAATGTCAATGGTTTTAAGTTCTGTACGATTTCACGGGATCAAGGATTGCAAACTCAAAATTCGGGTGTTTATGACACATTTGGGACAAGGAGTTATGCAAGTAGCAGTGACGCCAACATGCAGTTCGGAGGCATCCCTTACTATGGAAAGCTTCTTGATATGGTCAAACTTAATTATCAAGGTCATTTCACCGTGACGCTGTTCAAGTGTTTGTGGGCAAATACCACTACGTCTCAAGGACTGAAAACTGACGACTCAGGGATCACATCAGTCAATTTCTCACAGCCAATTCATACTGGTATTTCTCAAGATGATGAGCTGTATATTCTTGCTTTAGAGGCACATCAGGTTTATTATGTCGAGAACGACATGCATAGGGATTTGCACATAGTCGTTCATTTAAAGCCACAAGACCTTTACGATGTGGGTGAAGGTGATAACATCGCCTACGAGAGTGAGCCATTTCAGCCTGCCAATTTTGAAAACTACTTCCCTGAAGGCGATGACAATTTACCTCTACTGCGGTGCGTTTTTTTAAGTCCACATCATTTAAATTAAATTTTTTAAGTTTAATAATACATCACTAACAATAATTTTTCTACATAATTTCTGTAGGGATGACGAGGATGAGTGATGAAATTCAAATTATGTTTTTGTCTTAAAAAAACTGGAAAAAATATTTAAAAAAAAAATAAAATAATTTTTGTAGCGGTTCTTAAACCGCTACAAAAATAAAAATAATGTTACTAATTAAAAACCGCTACAAAATGGATACAATAACCGCTACAAATGCTTCACGGATCCCTATAAACACCCCTTCCACATCTCATTTCAAATACCCCCCCATTTCTTTTCACCTTACCCTTTTTTCATTTTCTGTCATTTACAAATTTTTTTGTGTGAGTTGAGGAGCTTAACAATAAGATCAAATATGGTAACAATTTTTTAAAATTTTTTATTTGAATACTTCTTTCCTTTGCATAAAATTTATTCTCACAATTTTTTTTAGATATTTCAGAGCTTTATCTCATTTTCATTTATTTTTCTTACAGAACTACATTGTAGTAGACAACATAATAGTTCCTTATTACCTATGTATTTTTAATAATATTATCAATACAATTTTTATACTTATGCAACTAAATTAAATTATTCCTTTTAATTTATAAATGAGCTAAACTATTGAATAATAAGCTAATTAAATTAGCTAAACTACTAAAAAAATAAACTATTTAATTTAATATCAAAAAAATTGAAACAAGTGATTGTTTTTTTAAAAAAAAAATTCTTAATTTTTGTAGCGGTTATTAAACCACTACTAATTAACGCGTCTTTTTTAAACAGAAATTATTTTTTTGGCGCGAATTTTGAATTTTAATGAAATTAATAGCGGTTCTATAACCGCTACTAATTATAGGAAATTCATATTAGTAGCGGTTTATTAACCGCTACAAAATAGAAAAAATTTCATTTTTCTTTTCTCGCCTTAAAAATTTGACTTTTTGATATTTGTAGCGATTATGTAACCGATACAAATATCACAGAAAACCATTACAACTTATAGAGATGTTGTAGCGG
Source organism: Inga laurina (assembly GCA_963855925.1). Classification (NCBI taxonomy): domain Eukaryota; kingdom Viridiplantae; phylum Streptophyta; class Magnoliopsida; order Fabales; family Fabaceae; genus Inga; species Inga laurina. Next base: position 79,154,217 of record OY979701.1, on the reverse strand, counting down.
TGGGGTTTAACCGCTACAAAATCGTTTACAACATACGATTTAGTAGCGGTTTTATAAACCACTACTAATGTTGTTTGTAGTGGTTAAAACCGTTAATAATAACCATTTTTAATCGCTACTAAATCACGTGTTTTTGTAGTGTCTGTGAGCATAAATGTCTTATTTTCAATTATAACACTTGGATTTGCAGCTATTTGAATTATTATTTGCAACTTAGATTTGAAAAATTAAATAAATCAAGGACCTAATTGCCATTAATTTCTTCTTTTAGAGGACTTAATCGTCATTCCCCCTATATATAAATCATATGATTTAAAATATCAGCAAATAGTATCTTGTTTCAAACTAATTTCAGCAAATGTGTATATCATTCTTAGATGATATTCTTTTAAAGGAGTACTTCCTCTTATCCTAAATATAATACATAGTTGTTTTTTGAGAAATATTAAGAAATTGAATTAAATCACTTTAAAATATTTATATTTATCTTTTTTTATTTAAATTATTTTATATAATTTATAAATTAATATATAATCTAATAATATACAATATATGATATAATTAATTGATTTATTTAGATCCTTTAACTTCATAAAAAAAATCTATTCCATTTTATATTTAGTAACAGAGGAGTAGAATGGTTTAGCTATGCAACCGTCGCCAGTATGCGTTTTTCATCCATAAGGGTGATTTGATGGCAAGGGGTTGATTCTCTGACCATCCGACAGCGTCATGATTTGTTTATGGAAGGCTGTGTTTTTTTTTCTTTTTTTCTTTTTTGCCAAAGTTTATGGAAAAATGTGTTATTTTAAGGAAACTACGTACTGAGAACTTAGATGGATCTTTTGGTGACCTCACCAACCAACATTCCAACAAGAGTCCTATAATCCTATCCTAACAATAAGGGCAATGTTTCCAGTTGAAGCAGAAAGTATGGCGATGTGAAACCGGTTAGGAAAAGGGGAGGTGAGAGAGACTAAAGGTCTGAATGGGTTAACGATGTTAAAAGTTAATTTTTTTTAATCTGATTTTTATACAAATAAGGTAAGATACAAGTTAGATTGTAAATATGATTTGTGTTTGGATTGACAGTGATAGAAATAACTTTTTTCGTTAAAAGTTATTTTTTTTAATCTGATTTTTATACAAATAAGGTAAGATACAAGTTAGATTGTAAATATGATTTGTGTTTGGATTGACAGTGATAGAAATAACTTTTTTCGAAAAAAGTTAGACTCTTGATCTTCCTCTCAAAAAGCTGCTTTTGGAAAAAATAATATAATTTTTTTTATTTATTGCAATCAATAGGTGCAGAAAAAAAGTAAAAAATGCATTTATTACCCTGAAATTAGACTTATAATAAGGACTAAATTTTTTTTATCAAAACAGACTTATAAATAGGATCAGAGTGATACCATATATCAAAAGCATCCCACTCTCTCAGCTCCTTACCAAAGAGCTTTTTTTCCCTTAATCACTGCTTTCTCTCTCCATGGTTACCATAAAAGCACCAAATTTAGTGTTCGTTTGGGATAGCTTATTTTTAGGCAATAAGTGCTTATAATTCGTGAATCACGATATACGAGGTAAGTATGTGAGAGAAGTTTTGTTTCGACTTATGTAATAAGTGCTTATGCTCGTTTGGAATAGCTTATTTTTAGGTAATAAGTGCTTATAAATCGTGATTCACGATATACGAGGTAAGTATGTGAGAGGAGTTTTATTTCGGCTCGCGTAATAAGCACTTATATTTAACAAATAAGTATTCTCAAACATGCACTAAAGTCATTCCAAACACTCACTTAAGCTTATAACTTATCTTAACTTTTACAATAAAGCACAATGGACATGATCGTGAACCCAAACGGTCAAATAAAACTTATGTGCTTTTTTTTTGTTGCTATAATCATACGTTTGAGGCACGTCAACGCTTTTCCAAACATGCACTAAAGCAGGGAGAACAACAAGAAGGGGGAAATCAAATAGGGGTGGAAACAGGCCAGGCCGGCTAACAGGGGCCTACGGCCTGGCTTGTTAGAGGCCTGTTCAGGCCTGGCCTGACAGGCTAAAAGGCCAGGCCAAGGCCTCTTTAAAAGCATATTTTCCTTAACAGGCCAGGCCAAGGCCTATTGATAGGCCTGTCAGGCCGGCCTGAGCCTGTAAGGTTTATATAAAAAAAAACAATAGCCTAGCCGGCCAGCCGCCACCCACTGCCACTCCACTCTTCTCTAATTCTCTAAACCTAATTCTTAATAAAGAAAGACTCTCTTCTTCGACGCGACTCCCCTCGACCAGACGACCACCCTCGACTGCCACCCCGTCGACACGACTCCCTCTGCCTCCCGAGTCCCAACCCCGGCGAGCGACTCCCTTTTCCTCCCAACTCCCGACTCCCGTAGGCCGTAGCTCCACCGTGAGTCACTAGCGGACCACAAGTCGGCTACCCTCGTCGGATCTGTGGTCCTCTCCGTCAGATCCGTCCTCTCTCCGTCGAAGATTTCTTCCCTCAACACTACTCTATCCGTCGTCGAAGAATCACTCTTAGTCCAAGAACATTCGTTGTGTTTCAGTTCAACCATTAGGTAAGATTCACTCTCTGATTCAAGGCTCGTTAAGCTTAAGCTCTGTTTCAGTTCGTGTTTCGGTTCGTCCCATCTTCTGTTCTGATTATTGATTCGGTTGTTTCATTTTCTTTTCAATGGTGTTCAATTTTGGGAATGTGGTGATAGGGTCATAATACTTTACTTTTCTTTCGTTGTCTATTAGCTGCTTTCCTCGCATTTTCATATTAGCTACTTTCGTTAGACTTATTTTGTTTTGACAAATGTCATAAGGGTTATGATTTTGAAATAAAGATCATGATGGTAATTTTTCACGGTTGGACTTGTTCAATTAAAAGAATGCCTGAACTTCTTAAGGAATGTGAGTATTAATGAAACACTCAAAGATCTTAACAACCAACCTTTCATACATGGGTTTGCTTACCTTCCACTTCCGTATGCTTCTGCAATTTTTGTTGCCATATTTATACTTTTCCCTTGATGAAAATCGTAAAGAGCTCCTTACAAGAAGGAAGGTGTTGTATAGCATATCAACGTGATATGAACATTCTTTTCTGTAACTCAAAGTGTCCTTAAATCACTTTAAACTTAAGACTATAAATAAGATTAAAGGAGTAAGAAGGATATGAGTGGATTTTGTATAAAAATTACTTTATATTCTGATGATTAAATTTAGGAGTAAATGTATGAAATAAATTAAATAGATATTAAATATCTATACATTTGATCAAATATATCACAAAATCTATACCTACTTGGTTATACAATATGTACTTATCAAAAGGTTTTCAATAATATTATTTTTCAGGATCAGGAAATTCAGTCCAAAATTAGTTCAAATTATATAAAATTATGTTAGAGTAAGTCTGACTTGTCTAGGAATTCACTGTTAAATGGGGTTATAAAAGAGAAATGGAGGTTCACATAACTGTTAGATTAGTTCAAATTATAATATTTCTAAGGAGTTTTGGGTCAAACTGTGGAAGATTATAACGCAGCCTCATATTGGACAGTTTATTTGGAGATGCTGATCTAAATTGGTGAACACTCGGAATACATTATTCCAGTTTTGCCCAATCCGTTTATCAGAGCAAAAAATGTTGGGGCACCTATTATAGCACAAATTATATATACATATCTGTTTAGCCTCTTTTCCTTCAAACTCGTAATGGCATGATCTGTTTAGCCTTTTTTCTGTGTTTATTATAGGTTTATTGTCACTACTCATTGCTTCTTATTATTCTTTGAAGGAGAAGAAGAAATTATTTTGAAGATTTGATGTGAAGGTGAGAAGAATCATTAGCTTCAAATGGGTATGTTATCAATAATATAGAACTAGAAACAATCAAATGTTCTGTTTAGTTTCAACACATATATTCCTGCAACGTTTTATTATTTACACATGCCATTTTGTTGTGGTTTTAAACTTATCTCAGGTGTTCTATTGCATTTTGCTCTGAGATTTAGTTTAATTACTTCTGTGTCCTACTGACCCACTTCTGATAATTTGTAAATTGAATCGAGTTCTTGGATTGTGCACAGCTGATGAACAAAAGGATTTTCTTTTGTGCACAACTCTGAGATTTAGTTTAATTACTTCTGTGTCCTGTAAATTGTTTTTTCACCTTACCAGAGATATATGCATATAGTTATTTTTTGCAGTAACAAGTGACGAGTCCATTGACAAGGGTTTACATACAAGAAGGCTAGTCTCCATGCAACTCTCGGTGGTTTTTCCTTTTTCTCTTCCCTAGGAAGAAAGTTTATAGTTTACCATTATTGTGATAGAACCTGGAAGTTTTGTGCTAGAAACTTACAAACCCTAGGGCTTTTATTTATTTCCCCAATTGACTAAGTGGAAGGCATTTAGATTTGCTATTGGAGTCTCATTCGGCACATCTGCTTCAGCGTGTTTGTATTTGGGACATAATTTGAACACAATTTGGCACATTTGTGTGACTTTTGCTTCAGGAGAACAAGGATATTCATTGCAACAATTATGTGATTTGTAAAATTTTAATACGGCCCTCTTATGTACATGTGGTGTTCTGGTTATTTGCTAGTTTTGATTCATGCAATGGTGTTCTCTATTAGGAAAAGAAAATCTGAGTCCTAGGCTTGTGTTAGGCCTGTTTGTGTCGGCCTGTTTTGGCCTGTTAGGTGTCGGCCTGTTAGGATCTTTTACAAATCCAGGCCTTCTTAACAGGCCACAGGCTAGGCTAGGCCTGTGTACAGGCCAGGCTTAGGCCTAATAAAAAGTCTGCAACAGGCCACAGGCCAGGCTCAGGCCGTCTTATGCCTTAACAGGCTAGGCCTGTTAAGGCACAAGCCTGGCCTGGCCTGTTTCCACCCCTAAAATCAAACGAACGGAGGGAGGAGAAAAAATATTTAGAGGGAAAGGAATTCTTATTTAATCAACTAGTCCAAACTGATTATAACTGAGAACCCTAACTCTATTTATAAGGCTTAGGAAATAATAAAATAATAATAAATAAAAATTCAAAATTCAAATATAAATCCTAAATAAGATTATAGGATATTAGATATCGAATGAGATACTGCAAATATTAGAATAATAAATCTAATAAATCATAGTCTAATGGATAAATATCCTTATTTAATATCCCTAACAGATAACTCTGGATCTCCTAATTAAACCCTAGATATTCCTTATCCCTCATCTCACCACACAGATTCTATATGAATGACAAGTGTCAATTGCACAATTTACTTCCTTCATATAAAAATTTCAACGTCTTTCCACACAAACAATATATGGTCTAAAGTCTCAACAACTACATGTATATTTCCTCGGTCCATAATATAAACCACTTTAATTAAGTCATTGAATTATGAAATGATAGTTAACTCATTAAATTTTTCTGAAATCAAAAAGATTTTCAACTTTACCTAAGCTAAATGAAGTTATAAAGGGGAGAGAATGATATGAGTTATATAAGGGAGAGAAAAATATAAGGAGTTATATTCGAATAGTAATTACAGGGGTAAAATTAACAAATAAATACTATATCTTTAATATTTTCATTTGAATAGATTAAATTAGATTTTAATGGTTAACTTTAAGTTTGTCTATATAAAAATCTATTAGTACTCTTTTATTTAAGGAGTAATCAATATTTCAAAGGTTCTTATTTTTCCTTTGTATGAGTATAATCCTTCAAACCTCTATAGTTTCCCCTCTAACTCAACAGTAAATGAGGTTGTTGTTTGAGGAAAAATAAAGTTTCTCCTAATTAACATATAAATACTTGATTTTGTATCTTTAATTGTGTCTGTGCCCATACATATATACTTCATGTTTATATAGAGGGGGGAGCGAGGGGGAGTAATGAATCATGGTATTCAGCCTAAAATCTATTATTTGCCATCATCTTCGTAAATAAATTATCCAGATGATTTATAAAGGTCTCCAAGTTGCATTATTACTTCTAGACAACATAACTTGATTAATATGACAAGTTATTGGCAAAAAAAAAAAGATTAATATGACAAGTTAGGTGGTGATTATGGCGACTTACACACCAATGTTGACTGGGGACGTCTAAAGTGAGCTTTAGACGTCCCCATTTTGACTGGGGACGCGGAAAAGCCTGTCAGACACCCATCCCATCAGTAGCAGGCCATCAGCTTTATTTTCCTTCCCCAAGCTTTATTCCGTCTTCCCTCGTGAGCTTCGTTCCAAGCTGTCTTCCTCTTTCCCCTTTCCCTTGCTTCCTTTCCCGTCTTCCTTCCTCTTTCTCAGTTCGTTGCTGCAACTCCCTTTCCCGTGCTTCCTTCCCTATCTGCCTTCCTCTTTCTCATAATCATATTTCTATTTTTCCCTCTTTCTTCTTTGACGAGAGCACCATCATTTGTGTCTCCCTTTCACAACTATCGTCTTCCTAGTTGGTGGCACCGTGAGTCATCTCCATTTCCGTCGTCCACAGGTTTGTCTCTCACTCCCACAACTTTGGATACAAATGATTGAACAAATGCTTGTAACCGTTAATTTAAATCAGATTATGAAACTGAAAAAACAGAGTAACTTGTATATGCATACTTTTAATCTGCTTCTAATTTGCTTGATATGGAAATGGACTGTCATTATTGCATACTTGTTTTTTTCGTCAGCAGACTTCAACACGGTGATGTATATATATAGACATGAGTTAAAAAAATGATAATGATACTTAGGAATGAATTTGGTTTGGCTTAGGTTAGTCTAGTTTAACATTATTCAAAAGTCAACTAAATTACAAAAATATGTCAGAGTTTTGCCTCAAATGCGTGTATGGTTCTTTGGGATGAATTTCCAAGGTGCGAATTAGAGTTGTGTTGTTGTACATACTATTATATTGTTGGATAACATGTTTATTAGATAGTGCTGAACTGCTGTTGTTTTCATTCTGGTTTATGCAATATTTCTTCTATCTAATTTCTGCAGTTTAAATTTGTCGGACAGTGATGTATATATAAAAGGCCATAAAAAAATTTTAGATGTCCCCAGTGCAAACTGGGGACATCTAAAGTGTTTTTGAACGTCTAAAGTGGTTCAAAAACACTTTAGACGTCCCCAGTAACGACTGGGGACGTCTAAAGTCTGACCAAAAGACGTCCTCTATTTTAGGGACGTTATTGACAGTTTTTTCTACGACACTCAGATAGACGTCCCTCTATTTTCAGACGTTAAAAGGCCCAAAAAAGGGATGTTAAAAGTGTTTTTTGTAGTAGTGTTTCCTCTATAATTTCTTTCAATTCACTGATTCCCTGATGCCTCTCCAATTGCATACCTTTTATTTGATTTTGGGTCCTATAAAGATCTGTTCATTAATTGGTTCTGATTTGAAACGTTGTTATTCATTTGAAGGGGCAAACACGAAGTTGGTTTATGGGGTATTTATTGGAAACATCCTCCACTTATTTCAAACACCTTGGTGGGAACGTTTTTTGCCGTGTCACTTGGAGGAAACGGTTTTACACATATCGTGGGTATATGGGAGAGTATGAAAAATTGATACATAGACAAGAAATACATCAGTTGTCAATAAAAGTGTACACTCTTTACATATACAAGAAATGCATCGGTTGTCAATAAAAGTGTACACTCTTAACCTCCAAACACATAAAAACTCTCTCAAACTTATTTCTCTTCCTCCGGTGCATTTGCTGTGTGATATAACCGAAGTCCGTCGACGTGACCCGGTTCGTATGGGTATCTCAAAAATACGAACCTTCATGCCAGGTACGCCCGAAACACTACATTGGTATCAGAGCATTTGAATCTGTCATGAGGTTGAAAGTTGCTTCTGCTAAACATGTTCACATTAATAAATTTGCCAATTTTTTTGTTCACCATGATCGTTCTTGTATGGTGGGATGAGAGAGGCACGAACTCTTGACTTTAGGATCACCCAACAAGCTATGCAACCTAAATAATGAACAAACTAATGAGGCTCAATCATCTCAATACATTGACTTGAGTAGTAGCTTAGAAAGGACTTTATAAAGGCCAAGACAAGAGAAGTAAAAGAGACAAGAAGCTCTCATAAGAAGGAGTAACAAGGGGAATGTACCCAGGAGATGCTTCTCAAAAGAGGGAGAGACACTTATTGTTACTCTAGATGGAGATGATGAGCCACATTCTGTACAAGAAGCCTTATCAGGCTCTGTTAAGGATGAATTGAAGAAAGCAATAGAAGAGGAAATTGATTCAATGGAAAAAAAATCAAGTTTGGGAACTAGTTGATCTACTAAAAGGGTGAAAAGTCATTGGAAACAAACGGGTTCTCAAAATAAAGAGAAAAAGTGATAAATCAATTGACAAATACAAGGCTCGATTGGTTGTAAAGGGGTACACACAACAAGAAGGTATAGATTATGAGGATCCTTCTCATATGTTGTACGTTTTCAATTTTATAAGACTTATTCTAGCAATAGTAAATAGTTTAGATATGAAACTACATTAGATGGATGTAAAAATCACATTTCTAAATGGTGATCTGGATGAAGAAATCTATATAGAACAACCATTATGTTTCATTCAGAAAGGAATGGAGAGTAAAGTTTGCAAACTAAAAAGGTCTATTTATGGATTGAAAAAATCATCTAGACAGTGGTATTTGAGGTTTCACAGGGCACTAACATCTTATGACTTTCAAATGATTGAAGAGGACCACTATTAAGCGGTTTGAGGGTAAGTTTGTGATATTATCCTTATATGTAAATGACATACTATTGGCTGGAATAGTCTAAATTTGGTTTTAGCTATTAAAGAATAACTGTCATTGAATTTGAGATGAAAGACATGGGTGAAGCAAAGTATATACTTGGAGTTAAGATCTAAAGGGGTCGCTCTAGAAGAATCCCCTATGTCAAGAAAATTCTTGAGCGATTCAATATGAAAGACCGCAATTCCTTAGATAACCCAGTAACTTTTGGAGTAACCTTGAATCTTGTCATGTGTTCTAAAACTGAGTCAACAAAGAAGAAAATGGAAAGGGTTCAATATGCTAGTGCTATTGGAAGTTTGATGTACGCAATGAAGTGTACAAATTCAAATATTTGTTATGCAGTTGAACTGGTTAGCATATTCCAGTCAAATCCCGATAAGCAATATTGGAAAGCAGTGAAGACAATTTTGAGATACTTGAAGGGCATATCAGATTATGCACTATATTATCAAGGAAGTGATCTACACTTCCTTGGATATTCCGATGTTGATTTGGGTGGAGATGAAGTTGAGCGAAGATCGACTTTAGGTTACACCTTCTTGTTGAACAATGGCACCATATGTTGGAGCAGCAAGAAGCAGACGTGTATTACCCTACATCCTATGGAAGCTTAGTTTATGGCATGCACCTCAGCGGTATTAGAGGCTATATGGCTCAAGAGGTTTATTAAAAACTTGGGATGTGGATCGAAATGAAAGTACTAATCTGGTGTTAGTGTATTGTGACAATATTGCATCCATAGCCTATATAAAATATCCAAAATATTATAGCAAGACCAAACACATAGATATAAACTATAATTTTATAAGAGATTGTATAGGACAGAAAGTTGTTACTATACAATATATTTCGTACTATACAACATATTTCGACCAAGAGTATGGTCGCAGATCCCCTAACCAAGCCAATAGCTAAGGAAATATATGACAAGCACGTGAAGGCTATTGGCCTGGGCAAAATGTAAAATTATAGACACTATATATGTACTATGTTTATGATTAATGAAATTTTTTCTTATTTCTGCATTAATTTATATGTTTGTATAAAAATATACAATGTCTAGTATGGCGTACAGGCAAGTGAGGTTAGCTTTCTCACACGAGCAACCGCCTTTGATACTCAGGAGGAGTATGCAAAGATGAGACACTTTGTTCACTAGTAAAGCAATAGGAATGCTGATATGGTAGAGAAGAAACACAAATTATGTCGCCTCGACAAGAGTATAGCATGTCGAGATGAGATCCAATAAGATTAGATATAAATATGGATCAAATTATTGACACCTGCTTCCATAATTCCTGTTATGAGACAACAAATTCGTCAACGCTGACGTCATAAAAGATAAGTGGAGTAGAATAATTTAGGCTTAGATGCTGGGAGTATCTAAATGTATGTTTGTAGGGTGTTAATAATGAGATTCAAAATGATGTACGCTGTAAAAGTGTAAGAGTAATACTGTAGTATGTGATTCATAATACATGTGCAAAAGAACCACAAATGGGAAGCAAATGAGTGAATCCCTGCTTTATTGTTGTGTGAGTCCCAAGAAGGTTAAACACTTCTATGATGTCCTTTGACTTTGACATTTTCATGGAGGTATGCTTCAACAACTGTTACCTTAACATTCATCCTATGATTATGATAGATATGATCCAAGGTATTATGTTAGGACAGCGGTTGATGCATATTAAAATGATATATTGGTGAAAGGAAGATTAGTTGGAATATACATGCCCACGCTGGTGTCTGAGACATATCCCTTATGATATTAATTTTGGTAATTTCATAAGTGTGGACGCTAAGCATATGAGAAGGCAATCTAAGTTTTATCTTGACTTGAAAGGGATTGCATCTGTCATGTGAAAGTGTATATTGGTAAATTTAGGACATATGAGACATAATATTAAATTCAAACTATACAAAGAAAGGTTGTCTTGTGATGCTAGTCCTGTGAAAGGAATTTCTAGTACATGCACTTAAGAGACATTATGCCCATGCGGTCATGGCAAAGCGCCTAGTATGAAAGAAGGAAGAGAGAAAGAGAGAGACAAGACTCACGGTATCTAATCTACCAAGTGTAACCGGGAGATGTTGGAAAATGGGCTTGATCCACTCTTAGTGGATTAGGCCCAAACACATTGGCCTTATGGCTAAAATATAATATTATGGGGTATTTATTGGAAATATTCCCCACTTATTTCAAGCACCTTGGTAGGAACAGTTTTTGCTATGTGTCTTGGAGGGAACGATTTTACACATATCATGGGTTTATGGAAGACTATGAAAAACTGATACATATACAAAAAATACATCAGTTGTCAATAAAAGTGCACACTCTTAACCTCCAAACACAGAAAAACTCTCAAGATTATTTCTCTTCATCTGATGCATTTGCTATGAATATAATCGGAGTCCATCGATGTGACCTAGTTTGTATGAATATCTTGAGAGTACGAACCTTCATTCCAAGTATGCTCGAAATACTACAGAAATTTATTCCCGTAATAGGAAGATGTGTTCACATTTAGTATTCGATGCTATCTCAAACATGATATATTGTTTCTGATACATAGTTTATACATTACATTTTCTGGTGTAGATGTACTGAAGCATGAGAGTATGTATATATGGATTGATCTTCTTGTTGATGTATAGTCTTAATATGTATTAATACATACAATATGGATATACACTGAAACTGAAATAGAAAAACAAACTGGCGGGATATGGGCTAAGGAATATATAGGGTTTAATTAAAAGATCTAGGGTCATCTGTTAGGATTATCAATTGTAATCAGCTTGAATTGATTGATTGAATAAGAATTCCTTTCCCTATGAATATTCTCTCTCCTCCCTCCATTCCTCTGATTTACCCCTCTTTTTTGTTGTCTTCCCTCCTCTAGTCTCTCTCTCCTCCTCTTTTCCCAACCCGTTTCACATCACAAACCCTGACCCAAAAAAGTAGAAAAACAAAGACACCATATAAAATAATGTGACAGTGTGTTTACAGTCATGATGGTTTTGGAGGTCTTCAACATGAAATCAAACACGTGCAACAAGCTTGCGTGCACACAAGTGCATGCATGCACCGAACACATGTACAAAGGATGTAGGTAGTAATAGAGAATGCATATACATATGTATGAATGTACTTACATAAATACATACACAGAATGTGCGTGCGCACATAACTACACAGTCATACAAATATACTCACTCAAGACCTTAATACTCCCTCCGATCCTAAATATAAAAGCCACATGACCTTTGTTGGAGAAGCTAAATAAGTTACTTAATTATAGCATTTGTTGTGTGTCATTAGATTATATATCATCAATTTATAAATCAGACAAATTAGTTCAAAACACAGTTAGGTACTAAACATAGACATCGCTCTAAACCAAGTGAATTTTGAGTTTATTATTAGTTTGCGTTTTGTCTGGGTCCACTTTTTTAGTTGGAAAATGCAGGTCTCCTATTTTATCAATGAACTTCGTGGATGGTATTCAGAAATCAGATTGTTGAATTAAGAAAAGTGTATTCCATGTAGTTTGATTTGCTTAAGGATATACATCAAACACTTCATCACTTGAGCCAGTACCCCCTATTATTAGTTGTGCACGCAGTGAACCTCTTGTATCTTTTCGCTTTTCAAAAACTGCCATGCTTTAATTTGACACTTCAGTTTCTTTAATTTCACACTTCAAAATTCAAAGACATGGTCCCATTTTCAAAGAAGATAATAATCAATATGTTGACGGACATCATTCTTCCAAGATATTTTTAAGTTCAATGTTAGGATTTTCAAGGACTCGTCATTAGAATGTAGATTCTCTTATCTTTTGATTTAACTTAGTTTTGTTGTACCTTGCACGATTTTGATTTTCACCATGGTATTCAAAAAAGATCAAAGAGATGAGCGGAGAGAAGCAAGACAGATAGACAGACACACACACACACACACGGAACTCGTTTTTTAAAAATAAATCTCACTTGTCAAACATTCTTGGCCAAAATTTTTTTAAATAATTCTTAATTATCTAGTAACCAAACAAAGTGATTAGCTACATAGAAAACTTAATTAATTATTAATTAATTAAAACTCCTATTAAATGATAAGCGTACTTCTATAAAAAAAATAGTTTAGGAAAGTTGAATTTTGTAGAATAACATACCTTCAAAATTTTAAAAATACTTGCATAAATATTTACAGATCATCCATTAACAAGATACTTACACAGTGACATGTACATGTAAATTAATCAAATAAAATAAAGCATGTATATATGAATTAATTAAGCTACATAAATAAGCTTTATATTTCGTATATTACCTAATTGGGAAAATTGTGAAAAAATCCCTTATTGGTAACTTATTTGTTAAATGGGACCTTTGTGTGCAGATTATCTTCCGCGTGTGAAGAATATTTTTCTTGGTGTGCAGATGATCTTCCCTGTATACAAAATTCTTCCCTATACGTCACTACAAAAAAAAAGGTATTTTGTAGCGGTGAAATTGTAGCTGTTGTAATTACCCGCTACAAATATTAACATTTGTAGCGGTTTTAACCTTAACCGCTACAAATTTGTAGTGGCAAGCTACACGCCAAGTGACGTGACAGATTAGCTGCGTTTTTTGTAGCGGTTACCTAGAGAAAACTGCTACAAATATGGGCCAAATTTTCTGCCAAAAATAGTAGTAGTTTAATTGTAGCGGTTAATAAATAATAACCGTTACAGTTTTTGCGCCATATGGCGCGCCAACAGTGTAGCGGTAAATTTCTAGCGGTTTGACCAATAACACCGCTACAAAATTCCAAACGTCGCATATTTTGTAGCGGTTACTAGGTTGTAACCAATACAGAATTTCAAAGGTCTCAAATTTGTAGCGGTTCTATACTTTAACTGCTACAGAACTCCAAAGGTTTTTTTGCTTTGTAGCGGTTATCTTAGAACCGCTACAAAGTTTAGCCGCCCTAAGTTATTTATAGTGGTTTATGTAGCGGTTATTTCAATAACCACTACAAATATTCCGCCTATATATCCTCCCCTCCCTCCTTCATTTCTCCGTTTTCTCATTTTATTTCCTGAAGTTTCTCTGAGTGTTTTCTTTTAGATTTGAGCATATTCAGACATCTGTGAAAGAGTTTTTGCTGCAGTATTTCTTGGTATTTGTACTTGAGGTAACGAGATAAGACGTATTTTATTTTTATTTTTATTTTTATTATATTTTTGCATAATAATGTGACTAAAATATTTTTTTTTTTGAATTTTCACAGTTGATATGGCTTCGAGAGAGGATAGGGGAAGGCACCTGAGGTCCCCAGACCAAATTTGCGGGGTGGCAGCAGCAAAGCAGGGGGTAGAGTGAGGGCGACCACGGCATTTCAACCAATCCCCCACAGGAGTCAGCCTTACCACAGGCACCGCAGACTATCCCATAAGAGACGACTGTACCAGAGGTGCCTGAGTTTGAGGGGCAGATATCAGTGTCGAGGACTACGACGAGGAGGACTTTGAGATCCCGATTAGGCTCAGGGAGATGGAGCAGTTCCTTGATGAGGAAGAGGCTTGGGAGCAAAACAACCCACAAGGGTCGTCTTCGCGATCCACTGGGTTTGAGGTGCAGGTCCAAGGTAAATAATCTTTTTATTTAATAAATTACTTATTTAAATTCAAAATTTTAAATTTGAATTATAATTTATCTAACGTGCGGTAAATTGTGCAGATAAGCAGGGGAACGTGTCGACGAGGAGGCTGGACGTGGCCAGTCTGAACAGCATGGACCGGACACTGCGAGATATAGTGTCGTGGAATGATTGCACGGACCAGCCTATCGACAATGGGGGTCACCTGTTCAACCGCTTCCTGAACGACCTGGGTGCGAATTGGATGTGGTCCCCCCTGCACTTCAGGACGTGGAGGCACGTTCCGAAAGGGCCGAAGGACCAGGCGTGGGAGGAGGTGGTTCAGGTAATTAATAGTATTTAATTATTATTTTTTGTAATTAATTATATTTAAGTAATATTTTTTAATAGGATTTTTGTAATTATTGATATTTAAATAAATTTTTTGCAGCTGCGGTTTGCCGTCCAGGTCAACCGGAAGAGGTACACCCTCATGAAGATGGGTGACGGCTGGAGGAACATGAAGAACCGTCTCTTCCACAGGGTGAATAAGGATGGGACGATACCTCTGGAGCAGCTGATCGAGAGCGTCCCGGACGGCGTGTCGCCGAACAACTGGGCGAGTTTCGTCCAGTCCAGGAGGAGCGCTGAGGGGCAGGTAATGATTTATTAGATTATTTATATATAATTTTGTAATAATTGTTAATTATTAAATTATAATTTAAATGTAATTAATTTTAAATTTTTTATATTTTTTTAATACATTTAATATTATTTTTTTCCAGGCGATTTCTCAGAGGAACACCAAGATCCATGGGCAGCAGACGATCCACCACACAGCTGGATCGAAGACCTTTACTGTCACCCACAGCGAGCTGGTAACTTTCCAAAATATCATTGACTTTTAGCTGGTTATTTCAAAATAGTAATTGAATTATGTAATTATTTTAGGAGAGGAAGACACAAGAGGAGAACCGTCAGACGGACTATGTGGAGTTGTACGCGATCACACACAAACACCGTGACAGGACTCTTACCTCTCAGCAGACAGAGGTTGTCATTGTAAGTAATTTCATTATTATAATTTTTATAAAACCAACATAATAATGAAAAATGTTAATTAGTAATTGTTTCATAAAATGGAAGGAGCGGATGCAGCAGTCGCAGACTGAGTTGCGAGAGACCTAGGCGGGTCTGGCTCAGGCTGAGCACCCCGAACGCGTTTGGGGGATGGGGATAGGCGCCAGACCTAGCATAGTCTACGGCAGGAGTGCCGCCTCTGAGGCTGGCAGCTCTAGAGGGGTCAGTCGTCCGAGGGACGAGTCTGTTGAGCAGCTACGATTAGATTTGGAGTGGACATAGGTTGCAGTGGCTCAGCAGCGACGGCAGATGCAATAGCTGCAGCTACAGCAGATGCGGCAAATGCAGGAGCATGCTGATATAATCCACGCTCAGCAGACACAGTAGCGTGATATCACAAACAGCATGCTCAAGCGCGGATGGAGTCGCCTGTTCTAGGACGAGCAGCATCCACAGATTCCGCCTGTCCCTTGGTTTGTAGTGCAGCCTCCACCTCCTGCTGATGATGGTGGTGCGGTTCACTCTACCCAGCGGACCGATCCAGCAGCACCTGATGGAGCCCCACCTGATGGAGCATCAGATGATCAACCCCCAGCTACTTAGTTTAGGACATCTTTTGTTTAATTTATTGTTGAAACATTTGTAAATAAATATATATAATTTGGTATTTCAGAACTTAAATTCTTAGACCGCGTTGTTGAATTTCTGAATTAATTGCAACAATATTATTTATATTTCTAAACCATAAAAAAATATATATATATATATATATATATATATATATATATATATATATATATATATATATTTGTAGTAGTTCTACAATAAATAACCATTACAAACATACATTTAATTTATTTTTTTAAAATTTATAAATAACGTTTCATATTTGTAGCGGTTTAACAGTAAAAACCGCTACAAAAACTCAACTGTGCAAATTTGTAGCGGTTATGTATGTATAACCGCTACAAATTTAAAACTAATTTTTCCATTTGATTTCCAACGGCTTTAATATTAGTAGCGGTTTGAGACATATAACCGCTACAAAAACTCAACTTTTAAATTTTGAATTTCCCACCACTTTGTACAAAATTCCAACGGCTTGAATATTAGTAGCGGTTTTATACATATAACTGCTACAAATTTGTAGTACTGTAGCGGTTAGTGTAGCGATTTTTCAGAATATAAGGTTTCAGGCATTCGTCATTCCCTATTAACTCATCTTCTTATCTATACTTTATTCTCTCTCACTAGTAGCTATGGATAAGTCATGGATCAGGTTGCCATGCAATTCTCCAGGATATTTGTACGGATTAAACAATTTCTTGGATTTCGCATTCACTCATACCAGCTGTAACGGCAAGATCGTCTGTTCGTGTCGGAGATGCAAGTTCAAGAAGTGGCATGCACTAAATGTTGTGATGGAACATTTGCTTCTGAAGCCTTTCCCTGATAACTATACGTTCTGGGCAGTTCATAGTGAGAAGGCCGGCATTAGATATGATGATGTTCTTCCTCAAAGTTCTTAAGTAGGCATTCAACTAGATGAAGATGATCCTGTGAATGATGCTGTGCGTGATGCATTTGGATTTCAAGGCGACAACTTCAACGAAAGAAGTGTACGGTTCTGAGCCGGTGTTTATGAGGAATGAAGCAGTTCGGAATTTTTCAACTTGATGGATGAAGCAGATCGTCCTTTATATCAAGGTTGTTAAAAATATTCTAAATTATCTTTCTTAATCAAATTGTATCATATCAAGCGCTTGTGTGGAATCACAGATAAAGGAATGTCGATGTTGCTCGAATTATTACAAGATGCATTCCCTGATGCTGAGATTCCCACAACATTCTACGAGGCCAAGAAGATTATCAACCGGTTGGGGTTGAACTATCAAAAGATTGATGTATGCCCCAACGATTGTATGTTGTATTGGGGAGACGATTCTGGCAGGGAAACTTGTAAGAGATGTCACACATCGAGGTACAAGACAATTCGGAAGGGGAAAAAGCAGAAGAAGAAGAAACCTGCAAAGATTCTTAGGTACTTCCCTTTGAAACCTCGCCTACAAAGATTATTTATGTCGTCTAAAACTGCGGAGCACATGAGGTGGCATGCCGTTGATAAGAATGAAGACGGTAAATTAAGACATCCCCAGGATGCAGAAGCTTGGAAAATGTTTGACAACGACTTTCCAGATTTCGCGACTGACCCCAGAAATGTTCGGCTTGCGTTTGCGACCGACGGTTTCAATCCTTTCGGGAATCTTAGCACAAGTTACAATATTTGGCCGGTAGTCTTAGTTCCCTACAACTTACCCCCTGGATGTGTATGAAACAAAGCTCATTCATTATATCTATGATCATTCCAGGCAAAAAGGCACTGGGCAATGACATCGATGTGTATCTCCAACTGCTTATCTGGTTGGAATGTGCATACTGGGTCGGTGTGTCCAGCTTGCAATTTTGACTCTAACGCAGTACGCCTTCCCCACAGCCGAAAGTGGTGCTTTATGGGGCATCGGAGGTTTCTCGATGGAATGCATACGTTCATATTGCAACGGAATCACTTCAATGGAAAACTAGAAAAAAGAGGACCACCTCAGACTTTGTCCGGTACAGATATCTTACAGCGCTTGAGCATGTTGACTTCGAGTTTGGAAAAAGCGACGATTCAGCACAAACTCGCCAAAAGACGTGCAGGACTTCTGCGCCGTAGCAGTGGAAGAAGATAAGTATTTTATTCACTCTTCCATATTAGAGATCTAATTTACTTCACCACAGTCTTGATGTCATGCACATTGAAAAGAATGTTTGCGACAATGTGCTATATACGTTGCTTAACGAACCCGGTAAGACAAAAGATCACCTTCAAGCGAGGAAAGATTTACGTGACATGGGAGTTCGTGAAGACGCTTGGCCAGATGAGCATGACAAATTTCAGCCCGCAAAGTTTACCCTCACAAAACCGAACATGGAAGTCTTCCTCGCGACGTTGAAGAAATCAATATATTGACTTACACGCTCAAAAGGTTGCTGGCCTGAAGAGTCATGACTCTCATGTTCTTATGCAGCAGTTACTCCCTCTGGCTATAAAGAATGCCTTTCCTCCCGATGTTTCTATCATTTTGGTGGAACTTTATTCTTTCTTTCGGAAGTTGTGTTCTAAGGTTTTGATCGTTGAGGAACTTGATCAGCTGCAATCCAAAATCACTCTTACGCTTTATCATTTAGAGATGATCTTTCCTTCGTCTTTTTTTACTATGATGGTTCACCTTACAGTCCACCTCGTTCATGAAACAAAGCTCGCTGGACCAATACAATATCGATAGATGTATCTAATTGAGAGGTACTCATTTTAAATATGTGCTTTATTCTCCATATTTAATATTTGCAAGTCGTCCTTTTCAGCATTTAGTATCAATTTTCTCTTCTTTACTTCGTAGGTTCCTTGGGAAATTAAAATCTTACGTAAGGAATAAGGCGTGGCCAGAAGGTTCTATAGCTGAAGGCTATATAGGGAATGAGGTTCTGTATTTTTGTTCAAGGTACTTTGATGATCTTGAGACAGCTTTCAACCGCCCACCTCGTGTTGACGATTGTCCCAAACCTGCGCCGACATCAGGAGAATTTATCCCTCGTGTTGGTAAACCAGTTGGAGCAATTGAGAACTTCAAACTAACGGCAACTGAGAAGTTGCAAGCACATAGACATGTCTTGATTAATTGCACTCACGTTGAACCTTTCATACAATAAGAATTGTACACTCACATGTTATTCTATATCTTTCGTAACATTTCTCACTTTCATTTCACTATCGCCTTTCCATTATTAATTGCAAGGAATTCAGAAGTCATGTTAAGCGTCAACTCAGGATCCGTACACAAACATCCTCGGAAGTTGATAGGAGGGTCCACAGAGAATTCCAGAGCTAGTTTGCGCGCAGAATACTAAATGACCACAACCCACACTCACCAGATTTCAGAGCTCTCGCAATCGGCCCTCTTGATCATGCAAAAAGATTTACAGCATACAATGTCAATGGTTTTAAGTTTTGCACGGTTTCACGAGATCAAGGATTGCAAACTCAGAATTCGGGTGTTTATGACACATTTAGGACAAGGAGTTATGCGAGCAGCAGTGATGCCAACATGCAGTTCGGAGGCGTCCCTTACTATGGAAAACTTCTTGATGTGGTCGAACTTAATTTTCAAGGTCGTTTCACCGTGACACTGTTCAAGTGTTTGTGGGCAAATACCACTACTTCTCGGTGACTGACAACTGACTACTTAAGGATCATATCAGTCAATTTCTCACGGCTCATTCATACTGGTATTTCTCAAGATGATGAGCCATATATTCTTGCTTCAAAGGCACATCAGGTTTATTATGTCAAGGACGAAAGGCACAGGAATTGGCACATGGTCGTTCATTACGATCAAATATGAGTTGAGGAGCTGAACAATACGATCAAATATGGTAACAAGTTTTTTAATTTTTTTTTCAATACTTCTTTCCTTTGTGTAAAATTTATTCTCACCATTTTTTTTCTAGATATTTTACAACTTTATCTCATTTTCATCTATTTTTCATATACAATTACATTGTAGTAAACAACATAATAGTTCCTTATTACCTACGTATCCTTAATAATATTATCAATACAATTTTTATATTAATCCAATTAAATTAAATTATTCCTTTTAATTTATAAATAAGTTAAACTATTGAATAATAAGCTAATTAAATTAGATAAACTAATAAAAAATAAAATATTTAATTTAATAATAAAAAAACAGAAACAAATGATTGTATTTTTTTAAAAAATTTTTTAAATTTTTGTAGCGGTTGTCAAACCGCTACTAATTAATGCGTCTTTTTTAAACTGAAATTAATTTTTTGGCGCTAATTTTAAATTTTCATGAAATTAGTAGTAGTTATATAATCGCTACAAATTTCATCAAAATTCAAAATTTGTAGCGGTTCTTTAACCGCTACAAAATAGAAAAAAAAAATTCATTTCTCTTTTCCCGCCTTCAAAATTTCAGTTTTTTCTTTTTGTAGCCGTTATATAACCGCTACAAATATCTCTAAAAAAAATTGCACTCATGAAGATGTTGTAGCGGTTGGGATGAACCGCTACAAATTATATAGCGGTTATTTTCCTTGAGTAGCGGTTTTGTATAACCGCTACAAAACCTCTTGCAACATACGATTTAGTAGCGGTTTTGCTAACCGCTACTAATGTTATTTGTAGCGGTTAAGACCGCTACTAATACCTATTTTTAACCGCTACCAAATCACGTTTTTTTTTGTAGTGTGTGTGCAAAAATCTTTCCCTGTGCGAGCAAAATCTTCCCTCTATATGCAGATATCTTCCCTCTATGTGTAGATATCTTTCCAGGTCCTATTTAGCAATTAAATTGTCGATGAGGTCTTTTTTCACAATCCTCCCTAATAAAGTTGTTACTTTTTTTCTTATTTGACTAAGGTTTTCCCTTTTGAGGTTTAGAGCGTAAAAGGTTTTTACCTCTTTCATTAATTAGGCTTCTCGAAATTTGAACTTATGGTCTCCCCTTTACAAGAAAAAAACTGTTTATCATCTTAACCAATAATTTGTTGGTAATAATTAATTGTTACTTGTGCGACATATTTCCGTATGAAAATATTTTTCCCCCTTTTAAATTCATATATATGATCACCAGACGTAAGTGTCATCATAATTTATACATTTCAAATAGTAGTCTGATTAATCACAACACTATCATTTTACCACATTATTTCTATCACTCTCATCCTTGCGTACACGGGACCCAATTCTATCATGTTTATGCGTAGTGCGGTGGCAAATTATTAAAAAAAACCTATATTTTATTACTCATTGTAGCACTATTTTATTATTTATAAAATATTTTGTTTGATGTCATGATATGATTTAGGCTCTTTTTTTTTGTGAGAATTACACTTAGATTCCAAAAAAGAAAATAAATGAAGAAATGGTCCCTGGAGATTGCAAAATAAAAAAATGGTCTCATTAACAACTCCAGGAGCCTGACAACTCTATGGGACCATTTTTTCATTTTACAATCTCCAAAGATCATTTCTTCATTTCTCTTCTTCCTTAGGACCTGAATGTAATTCTCCCTTTTTTAAAAAATCGTACAAAATGATATGACGTACCTATCATTCTTTTGAAGAAATGAATTCAAATTTTGGCTGTCAGGTTGATTCGGCGACCTTGGGCAATTTTGGGATCCTTAAAGCCGTATATATAAGTTCTTAATTAATGCTCAAAATGGAGTATGAATATCTCCTTCACCTTTTCTTTTTCCTCATCCTATTTCTATGGCTGGATTGATAAATGAATGTTTAAAATTTTTGTATAAAAAATGCATGATTGAGATTTGATAGTATACAAAACCATTATTTCATTCTATTTTAAGGTAATTGACATTTGGAAACCACCTAGATTAAATTTTTATGGATTAAATATATTTATTTATTCTTTATGTAATCTTATAATAATAAATTTACAGATTATTAAATATCAACCATTTGTTTGTTGATACGTTGATACAATGATAAAGATGAGATGAGAAGAAAGAAAAATAGAGAAAAGATGAGGAGATGATAATCCAACGATGTGCTTTGGTAATTAATTTATACTTCAATTTTTTACTTATTTTCTAAGGATGTGCATATATATAATACTTTCTCCTTAATATAATATCTCATTCATAGTGTAAATTGTACTACTAGATCTTATATTAAGCATATGATTTAATACATATATTGAATGATATTTTCCCGAGGATACATGAAAAGCTAGTTTTACTCATTTGTGTTTTGTTTCAACTCTCACTTATTTAAGACATATAACTGCATTAAGAAAAATCCATCCTTTTAATTAATCAAACACGTGCATTTCTTCCTCACAAGCCAACGACTTTTCTATTCTAATTTTTTAATTGATTGTTTCCGAACTTTCCCACCTCCACAAAAAAGAACTGATATATACAAGATATTTCCTTTTGTTGAATTAGTGCGTACTAGGTAACTAAAATATGTTTTTTTTTAAGAAAAAATTACAATGCACCAACAAGCTATGTTTTGATGTGGTAAGCGGTCTTACCCACTATGGAAGAGTATACAAGTTGAATCTTAAAAAATGCATTTGTTGGGAGAAACAAAAATCATTTGTGCTTTAAACTTTTAATGAAATTATACCATTGAAAAAATACAAAAAAGGGTGCCTAAGTGTACAAAGCTTTCACTAAATAGGACTTAGGCAGTGATAAATATATACAACCTTACCCCGCAATCGAAGAGACCGTTTTTTTTAGGATTTGTATCCGTAACCTCTAGATCACAGGGCAACAACCTTATTACTGTACTAAGACTCACTCTATCCTTGAAAAAAATACAATGTGAGAGAAAATATTTTGCAAAAATGGAGTTACCGGTGGAATCTCTTTAGTCGTCTCTCCTTCAAAACATGGTGGATGACTCACCCTACATACAGCTTGCTGACGCGACTAATTTTGAAAAGCTTTTCCTTTCCTTAAGGCAGTAAATGACTGCACGTATAAAAGGCAGATCAGACCATACATTCTTCTTATCAATGGTTCCTTCATCAGAATCATTGGTTAGCGTGAGTTTAATTCCTTATTTTATATATATATATATATATATATAGTACTAAACAAATAATTATATTCAAATCTAATTAAATGATATTAAGTAATAACGCTGAGTTACACTGAAAAAATCTAATTACTAAAAAGTCTTACAATAAATGAGCATAATATGTAACTTGTTATAATTTTTTATACTGAATATTATCATTATATACTGCTCACTTGTTGTAATTAATACTCCCTCCGGTCCTAAATATAGGATATAGTTTGTAGTGTAATTTCCACTACAAACTATGTCTTATATTTAGGACCGGTAGTACTTTTTAAGGATTAAATTGCTTACGTCAGGTTGCATAGAAATTTTCCAAAGATATACCCGGCGGGGGGATTTCATTTCTCCCAATGATGATGAAAGCGTGTTTGATTGGTTGAACAAAAACTGTGGTTTCTGAAATTGCGCGCCCCAAGTTTTTTCCTTATATCAATCGAAACTCCGAAGGACTATAACTGACCCAATTGAAAGCTAACAAAAGCTCCGCTAAAGGACAAACCATTTGCCTTATTGGTATGTATTCTCTTTTTCTCTGTTCAAACACCTCATTATCAAACAATGGCCTCGCAGAAGAAGAAGATGACTCTCTATTCCATTTCTTCCTCTTCTCCACCTCGTAGCTGTGTTGATAATTGTGGCGTCTCTGAACCATCTCCGGTGAGACTTGGAAACTGGGGTCCCGATAATGCTGCATCGCTATCGCCGGAGATAAGCCAGAATTGGCCAGCGACTAGGCCCTATGTTCGATCCAAGTTGCCTCGCCTTCGCTGGACACCGTCTCTTCATGAAAGATTTTTGCATGCAGTTAAGAGTCTTGGTGGAGAACACAGTTAAGTTCTTTCTCCTTTCATTTATAATTTCTTTCAATTCACTGATTTCCTAATGCCTCTCCAATTCTATACCTTTGATTTGATTTTGCGTTCTACAAAGATTTGTTCATTAATTGGTTTTGATTTGAAATATTATTACTATTCATTTGAAGGGGCAACACCAAAGTCGGTTTGGGAGTTGATGAATCTGAATGGACTCACTCTCTCTCATGTTAAGAGCCACCTTCAGGTATATACACGGCTGAAAATGATTTCTCTATCCCCCCTCTCCCCTCAAGAGATGACGACGAAAGAATTGACAAACAGAGGCGTTGAGTCTAGTAGAAGAGGTCAATCTCTCACAACATGACAAACCAAATTAAAGTTCAAAATATATTCCTACAATTGGGAGTTGTGTTCGTAGTATTCAACAATATCTCGAATTAGATTGTTTCTGAGGGCGTGCATTTAGCAATTAAACATATAATAAAATTTCATTTAAAAAAAAAAGAGTATGTATTGCAAACTAATATATAGCTTATACGTTAAATTTTCTGGTGCAGATGTGCAGGCGCAAGAAGCATGAGAGTGAAGGTATACATCTATTGCACATCAGTTACTTATGGCACAAATTCATTAGTGTATGTATATAAGGATTGATATTCTTGTTCATATATAGTCTTAATATGTATTAATACATACAATATGGGTACACATTGAAACTGAAATAGAAAAACACGCACGCAATACGCTCGCGTGTGCACACGTGCATGTATGCACCGCAGATATGTTTATTTTGCATGATTCTCATATCGGTGGCGTCCATAAAAATGAAAATAGAGCCAATTAGATATGTTTATTTTTAATGCACTTCAGTTTGGGAAAATTATAACAAGAGTGTTATTATTCGTTGGCCAAAAGGCTTCTGGAAGAATTTTTAAAAATGGATGTATCATAGACATGTGTCCGAGTGAAATGGAAGAAACAAAGAGGAGAAGATCATTAGCAGATGAAGCGTTATATGGCCAACAGAATGTTGATAATGAGGAACAAGCAAATGAAGAATCCATCAACCTCCGAATTCTGGAACTGAGCTACCCAACTTATCATCATATGCATCAGCATCCTCATCCTGAAGTCCAGCCACAGTGGTACGATTTCTGTTGCCTTTATAACAAAATCATCAAGCTTTTTTTTTTTTTTTTTAAATCTTTCCTTTATTTTTTTAACAGATCTCCCTAGAAGTTAATTCACTAACATCCTTCAACATTTAATTAAAATGTAAAGTTAAGTAGCATCCAGAACCCAAACATATTTTTCTGGTAGTACATAGTATTCTAAAACAACTTTGGTATGATTTTTTCTTAAAGTATTTTCTCAAGAATAATGAGCATCTAAATTTAGGATACTGAATGTTACTGTATTAAAAAAATTCTTTAGAGTGATGGATATAACAAAATTTACTTTAGAATATTCGGTACTATCAGAAAAATATTTCAGAATGTAAGATGTAACAAAATTTAATTATTAATCTAAGATATTGAGTACTATTGAAAAATATTTTAGTGTATTGGATGCTACTTAACCCTATAGTGCTTGGTATTCTCTCTATTTTCAAAAACTGCATGTGAGACATTGACATCATACAATTCCATATAAGAATATATAATATTGGATACATTACACTGTTTTTACGTTATATATGAACTAGAAGTTTGAGCACTTATATACAACTCTCCCTGTTTTTTTTTTTAAAAAAAAAAGTTTACAAATTTAAAAAGGAAACGCATGTATATAGCGGCCTCACCTTAGTTTTTGTTGACGAGAATAATAAAATAAAGACAATTAAAAGTACATTATATATATATAGCCACAAATATTCAGTGCTATTAACGTCCCAAATTGGCGAGGATTGTTTGGCTCAGTTAGTTGGTGGTAGATTATAATTTTATTTTGAATTTGATACGTAAAACAAAAATGTGCACGTGGGTGCAATCGTGTGGGCAAGTAGGTACAGACGCATGTGTACTAGTAGAAAACAAGAGTAATATAGGCCAATTAAATACATGTGACATTCAAACATGAACCAAATAAACTTACAAAGAAATAAAACTGAATAATTATCAGTTTGGGTTTGTATACGTTACATCATGTTGAGTTGTGTGAAATGGCAGGAATCATGGGAGTGTGTCGCTAGTTTCCGAGAGCTTGCAACACAAGACCCACCCCTCCTACATCGTCTTCAACGTTGATCTCTTCAGGACCCTTCATCCCCAAGTAATTAATTAATTCCTATTTAATATTTATAAAATGAGAATAATTAATACATATACATGCGTGGATATTAATTGGATTTGAATGTTTGTTCAGGAGACGATGAATGATGCTGCAGAAAAGGTGGGGCCTTATCAAAGCCAACGTGAAAATACGAGTGAGATGTCGTCATCATCAAGAGGTTTGTTTCAGCCATATAATAATAAAAACGACGACGTCTCACTTGAGCTCACTCTGGCTCAGCCTGGTGCTCCAAGCTGTTCAGCTGTCAATTTCTTTGACCTTAATTATATGTATAAGCCTTGATCAATTAACGTAGCGCTACCTAGTACTAACGTTAATTGCTTCAGCTCATCAGCTTGTGAGGACCAAGAGAGTGCTCTTGAAAACTATGATTATGACATCTCTGATCTGTTCAAAACTTTTAATAATGTCCAAATATGATATCTTGTGACAAGGCTTTTCTTAAGCATGCAGATAATCCAATGTCTTAAATTCCTTTCAAGCTGCAAATTTCAACAAAAAATATAGCAGACATGCATTGGAATTTCAAATGATCCTAATCCTTGTTTTGATGGCAACAAAGCTAATGTAATAATAATTCAGTCTTTAATATTTAAGTAAATTAGCATTATAATTCAATGCCAAAATACATGGCAATTTGACCATGGGAGAATGACATTTATTAAGTCCCAGAAGAAGAAGGAATTATAATATTAGGAATTTTTTTTTAAAAAAAATGAGGTACAAATATTGATTCAGACCGCTGTCATAAAAATTATCTCAGTTGAAAATTTAGAGTTATACTTGAAACTTAAATTTCTTATTTTCAATTGTAACACATGGACTTGCATATTATTTGCAACTTACGCCTCCCGTCCTTAATATAAGACATATTTATCTAATTTGATTAGATTAAGGAAGTTAGTAGAGTTAGTTAATATGGTATGTATTTTCTAAAACACCATAGTTACATTCCTTAATTTCCTCATGTCCTTTCTTCTTTGATGATTGTTGAGGGACCTTCAATAGAGATGAATTAAGAAAATATTGATAAATATGAAAACTATGTCTTATATTTAGAACCAAGATCAACTCTCCAAATATATTTTATATTAAAGATAGGAGGGAGTAGTTTTTAGAAAAATATATCTATAATTGTCGTTAATTTCTTCTTTTAGGATCTAACTGTCATTCCTCTCTAAATATAAATCATATTATTTAAAATATCAGCAAATAGTAGCTTGTTTCAAATTAATTTCAGGCAAATGTATACTATATCACCGGTGGAAAAATGACTTTTTAGACCGGTTAAAAATGACTTTTTAGACCGGTTTTGGATCCGGTCTTGATACGGCAAGTCTAAAAAGTCTGTTACTTTTTTAGACCGGTTGTTCGAAGACCAGGTCTAAAAAGTCCATACTTTTTAGACCGGTTGTTTAAAAACCGGTATAAAAATTTTTTTCCAAGACTTTTAAGACCGGTTCTTAAAATAACCAGTCTAAAAAGTGATTTTTTAAAAAAATAAATATGGCTTTTTTTTTGTAGTGCTCTACCTATATCACCCTTTTCACTCTAGACTCTGAACAAAGGGAAATGAGAAACAGAACAAAACAGAGAAAAAAAAAAGAAAGAATCATCTTTTTATCATATTCACTCAACTTTTCTACCAATCTATATCTCTGAGATAAGAGCAACTTATCTTAGATTTATTCAATGTAATGAGTTCAAAATTTATTAGATGCTCATCACTTATTCAGCTAACTTCACTTGACATCAAGAGTATAACACACATACAGTCATTGAGTTCAGTTTATCGCACATCAATAAACTGCTTACCATCTAAATCTTCAGCAGCATCTCCACCCTCATTAGTAAAGTTACGAGTTTCAACCTTCAATCAAAAAACAAGCATCATATTGCCCCCATATAATTATATATTCCAATGGCTTCGGCGAGATTGTGTGCAAAAATATTGTACATAAATACTGAATGACTTACTTTCTTCTTCTTCTTCTTCTTTTTTAAACTAGCAAATAGAGTCTTAGCCCCATCCAAAATTGCAAAAATGAGAATGAACCATGCATATGCACAGTTAGAGATACCTCAAATGATAACATAGGAAACAATAATAAAAATATCTTTTGGTTTAAATTAGATACCAGACAAGTTTTTTGTCTTCTCAGCTACATTGTCAACTAAATCATTAGCAAGATCTATAATTGCAACCTTCTTCTTCTTCTTCTTAGTAGGATCAAATGGGGCAATCTGTCACTCAACAAATAAGGCCTCAGAAGGGAGTGCTTTTTGAACCAACTGAAGTATCAGGTAATTGTGGTAATAGATGAATGGGGTTGCCAGATAGTAGAAACATGAAATATAACAACTTTTAGACCATAACAAAAAAAATTCTTGCATAGCTAATCAAATGAAACACAAAGCAGAACAACGTTGTAAAATCATAAATAATTAAAGAGTGAAAGAAGAATACTAACTTCAGGAACCTCCTCCTTCTTATCATCACTTACAGTATACTAAAACTAAAAAGACGAAAAGATGCTTCCTTCGCAACAACGCAAGGTTGATGTTCTCTTCTTCAACCTTTTCTAAAATGATGAGTCTGCAAATCACATTCATAGTACAAGTCTATGTGACCAAGCAAAGCAAGACCCATACTAGAGATAGAAAAGCAACTACAGTGAAAAGTCGCGACGAAGAAGATCAGAGCAAGCGAGGTTGTGGCGGCGACAAACTCATTTAGTGCGAGGGTGAGAGCACCGCAACAACAAACATGAGAATGAAATCGAGCGAAGATGACCGAGCTCATAGAGTAATCGCACCAAGAAGAGAGGTTTCAGATTAAGAGAGCGAAAATTAGGCGAGACAAAGAGGAGATTCAAAAATTTAGGGTCGATATTTTAGACCGGTTATAAATAAAACCGGCCTTAAAAGGGTGAATTTTTTTTTAAAAATTTTCATATTTAAAAAAAATCCATATTTTTTGTTAAAAAATATCACTTTTTAGACCGGTTATTAGAATAACGGTCTTAAAAGTACTTTTAAGACCTGTTTTTAAAATAACCAGTCTTAAAAGTCATACTTTTTAGACCGGTTCTTATAATAACCGGTCTAAAAAGTACTTTTAAGACCGGTTATTCTAAGAACCGGTCTTAAACGTCTTGAAATGTTTGATATTTAAGATCGGTTATTTATAATAACCGGTCTTAAAAGTTTAAAATTTTTATTTTTTAAATATTTTGATATTTTAAGACCGGTTTTATTTATAACCGGTCTAAATAATTTTTTTAAGACCAGTTTTTTAAAGAACTAGTCTTAAAAGTTTTATATAATTACAAAACTGCCACCGGTCAAATTTTTTAGACCTTATCCGCTATAACCGGTCTAAATATGACGGTCTAAAAGGGAATTTTGTATTAAAGTATCCATTCTTAGATGGTGGCAAAAAAAAAAATCAATTCTTTGATTTTTTTTTTTTTAAGTATGCTTTAGCTATACTCCCCCTAGTTTCACAATATAAATAACTTTAATTAATTTATCTAAATTAAAAAATGATAGTTAACTCATTAAATTTGTCTTAAATTAAAAAAATAAATAAATAAATAAATTTTACTCATATTAAATGAGATATTAAAAGAAGGAGAAAATATATAGAATCATATTTAAATATTAATTATAAAAGATAAAATTGATAAATAAGTATTAATTACACTTCAAATTAATTAACATATCATATACCAATCTTTTAGAAGCCGTTATATCATGGACCCGGAAGGAGTATATGCAACCGTCGTGTGTGTGATCTTAGTTTTGTATCGATATATGTGGAATGACAGCAGATTCTGATCATCTGACAGCGTCATGATTTGTTTAAGGAAAAATGTGTTGTTTTAAGGAATCTACTGACAACTTGGATCTTTCGGTGACCTCGCCGACCAACAAGAGTCCTATCCTAACAATATGGGCAATGTTTTCAATTGAAGCAGAAAAACACGGATTCTATAAGAAGGACAGGTGTCAGCGGCAAAATTTACTTCCTTCACATAAAACTTCAACTTCTTTCCACACAAACAATGGTCTCAACAACTCATTCGATCTCTCTCTCTCTCTCTCTCTCTATATATATAACTTAAGGCGTGTCTCTTGTTGCACCCACACATTATAGAATTCTCTAATGTCACTGATGATTTCTTATTGTAAGCTGATTTTAATTGCTTGCTTTTCTCATCCTTCAGCTGCCATTACTTATGCAAGGAAGTTTGGGATTGATCCCAAGCGTTCTTATGGATTTGGCCAAGAAAAGACCTTCTTTCACAACTTTAGTTTCTGGCAACGTTGGTGGTGGATTCAGATACGAAAATGGAGGATATGGTGGTGGTTGGGAGGAGGTGGCGGTGTAGGTGGTGCATATGGTGGAGGGTTTACCACGGGGCTTCGACCTTTATTGATTGAGTTCAATGTCCAATCCTTTGTTATTTCCCCTCTAGCTACTCGATCTACCCCATCGTTTTTAGGTTACGCAATGTACCACACTATGACTAATTCGTCCATATCTAAATTACATGAGGTTGTTATTTATGGAAAAATAAAGGGTTTGTTTGATTCTATTTTAACATGAACCTTTTGCTTTTAAAAATAAAAAGATGATAAAAATTGTTTGGAAAACTGTTTTAATAAATTGTTAACAGAAAGTTGATTTTCAAAACTAAAACATAAAAAGAGTTTTAGGTGCTTTTTTGTTTTTTATTTTCATTTCTTTTTTTGTTTTTTCTGAGACAACCATTTATCCACTGTCGATACCACACCAGCTCCAACCATTGCCACATCACCTATGAATATAGCCACCACCACTACATAAAAACAACTATTTAAACAGTTTTTATTAAAAACAAATTTTATAAAACTATTTAAAAAACAGAAAACAAAAACAAATAGATCCAGAACTTCGTACCTGAATACATGATTTTGTATTTTTACTTGTGTCTCTCCACAGCATTTACACTGCATTATGTTGAATATCAAAAAATACACTTATTAGAAAAAGTATAAACTTTTTGCGCTCTAATGTAGAGTTAATATGAAAGAATCACTTTAGGTGTCTCTCCTTCGAAATATAGGGGATGACTCACCCTATATACAGCTTTCAGACGCGACTGATTTCAAAAGCTTCTTTTCCCCTTTCCTTGAGGCAGTTTTAAATGACTGCATATAAAAAGCAGACCGTACATTCTTCTTATCACGTGTTCCTTCACCAGAATCATTGGTTAGCGTGAGTTTAATTCCTTATTATATATATTATATAGAAATAAACATATAATTATATTCCAATCTAAATAAATGATATAAAGCAGTAACTCCCCAGTTACACTTTAAAAATCTAATCATTAAAAATTTTTATAATAAATGAGCACAATATGTAACCTATTGTCATCTTTTACACTGAATATTATCATTACATACTGCTTACTTATTATAAAAATTTTTAAAGATTAATTTGTTTACGTGAGATTGCATAGTAATTCTCCGAAAATAAAAAGAGGGGGTTTGTGATTTCATTTTCACCCGTTGATGATACGATGAAGACATGTTTGAACAAAAACTGTGGTTTCTGAAATTGCGCGTCCCAGGTTTTTCCTTATATCAATCGAAACTCCGAAGGACTATAACTGACAATTGAAAGCTAACAAAAGCTGAGCTAAAGGACAGACCTTTTGCCTTATTAGCATTTATTCTCGTTTTCTCTCTTCAGACACCTCATTATCAAACAATGGCCACGCAGCAGAAGAAGATGAACATGCCTCTCTATGCTTCTCCTCCTCCTCCTCCTGGCAGTGTTGATAATAGCGGCGTCTCTGAACCATCGAGACTTGGAAACTGGGGGTCCAAATAATGCTGCATCACTATCGCCGGAGATAAGCCAGAATAGGCCGGCGACTAGGCCCTATGTTCGATCCAAGTTGCCTCGCCTTCGCTGGACACCGGATCTTCATGAAAGATTTTTGCATGCAGTTAAGAGTCTTGGTGGAGAACACAGTTAAGTCCTTTCTTCTTTCATTTATAATTTCTTTCAATTCACTGATTAACTTCTTATACCTTGCCAATTGCGGGAGAGGAATATCTCCATTAATCTCTCTTTATTTAATATATTCATAATTAAATTAAATTTTAATGGTTGAGATTTAATATTATATCAAAAAATTATTACAACATTAATTATAATAAAAATCTACTATGATAAATAAAATAGATCTCAATATATATTAAATGAAGAGGAAATAGAGAGAAAGATTAATGGAGACATCTCTTACCCCTCCAATTCCGGGAAAGGATAACTCACTACCCCTTCTTTTTACTTATTCTCCATTTAATTTCTCTACCATTTGATTGGCTTTTACAGGTGGAAATTTTATACTATATTAAAAATATTAGGGAAAATGACAATTAAATACCATTTGAAATTGCAAATTCTTAAAAAGTCTATTAACACTTTAAAAAGACATAAATGTACCAAGTACCAAATTGGGTTTTTTAATTTTTGACACTTTTACCATTTTACTCCTCAATTTTTTTAAAAAAAATAAGAGAAGTGCTCCGCCGGCAGCGCTCCAGTGGCCAGTCGGCCGGGGCCCCCGACGGCCGAAGCTCTGGTCGGCGAGAGCTTTTTTGGCGGGGAAGTGGTACTTTTTTTCTTTTGAAAAAAATTATTTGAGAATGACAAGGGTTGAGATCAAATCCATCCCAAGGAATATGGTGGCAATTGGGCCACCAAAGCTCTTTTGATATATATATATATATATCAGGGTTATTAAACCCGGACCGGACCGGCCGGTAAACCGGTCCGGTCCGGGTTGGTATTTTAAAAAAAAAAATTTAATTTTTCCTTTAGAATTTCATACTATAAGTCTAAAATTTTCAATTTCTCACCGGTTTGGTCTCGGTCTGACCCACTGACCCTTAACCTAGTACCCCGACCGGTTCAATGCCCGGTCCGAGTTTTAATACCTTGATATATATATATATGCATTATTAAAAATATATAATATAAATAAAGGCGTAGTAGCTTTGACAAAGTCAGTAATGACTTTGACAAATTTAATAATGGAAATAACAAAAAATTCGTAATGGTATTAACTAAACCGTTTGCTAATGAACATTGACTTGCATGTTTTCATCAGCATTTTTGCACAAAACGTTTTTGTCAAAACCATTACAATTTTTGTCAAAATCATTACTAAACTTGTCAATCTCATTACTGAATTTTTTAAAATCCTTTTATTTATATTATGAATGTTTTCATAATGGAATCTTATAATGGGATTGTCAAAACTATTGCAATTCTTATCAAAATCATTACTAAACTTATCATTTCCATTACTGATTTTGTTAAAGTCATCATTCCATTTTTTATATTATACATATATATACATATATGTATACATATATACATACATACATACATATATATATATATATTAATTTATATATATATTGCTCGTTTAGTCAATCCTATTACTCGTTTTGTTAAAATCATTACGCATTTTGTCATTTTCATTATTGATTTTGTTAAAGCTATTATACCTTCAATTCTTGTCAAAATCGTTACTAAATTTGTCATTCTCATAACTGAATTTGTTAAAATCCTTTTATTTATATTATGAATTTTTTCATAATGGAATCTCATAATGGGATTGTCAAAACCATTACAATTCTTGTCAAAATCATTACTAAACTTGTCAATCTCATAATTGAATTTGTTAAAATATTTTTATTTATATTATGAATGTTTTCATAATGGGATTGTCAAAACTATTATGAAAATATTCATAATATAAATAAAAGCATTTTAACAAATTCAGTTATGGAATTGACAAGTTTACTAATGATTTTGACAAAAGCGTTTTATGCAAAAATGCTGATGAAAACATGCAAGTCAAGGTTCATTAGCAAACGGTTTAGTCAATACCATTACGAATTTTATTATTTCCATTACTGAATTTGTCAAAGTCATTGCTGACTTTGTCAAAGCTACTGCGCCTTTATTTATATTATACATATTTAATAATGCATATACAAATCAAAGGAGTGTGGCCCAATGGCCACCAATCCACCATGCTCCTTTGCTAAAAGAGCGGGATGGGTTCGATCCCACCCCTTACCATTCTCAAATAATTTTTTTTTTCAAAAAAAAGAAGCACCCCTTCCCCATAAAAAAAAGCTCCATCTGGGGTCCTGGTTGGCCGGACACAGGAGTGCCACTGGCCGAGCACCACTCTTATTTTTTAAAAAAATTGAGGGGTAAAATAGTAAAAGTGCCAAAACTTGAAAAACTCAATTTGGTACTTGGTACATTTATGTCTTTTTAAAGTGTTAATAAACTTTTTAGGGTTTTGCAATTTCAAATGGTATTTAATTGACATTTTCCCAAAATATTATGGTAATATTAAATATTAAATGATAATACTATTTTTACAGAACAAATCTCAACTATTAAAAATCAATCAAATGGTGTAGAAATTAAGTGGAGAGGAATTGGAGAGAGGAGCTAGTGAAGACACTTTTTCCCTCCAATTCCGTACCTTTGATTTGATTTTGGGCCCTACAAAGATTTTTTTTAATTGGTTCTGATTTGAAACATTATTATTCATTTGAAGGGGCAACACCAAAGTCAGTTTGGGAGTTGATGAATGTGAATGGACTCACCATCTCTCATGTTAAGAGCCACCTTCAGGTATATACACACGTACTGAAAATGATTCTCTATTTCTCTCTCCCCCCTTTCCCCTCAAGAGATGATGACGACAACGATGAAAGAATTGCTCAACAAAAATTGAGTTTAGTAGAAGGGTCAGTCTCTCACATAGTGACGAACCAAATTAAAGTTAGAAATATATTCCAGTAATTGGAAAATATATTCACATTTAGTATTTGCAATTTCTTGAACAATATTGTTTTTGGTAGCCTGCACTTAACAAATATGTGTATGATAATAAAATTCCATTTTTTTACGAAACAACAGAGAGTATGTATTGCAAACTAATTCATAGTTTATACGTTAAACTTTCTGGTGCAGATGTACAGGAGCATTAAGCATGAGAGTGAAGGTATGCATCTATTACACATCATTTACTTATGGCACAAATTCAGGGTATGTATATGAATTGATCTTCTTGTTCATATATAGTCTTAATATGTATTAATACATACAATATGGATATACGTTGAAACTGAAATAGAAAAAACAAGCATACCATATACTCCCTTCGGTCCTAATTATAGGACATATTTAACTAACTTTGATGAAATTAAGGATAACAGTTAAATTAGTTATCCATATTTGTTTTCCAAATATACCCTTGCCTAAAATTTAAAATTACATCGTGTTTTTTAATTGGTCGAAATAGCATTCTGGACATTGCTTCTCTATTTTTTCTCGTACATTGCTTCTCTGGTTTTTCTCGTGCGTCTCCGACTTCACGGACTAATTCTTCGAGCTCTCCCGGCGTCGGCGACCTCCCTCTACAACTTCTGATCCACTCTTGGAGGTTGGAAGTCAGAATCTCAAAATGTATGTTTCTAATTTTTCAACGAAATTTTTTTTAAAGAAATATTTAAATCACTTCATTTAAAAATAAAAAAAGAAAGTAGAATCTCTCATTTGAGAGAATATAAATGTGTTATTAAATTAATTATTGTGAAGGAAGTATTAGTAGGGGTGATTTAGGAAAAATATGACAAAAATTGCTCAAAATTATTTTATTAAAAAAAAACAGTAAAATTGAGATGTATGTGGCATTAATGTGTTGCAAGCATTACTCACTTTATAGAATACATAGGTGTATTATTAAATTGTTATTGTGTTAATTATTATTGAGAAAGCATAATAGGGGTAGTTTGGGAATAAATTAACAAAAATTAGAACTTTGTCCTATAATTAGGACCAAGATCAACTCCCAAATATTGTCCTATAATTAGGACCGGAGGGAGTATTATAATTCGACAGCGTGTTTACAGTCAAGACGGTTTTGGAGGTTTTCAACATGAAATCAAACACGCGTGCAACAAGCTCGCTTGAGCGCTCACACATGCATGCACCGCACATATGTACATGGAATGTAGGTAGTGACACAGAATGCATATACATATGTATGAATGTACTTACATAAATACAAACACAGAATGCGCGCGCACATAAATGCACATTCATGCAACTATACTCACTCCAGACCTTAATACTCCCTCCGGTCCTTAATATGAGAGTCAGTTGACTTTTGTTAGAGAGATTAAGGAAGTTAAATAAGTTACCTAATCATAGCACATATTGTGTATCTTAATTTATAAGTCAGACAAATTAGTTTGAAGAAAAACAATAAATATATATACTTTAATATAATGTGCTTAGCTTCATTATTAATCTTTCAAAAAAAGTAAATTGGTTCTTATATTAAAGATTGGAGGTAGTATAAGATTTATTTTGTAATTCAGTTGCTTCATTAAAATGGGTCTTATTTTAAGGACAATAGGTAGTGTGTGCGCCCGTGTGTGTGAATGCAGTATGGCATGTACGTATAATTTGATGCATGTGATTGAGATGTTGGAAATGTCATGCTTTCAGTAATGTGTGTGTGTGTGTGTGTGTAGATATATGAAATATAATGTAGAGAGTGAGATGAAGAAAAGTTAAAAAAGCAACAATATATATAAGCTCGTCAGCTAATAAAGTTTTTGCATGATTCTCATAGGTGGCGTCCATAAAAATGAAAATAGTGCCACTTAGATTTGTTTATGTTTCATGCACCTTTAGTTTCGGAAAATTATAATAAGATATACTATTCGTTCACCATGTAAGGCCTCTATTTGGACGAATTTTTAAAAAAATTTGTATCATAATGACGTGTGTGCGCGTGCGTGAAATGGAAGAAACAAATACGAGAAGTTTGGGAGAAGAAGCGTTATATTCGTCAAGCTATGGGCAGCAGAATGTTGGTAGTGAGGAGGAAGCAAATGAAGAATCCATCAACCTCGGAATTCTGGAACAGAGCTACCCAACTTATTGTCATATGAATCAGCATCCTCATCCTGGAATCCAACCACAATGGTACGATTTCTGTGCCCTTTTTTTATTAAATTAGAAAGCTTTGTTTTCCTTTTAGACTTATGAGCAAAAAAAAAAAAATTTTAAGACCACTCTAATGGTGTGTTTGGATATGGAGAGAAAAGTGAGGAGAAAATAGGGGGAGGAGATACTAGGAATGAAAATTTCCAAAAATGATACAAAAATTTGCTATTTTTGGGAGTTTTACCTCATAGTTTTCTTTTCTCCTAATTTTCTCTCCATCCAAACATAGAGTAAAAGTCAATTCACCAACTTCATTCAACATCTAATTATAATTAACATGTAGGGCTGAGTAACATCCAAAATCCTAAAATATATTTTTAGTAGCATATAATATCTTAAACTAATTTTTGGTATATTTACCATCTTAATATATTCTTTCCGTAGAAATCAATATCTTAAATTAATTTTGTTGCAATTTTTTCCTTTAAGTGCTTTTCTTATTCTCAACAAGCATATAAACTTAAGATACTAAGTGCTATTGAAAAAATATTTTAGAATACTGAATGCCACTTAACTCTAAGTACTTGAAATTCTCTCTATTTTCAAAAGTTGCACGTGGGACATTGACATCATTCATACAAATTTCATAAAAAGAATATATATAATATGCCATACATGACACTATTTTACAAAGTTCTGAAACTCGGACCAGCCACTGAACCGGTCGGGGTACTGAGTCAAGGGTTAGTGGGTCAGATCAGAGTTAAACCGGAGCTAACTTGGGATAAAGTCGGTGAGAAAGTGGAAATTTTAGGGTTATTTATATGAAATTCTAAATAAAATATTTAAAAAATAAAAATAAAAAAAAACCGGTTGAACCGGAGTCAACCATCGGACCGGACCGATCAGACCATCAGTTGGCCGGCTTTTGACTCAAACCGCCCGGTCCGGTCCGGTTTTCAAAATATGGCTATTTTACGTTATGAACACGCTCTAGAATTTTGAGCTCTTATATATGACCCCTTTTTAATTTTTGTTGATGACAATAATAGAATAAAGACAATAAAAAAGTACATGCTATATCTATATATAGCTATCAAATAGTCAGAACTATTAAGTCAAATTTAAGGAGATTGTGGAACCTAGTTGGCGGTGGGTTATAATTTTATTTGTAATTTCATAGGCAAAGCAAAATGTATACGTGCGTGGGTGTCGTGTGCGCAAGTAGATACAAGCGCATGTGTAGTACTCGAAAACAAGAGTAATGGGCAAATTAATAAATACCTGTGAGATATATATATATATATTTCAAACATGAACCAAATAAATTATACTACGAAGAAATGAAACATATGAAACTGAATAATATCAGTTTGGGTTTGTGTACGTTTCAATATGTTGTGTGGTGTGAAATGGCAGGAATCATGGGAGTGTGTCGCTAGTTTCCGGGAACGTGCAACACAAGACCCGCCCCTCCTACATCATCTTCAACGACCGCTTCAAGACCCTTCATAATCCCCAGGTAATTAATTAATTAATTGCCCACCATCTAATTATTTAATATTCATATAATGAGGTTAATCAATAATTAATTGGGTTTGAATGTTAATTTGTTCAGGAGACGATGAATAATGCTGCAGAAAGGGTGTTGCCTTATCAAAGCCAACTTGAAAATACAAGTGACATGTCATCAAGAGGTTTGTTTCAGCAGTATGATAATAAAAACGACGACGTCTCACTTGAGCTCACTCTGGCTCAGCCTGCTGCTGCAAGCTGTTCAGCTGTCAATTTCTTTGACCTTAATTATATGTATAAGTCTTGAACAAATTAAACTAACGTAGCGCTACCTAGTACTAACGTTAATTGCTTCAGATCATCAGCTTGTGACCATGAGAGAGTACTCTAGCAAACCATAACATGTCTGTTCAAAACTTTTAATAATGTCATGATATCTCATGACAAGGCCTTTCTAAGCATGCAGATATCCAATGTCTTAAATTCCTTTCAAGTTTCAGATTTCAACATAAATAGCAGAAGGTAGCTAGAATATTCTTACTTTGCTTTGAAATTCAACGTACCTTAGACGTTGGAATTTCTAGTGATACTATAATCCCTGTTTCATGCCAACAAGCTCGTGTAATAATAATTCAGTCTTTAATATTTAAGTAAATTAGCATTATAATTCAATGCCAAAATACATGGCAATTTAACCATGGGGAATGGCATTTATTAAGTCCCAGAAGGAGGATTTATGACATTAAGTCAAAAGGTCCCCGGATTTTCTCGGAAAAAAATGAGTTAGAAATATTGATTTAGACCGTTGTAAATTTGGAGTTTTATTTGAAACTGAAATGTCTTATTTTTCAATTATAACATATGGATTTGCAGCTATTTGAATTATTATTTGCTACTAGTTTTTAGAAAAATTTATCGGGGACCCAATTGTCGTTTATTATTTTCTTCTTTTAGAACCTAAGTGTCATTCCTCCATAAATATATATGTATGTATGTATGTATGTATGTATAAATCATAAAATATATGCAAATAGTAGCTTGTTTCAAATTAATTTCATCATGCAAAGTATATATCCATTTTTAGAGACGATATCTAAAAAGACATATATTTTAGGGAAAGTTACATTGAGGTCCCGGATAAGAGAAAATATGAAAAAATTGTCTTTTAAAATCTCAAAATTGCATTTAAGTCTTATGGGACTTTTTTTGTAATAAATTCCAATCATGGATTTGTCAATGGACGCTCATGGATTTGCCAATAGACTCCTCTGAACTTGTCAGTAGACACCTCTAGACTTGTTAATAATGCGCCCCTGAACTTGTTCATGATGCTCCCACGGATTTATCAGCGGACGCTCATGGACTTCTCAACGGAATTGGAATTTATTACAAAAAAGGTTCTATGGGACTAAATATAATTTTGAGATTTTAAGAGACCATTTTTTCATATTTTCTCTTATTTAAGACCTAAATATAATTTTTCCTATATTTTAGAGTATGCTTTAGCTATCTGCCCAAAAAAACAGTACTATGGTTTGGCTATGCAACCGAGGCTTGTCTTCTAGTTTGATATCGAGAAATGTGATTTGACGGCAAGAGGTTGATTCTGATCATCTGACAGCGTCAGGATTTGTTCAAGGAAAAATGGGTCGTTTTAAGGAATCTACTGAGAACTTATATGGATCTTTTGGTGGCCTCACCGACCAACAAGAGTCCTATCCTAACAATAAGGGCAATGTTTTGAATTGAAACAGAAAAGCACGGATTCTATATGAATGACAGGTGTCAACCGCAAAATTTACTCTCTTCACATAAAACTTCAACTTCCCTTCCACAAGAACAATGGTCTCGAGTCTCAACAACTATATATGTATAACTTGATTCATGTCTTTTGTATCACCCACACATTATAGAATTCGATCTCTAATGTCACTAATATGATTTCTTATTATTGTAAGCTGCTTTTGCTTGCTTTTCTTATCCTTCCTGCAGCCGTTACTTATGCAAGGAAGTTTGGGAATGATCACAAGCCTTCTTATGGATTTGGCCAAGACAAGACCTTCTTTCACCACTTTTCCGGCTACGTTGGTGGTGGACTTGGGTTTGGAGGCGCATTCAGATATGGGAATGGAGGATATGGTGGTGGTTGGGGTGGGGGTGGGGGTGGAGGTGGCGGAGGCAGCGTAAGTGGCGGATACGATGGAGGGTTTACCAAGGGGCTGCAACCTTAGCTTAATTGAGTTCAAAGTGCAATAGCCGTCGTTATTTCTCCTTTTTTTTGTCAAACGTTGTTTCTCCTTTAACTCAACGTCATCTATTTAGGCTACGCTATATGTACCCCATTATGACTAATTCGTCCATATCTAAATCAAATGAGGTTGTTATTTATGGAAAAATAAAGTTTCTCCTAATTAACCCGTGAATACATGATTTTGTATCTTTACTTTTTTTTGGGGGGGGGGGGGGGGGGGATGGTATTCAGCCTAAACTATTCTTTTCCATAATCTTTGATAAATTTTCCAAATGATATGTAAAGGTTTCCAAGTAGCATTATTACATCTATGAAACTTGATTAATATGACAAATTAGCTAGTGATTATGAAGATTAATACACCAATGTTGAGAATCAAACGATCAGTTAAATATATATTACTTCCCCTGATCCTAATTATAAGATAAAATTGACTTTTTTGGAGAAATTAAGGAAGTGAATTAAATCACTTTAGAGTATTTATATTTTTAGTATCTTTAAATTATATATTAGTTTATTAGTCAAATTAATTAGTTTGAAGAAAAAAATAAAAATAAAAATATTCTAAAGTGATTTAATTGGCTTCCTTAATTTTTCCAAAAAAGTCAACTTTGTCTTATAATTAGGACCGGAGGGAGTATCACCTATGCCAAGCTAAATTAGTGATCTCTATTATTGTCAACTACATTTTGTGCCCAGTGGCATTGGTCATCATGGGAGAAATATAGATGGTGGCAACTATTCTGATCCGAAATCGTTGGAGATTTGAAGGAATGGACGCGGTGGAGGAGGACGTAAAGGCATCAGTGGTGGGTATGGCCAAGGAAAAGGATATGGAGCAGGAGGCAATCGAGGATGGAGGTGGTATGAGCGGATGAGACGGTGGTAGGGGTGGAGCTACAGGAGATTCTAGCCATGGCAATAGGTACGAGGCTAGTGGTGGTAGTCGAGGAAGAGTCAATGGCAAGTTATTCTAATGGCAACACCACCTTTCCACTAGAGGTCCAGGGTTTGATCCCTGCTCCGGCATATAGGTGTGTGTGTGTTAAAAAAGTGACGAAGTGGGAGAGGAGGGAGAAAATGACAATGATGAAAGTATTGAAGAACGAATGGAGGATCAAGTCATGGTAGTGGCTTTGGCACAGAGGCAGGCATAGGAAAGAGAGGAGGTGGTGGAGTCCACTAGCCCAAGCAGTGGTTAAAGGTCGTGAAGAGTGAAGGACATGGGAACGTTGGTGAGGGAACGGGACTTGGTTCGGTGGAATTTCAAACCATCAAAATTAAATACGTCATTCCACATATTTACTTAATTTAATTAGATTAAAGAAACTAATTTATATGATATGTATTTTATTAAACGCTCTGATCATCTTTTTTTAATTCCTTCTTTCCCTCTCATTTTCTTAATTATTGTTGAGGGAACATTAATAAGG
The DNA here is from genome assembly GCA_963855925.1 of Inga laurina. NCBI lineage: Eukaryota > Viridiplantae > Streptophyta > Magnoliopsida > Fabales > Fabaceae > Inga > Inga laurina. The sequence continues at coordinate 79,111,678 of OY979701.1, read as the reverse complement.
ATAAATTAGGAAAAAATTGATAAATATGAATATATATATATATATATATATATCTTATATTTAAGATCAAAATGAATTACTTGTTTGGGATAGCTTAATTTTAGCTTATAAGTGTTTTTAAATCGTAATTTACGGTATACAAGTTAAGTATGTGATAAGAGTTTTGTCTCGACTTATGTGAAAAACATTTATAAATAAAAAATAAGCTATCCCAAACATAAAACTTATAAAGGGAGCATATAGTTGTTAGAATGAACAACCATGTGAGTTTTTATCAATATTATACAGTTATCCTCTTCACCATCATGTATTCCATATATGATATTCCCTCCAGTCCTAAATATAGGACAAAGTTTTGCAGTAAACTTTGTCCTATATTTAGGACCGGAGGTAGTATAATAACAAGTCGTGTACAACGGAACGTTCTTTTCCGCATAACCATGCAACAATGCTGCTTGATTATGCCACATTCAAATACCAACACTTTCTCAACACAGATTCATTTTCCCTGAGCGGACTATACAATATATTTTCAGCCCCACATTGCTCCACTTCATTTTCTTTCTTTATGACCTTCATCTGCCATATTATGATCGCACTGGTTTGCAAACATGCAATACAAGTCCGGGAATTGATGAGGAAATAACCTAAGATTTTGTGCTCTACACTCTTGGCCACTGTGGACTCACCACCTGCACAGTCCGCAACATCAAAAGAAATTGATAGCAATGTGAACTGTTTACAATCCATATACAGGACAATTTATTCATCAAATTCCAGGCAATCGTGAGAAACCATGTCTAGTTAAGCTAAAAATCTAGCTACAAACCATCAGGTGACAAAACTCGTGGCCTTTTAAGTATTTATCATTATATTATTGAAAAACTAATAGCAAATATCTCAAAATTTACAGTAAATTCTCCCAAACAATAATCTCTAAACAACACACCATAATCCATATCTTCTCTGATCACCCTTTTCTTCTAAACTTCCAGTTTTACAATCTAGTAATAGAATATCACGAGGACTGTGTTTTTTCCTCTGAGTGAGTTTTAACATATTCCAGATTGATCGGTAAACATGCCACACAAATATGACCACAATATCTCTAGATATTTCCACAGAATGTAGTAGCATTAAGCTAACCTCAAGTGTGCTGAAGACTAATTGCATTCGGCTTGCAACAACTGATGGCTTCTCAGCTTGCCCCATGACAGCCATTTGCTCTAGTTGAAGAGTCTTTACAGGAAGCCTTCAATGACCACATAGCAAGCAATATTATGATTTCCCAACAAAAGTTTTAGCTTGTAAATTTAAGAATCTTCACTATGTCTAATGTAATACAACTGAGGCATCTCACCAAGCCATTCCTTTGATAAAATATGCATTTGCTATGAGGGCACAAAAGCCTTTCCACTGAAGCCTCACTTCATCGGACACTGGAGGTGTAGATGACCATCTAACAATGGTTGGTTGGGGCGTACACAAGATGGTGATGAATATAATGCTTAGCCAGAGAACGCACTCATTAAGCTGCATCAAGCAAACAAGAAGAAAATGATAACAGTGAGATCTAGCACACATCATGTCTACTAAATTAATTATTGCTGTTGGCCCAAGGCAGCCAATTTGCTTCAAGAATGTGCAGAATTATATTGAGTTAAAAACCAGAAAGATGCTAGGCTTTTGAAGTTTGGACCATTGAGGTGAGCCAGTTTGAAGACTGGATCCGGTTTCTCTCCTTTGCCCCAAAAGAAAAGGAGGTCCTTTTTCCTCCTATGGGCCGTTGGATCAAGATCTCAACGATCCAGATTTAATATATTATAAAAATATTATTATTATAATAATATTTTGGGCAAAGGACCAAAGCCTGTCCCATACTAATGCTGGCTCTGCAGGAAGGAAGAGAATGTGAAGGCAGAATTAACATTGTATAAGCTATAAGAACCATTACAAGGCCAATGCTTGGTATAATCACGACTTCAAATTTGCTGTACAAGGATATTCAAGTTGAGGTAAAACATACCTCCTCTGAGATAATCTTGGATTTCAAACTTGTACTCCCACCATAACTCTGCATAGCATCAATTTCCATACCAGAGTCTTTCATATCATTCAGTTCCTTCCTAATCCCTTCATCAGTGCAACCTAATGCATATGCATTTACCCCAGCAGCTATGAACTCCTGTGAGTGAAAACAGAGAAAATAGGTCATGAAACCAAGAGGAAGGTTGAATAACCGAATAAGGGAAGCAAATTAAGTAAGCTTCTAAATTTACTTTCAGATTTTCACCTCCCCCACGATCGACAAAATTTCTGTATCGCCTAAACAAGCTGATTGCTATGTTGCGTGATGACCGATACTCATCATCTGATGAGATGGAATCATGTAATCCACACTACAAAGAATGTCATAGTAAAACATATCAATCACCAAGCGTACAATCATAGACTAAACACAAGCAACAGACCACAGAACATAACAGGCTCACCAGCCATTTATGTGTAGCAACTTGATGCAATATATGAAGGCTCTTTTGCTGCTTATCACATTTCCGGGAAAATGAAGAACTAAGAGATGTAGTACTGTGAGGACTCCCAAAAGGTTTAGGAAAACTAGAGCTACAATTTAAGAAATTAACATTATTGATCTTGGATGGATGTGCTTGTTGCTCAGAGGCTGAATCCTGATACAAATTGCACTTTACAACAGCTCTGGGAGCGTACAACGTTAACATGGCTGACCATGATATTGCGGCCTTCAAAAAATTTTGAAGGATTTGAGGAGAACGAAGTTAGAACGTAGAAGAATAGATTGAAGTGTATATACAATCAGATACAGAACCAAATACAACCTCAGCAATTAAAAAGAATGTATTCTGGTTTTCACTTTTAATCACGCAGGGAGCAATCAGAATTACGATTAAAATTAGTGAAAATCATGAAGAAAACAGCTATAGTGTGGCATGTGTTTGTGGGTTCATATTTCACAATAAAGACATAATTTGATTCACAAACGAACTTATGTGACTGAAAAGTTACAAGTGCAAACCTGAGAAAGATAACAGAATGGGATTATGTATACCTGTTTGAGGATCGAGCAGCTTAGCTCATCCAGCGATAGTATTGGAGCCAATTGGGGCGTTGGGGTTGAAAGAAAGAGAAGAATCAAAAATAGCAATTGAGGAAGAATCTACGGCCAAGGGGATTCACCGGAACCACGAATTATATGAATGGCTGAAGGTTACACAGAGGATCGCTTTCAAGTTTCGAAGTATGAAAATTCCAAAATATCTCGGAACAAAAATCTCTGGTTGGGCTGTGCCTACGAGAAACTATCCTTGTTCTGCATCGCAGGGCAAACACGACAGCGACGACGTCGTTTTGTTCGACTTTCTTAGTTTCTTTCCTTCCACGACTGGACTTGTTTAAAAATTGTTTTTGTTAAATTCTTTTATTTATATATTATCGATATAGATTCAAAATGAATCTCCATCATTTAAAATTCGATTATTCTTTTATTTCTATAATATGTTAAGTTCACTAATGTACTCTTTCCGATTCTTAATATAAAATTTATTTAATTAATTTAATTAAATTAAAAAAATTAATTAAATTAATTAATATGATATATTATTAAACATTGTGAACCACTAGTGCGTTGGTGGTCCGTGATTATGCCCGCTAATTCCCATTGTTTTATTGTTGTTGCCTAGTAGTATCTACTCCGGTGAGTAGGATCTACGCTTACTATTTAGGACTACAAGCGGTGCCTATTTTGGTGGTATTGCAGCTGATTCGAGATTGGACTTGAGCTTTAGCTAGTCTTTAAAGCTTTGATTGTCTTTGAGGTGTATTAGTTGAAACTTGGTTTTTGTTGTTGTGTTAGTGTTAAAGTTATTATGTTGTAATGTATTTTTGTTTTTAGATTTGGACCCCCAACTTGATCTGACTCAGAATCAGTTGGAGGTTTTATATTTATATTTTTTATACTAGATTAATTTGTCTGATTTATAAACTACTGTATAATAAGATAATATATAATATATATTATGATTAACTTACTTATTTAGCTTCTTTAACCTCTCTAAAAAAATCAATTAGGTTTTATATTAACGTTCGAAGGTAGTATGATTTTGTTCAATAAATTGACTTTTATTTTTTTTAAAAAAAGTTAATATGACATGTCTAATCTTCTTTAATTCTCTTCATCTCTCTTACACTTAATTTTTATTGAGAGAGCATCAATACGATAAATTAGGAAAAATGAAAAATGCGGTAAATATGTCTTAAATTTAAATCCAGATTCACTCTTTAGTTAAGCCGTATTTTAAGAACCAGAGTTTGAATACAAACCATTCATCTATTTTGATTATCAAATTTTTACCTCATTTACAAAATTTATTTAATCATCACATGATTACATGAGTTGTATTAGAAATGTAAGACGAAAAAAATGCAAGACACATTCAGTTCTAAGTAGGGGTGTTCTTGGGACGGGTTTCCTGATCCTGATCCTGATCTCGATCCCGAAGAACGCTCAGGAAGGGAAATCATTCCCGATCCCGATTCTAAAAAATTCTCATCATGATCGGGATTGGGATTTCTCGGGTTGGAAATTCTTGAAAAATATGTAACTATTATTTTTCTATCCTAAATAAATTTCCTCAGCAATCAAAAGCAGCATCTTCAAATTCGATCTAGGCAAGAACAAAGGCATCACGACAATTGTTCACATATGAGATTAATTGGGGGAAAATTAAATTGTTAAATAACAAAGAAGGAAAAACTAATCAGAAGACCGACAAGATATTGAACCACCAAGATCTGGGTAATGTGGGGAGAGTGCTAATGTGCTATACGATCAGTGCTTACTTACAACTGAATAAAGTTTGATGGGAGAGAGAACGAGCGAGATACTCATAGAGTTAGATGGAGTCAACTCGAAGAGCTTTTTTCTATGAGAGGGCACACACGGATTCCTCTGGTTCTCATAGATGACACAGTCAACAAAGCGAGTTGATCTCTCGACGGAGCGAGTCAATCGATTGGAGTTGACGGAGAGACGATATAATAGAGATGAGAGGCAACGTCGCAACGATGAACACAAAGAGAAGAAGAGAGAGAGCGTGTCTGAGCAAAATTAGGGTTCACTTGGTTGGTTTAGGGCTTCTGGCATAGTGGCATTTGTAAAATCCTTTTGTTAAAACAATAATTAACTAAAGGTTTAATCAAATCATTTATCAAAACATTATCATGCACATTGTCGGGCTTTAAACTTCATAAGGCCTAAAATAACCAATCACTATCAAGCCCAAACTTTTTAACTGAATAATACTCCATCCCATATCAAAATATCTAGTCCATACCAAGTTGTGGATCCACAAGATAAAAACAAGTCATAAGGCCTATAGGCCACCCAAAATCATCAAGAGTAATCCAGTCACAAAGAAATCAAAAGAATATAGTTAATGCATCAAATCTTTAAAATAAATTAGAGTATGCACGATAAGCTATAATGTGAAAATATAAAATATTCCAACATATACCAGAAAGATGGAAACACTACTCTTAGTAGAAGTAGCTTAAGCTTCTGGAGTCTTCCCTAATGGACCTGCATGAAAACTATCAGCTGAAAAAATGTTAAATCAATAAGGTGAGACAAAAGTCTCAATAACCAATAATCCATCTCATTGGGCATACAGATAAGTGCTCGTGAGGTGTCAAGTGGGATAATTAGAAATTCATAGCATTATAACAAATATCACATGGTTATATGAATATCTATTCATAATGGCATAATCTCATTCTCATATTTAACATATGGGTACACAAAATCGATACACAAGAATTTATTCTCTAACATCGCTTATTTCTTCTGATTGAACCCATAGGTTAATACTCATCCATATAACTGGTAGTTCAACTCAATAAGTTCATCGATCAAGTGATATGAACCAGCAAAAATCCACAAATCACAAGACCGGACCATAGGTCTCCTCTAATTTATTAGTAGGATGTCAAGGTCCTATTAAACACAATTAGACCAAAGGACTAACCAGTGTTCACCTACAAGCCACCACCTTATTTCCTCTTTTTGTACAAAAATTCACCATTTATTTCCTCTATGAATAACTCCCATCAAATCAACATCCACCATCCAATCTCATATTAATACTCAAGATATATAATCACAATAGGTTATCACAAGCCATTATTAATTCACAAATTATTAAGAGAGTATTTCCAATCTCATAATTTAACACCAATTCATATAATATCATATCACTAGTCATTTTTCAATGAAAATAAGTTCCACAAGACAATTTCATTAACAACATAGTTCATAATCCATAGCACAAACCCATCGAAAATTTATAGTACTATATAGTTAAAAATCACTCACAAACATCATACAAGTATATACAATAAGAGAAAAGTGGTTAGCTCTTGCCAAAATAAAGTATTACTACAATGCTCCTAATCCAAGAGCTCAAACACAAGTCATAATCAATCTACAACAATTAATTTACTACGCATTACTAACTCTTAGTTATTAAAACCATTAACTTAATTAACTTAGTTATATAAATTTAAAGTTTTGAATTAATTACTCAAAAATTCTAATTTCACACTAAAATCTCAAATATTTATTTTAATATTAATTCAAATATTTTTCTTAACCCAATAATTCATTTAAGTAATTGATTATCATCGATTCCATTCTATTACATAAAATCCACAATTTAAAGTTTAGGGAATAAAATTGCAAAATTATAAATCTTCACTTTAATAAAAAATTTAAGCCGATTAAAACTTTAAGAACACCTTCAATAATCCAAATAAATCATTTAACCAAAATTTAACTAGTAAAAATGTTCAATATAGAATTATTTATAAACTAATGATAAAAAAATTCATTATAAAACCTTATACCAACTAAATAATAAAAGTAAACATATTAAAATTAAATATTAATAATCCTCTACTTTTCTATCGTCATATATTAACAAAACTCAAAACTTACTTAAAATTATAACCCTAAAATATTCCGTAACTAGCTAAAAATTACTATCATTAGAAAGAAAAAATTATTTAAAATAATTTTTATAAAAAAATTGTTATTAGAAGTGATTTTACCTATATAAATAAACAAAAAAAAAAAAATTGCGCTATACTCTAAAAAGTAAAAATGGAGAACCAGCGCCGCTCAGACACTCCCCCGCGTTACTGTAGCTTCGCCAGTGTAGCTGATCGGTTTGATTGATAGGTGGGGGTAGGGGTGTTTGGGATCGGGATCGGGAAACGTCATTCTCGATCCCGATCCCGAGAAGGGTTCGGGAATGATTTTCATTCCCGATCCCGATCCCGAAAATTTCCCGATCCCGAAAATCGGGAAATTTCGGGATCGGGATCGGGAATTTCCCGATCCCGAATTTGCTTTTTTTAAAAAAAAAATCTTTATATTTAATTTTTTTGTTGTGTTTCCTTTAGTCTAATATAGATATATAATTTGTCTAATATCATATTGTACCAAATAAGTCTAATATAAATATATAATTAGTCCAATACATGTTTAAAGTTGTCGATTCAGCTGTAAAAAGAACAAAGACAAGAACAAAAAATTAGAATTATTTAATAAATAATAAATGAAATTAACTAACTAAACTAAAAGAATAGATATTACTTAAGGGTGTTAGGGATTTTCACATTTTATTTTACATTTGGTCTTATTTACTTAAATATTTTTTTTAAAAAAATATGTGTATATATATATTTTCGGGATCGGGAAAAAGTCGGGATCGGGAAATCCCATTCCCGATCCCGATCCCGAATTTTTCCCGATCCCGAAATCACATTCCCGATCCCGAAATTTTCGGGACGGGATTTTCCCGTCCCGATTTGCTCGGGATCGGGACGGGAAATTGTTGAACACCCCTAGGTGGGGGCCGTGGGGATATGATAAATACCCCCACCACGTGACTAACTAAAGGTCCACGTGACTCTTAGTTTTTAATTATTATTTTTTATTTTTTTATTTTTTTATTTTTGGACATGTAGTTTTTTAATTAATATGTGTATGCCCGCTGGTTCTTTTTACTTCATTTTTTTTGAAACCTTATTGGGTTTGCACCATTTGTTTTTTCCCCAATCGTATTATTTTTACTTCCATTTTTTAATATTAAAAATAATAATAGTAATAAAATATTATTATTATTATTATCATCATCTCTATATTTTTATTTCACTAATTTCTTTTACTATCATAAATTATATTTTAAATAATTTTTTTATTTCAATAATTAAATGATAAATTCATTTATCACTATTAATTCTTTCTTATTTATAATTAAATTTTAATATAAAAAATAGGATATTACGACATTTAAGTAATTTTAGGAAAATTAATATATATATATATAAATACATATATATTCTGGATCATAAAATACCATTAACTTTTCCTGTTCCAAAATTTTTTAGACGAGATTTTTTCATCCCAATTTGTTCAAAAGAGGGATGGAATTATTAGAACGGAAAAATATTGAACACCCATAATTTTTAGTGTTAGTATGAAAAACTTGAAAAATCAGTGGGACCAACGATAAAGAAAGTCAAACTACAACGATAATGTGGAAGAGAACGCCAATTTGTTTTTGTTGTTTTTTTTTTTTCTGACCAGCAGAGAACGCTAATTTGGTGGGTTCGTTTTCGTCCATGCATGGGATGGCTACCTAATCAAAATGTCAAAATATTTCTTATGTATATACCTAATAAATAAAAAACGATGCTGACCAAATAAAATTAAAAGATGACTTTTAAAAAGAATAAAGTCAGAATCTTAAAAAAGTCTACCCTAAAATATTTTGCCGTTCTATAATTGCTACTGGAGAAGTCCACCATCAACACATGGATTAGAGAATTAGCATAAATAAATAAATCAAGTACATGTTTGGGAGAATCCTTATCAAAGAATTTGAAAATTATAAAATGATAAATCAGGTATTTCTTAAAAATTAAGTTGAGAATTACTTATCAAATTTTGATATTTTTCAATTAAATCTTAATGAAAAATCTGATTTATTATTTTATCATTTTAAAATTTTTTTTCAAAATTCTCCCTAAAATTTTTAGAAATGACAGAACCAATTGTGAAACCAAACACTTTGGTTAAGAATAGCCTATCATTTTGGATATACCAAAATATACCGTACATGGTTTTGCGGGATTTTGCTCTTTTAAGAATCCACACACACATGATAATACTTTTGTAACTGCCCCCACCTTTGTGTGTCACTGTTCATGCGTAACTCTTTTTCAGACTAGGGATAAGAATAACACTACTTCCCATTTATAATATATCATTCTAATTCTATTTATAAATTTATTTTGATTAAAAATTTATCATTATTATAAGTCCTTTTTAAAATAATAAATTTTTTAAACCTTTTTACCCCTATTAATTACAATAAATAAAAATAATTTATTCATGTTGATTTTTAGAATCAATCATAGATAAGGGCAAAATTGAAAATTTAGCCTATAGTTAATGAGTTAACTAACTTTCATTAATACGTGAGAATTAGTTAATTTTGATTTATAAATAAGATCAAAGTGATAAAATTTAATTAGTTAGTTAGGGTTTGATTTAATTATAGATAATGAAAATGACAGAAAAATAACTTTAAAATTACAAAATCTTAAATAAAATTTGTTACAAAAAATTGATAAAGTAATGATAAGATTTATAAGCAATTCATAACTCATTTTATAGAAAATACCTATTATGCGATTTTGAAATTTTAAAGTTTAAATTTTTTCTATCATTTTCCCTTATAAATATTACAGTAGATAATACTTTATCTCCAATATTTATCACTGTAAATAATTCTAATGAGCATGAAAAAAATTGAATAAAATATCTCTATCCCATGTAAGTTGAAAATTGTTAATTGACAATAGTCATTGAATTTTCAAGATTTTTAATTTGATTTTCTGTATTTGTTTTACTTAACTTCATAAGACTAAGTATCTATTTGGGTTGACGGTAGAAACTGCTTTTCTAACGTGATTTACAGAGTATGAAGTAAGTATGTGAGAGGAATTTTGACTCGACTTATATAAACATACTTCTCAAACGCTAACCTAAAACATGCCCTAATAAATTAAAAGATGGGAAAAACACTTAATTAGTCACAAATATATTCATATATATTTCAATTGATGTTGAGATGATAACATCCCAAAAAAGAGAATTAATAAAACATCTACATTAAAACATCTACTATTTCTTATGCCGCTAAATTTATATATAACCCTTTATATTTATATACAATCCTATGTTATGTCTTAAAAGCCTAACATCTATTCTTGTCTTAATATTAAGGCTTAGTAAGGAAAATAAAAAATGTCTAGTGACAACACTTGTCCGAGTAAATAGGAATAAGAAAAGCTAATCGTCTGTTGACTAATGAGATATATTTTTTTAAATCAATTAAGCATAATAAATAACATGTAAAACTAGATTTTTACCTCTTTTACTCTTCCCATCTAAATTGGGACAAACTCCTCTTATTAAGATTATAATATTTCATTTGACACTAAAATAAACTCATAACAATTATTATGTTTTAGTGGATTACACAAATTAGGGGAGAGAAAGTGAGTTAATGTTGCCATCTTGAGTGATTGAAAAGAATAGAGGCGGGGTGAATGATTTATATGAAAACAAAGGTTGAGTATAATGACGATGAAATATAAAACTTAGAATTAAAATTACGTTGGTAAATTTATAAATAATTTATAAAATTATTTATACGATGTTATATATACTTATATAATAGTATAAATTTTTTTTTAAAAAAAGTTAAATAGGTCAGGCCTGTAGGTTTATAGGCTAGGCCTTATAAAAATATGTTTAGCATATTTTTCTAAATAAACCTACCAATATACCTGAGCTTAAACCTTATCTATTTATTAAATAGATTAGGTTATACTTTATATAGATTAGACTGTAAACGCCTGTTAAAGACATGACCGACCTATTTCTATCGCTGGAGAAACCAAACACTCATTGATCAATAACTAAATAGCCTATCATTTTGGATACACCAATATATACTGTACATGGTTTTTCGGGATTTGGCTCTTTTAAGAATCCACATGCGCGCGTGGGATAAGGGAGATGGATGTCTCTATTGATTTTTTTTTTATTAAATGTATATATTATTAGATTGGCTTTCAATTATTGGGATTTAATAATATATAAATAATATTATTATAATAAAAATCTACTATAGTAAATTTCAACCACTTAAAGCTAATATAATGGTTGATACATTTAATGGAAAATAAATAGAGAAGAAAATCAATAGACACAGACACACATGTATAAATAATACTTTTTGCAACTGCCTCCACGTTTGTGTGTCATTATTCATGGGTAACTTTTTTTAGACTAAGGATAAGGATACGAATAAAAATATTTCTTATCTTTAATATAAGAGTTAGTTAGTTAATTAGTTAAACTGGCAAAAAAGAAAGTTAGTTAATTAGTTAAGGTTTTATTTGATTATAAATAATGGAAATGACAAAAAAATAAATTTAAAATTATAAAATCCCAAATCAGATTTGTTATCAAGAATTGATAAAGTAATGACTAGATTTAATAAACAATTCACAACTCATTTTATAAAAAATATCTTATGTGTGATCTTGCAATTTTAAGGTTTTAATTTTTTCCATCATTTTCCCTTATAAATAATATAGTAAATAATACTTTGTCTCCAATATTTGTCACGGTAAATAATGCTAATGAGCATGAAAACAATTGAATAAAATATCTCTATCCATGTAAGTTGAAAATTCTTAATTGACAATAGTCTCTATTGAATTTTCAAGATTTTTAATTTGATTTTCTGTATTTTATTTATACTTAACTTCGAAAGACTAATAAATTATAAGATGGGGAAAACATTTAATTGGTCACAAATATACTCATATATACTGCAATTGATGTTGAGATGATAGCATCCCAAAAAATAGAGTTAATTAAACATCTACATCAACTTGTATACGTTAATGTACAAAAAATGTTAGACTAATAATTAATGGGATTAGTATTAGTAATGACTAAAAAAGCTTGCTGGCGAATTCGTCCACGTCAGCTCCCTCAATACGAGAGTAAGCAGATTTCTTGGCAAGATCTCTGAGCTGAGACAAGCTCCTTCCCAATTTCAAAGCCAGCTTCATCTCAAACAATTCTCCGTTCTCTCTTCTCTCCACATCTTCTTCAATCGTCTCTTCCACTGAATCTTCCAACATTTGAAAGAATCCCGCGCAGTTCCTGTACATCTCCGCCACCATCCCCAATTGTCCACCGTGTTCAAACCCATTTATCGCCGTCGACAACGCCCCCGCCACCGCCGGCACCACCGCCGACCACGACGATTCCGCGCTTATAAACAGAGATCCCACCGCCGCTACTCCGGTAAGCAAAGGCCCAGCTATTGCCAGACTCTTGTTTATCTTCAAGACCAAATTCCCAAGTCTCTCGTAGTCTTCAATGTCCTTCTTCTGCACTACTTCCATTACTTCCCTCAACTCCATCTCTAATCCCTCGCTCCATCCATTCTTGGATTCCTTGGATTTCAAGCTGGTTCTATTTGATGATGAAGAAGGCCACCATGTTGCGTGCTCGAATTTCTTCGGAAATTTCTCGATCATGGCTCCTAACAGAGGAAGCGGATAGGCTTTATCGACAGCCAGAACTTTGGCCATTGTGTTCTTAACATCCTCTTCGGTGACTTTTCCGATGGCGAGCTTGGTCTCGATCTCGTTCTGGAGCTGCCGGAACAGCCTCGTGGCGTTGCGTTGCTCCTCCGCGAGCTGCGACGGCTGGATCTTGTTCATTATGACAAGCATCCCCGTGGCGGCGGAGAAGAGGAGGCCGGAGGAGAGTTTAAAAGCGAGAAGCGGAGCTCCAGTGGCAGCGGCGACTCCGGCGACGCCGGCCATGGTGGATGCGGCGAGGGTGATCATGTTGAGGGAATTGAGAAGCAGAGTGTTCCAGTTATCGCGCTGCTCGCCGATGTTGTGGTGCATCTCAACTCGATCGGCGACTGCTTCGAGGATCACATACATTTCAGACCTGACGAGATCGTTGTGAGACTGTGAAACATTATTGAGGTTGGTGTTGTTCTGAGAGGGAAGTATATTTGAGTGTGAGAAGCCGTTGAGTTCTTCGAAGAGCTTCCTGCTTGGGAGTTTTGAGTTTGATGATGAGAAAGGAACAAGAGGGAATTTGGGGACATTAATGGAGGCGTTAACAGGTACTACTCTTTTCGAAGAAGAAGAAGGAAGAAAAGAAGAAGTGCACAGGGAAGCCATTAATTAAGAGGATTAGGTCTTTTTGAGCTTGAATGTGGTTGTGAAGAGGATTTGGTGAGTTATTCGTGTATATATATTGAAGGAAGAGAGAAGGGGTCAGAGTAGAACCATTGACTGACCAAATATTGAAAAACGAAAATTAAAATTAAAAATAAAGACTAATGACTGGTTCTTGGAGTTTGACTGGTTACGCGTCCGAAGAGCAAGACGTGCATCCTCACTTACTCCCATGCATAACTTTTTTTAGTTGTGATGGTAAAATTTTATTTACATCTAAAGATGGCCGTCTAAGCCTTTTCAAATAAATGCATGTACTCCTCGAAATTCTTGTGTTCTACTCCTTATCAGGTGGGAATGAGTTTCCTTTCTCATACTTTGGATGAGGCGGGGGAGTTCTTCTCATTTAAGTTGTTTAGATTTATTTTTTTTATTTTATTTTTTTAAAATTATTTTCATGAATACAGAATTTAAAATAAAGATAATCTCTTAACTAACATTTTTTTAAAAAATAATTTTTTATGTAAAAATAACTAGTTCAAAAAAATCAAATTTGGAGGATCTAGATGATCCAGATGAGGACGAGCGCTACAAAAATAGGCACCGAAACGGGTTCCTTATCAGGGGAGGCTATTTACTATCTCAACTAACCTCATGTTGGTGTGGTTGCTCTTTGTTTAAGTTTGTAGCAAATAGATGAAAATGAGTAAGATTTATTATCTTAAGAAATATAGTAATTAATTATAATTTTTAAAATATTTTAAAATAAACAGGATAGAAAATTTGATGAGCTGAGATGTAGTGTTGGCTTTCAAGGGGGGCTGATGGGGCATGGAAATTAACGGAGCTGCCAAGCGCCGGTGATCCACGGCCCCACTGTTACAGTGATTTGGTGAGATACCATTTAAGGCATAACCGCAAAATCATATACATATATGCCAATTTATGAAATTCAATTAACAAAAATAACTCCCCTGATCAACAAATGATTGATTATGCTAGTGTTTCTGAAAAAAAAAAAAGAAAAATTTGGAGAAAAGTCACTGATTAAAAAATTAAGTAGTTAATTCAGAGTATCAGTACTTTTTATATATGAAAAATATAGAAAATCATTTCCAATGCTATTTCTCAATTAATTTTTTAATCTGGAATTCTTTTTCCAATTTTCTTAAAAATTGAAAAAGAAAGAAATAAAAAATAAAATGATGCCAGGGTTTTGTGTCATAGATCCTCGTTGGAGCTTCAATCCATTATATATATAAACTATTGATTGATGGTGCAACTGCTGGCGTAAGGTGTATTTGTCTGCACTTCGGATGTTAGGTAATTATTGGTCCCTTTTCAGTATTAGATTATCAAATTAAATTAATGTATTATATATAAGCAAAGAAAATCAAGGTTCAACGTGAACTTGATCACCAAGCCGTGGTCAAAATTAAATTAATACAATTCATCCCGTGGTCAAAATTCATGAAATTAAAAGGAAATTACAACTTGATGTGTGTCAGAGACTTGTCGCCTTTGCCCTCACGCCAAGGTTCCGGGCGAGTTTTTAAAAGGGTCAATGTCAGGCATTAATTAATTCATATATTTTTGGCTCATTACTCCTACTGCTAATAATAATACGGTGTTATACATAAATATTTTGTCTTAAATCATTACAATCATGTTTCTGATTATTATTATTATTACTAACATAAAAATTAAAAAATATTATAATTGTGGCTGAAACAACAGTCTAATTGCTCAAATGCAATATTTTTAATAAAAAAAACCTCAATAACCCAAAATTGTATTATGAATTTAATTGGATAATTAACCTGGCATGTTTGATGAGTTTAGAAGTTTGTAATAGACAATAAATACTTTCATTATAACGCGGGTGTGATTGACTATAATTAAATTTAACCTATTGATAAATATTATTTGAGATTTTTTTATTTTTCATATATACTCTTTAAATTATACTCGTATTAATTTAACTAAAATCGGTTCAAATCAATGTCTAACTATTAAACCATGAACCAGTTTTCGTTCTTAAAACGTTTAGACGTTCTAAACACAAGGTTATTGATTGGTTATGAAAAATAATTCAGTTTACTGGATTCGGTCCTATCTAGCTAGAAAGATGCACGCTCTATTGAATTGTACAATATTTACGGATACGATCGTACGTTTGAACACATGCAGTGCTCAATCATCAAAATCATTATCGTAGATGTTTTAATTAATATAAAAATTTTCATTTAAATCCACCGATGAGGTCAATGCATGGAGAGAAACCAGTCTTTTTCAATTATTTGCACTATTTCAAGCAAGAAATAAAAAATCCGATGACATAAAAGTCTCACCACATGGTGTATGTCCCCACTTTATAGACGACAAATCCCTGAATAACTTGGTCCTGGGTCTCTTATATGTCATATTCAATACTATTACATATATCGTGGGGGCGCGCTTTCAATGTAATGGGTCTGCCCCTCATTAATTATATTTTTAGGATTATAATTTTTTAAGTCTTTGGTATATACATGACAAAACACCCCCCTTTATTAAAAACAAAATTATACCAAAGATATTAAATGTGGGCATCTCTTCCAACATGTATTCGAACATTAGCTCACCATTTTATGAGGGATTAGCTCATTTTGTCAGACCCAACCCCTGTTGGCTATGACAAAACCCATTCATTGTGTCTTTACAACGAGGGAGATGGATGGGATGGGTGGGAAAATTTTAGGAGGAATTATTATGAGATCTTAGGAAAGGAATTTAAATACTGAGAATTTCTAATGGCAACCGAGGTGTGAGAAGCATGCAATGATAGGTTCCAATGTAAGAAATGACAACACTTCACTTATTATTATATTATGACTCATTGGTAATTAAGTCCCTTATTTAGGACCTCATAGTAATTCCTCCAAAATTATAATGAGTTCGATTTTAAAAAATTGAAGAATGGTGTTAATGGTTTTTAATTAATTGTTCTTATTTCTTTATCTAACATCTTCTATTCACTAAAATTTTTTAACTTCACCGGTCCATTTCTTTTAAATTGAACTCACTAAAATTTTCCCTCTTCTCCTCCTTCATTTCACTTGTGTCGAACATGCCCTTAGTCAAGCTATAATTATATCTATAATTTGTCCCAATTTTATTTATATCTCTATATTATCTAACTTGTGAAATTATTAATATATTGAATTTAAGATATTTAGTTTCAAAAGTAAAATGTCCATTGATGCTAAAATCTGTTAATACAAAATTATTTTTCAATATATATATTTTGAAACAACTAGACATACAAAAATTAGAATATTCGGGTCAACTTTAAGTAATAAATTCCAAAAAAATGAACTTGAAAAATTATGATTGAGATTATGTTATATGACAAATCATAAAAAAATGCAAGACAATGATGAATAAATCCCATTCCATCTCCGGCCATCTCTATTAGATGATCAATGAAATGATAAATAAATGGCCCAATTTTACATTACTTTGTACGATAATGAAGCAAATTTATGAAATGTTTTTAGTAATTATAATAAGTTTTTCATTGCAATGATCAATCAATTTATTATGTTCCATTTTAAACAGTATAAAACCATCATTCACTCGCATAATATATAACTATGAAGAAGCTACGAGAATTAATGGACAAGGGGGTCCACACATGCAGATTACGTAATTGCTTATGTCTATGCTTTTTTTTTTAAATAGTAGTGCGAAATAGGCAATGCCATGACGTGACTAAAATTGGTTTAAAAAAAACCGGACAACCGATTCAGAAATGGTGACCAGACCGGATATCAACCAAACCGAAAGAATTAATGGTGATAAAAAAGTTTCACCACATGCTCAACTTTTTGAAGCGCCTAGGAATTTCTTGCTTAGTTTTCATAACTGCACCCCACAAGTTAAATTGTGGTCACGTTCTGGTCATTGGTTTCATGTGTTAATGATTAATATTGAATCATCAGTGTTACGAAAACGGGATTGGACGGATATGGTCCGATCAATTGAACATAGACTCATAAATGGGCTAACAAGATTGAAAGACAAATAAGATTCTAATTCTATTTTTAAGTAACTTCTAATATGGAGTATCTCATTAGAATCAAGAATAACTTTAAACATCATTAATTATACTAATAATTTTTCAACTTTACTTCTATTTAATATATGTTATACTCAATGAGAGTAAAGTCTCTGTAATAAATTAAGGATAAAATTGTAAAATTAAATGATGAAACGACTTATAAATAGGACAGCAAATTTTCTCTTTGTTTTTTAATAAGCATTTAGGTCACTCAGTGTCTGATACTTTTTTTTTTTAATCATATTATCATATATCTGTTATGAATATTAAATATGTGGATGTCCATTGACTCATATTACTCTTCCAGTCAACTTGACATAAAGAAGAAAAGATGACTTGATACAAAGCAAAAGCAAAAGAAGACAAAGACATAAAGAAAAGCAAAAGAAGACAAGGACATAAAGACGATATAAAGTAACTATGGTCATTTAAATATAACCATGGTAATACAACCAGGGTTAGATTTCTGCCTCTATATAAAGGGCTGTAATCGATTGTTTCAATTGAACTGAATGAGAACTTCTCTCTAACTTCTCTCTAGAAATTCTATAATCCTTTCTTTGAATTCTATCAATCTTCTCTCTTACCACATATACTTTTATAACACGTTATCAGCACGAAGCTCTAATAGAAGGTATGATCTTCTTATGGTTTCTTTAATGATTATATATATCCTGTTTTATTTATAGATCTGGGATAATCTGCGCCACTATATGGAATTAGAGAGATACTTTTACCGATTGTTATATAACATCGGGTTCCATGGTTAAGATTGGAGATCGTTATTGTTTTATATACAAGTTCTTTTATATTATTATTATTATTATTATTATTATTGTTATTATGGCCAGAAGCCATATACACATATGATTCTTGAAATTATGACCAGAAGTCATAATGTTTTAATTTCTTATAATATGGCCAGAAGCCATATCCATTCTTATTATATAGCCAGAAGCTATATATATTTTTCATCTTATTATATAGCCAGAAGCTATATATATTTTATCTTATTATATGGCCAGAAGCTATATATATTTTTATCTTTTATCTTATTGTATGACCAGAAGTCATGTACAACTTTTATCCTGAAGATAATAGTTAATTCCTCATCTTGAGATTAAATGGCCCGAAGCCATACATGGCCTGAAGTCATGAAATTAAATGGCCCGAAGCCATACATGTTTTAATTTTATTATCTTGCCTTATGAATAATTATCTTTATGAATTTACAGTTATTCTATTTACAGTTATTATATTGCATATTTACATTTTCATATTTTAATTATTTTCATTTATTTCTTTAATTAGTTTGAACAATGGCAAACCTGGCAAAACTTGAAATTGTGGCTCTTGATATTACCGGAAAGAATTATTTATCTTGGAAATTGGATGCGGAAATTCACCTAAATGCCAAAAGTCTGGAAGACACGATTAAAGAAGGGAATGAGGCATCCAATAAAGATAAAGCTAGATCCATGATTTTTCTTCGCCACCACTTACATGAAGATTTAAAAACTGAATATTTGACAGTGATGGACCCACTTGTCCTTTGGAACAATTTGAAAGAAAGATATGATCACCAGAAGATGGTCATTCTTCCAAAAGCTCATTTTGATTGGATGCATTTACGCTTACAAGATTTTAAATCTATAAGTGAATATAACTCAGCTATGTTCAGAATTACTTCAAAATTGAAATTATGTGGAGAAAATGTTACTGATGATGATATGTTAGAAAAGACATTCTCCACATTTCATGCATCCAATTTGCTCCTGCAGCAGTAATATCGTGAAAAAGGTTTCAAGAAATATTCTGAGTTAATTTCTTGTCTCCTTGTGGCTGAACAAAATAATGAGCTTTTGTTGAAAAATCATGAATCCCGTCCAACAGGCTCAACTCCATTCCCTGAAGTGAATGTAGTAACAAATGAATTTTATTGTGGCCGTGGCCGTGGCCGTGGACGTGGACAAGGACGTGGACGTGGGCGTGGCTACAGCCGTGGGCGTGGTCGTGGTCGATATCATGGAGGTTCAACTTCCTACCAGAAGTGGGAAAAGACTGATAAGAACCAAAAAGGAGAAAGCAGTAGGCATAATAAATATGCTGATAATCCATGCTATCGATGTGGTGGAAAGGGCCATTGGTCTCGTACCTGTCGTACACCAAGGCACCTAGTTGATCTTTACCAAGAATCAATTAAAAATATTGGTAAAAGATCAAATGTTGAAGTTAATTATGTTGATCAGGGCGAGAATTCTGAGTATGGCGATATAGATAATAACTATTTGGATGTTGCAGATTTCTTAATATAATTTAAACTGTTATATTTTATTTAAAGTTGTTTCTATCATATGTATTAATTTTATTTATGTTTTTATGAAGAATGAATTCTATTGGCATCAATCCTGAAGATTTATGTCTCGTTGATAGTGCAACAACCCACACCATACTCAGACATGATAAATATTTTTCTTCCTTGGTAATGCGAGAAGCCAATGTTCAGACTATATCTGGTAGTATAAATTTAATTGAAGGCTCCGGAAGAGCTAATATTTTGTTACCTGAAGGAACAAAATTATGCATTGATAATGCATTTTATTCTACCAAGTCTAAAAGAAACTTACTGAGTTTCAAAGATATCCGCAGAAATGGATATCATTTAGAAACAACAACCAAAGATAATAAGGAATATCTTGTCATTACAAATATAATTGCTGGTAGAAAATGCATATTAGAAAGTTTTCCTAATTTTTCTTCTGGTTTGTATTACACATGTATAAACACAATTGAAACACATACTATTGTGAACCAAAAGTTCAATAATGCAGACCAGAAGTTTGCCAATACAAACCAGCAGTTTGATAATGTAAACCAGAAGTTTACTAATGAATTTAATGTTTGGCATGACCGGTTAGGCCATCCCGGTTCAATAATGATGCGACAAATAATTGGGAATTCATGTGGACATACCCTGAAGTGTAAACAAATACCACAATCCCATGATTTCTCATGTGCTGCATGTTCCAAGGGAAAATTAATTATTCGCCCCTCACCAAGCAAAGTAGAAAGTGAGTCTCTCACATTTCTAGAACGGATACAGGGAGATATTTGTGGGCCAATACACCCACCATGTGGACCATTTAGGTACTATATGGTTTTAATTGATGCATCAACTAAATGGTCACATGTTTGCTTATTATCTTCTCGCAACCTGGCGTTTGCGAGATTACTTGCTCAATTGATTAGATTAAGAGCACATTACCCTGATTATCCTATCAAGAAAATACGTCTTGATAATGCTGGTGAATTTACATCACAAGCTTTTAATGAATATTGTATGTCCCTTGGAATTGATGTTGAACATCCTGTAGCTTATGTTCACACGCAAAATGGACTTGCAGAATCATTGGTTAAAAGGTTGCAACTAATTGCAAGACCTTTACTTATGAAATCCAATCTACCAATTTCTGCTTGGGGCCATGCCATTTTGCATGCAGCAATGTTAATTCGCATTAGGCCAACAAGTTATTTAAAGGTTTCCCCCTTACAAATGGTTTTTGGTCAGGAACCTAATATTTCCCATATAAGAATTTTTGGGTGTGCGGTATATGTGCCTGTAGCACTACCACAACGCACTAAGATGGGCCCACAAAGAAAGATGGGAATATATGTTGGGTATGAATCTCCATCAATTATAAAATATTTAGAACCATCTACAGGAGATTTATTTACGGCACGATTTGCCGATTGTCATTTTGATGAATCATTTTTCCCAACATTAGGGGGAGAAAACAAACAGCTGGGTAAAGAAATTAGTTGGAATGAATTATCATTGGCTCATTTTGATCCTCGTACAAAACAATGTGAACTTGAAGTTCAAAAGATAATTCATTTACAGAATTTAGCTAATCAAATGCCAGAAGCATTTACTGACCCAAAGAAAGTGACAAAGTCACATATCCCAGCTGCTAACGCTCCTATTAAAATTGATGTCCCTGAAGGACAACCTGCTATGAATGAATTCAAAGCACGCCTGAAGTGTGGCAGGCCTATCGGTTCCAAAGATAAAAATCCTCGAAAAAGAAAAGGAGCAAAGAATATAGATGGTCAAGTTGAGGATAATGAAGAAAAATTAGTAGCTCCAGAAGAGCCATCTCCTGAAGAGATATTATCTCCAGAAGAGAATGTTGTAGTCCCAGAAGAGACCCAGGTACCTGATATATGTGAAAATAATGAGATCTCAATAAATTATGTTATGAATGGAATCCGATGGGATAGAAATGAAGTCAACGTTGATGACATCTTTGCTTATCATATAGCATATGATGTAATGAATGATAATGAGGATCATGAGCCAAAATCCATTAGTGAGAGCCAACAAAGAAAAGACTGGCCCCTATGGAAAGATGCCATTAATGCAGAATTAAAATCATTGGCAAAACGAAAAGTATTTGGACCTGTAGTCCTTACACCTGAAGATGTAAAACCAGTTGGATGCAAATGGGTCTTTGTACGAAAAAGAAATGAAAAGGGCAAAATAACTAGATATAAGGCACGTCTAGTAGCCCAAGGTTTTACGCAAAGACCTGGCATTGATTTTGAAGAAACGTATTCACCAGTAGTGGATGCGACTACTTTTCGTTATTTAATCAGTCTAGCAGTAGATGCAGGACTTGATTTACATCTCATGGATGTTGTGACTGCCTATTTATATGGATCACTTGATAGTGATATTTATATGAAAGTCCCTGAAGGACTTAAGATGCCAGAAGCATCCAATTCAAGTTCTCGAGAACAATACTCAGTTAAGTTAAATAAGTCCCTGTATGGCCTGAAGCAATCAGGGCGCATGTGGTATAATCGCCTTAATGAATATTTGTTGAAAGAAGGATACAAAAATGATCCGATATGCCCATGCATTTTTATGAAAAGATCTAATAGTGATTTTGCTATAATTGCTGTTTATGTTGATGATATCAACATCATTGGAACTCCTGAAGAGCTTCAAAAGGCAATTAATTGTTTGAAGAAAGAATTTGAAATGAAGGACTTGGGAAGAACAAAATTCTGTCTTGGATTACAGATCGAGTACTTCAAGAAAGGGATCTTTGTATATCAAGAAACTTATACAAAGAAGGTCCTAGAGCGATTTTACATGGATAAATCTCATCCATTATGTACCCCAATGATTGTAAGATCTTTGAAGGTGGATAAAGACCCATTCCGACCTCGAGAAATTAGTGAAGAAGGTGATGAAGAACTACTTGGTCCAGAAGTACCATATCTTAGTGCTATTGGAGCACTAATGTATCTTGCTAATCACACACGCCCTGATATATCATTTGCTGTTAATTTACTAGCAAGATATAGTTCTTCACCAACACGAAGGCATTGGAATGGAATAAAGCACATTTTTCGTTATCTCAGAGGTACAACAGACATGGGGTTATACTACTCAAATGTATCCAAGCATGAACTGGTTGGTTATGCAGATGCCGGATTTTTGTCTGATCCACATAATGGTAAATCACAAACGGGCTATCTATTTACATGTGGAGGTGCAGCTATTTCATGGCGATCTATGAAACAGACTATATCAGCCACATCATCTAATCATGCAGAAATTCTAGCAATACATGAAGCAAGTCGAGAATGTATGTGGTTGAGGTCAGTAATACATCATATACGTACAACTTGCCATTTATCTTCTGGTAAAATGATCCCAACAATCCTCTATGAGGATAATGCTGCATGTATCGCTCAACTTAAAGAAGGCTATATCAAGGGCGATAGAACGAAGCATATTTCACCAAAATTCTTCTTCACTCGCGACCTTCAAAAGGATGGTGAAATAGATATCCAACAAATCAGTTCAAGTGAAAATCTAGCAGATTTATTCACCAAGTCACTTCCAGGTACAATCTTTGAAAAACTTGTTCATGATATTGGTCTTCGGAGATTCAAAGATTTCAACTGATATTATCAAGAGGGGGAGCCGATACACGCTGTACTCTTTTTCCCTTATCTAGGTTTTGTCCCACTGGGTTTTCCTAGAAAGGTTTTTAATGAGGCAGTACTCGACGGTGTATCAATGAATGATGTACTCTTTTCTTTGGCTAGGTTTTTATCCCACTGGGTTTTTCCTAGTTAAAGTTTTTAATGAGGCACATTCATAATGGACATCCAAGGGGGAGTGTTATGAATATTAAATATGTGGATGTCCATTGACTCATATTACTCTTCCAGTCAACTTGACATAAAGAAGAAAAGATGACTTGATACAAAGCAAAAGCAAAAGAAGACAAAGACATAAAGAAAAGCAAAAGAAGACAAGGACATAAAGACGATATAAAGTAACTATGGTCATTTAAATATAACCATGGTAATACAACCAGGGTTAGATTTCTGCCTCTATATAAAAGGCTGTAATCGATTGTTTCAATTGAACTGAATGAGAACTTCTCTCTAACTTCTCTCTAGAAATTCTATAATCCTTTCTTTGAATTCTATCAATCTTCTCTCTTACCACATATACTTTTATAACAATATCCAAATAATTGGCTAATCCATATTGAGATTTTGCTATCAGGACACCCCTTCCTATGGAGCTGTTTTGTGCATAATGATGTGTGTGATATGGTTATCATGTGAACAAACATAAAAACTAATGTCATTAATTAATATTTAAAAGGGATTATTAGAATAATAAGATCACTTTCTTTGTTTTTTTTTTGAAATAAGATCACTTTCATATCATATGAATGACATGGCCGGATGACATGGGGTATTTTTAAACATATCTTATCTTTGTTAATATTATTCTTTAACTTGAATTTGTTTTATGTTGGGTGGGCTGAAAAATCGATAAGAGTTTCATATTAATTACATGGTCTATAAAATCGAGTATTTATAATATAAAAATATAAAAAGGCCAAATTAAGCCGCCTTTGTTGATGAAGAAATTATTAATGTTTGACACAAAAAGGAAATTCAAGCACGAGTAGAAATATATTGCTGACATGGCATTATAGGTCGGGTCCAAACAGAAGAAAACAGAAGGATGGCAAATACACATGTTTCACATCAGTAAAACAAAATCTGTGGTCATTAATTAATGGACGGCACATTTTAAGTAAAAAACTAGCCTATATATCAACTTTGGAATTTTCCAAAAAAATACAGAGTCCTTGATGAGTACTTCTAAGTTCTATCACTACTTAAAGCTGAATGAAAGTCATCCGCTCATAATTGTTGAATCTAAAAAATTTCAATGCATGAGGATTAAATTAAAAGAGGAAAATTGAAATATTAATGCAGGCGATCAACAAAGTCTCATGCCCATGAAAAAAAAAAGATGTTCTCAAATAAATTGAAATAAAATGCTTAGGTGATCCATTAAAAATTGAAGACACGCACAAAAGTACTTTCTCCAAATTTATGTTGATACGTTGAAGTCTAGATCATTGATCTGTTGCCCCCAAAACAGCACACAAAGGTAGCCATAGCCTTGTTTCCCATGTGAATATTGAACTATATACCTGGACACAAATGTGGAGCTATTGAGTTCCCTCGTAATGATATTTAGCTAAGAGATAGCTAATTATAAATATGTTTGCAACTTGTTAACATGTTCTCATTCTCTATAAGACGATTTAGGAAAGTTTGTGTAAGCAAATTTTTACTTCAACTGAAATTAATTAGTTATTTATGAGTTGTGTTGCTTGAGCAATCTATTCTCTCTGTTTTTTTGGGGGGAGAGATCAAATAATATTAATAAAGAGAAAACATAACATTACCACTATAGTAATGAAGAGTGAAAACTACGAAATTTAGAGAATATAGAATGATGCGAAGCATTAACAACTACTAGATCTAAATATTAGGGAATAATAACTTAGTTAGAATAACTATTTTTTAGTTGAGAAAGTTGTTACAATAGAAGTGTATTTGTATAGCTGTAATTAAGCCTATATAAGAACATGTGTACCATTACTTGAATTCAAGAAATAAGATTCTGAAATTTCCATTTCTCTTCTTGCTTTCTGCTATCTGGTATCAGAGCAAGAAAGTCATTGACTTCTTGTTTTCTTCTAAATTTCTTTTTCTCTTTCCCATTTCTCTTTCACCATTTTGTCACTCCCCCCCCCTCTCACTCTTGGATTTGACTTTCGAATCTGAGTTTCCAAATGGCTTCGGTGTTCCTTCCTCCTCCTCTCTCACCGACAACACAATCAATGTGCTTTCATCACTCAACTCGAATCGCTACAAAATATAGTGAATCCTTACTGTCTTCAGCCTAATGAGAACACCTCTCTCATCTTGGTGTCATCAATTCTCATCGGGAATAACTATCATTCATGGGCAAGGGCCATAAAAATGGCTTTCATGTCAAAGAATAAACTGTGCTTAATCAATGGCCCAATTCCAGTACCGGCAGTGACTGATTCTTTCTACTCCGCTTGGCAACGTTGCAATATGATGGTATTGTTGTGGCTTACTCGTTCAATTTCAACTTCGCTGATTCAGAGTATCCTGTGGATCGATAGGGCCTGTGACGTCTGGGAAGATCTCAAAGCTCGGTTTTCTCATAACAATATTTTTTGAATCACGAATCTACAACAGGAGATTCAATGCTTGAAACAGGCTGATCTCACTGTAAGTGACTATTTCACGAAATTAAAAATTTCTCTCGGATGAATTCTTGACCTTGCGACCTATGTTATCTTGTTCATGTAATCCAAAGTGCTCTTATGGTGTGATTGAGACATATAAAAAGCATGTTGACCAAGATTTTGTTATACATTTTCTGAAAGGTTTGAGTGATCGATTTTCCCCAGTGAAATCTCAAATTATGTTAATCGAACCTTTACCAACTATTAATAGAGTGCTTGCTTTGGTTCAACAACAAGAGAGAGAGAAAGAGATGAGATATCAAGTAGTTGAGTTTACCACATTGCTTACTAAAACCTCAAACTCACAGTCATTTTTTGGTTCTGGTGTTACAGGGCACTATAAGCTTAATGGTTCAGGTTCTCATTCTTTTAAGCAATGTACTTACTGTGGTAAATATAAGCATAGCTACTTGTTACAGGAAACATAGGTTTCCTCCCAGCTTCAAGTTTAGGAATGCTAATTCCAATACTAATATCAATGATATATCATCTGAGTATGTTTCTGGTAAGAATATCACTAATACTAATATCAATGCTATGTCATCTGAGTCTGTTTATGGTAAGAATGTCACTGAGCCTAGTCAGGTTGCTAATAAAACATACAGTTTTACCCCTGAGCAATATCGCCAGTTGCTAGCCCTTGTTCAATATGAAAATCCTGTTGCTCGGCCCTCTACTTCTGTTAACAATGTCACAACAAATAGTATACCTTCTTCATCTATTTTTAACTCCTTTTCTGATTCTTGGATCATATATTCAGGAGCTACTGATCATGTATGTTCTAATCTTGCTTTATTCTCATCCTATAAGCTTATATCACCTATATCTGTCAATCTACTTGATGGACTCAGGTTTTAGCTTCATATCATGGCATTATTTCCTTTTCGGATGCCTTTATGATTCAGGATGTTTTGTATGTCCCAAATTTTCATTTCAATTTTATTTTTGTATCCAAACTTACCTTGTCTCTTCCATGTACTGTTTCTTTCCAGAACTCCCAGTGCCAAATCAGACTCCAACCTTTGGAGAAGATGATTGGTTTAGTTGATCTCAATGAAGGGCTATATATCATGAGCAATGCAACATTGGGAAGGCCCACTTTAATTAGTAACATTTCCACTACTACTATTGATTCCCTTAGCTTTGATCTTTGGCATTTTCGCCTAGGGCACTTGTCTAGGAATACATTGGCTTCAATTCAAAAACAATTTCCATAAGTTGTTTCAAATTCTTCTTTTCAATGTTGTGATGTTTGTCATTTTTCAAAGGAACGAAAGTTGCCATTTCCTGTAAGCACCACTAATTCAAATAAAGTTTTTGCATTGGTTCACATGGACATTTGGGGTCCCTATCACTTACCTTCTATGCATGGTCATAGGTATTTTCTAACCATTAAGGATGATTACTCACGCTATACATAGATTTACTTGCTTAAACATAAATCTTAAGTCAGATCTTGTATTCAAACTTTTTCTAATATGGTTTCTACACAATTTCATGATTCAATACAAGTCATTAGGTTAGATAATGGCTTATAGTTTCAAATGACAGAATTTTATAATCAACTTGTTATCATACATCAAACTTCTTGCATTGGAACCCCTGAACAAAATAGCAAGGTAGAAAGAAAGCATCAATATATTTTAAATGTGACTAGGGCTCTTTTACTTCAAGCTCATGTTCCTAAGATTTTTTGGTCCTATGTTATATTACATGCCATTTATATTATCAATAGATTGCCTACACCACTTCTAGGAAATAAAGTTCCTCGTGAAGTATTGTTTAGTACACCACCAGATTTTAGCATGCTCAAAGTTTTTGGCTGCCTTTGTTTTGCATCATCATTAACCCATCAAAGAACTAAATTGGATCTTAGGGTGCATAAATGTGTGTTTCTAGGATTTAAAGACAGTACTAAGGGCTATATTACATTAGATGTCTATACTAGACAAATTGTTGTTTCCAAAAATGTGTATTTTTATGAGTCAATTTTCCCATTTTGCAATTTGGGTTCTATCATTGAGTCTAATTCTATTTCCTCTCCACAAGAAACTCCATCCCTTCATTTCTGTGATAAGCAACCTTTATCACTAACTCCCACTTCCAATTCTACACCACTTGATTCTACTTTACCTTTTCTTAGAAGATCCACTAGGTCCTATCGCTTACGCAATTATCTGCATAACTATCACTTTGCTTTTCAATGTGTATCGGCCATACCAAATTCTTTGAAGGAAGGTATATATCATCCCCTTTCTAATGTTTATCTCCTTCCTATTCTCATTTTGCTTGTTCCCTTTCTACTGATAATATCCCTAAAACCTATTCCAAAGCCATTAAACATAAGGATTGGAGAAATGCTATTAAGGCCGAACTTAACGCTTTGCAAGAAAATAATGCATAGGTGATAACTGATTTACCTAAAGGAAAGCGCCCTATTGGGTGTAAGTGGGTTTTTGCTAAGAAATATAACTTAGATGGTAGTCTCAACAGGTACAAAGGGTTAGAGAAATACTATTCCAAAGCCATTAAACATAAAGGTTGGAGAAATGTTATTAAGGTTGAACTTGATGCTTTGCAAGAAAATAATACATGGGTGATAACTGATTTACCTAAAGGAAGGGGCTTATTGGGTGTAAGTGTGTTTTTGCTAAAAAAAATATAACTCAAATGGTAGTCTCAAAAGGTAAAAAGGTCGCCTAGTTGCTCAAAGTTTCACTTAAGTTAAGGGGATTGATTATAACAACACTTTTTCTCCTATTGCTAAGCTTACAACTGTGAGATTATTGCTTGTTTTAGCTGCATCTCATAATTGGCACTTGAAATAGTTAGATGTTAATAATGCATTCTTACATGGGGATCTTGATGAGGAGGTCTATATGCTACCTCCCCCTGGTATACATGTTTCTTCTCCTAATCAGGTTTGTAAACTCCAAAGGTCTCTTTATGGTCTTAAGCAAGCTAGCTGGCAATGGTTTTTTAAATTGTCTAAGGCTCTTGTTTCATCTGGGATACACACAATTCCAAGATGATCGTTCTTTGTTTCTCAAGAATACTGAATCCTCTTTTACTGCCTTGTTTATGTGGATGACATTATTATTGGAGGTACAGATTCAATTGAGATTAACAAAATCAAGTCTTATATTGATGATTGTTTTAAGATCAAAAATCTTGGTGATGTCAAATAATTTTTTGGGTTTGGAAATTGCTCACAATTCTACGGGTATATCTCTAGGTCAACAAAAATTTGCTTTGGGTATTCTCTCAGATTCAGGGTTTTTGGAGGGTAAACCTGCTAAAACTCTAAAGGCCTGTGATCTTAAGCTTTCTAAGGATTCAGGAATTGCCCTCACTGATTTTTTTAAATATTGTACTTTAGTTGGCCGCTTGTTGTATTTGTCTAATACTCAGCCTGATATTTCTTTTGTTGTACATCAACTTAGTCAATATGTGTAGCAACCTATCAATATTCATTTGAGGCTCTGCACAAGGTTTTAAGGTATCTTAAGGGCGCTCTTGTCTGAGGCCTTTTCTTCCACTCTAAAGTTTAGTGCCTTCAATGACTCTAACTAGGCTGGGTGCCTTGACGCTAAAAGGTCCATAACTGGGTTTTGTGGCTTCCTTGATCAAGCTTTTATCACTTAAAGGTCCAAGAAACAACCGACCATCTCTATTTCCTCTTCAAAAGCTTAGTTTCGTGCATTGGCTACCACTACATGTGAGTTACAATGGTCATCTTATTTGTTAAGGGATTTTAGACTTTCACCTACTAGTCCTGCATCTTTGTATTGTGACAACCAATTGATTAGACATATTACTGCCAATCCCACTTTTCATGAGCGCACTAAACAGCTTGATATTGATTGTCATGTGGTTCAAGAAAAGTTACAACAAGGGTTGATTCATTTACTACCTATTAAATTAGAGGACCAACTTACAGATATTTGTTAACTGTTAGAAATTGATAATATTTTAGCACATTGTCTTTCTCTTTTTGCTTATTTTTGGGTTCAAAATGTGCATAGAAAGAAGTGAATAGAAGAAAATATGCATATCAAAGTATCAAAGCAAAAGGCAAATAAATTCTTGT
Source organism: Inga laurina (assembly GCA_963855925.1). Lineage (NCBI taxonomy): Eukaryota > Viridiplantae > Streptophyta > Magnoliopsida > Fabales > Fabaceae > Inga > Inga laurina. Next base: position 79,081,425 of record OY979701.1, on the reverse strand, counting down.
TATATCCTATAGTTTATGATTCAATTAGGAATTGATGAGTTCTCCCTCTTTTGTAAAAGGATGGAGACAAGATTTAAAGCCCTATAAGAACCAAGAAACAAGGAAAGAATAAAGGAAGTAAAGCATAACAAAGTTAGAAGAAGAAACTAGTACAACTTGCCTCAGCAAGTTGACCAACTGGCCGTGGCGAGTAAACAATCTCAAGAAGTTTGCTCTTTGTGTAACTGGCCACGGCAAGTTGACAAACGTGTTATAGCAAGTCAAGAATCTAAAGGAAAAGTGACTCTTTGTGTAATTGGCTACGACAAGTTAACAGACTTGTCGTAGCAAGTCCTAACAAAGTACAGTTGTGCATTTTGATTTTAGAAGCTGAAAAATACTAAAACCTAGGGAAAAGTGCCCAAAACTCATTCTCTGCACCTGGAAACAATGTAACACACAAAGAAAGAGCTTGGGAGAGAGATTTTGAAGATTTTGGAGGCTTGAGTATTATTCTCAAAAGAGATTTTGAGATTTCCTCCTTGGTTCTTCTTCTTTTCTTCTCTTTTCCACTTAGTTTCTTCATGTATTCAGTAGCTTTGTGTATAATTTCTTTATATTTAATCATGAGTAGCTAGACTCTTCATTTTTAGGATTGTTTTGAACCCTTGTATGGATTAAGTACTCATTTCCCCTTTATATTTGTGATTAATGATAAGATTATGCTTATTTGACTCTTTGCTTAATGCTTCTTATTGATTGGCCACCAATAAGATTGTTGGGTTTATTTGATTGATGCTTGAGAGAGCTAGATTGAGTGTAGAACTTGAGTTTAATCATATGAGAACTTAAATTTTGCAAATTGCATGGATAGTTTTGTTAATGAGGTAGAGATACACTCACTAACCACACATAGCCATATAGGATTTGTAATGAAAATTGGGATTTAATTAGTTAATTAAGAGATTAATAAATTGATTGAATTATATATACACCTAGCTATTTGAAGACTTGAGATAACACTTATAGGTAATCTAGTATCCTTGGTTAGTATAGTCTTTCATTAAGAAGCACATATTGTGAGGACTTGATTGAGTACTTTTTAAATGCAAGGGGATAAATGATCCTAAGTGCCATTTAATTCTTGAAGTCTAAAAATAATTTGCTTTTATAAATTTCTAGTCTTAATAGTAGTTTTTCAAAATTCTCTTTCCATATCAAAAACTTGTTTGTCTCAACTTTATCGAATTCACTAACCTATTGCTTGATTAATTTGTTAAACAAATCCTTGTGGGAACGATACTTGACTTATCACTTTATTACTTGGCGTGACCTGTATATTGGCGGTGTGAAGATATTTTTACTAAGCCTTTGGCTCCTTCCATTTGGTGGACATTACTTATCAAGCTGGGAATGATTGATATACATTCGCCAGCTTGATGGGGGTATTAGGAAATAATAAATTAGTTAGAATAACTATTTTTTTAGTTAGGAAAGTTGTTACAACAGAAGTGTATTTGTATAGTTGTAATTAAGCCTATATAAGGACATACATGTGTACCATTACTTGAATTCAAGAAATAAGATTCTGAAATTTCCATTTTTCTTCTTTCTTTCTACTATACTAAAAAAGAAAATAAATTGCAAAAGGAGGACATGTTTATCAAGATAACTTTATTTGTTCCGTGGTTAGAGATAAAAATATTTGCAACCAGCTTGATTGAAGTCAACACTTGAAGTGATTGGGTCCTAGGGGAAAAGAATGGAGAATTAATGACTCAACAATGGGAGGATAAAAAACACTTGTAGTTAAAAGTGTGATCTCCTTAAATTATCCTAACCCATTGAAAATACTGTAAAAGTTAATCTTGGAAGCAAATCCATGAATGGCAAATTAAAGATTTATTTCTTGCCTTTACTCTATGAAGGACAATAACCCAGACAGAACTGTTGAAATTGAAATATGATTCCAAAATAAGACCGTTGGATACTAGAGCATAGTAATGTAATTCGTGAGAGAATGCAAGATCAAAAAATGAGATAGCATGTCTAATCTCTTGTGCCACTGCAAGAGGATTCGGTACAGATCATTCATATAAAGCCATGTGTCGCCTTCTCCAAATGGCATTGATGAGAATCATGATTCCTTTCATCTAAGAAAGAAGATTATCATGATGCAGATTAGTGAGTGTCCTTCAACTATAAAAGGAAGTTAGAGGGATTTATATTGTCCAATTTGATTTGAAAGCATTCAAAGCACACTACTTTAGTAAATGGATAAATAAAAAAGAGATGATCAATTGTTTCCTCTTCATGACAACTAAAGAGACACGAGATTAGAAATGCTATCTATTCTAGCCATAATTACCTAAGGATGTTTTGAAACACCTTACAAGATCATTTTTGTGCTTTATGAGGCAAAATTTTTATCACCGTTCAGATTTTTATTATAAGTTACTTGTTAGGAAATATTTTGATTCCAAATATAAATCACTTGTAAGGTATTTAAGGATTGTTTTTTCAATTTTATTCTTATAAATTTTTTGTTTAAAAAAAAAGAGGAAAGAGATATGAAAATAATTTGTAAACATAGAGAGAAGAAAATTTAATAATGGTAAATTTAAAAAAAAATTTATCAATTTAATACCTGTCTTAATATGTAAGGGTGAAAATAGGCTAGGCTAAGTTAAGCTGTAGCTAAGTAGGCCTGGACCTGCGACGGAAATCTCAAGCCTGGGTCTGAGCCTGTATGTAAGTTTTTTTTTAGGTCAAAGTCTGAGTCTTCAAAAAGCTTGATAAGGCCTGAAGCCTATTTAAATACATACTTAAAATATAGGCCTTTAAATAAGCTTAAAATCTATGCATATAAATGTATATATAATTCATCAAATCTATTTAAATGCCTATATTATATCTTAAAAATTTAGGGATTCATTCTCATATGAAATAAAAGAGTTAATAAGAGAAGAAAAGAACACTTAACGGCAACAATTGTATATTAAAAATTGTATATTAAAAGGGTAATGCGGGAAAAATGCACCACACATTCAGTCATAATTAAGTGTTGGTCTATCATTGTGGACCAACGACAAAGAAAGTCAGCCTACAACGTAACGTGGTGGAATGCTAATTTGTTGGGTTCTTTTTCGTCCATGCATGGCATGAACGCCTAATTAAAATGTCAAAATATTTATTACTATATATAACTAATAAATAAAAAAAATTAAGGTGTAAAAATATCCATGAATTTTTTTAAAAAGAGCTTCTGGCATCATAACTGTTTTTTAGATGCAAAAATACCCATAAACATCTCAAAATGGAACAAAAATCTCTGGTTGGGCTGCAACTATGAGAAATTATCCTTGTTCAAGAGCGTCGGGAACCATGACAACGACGACATCATTTTGTTCAACTTTCTTTCCTTGCACGACTGGACTTGTTTAAAAGTTATTCTCTCCGGTCATAAATATAAGACAAAGTTGACCTTTTTTAGAAAGACTGAGGAAGACAAATAAGTTACTAAATAATATCATATATTGTGTACCCTTAGATTATATATCAATTTATAAGTTAGGCAAAATAGTTTGGAGAAAAAATGACAAATATAATTATTTTAAAGAAATTTAATTCGCTTCCTTAATTTCTCCAAAAAAGTCAACTATATCTTATATTTATGACCAGAGGGAGTAATTTCGTTAAATTCATTTATGGGTTAAAGGGCTATTTTGTCTGGAAGTTGTCAAGGTGGGGTAATTTTAACCCTGAAGTTTTTAAGGGTATAATGTTATTTTAAAGTTTTCAAATTATAGTAATTTTGTTCGGGCCGTTATTGTAGTTAAATTTGATCGTTAGTTGACCAAATATACTGAGATGACAGTCCATGTGTCATCCACATTATTTTTTTTAAGTTGCAAATTTGTCTCAAAACTTTTCATTTAAGAGCAATACTGTCACGAATGTTTCCAAATCGTAATAATGTTGCCTTGATAGTTATTTAGGTTAAGTTTAACTGTTAGTTGATTGAATATATTGAGTTGGCAACGTGAACAACATTGAAGAACAAGAAAATATGGAAAAGGAACTCACATTTATCAAAGAGTAATGAAGAAAAGGATTCAATCTTTGGCATCGTGCCTCACAGATGTCGAGATAGGCAAATAACACTTTGATTTTCTCTTCTTGCATATGATGTTTTCGCTTTTCTAATTGTCTCTAATCCTTTAGACGGGGATGCGTTTTAAAAAAATTTATTTATTTTTCAATTACACTTTAAAAAATGAAGTGGATGACATATGTACTTATCAACTAAATATGTTTGGTCAACTAATGAGTAAAGGCCAATTGGATGACAACCAAGGTAAAATTGCTACTGTTCGGAAATGTTCAAGGCAACATTACTCTTGATTGAAACTTTCAGAGCAAATTTGCACCTGAACCTAAAATAAAAATGAAAAATAATATGGATGACACGTGAATGAACAGCTCAATAAATTTGGTCAACTAATACTCAAACTTAATTAGGATAACGGCTCAGGAAAAATTATTATGATTTAGAAGCTTTCATAGCAATATTGTACATAAAAAAACTTTCAGAGCAAAATTGTCTCACCTTATCAATTTTCGGAGCAAAATAGCCCTTCTTTAATTTTAAAATGAATATCAATGTTTTAAAATTTTCGTCTGTTTTTTATTATCAAATTTTTACCCCTTTTACAAAATTTGTTTAATTATTGCATGATTAGATGAGTTGTAATTAGAAGCGTAATGCGGGAAAAATACACTACACATTCAGTTCTAATTAAGTGTTGGTATTATAAACTTGAAAAATTAGTGTGGATCATCGTCTGTGGATTCAGCGATAAGGACCACACTTCTTACCAACAGGGAGAAGGTTTGATCCCCGTCGTGATGCTTAGGGAGATATCTTAGTTATTGGGTGTCTAAGTAAACGCTTGAGGGTAATTGATGGTTTGCCTTGCCCAATATTGGTATGACCTAGGAGGAAGGAAGATTTCGTCTTGCCCTTGAATCGTAGGTGAGCCCAACCCCTTTCCTAAAATTTTACTATAAAAAAAAAAAGAAAAATCAGTGTGGACCAACGATAAAGAAAGTCAACCGACAACAATAACTTGGTGGAATGCTAATTTGTTGGGTTCATTTTCGTCCATGCATGGCATGAACCCCTAATTAAAATGTCAAAATATTTATTACTATATATATACCTAATAAATAAAAAATATTTAAGGTGCAAAAATATCATGAACTTTTTAAGAAAAGAGCGTATGATATCATAACTTTTTTTAAAAGGTAAAAATACTCATAAATATTTTAAAATAAAGCAAAAATGTCACTTTCACTGTCTTATACAAACTATCGATACTTTTTGAATTTATGAGTCCCACTTTAATTTTTTTAAATGATTATTTGAAAAGACGAAGAGGTAAGAGAGAGGGTGATGGGATGGAAAAGAATGGGGAAGAGAGAGAAGGAGGGTGATTTTTTAATAATCATTTAAAAAAATAAAATGGGACCCACTAAAACCAAAAAGTAACGATTATTTGTATAAGATGACATAATTGGTATTTTTATCCCATTTTAAATTGTTTATGAACATTTTCATACTAAGATTCTAAGTATTTATTTTAGAGTTAAGGTGTTAAAATGACCAAAAACTTTTGTGAAAAGTGCAACTGTAATTAGGAACTATTTTTTGGCCCAAAAGTAACCACAAACAACATAAAAGGGAGCAAAAGTAATTGACGGCGTTACATTGAACAAACGTTCGTTATTTTTTCCCAAATTGGTGACTAGGATGATGATGTGGATGCTGGGCTGTGCAATTGATGTACATGTGGCATTTGAGGCAGCTGACATTATAGCAGAAAAGAGGAAAAATGAGAGGGAACTTGATCGAATGAAAAATAGGATTCCATTGTCTGAGTGTGCAACAAAGAAGGATTCGATTCGAGCAAAGTCGGAGATGAGTGGCGACGAAAAGGATTCGATTTTGAAGTACCGTCGGGTTTGATTGAGGGAGACAATGGAAAAGCGAGATTCCTGTTAAGCAAAGGTCCATCGAAGTGCAACAAGAAGGTAAGCTTCGTTTGGGCCAAAAGTGGTTTTTATATTGTACGCATTGGTTGTGTTATTGTTCCTGTAGTATTCATCGCGTTAGATGCCGAAGGTGGTATACCTGAAACTAAGATTGGGAAAGAAAGTAGGGTAGGTGCACAAGATATAATCGAGTACGCTGAAGTGGTAAATGTGTTTGATGAGATAGATGTAGATGAAACTGATGAGATTGAGTATCTGGGTATTGAAGGTGTTGATTTCAATTGGGTTCTTGAATGGCATACAGATGAAGGCAGAAGTGAATGTGGTGATGATGATAATAACATTGATGATATTGGGGGAGAAAATGGGAAACAGAAATTGTGTCAGCAATATGATGGTGTTTATGAGAAAGAGGATGCCAGTAGTGATGATCAAAGCTATATGGCTGATGGTATGGGCTCCGATACAAAAGAAATTTTTGATTATGATGTTGAAGTTTATGGTGAGGATGAAGGAAGTGACCCTAAGGAGGATGATTTGCCACCCAAATATGATAATGAGCCTCTGGAAGAGAACACCTGTGTTGGTGAAGGCTCGAGTAACAAGGCCTTATTAATGCTTGGCATGACATTTGTGGATAAAGAAGAGCTTAAGTGCACATTGGATAGGTATGGGTTAGAGAATGGGGTTAACCTAAGGGTTGTTAGAAGTACCAAGAGCTTAATGAGAGTGGTATGCAAAGAAGGATGCCCATTTCTCTTATTCCCCTCTAGGGATGGGTCTAATATAGGATTTAAGATAAAGACATTGTGCAATGAACATAGTTGTGTTAGAGTCTATAAGAATAGAAGATCATCTGCTAAGTGGTTGGCTTCTCAATTTAAGGAGAAGGTGCAAGAGGCTCCTAAGTTGAAGATTGTTGAGATGAGGAAGGAGATTGAGAGAGAGTTTAAGGTCCATGTAAGTTCACACAAGTGCAAAAGGGCTAAGAGGAGGATAATGCAAGACATGGAAGGGAGCTTCAAGGATGAATTCGGGAAATTAGAGGCACAATGTAATGAATTGAGATTTTCAAACCCTGGTTCAGATGTTAGTGTTGAATTGAGCAATGAGACACTAGAGAATGGGAGACGTGTTTTCAGAAAGATGTATCTCAGTCTTCATGCTTCGAAGGTAAGCTAAATCTATAATTTTATTTTTGTTTTCGTAGTTGTCAATGTTTATTGTATTGTAATTCATTTTATGTGAAGCAAGTTGGGTAGAGACAAGGATGTAAGCCGATTATTGGAGTAGATGGGACATTTTTGAAAGGGAAAGCAAAAGGAATTTTGCTTATAGCTGTATAAATTGATGCAAATAACTCACTCTACCCTTTGTCTTTTGGGTTGACACAAAAAGAGAATAGGATGGAATGGACTTGGTTCCTACAATTGCTGCAACGGTCGCTGAACATGCATAAAGGTGACACAATAACTTTAATGTCTGATATGCAAAATGTGAGAATTGTGATTGTTTATTGTCATTGAATGCAACAAACTTGGTTTGAGTGAGAATTGTTATTGTTTATTGTCATTGGATGCAATGGACTTGACTTGAGTATATTAGTGTTTATTGTCCAAAGTGTTTTTGTTTTATTGTCACTGATTAGCTCTAGATTCTGCATTAGTGTTACACCCTCATCTAATTTTCACCTATTTCAGAGTATTTGCGAAAAACAATACGCAGTTCGGTGGGCCACTCAGGAATACATAGATATACTGATATTTTGTGCACGATTACGGAAATTCCCCATAGGGGTTCTACTTGATAAACGTAGCCTCACAGCGCTACGTGTGTGTCTAAATCCATCCCAGTGAAATGGAGACATCTTCCCATCTTTGTTCCACCACTGCAATCCCTTTGTACGGTTTTCTTCTTTGTTTTCAGCATACGTTTTGTCTTCTCCTGTCTCAATTGTTGGTAGGGGAGGGTGAGATTCTGGGGAATCTCAGTAGGAAAGCAATACCAATATGCATGCAAGATAAGTACTTAATGCATGACATGCTTGCATTACATAACTCATGCTAATACAATGACATATTTGCGTGCTCAATGTTTCAATCAACATACGTATAGCCATAGCATAAACAGAAACAGAGCTTCAATTATTCATATATGTTTCACATAATCAAGCAAAGCAATAACATGCATCATACACCAGCACAAATATCAAATACATGCAGGAGAGGTAAGTTCCCTACCTTAATCGCCCTTTCCTGATCTTTGAATAACATGCCTCGATTTGTGTGCCAATCCCTCAAACTCTCTACTCGGTCATAGAACATCAAATGTACAGTTTAGACACTTCTATAGTATTTTTGGTGGTTATATTACTCTATAGTTAAATTTTACCAAAATGCCCCCGGGACCCGGCCCAACCCCGTCATACCCGGCCTGATGGCACGTTTTTTCAAAATTTTGACTACGGCTATTCTAACATATTTTCGCCCAAGGAATCCATTTCCAGGCTCAAAATCACCAAATTCATTGTCAAATTACGAAAATACCCTTGACAGCCCCGATTTAAGGATTTTAGGGGCATTTACGTAATTATGCTTTTTTGGCTTCTACCGAAAAAGTGATCAACTGTAACCCCACATATTTTTTACCATTGAATCCAATGGAATAATATATTTCATGAAAACCCAACTCCAATTACATATTTACCCTTGGCAGCCCCTATGTGAGGGTTTTAAGGCTATTTTTTGTCATTTCACTTTCTAGGGCTTTTCTCACTTTGCACTCAATATGAACCTTACACAATTTTCCATTCTAAACACAATGGAATCATCAAAAACACCAAAATCCAGTCCCAACACTGTCCAACACAGATCTGGACGAAATTCTTTAATAATTGGAGAAAATGGAGTTTTATGATTTCAATTCATAAAACACCTTCTTATGACCTTTAATCACTTGTTTAGCCACTTAATCACATTCTAAACATGATTAGACTAAATTTGGATAGCACCTCCCCTTAGGTTTAGGACTTTTCAAATTTACAAACTTGGCAAAAATCACCAAAACCAAACACAAACCACAACAACAACCCAAACTAGTTTAGATCTAAGGCTTATGAGATTACCTCTTGAGATCTTGAATATTCTCTCTCTAGACATCTCCTCTCTCTCTTCTTGAGCTAAGAATGGTGTCTTCAAGATCATGGATGCCTGAAGAATCATGATTTAGAGAAGGATCTAAGACAAAATCATAAGAAAAGCTTAAGAAATCACTCTTACCTTAAACTTCTTCTTCTTCCTTCTCTCTAGAACTTGAGAGCTCTCTCTCTCTCTCTCTCTTCTCTTCTTGTGTTGGAAGAAAATGAGGAAGGGGAAAGGAAAGGGATTTGTTTTATGAAATCTCTCTTCTTTCATTCTAGCCCTTGATTTCATCAATAGTTGAGATTGCAACACCATTTTTGCACTATACCTCCCTCCTTGCTTTCACCATGCCTCCCTCCATGCTTTCACTTTATGCCATATTTCCTCATAATTTAACTTACTTGCCCTCTTACTATTACCCTACCATGATCATCATGTCCATACTTCATGTCATAACGACCTTACCATTGTCATCATTATTCTTTTCTTGTAGCATTTTGGACATGTGCTCATGAAATTAAATCATCATCTAATCTCCTCTTCATTTTCATGTGTTGGACAAAAATATGGAAGGGAAGGAAAAATGTATTTCAATAATTTCATAATTCAATTAAATGAATTATGTATAATTCCCTCTAATTTCACAATTCTTGATTTATTCCATCAAGAATAATCCAATTATACATTTTCCTTTATTTTCCTTGATTAATTGAAATTAAATCCAATTAATTGGAAAATAATTAATCTTGGGCTAAATTGGAAAAATTATGATTTTGCTATCACCTTTGTAATTTAATTCCTTCCTTGAATTAATTTGCTCATTTTCTTATGAATATGAATATTTCAAAATTCACAAGATCCAAATTTCATGAATATTCACCATTTTATTGAATTTCTCAATTAATTACATTATATTTTTGGTGAATATAAAATTTTGGGTGTTACAATTAGTGCCAAATTATGTTTCTTAATTGATTTTCTGTGAATATGATTAATTGATGTTGTGGTCGTGTCCTGTTCAGGTTGCTGTCTAAATCTAAATTTTCTGTAACTATTATTTGCTTTATTAAATGGGAAAATGCCAAAATAGTAAATGCTTGTCTTGGTGTTGGTCACTGGTCCGTATGTAAATGAAGTAAAAATGACAAATGAATCTTGTTTGTTTATGGCTAAAATAGTAAAAATGAAGTAACAAGGCTTCTGATATGTTGAAAAAACTTGCTAGATACATAACTTGATCATTCTTGTTATTTGTTTTATGCTTCAAAATCATTTGTTGTCTTTTGATTGGCTCCTGAAATAATAGAGTACTTGTATTTCCACATTTGCTACTGCATTCTTTTCTATCACTCTTCGTTTCTGGACTCTTTGTGGTGATATGGGAAAATAGTGCCAACTGTATAAAATCTGAACGAGATACTTTGTGAACCAACTATATGTAAAGAACGAATGAGTGCGCTAACTCATTTGCTGTTGCATTCTTTTCAACACTTCCTCACAGATTTAGATTTGTACCTTTGTAGAATTGAAAATCTTGTGCCTATAATTGAAATATTTGAATCTGTGCTTGAAGTATAGCTGTTGTTTTGTATGTTGTTAAGGATTATGTTAGGCTGTGAGCGAAGTTTTACCACAGGCAGAGCACCGACTGTATGCCAGGCACATTTACGCCAATTGGAGCAAAAAGTGGAGAGGTAATGAGATGAAGAAAAGTTCTTCTCATGTGCTTGGAGTACTTTTGAAGAACAATTCCAAGATAATTTGAAAGCACTTGAACGGTTAAGTAAAGAAGTAGCTACAATGGCAACATCATACTATCCAAAAGCGTGGGTAAGGGCTTACTTTTCAAGTAGATACAAATCATGGATGGTAGATAACAACATTAGTGAGTCATTAAATGCATGGATTGATGAGTATAGGTTTCTTCCTGTAGTTAAAATGTTTGATGGTATAAGGGTTAGGATGATGGATAAATGGGCAGGTGGTGAGGACAATGTGAGGAGTTGGAAGAATGATGATAGTCCTAAATGCATGGATCTGTTTGAGGTAAATAGGTATCTAGCTATTAATTGTAGAGTCCAATTTAATGGAGATAATAGATATGAGGTAAGTGAGGGCCAAAATAGACATTATGTTTTCCTTAACAAGACTATGTGTACTTGTAGGGCATGAGATTTGACAGGAATCCCATGCCAACATGCCATATGTGCCATGTACCATGCGAAAGTTGATCCAGTAACTAAAATTTGTCATTACTACCACAAAGAAACATATCTTACTGGTTATAGAATCAAGCTGCAACCAGTAAGGGGGAAGCAATTATGGGACACAGAAAAATTCCCACCTATACAACCCCTACCCGTAGCTACTTTACCAGGAAGACCACGTACGAAATAGGTTAGAACCGAAGAAGCACATCGGAGGAAGAACAGTGTGTTGGGGCAGAATGCATATCGTGAAGACCATTATATAGCACCTGCACAACGGCCTCCTCAAGGAGGAAAATTAAGCAAAGTAGGAAAGAGAATGAAATGCTCAATATGTCATGAAGAAGGTCATAACAAGGCTACATGTAAAGAGGTATTTGTTATTAATTGCTATCATAAATTTATTTGCAATTAGTGATAACGTTTTCCTAGGGATTAAGTACTATCTAGGCTGCCTATTATTTTTTGTAGTTATCACACCTGGTTAGTTTCTTTTAGCAATTAATATTCTCATCAACTCCAACAACCAAGGGTTAATAATGTCTTTGTTGTTTCATCTGTGCAGGCCCCCTTAACAAGCACCCCTCGGCAAGACAAGAAAAAAGAAACTGAACAACCAGTACCACCCTCACAGTTATCTCAACAGCCACCGTCAGTCCCCTCACTCACACAGTCCTCTCAAGAGGCACCCTCACTGACACAGTCCTCTCAAGAGGCACCGTACCCTCACAGTCTTCTCAACGGCCACAAAAAACCAAAAAAGGAGTTGCTGCAACACAAAAATGTGTGTACAAACCTAAAAGGTCTTATGGGATGGGTATACGAGTTGACCAAGATAGCGGGAGAACTGTGTATAATGTACATATAAAACTCTTGCATTCCTTGTATAAATGGTTTGGATTGTTAGTAACGTTAATATCATTACTTGTGCAGCCTGGTTTCACTTCAGAGCAAGTTATTCAAGAGGGTTCTGTGCAAGAATACATGCACCGTTATGCTGACCCTCAAATTAAATTTCCCATATCTAATGAAAAGGAAATGAGGAAATTTGGGGCTCCAAACTCCACAATAGTTGAGGCTTCAAGAAAAATCAATTTCCATAATAAAGGCTCAAATTTGTCTGTCATTCCCTATACACCTCCAGATCTGTAGTGGAAAGGTCTTCCTTGCATAACTACCTCTCAATTATTGGCTCAAATGCAGAGCATGATGGCAAACATGAAGAATAAGGGAAAGAAGTCTAGTACATAGAATAATTATTAGCTCAAAGTCTTTAGCTGTGTAATCCATGGGTGATTTTTTTTTTGTAACTTATCATTTCCACTTTAATGGCATGGGGACCATTTAGGTGAATGCAAACTTATTTTGGCATCTTTTTGTATCAACTTCGTACCTATTGAGGTTCTTTGTGTTTTGGCTTCACTTAATGGCATTGTGACCATTTCAGTTATTTTTTGTCCCCTGGTTATTGGCATTGTGACAATTTCAATTATATTAATGTTGTAGGTATTAATTTCATTTGTTGTGCAGATGGATTTGTTACTGCTTATGTGCATCTTTTGCATATAACTCATGCTAAAAATAATAATGAATAGAGTACAGAAAATGCATTTATTTTACTGTCGCTATAAAGATAGCATCTGGCATGAGTTGCTAGAGACTTTTCCCTTCTTAAGGTCATCAAATTTGGAAGCAACCTTACTTTTTAATTTTATTTATGGCAGTAGTGATATCTCCATCTCTATCTGAAGACTCACCCCACTCATATTTTATCATGATATAAGATTTGGCTTCATGAACTGTCAACTAACATATAACTATTTCCATACTTGAAGTACACTAAATTAGCCAATTAAAAAAATAAACTAAATTCAGTTCTACAAGTTCTATCTCCTACATATCCCCAACAACAAACCAAACACAACACTCTTAAGCCATACTGAAATATTAATGCGCCATATACACAATAAACAACCACTCCCAAGTCAACAACAAAATTCCTATTGCAACTCTATACTTTAGCTCCCAATTCCTTCGTTCTCTTTCATTTCTCTCATGCATTGCTTTTAGCTTTCGGACCTCATTGTAAATTATTCCAACCTCACCCCAGCTCTTGTTGGCCTCCACCTCTCTTCTAAGTCTCGTATTCTCGTCATAAAGCTTGTCTATATCATCAAGTAGCTCCTTTATCACAACATTCGCCCTTCACCAAAGTCTTCGCCATGCCACGCAAAGTACCTACAACCCCCATCCTGAAAATTTGCAACAAATACCAATTAATTCAGAGACCCCAAAAAATTGACCTTGCTCGGAACGGTCGACCATGCTCGGAATGCAACAGATCTTACTTGAAAATACTTTCGACAGTCATAAAACCTCCGCCCTGGGTTCCCTTCACTCCAAGATGTCCATCGAGGTGCCGGCAACCTGTGGTGGCAGTACCTCCTCCCACTTTCATATTCGTCCTCACGATTGTGGTGCCTCATCAGAGACACCCTTCTTTTGCTTCTTCTTGTCGTTGAGTTAGAGGATGATACCATTAACCTTCTTCTTCTGCTGCCTTGTTGCTGCTTCTATCACGTTCTTCTTCACCTTCACTGCTGAGCTCTAGCCATGGAGAATAGCTTCGATCACGACAAAGGAGGGGTCAATTTATTGTCTTTTTGACCCACCTATTTATTCTCATTTTCATTTACACACACATACATCAATTGCACAGCCGAGCATCCACATCATCGTCCTAGTCACCAATTTGGGAAAAAATAACGGACGTTTGTTCAATTTAACGCCGTCAATTACTTTTGCTCCGTTTTATATTGTTTGTGATTACTCTTGAGCCAAAAAATTGTTCCTGGTTATAGTTGCACTTTTCACAAAAGTTTATTGTCATTTTAGCACCATAACACTTTATTTTAACATTAATTAAAATATTTTTCTTAACCCAACAACTCATTTAAGTAATTCATTTTCATCAATTACATTTCATTACACAAAATCCCCAATTTAAAGTTTAGGACATAAAATTGCTAAATTATAAATTTTTCATTTTAATAAAAAATCTAAATTGATTAAAACTTTAAGAACACCTCCAATAATTTAAATAAATCATTCAACCCAAATTTAACTAGTCAAAAATGTCTAATATAGAATTATTTATAGATTGATTATAAAAAAATTATTATAAAATATTATACCAATTAAAATTAAATATTAATCATCATCTACATTTCTATCATCATATATTAACAAAATTTAAAACTTATGTAAAACACTAACCCTAAAATATTCTCTGACTAATAAAAAATTATTATTATAAAAAAATTTATTTAAAACAATTTTTATGAAGAAAATTTTATTATTAAAAATGATTTTACCTACAAAAATCAACGAAATGCTTTGAAAAATGAAGAACCAGCGCTGCTCCGACTCTCATACCCTCCCTCGCGTAGTAGCTGATGGGACTGATTGATAGAACTATTAATGAAACCCCCACCACGTGACTAACTAACCACTAACCACGTGTTTGGATTAATTTTTACTGAATAATTTTTATAAATTATGAAATAAGTATATAAAAAAAATTTTATCTTGAATTGTGAAAAAAGATTTCTGAAATTAGGGTTTTATGATTTCTCAAATACTCAATTTTTTTTATAAAGTTAATATATGTTTGAGTGCTGATTGTTTTTTTTTTTTACTTTATTCTTTTTGGAACCTTAAGGGCATGTTTGCCATGTGGGGAGGGAAGGGAAAGTGAGTGAAGGAAAAAAATTTTTGAGTTGAATTTAAAAAAATTAGAGAAGTGGGATTAAAAATTTTTAATTAATTTTTCTTACTCTTTTATCTTATATACTCTATTTATTAAAATTGTATTACCCCACTTCTTCAATCTTTTAAAATTCAACTCATAAAAATTTTCTCTCCCTTCTCTTCCCTTCCAAATCCCTCACACCAAACATATCCTAAGGGTGTGTTTGGTTTGATGAGAGGGGAGGGTGGGGAGGGAATGGGAGAATAGGTAAATTACCTTTTTGAGTTGAAGGTGTTTAAATTTTGGGCAAAAACCCAAAATTTAAAAGAAATGAGAGGGTAAATTTTGGGCAGGAACCCGAAATTTAAAAAAATAAACGGGTAAATTTTGGGTTTCTCTTATCCAAAATTGTAATCTATCCATTCTCCCCTCCTCTCCCCGTCCCACTCCCCTTAAAACCAAACACACCCTAATGGGCTTGGACCATTTATTTTTTTCCTAATCATATTATTTGTACTTCCATGTTGTTAATATTAAAAATAACATTATCAATAAAATATTATTACTACTACTACTATTACTACTACTACTACTACTTTTACATTTTTATTTCACTAATTTCTTTTACTATCATAAATTATATTTTAAATAAGCTCTTTTTATTTTAATAATTCAATGATAAATCCATTTATTATGATCAATTCTTTATTATGTGTAATTAAATCCTAATATAAAACATGGGAAAAAGAAAAAGAAATCCTAATATAAAAATCAGGATGTTATCACCTTTAGGTAATTTTAGGGAAATTAAATATATATATATATATATATATATATATATAAACACATATATATTCGAGATCGATCGAGAAGTACCATTATTCTCAATTCCAAACTTTTCTTGTTCCAATTTGCTTGGAATCGAGAAGGGATTATCAGGACGGGAAAACATTGAATACCCCTAGTTCTAAGTGTTAGTCTAATAAACTTGAAAAATTAGTGTGTAATTATGATTAAATCTTTATTATGTGTAATTAAATCCTAATATAAAACATGGGAAAAAGAAAAAAAAAATCCTAATATAAAAATCAGGATGTTATCACCTTTAGGTAATTTTAGGGACATTAATATATATATAAACACATATATATTCGAGATCGATCGAGAAGTACCATTATTCGCAATTCCAAACTTTTCCCGTCCCAATTTGTTTGGGATCGAGAAAGGATTATTAGGACAGAAAAATGTTGAATACCCCTGATTTAAGTGTTAGTCTAAGTGACTAAAATTGGTTTAAAAAAAACCGGCCAACCGATTCAGAAATGGTGACCAGACCGGATATCAACCAAACCGAAAGAATGGTGATAAAAAAGTTTCACCACATGCTCAACTTTTTGAAGCGCCTAGGAATTTTCTTGCTTAGTTTTCATACCTGCACCCCACAAGTTAAATTGTAGTCACGTTCTGGTCATTGGTTTCATGTGTTAATGATTAATATTGAATCATCAGTGTTACCAAAACGGGTTGGACGGATGGTCCGATCAATTGAACATAGACTCATAAATGGGCTAACAAGATTGAAAGACAAATAAGATTCTAATTCTATTTTTAAGTAACTTCTAATCTGGAGTATCTCATTAGAATCAAGAATAACTTTAAACATCATTAATTGTACTGATAATTTTTCAACTTTACCTCTATTTAATATATGTTATACTTAATGAGAGTAAAGTCTCTATAATAAATGAAGGATAAAATTATAAATTTATATATAAAATTAAATGATGAAACGACTTATAAATAGGATAAAAAATTTTCTCTTTTTTTTTTTTAATAAGCATTTAGGTCACTCAGTGTCTGACACTTTTTTTTAATCATATTATCATATATCCAAATAATTGGCTAATCCATATTGAGATTTTGCGATCAGGACACCCCTTCCTAAGGAGTTCTTTTGTGCATAATGATGTGTGTGATATGGTTATCATGTGAACAAACATAAAAACTAATGTCATTAATTAATATTTAAAAGGGATTATTAGAATAATAAGATCACTTTCTTTCTTTTTTTTTGAAATAAGATCACTTTCATATCATATGAATGACATTATCTTTTTTTTTTTTTTTGATACATAATGACATTATCTTATCTTTGTTAATATTATTCTTTAACTTGACTTTGTTTTATGTTGGGTGGGCTGAAAAACCGATAAGAGTTTCATATTAATTACTGGGTCTGTAAAATCTAGTATTTATAATATAAAAATATATAAAGTCCAAATTAAGCTGCCTTTGTTGATGAATATACCTTCTTCATATATTTTTAACTCCTTTTCTGATGCTTGGATCATATATTCAGGAGCTACTGATCATGTATGTTCTAATCTTGCTTTATTCTCATCCTATAAGCTTATATCACCTATATCTGTCAATATACCTGATGGCACTCGGGTTTTAGCTTCACATCATGGCATTATTTCCTTTTCTGATGCCTTTATGATTCAAGATGTTTTGTATGTCCCACATTTTCATTTCAATTTGATTTTTGTATCCAAACTTACCTTGTCTCTTCCATGTAATGTTTCTTTCCAGAACTCCCAGTGCCAAATCAGACTCCAACCTTCGGAGAAGATGATTGGTTTAGCTGATCTCAATGAAGGGCTAT
Source organism: Inga laurina (assembly GCA_963855925.1). Classification (NCBI taxonomy): domain Eukaryota; kingdom Viridiplantae; phylum Streptophyta; class Magnoliopsida; order Fabales; family Fabaceae; genus Inga; species Inga laurina. Next base: position 79,063,629 of record OY979701.1, on the reverse strand, counting down.
ATATCATGAGCAATGCAGCATTGAGAAGGCCTACTTTAATTAGTAACATTTCCACTACTACTATTGATTCCCCTAGCTTTGATCTTTGGCATTTTCGCCTAGGGCACTTGTCTAGGAATAAATTGTCTTCAATTCAAAAACAATTTCCATAAGTTGTTTCAAATTCTTCTTTTCAATGTTGTGATGTTTGCCATTTTTCAAAGGAACGAAAGTTGCCATTTCCTGTAAGCACCACTAATTCAAATAAAGTTTTTGCAATGGTTCACATGGATATTTGGGGTCCCTATCACTTACCTTCTATGCATGGTCATAGATATTTTCTAACCATTATGGATGATTACTCACGCTATACATAGATTTACTTGCTTAAACATAAATCTTAAGTCAGATCTTGTATTCAAACTTTTTCTAATCTGGTTTCTACACAATTTCATGATTCAATACAAGTCATTAGGTTAGATAATGGCTTATAGTTTCAAATGAAAGAATTTTATAATCAAATTGGTATCATACATCAAACTTCTTGCATTGAAACCCCTGAACAAAATAGCAAGGTAGAAAGAAATCATCAACATATTTTAAATGTGACTAGGGCTCTTTTATTTCAAGCTCATGTTCCTAAGATTTTTTGGTCCTATGCTATACTACATGCCATTTATATTATCAATAGATTGCCTACACCACTTCTAGGAAATAAAGTTCCTCGTGAAGTATTGTTTAGTACACCACCAGATTTTAGCATGCTCAAAGTTTTTGGCTGCCTTTGTTTTGCATCATCATTAACCCATCAAAGAACTAAATTGGATCTTAGGGTGCATAAATGTGTGTTTCTAGGATTTAAAGATAGTACTAAGGGCTATATTACATTAGATGTCCATACTAGACAAATTGTTGTTTCCAAAAATGTGTATTTTTATGAGTCAATTTTCCCTTTTTGCAATTTGGGTTCTATCATTGAGTCTAATTCTATTCCTTCTCCACAAGAAACTCCATCCCTTCATTTCTGTGATAAGCAACCTTTATCACTAACTCCCACTTCCAATTCTACACCACTTGATTCTACTGTACCTTTTCTTAGAAGATCCACTAGGTCCTATCGCTTACGCAATTATCTGCATGACTATCACTTTGCTTTTCAATGTGCATCGGCCATACCAAATTCTTTGAATGAAGGTATATATCATCCCCTTTCTAATGTTTATCTCCTTCCTATTCTCGTTTTGCTTGTTCCCTTTCTACTGATGATATCCCTAAAACCTATTCCAAAGCCATTAAACATAAGGATTGGAGAAATGCTATTAAGGCTGAACTTAACGCTTTGCAAGAAAATAATGCATGGGTGATAACTAATTTACCTAAAGGAAAGCGCCCTATTGGGTGTAAGTGGGTTTTTGCTAAGAAATATAACTTAGATGGTAGTCTCAACGGGTACAAAGGGTTGGAGAAATGCTATTCCAAAGCCATTAAACATAAAGGTTGGAGAAATGCTATTAAGGCTGAAGTTAATGCTTTGCAAGAAAATAATACATGGTTGATAACTGATTTACCTAAAGGAAATGGCTTATTGGGTGTAAGTGTGTTTTTGCTAAAACAAAAATATAACTCAAATGGTAGTCTCAATAGGTAAAAAGGTCACCTAGTTGCTTAAAGTTTCACTCAAGTTAAGGGGATTGATTATAACGACACTTTTTCTCCTGTTGCTAAGCTTACAACTGTGAGATTATTGCTTATTTTAGCTGCAGCTCATAATTGGCACTTGAAATAGTTAGATGTTAATAATGCATTCTTACATGGGGATCTTGATAAGGAGGTCTATATGCTACCTCCCCTTGGTGTACATGTTTCTTCTCCTAATCAGGTTTGTAAACTCCAAAGGTCTCTTTATGGTCTTAAGCAAGCTAGCTGGCAATGGTTTTTTAAATTGCCTAAGGCTCTTATTTCATCTGGATACACACAATTCCAAGATGATCATTCTTTGTTTCTCAAGAATACTGAATCCTCTTTTACTGCCTTGCTTGTTTATGTGGATGGCATTATTATTGGAGGTACAGATTTAATTGAGATTGACAAAATCAAGTCTTATCTTGATGATTGTTTTAAGATCAAAGATCTTGGTGATGTCAAATATTTTTTGGGTTTGGAAATTGCTCACAATTCTACGGGTATATCTCTAGGTCAACAAAAATTTGCTTTGGGTATTCTCTTGGATTCAGGGTTTTTGGAGGGTAAACCTGTTAAAACTCCAAAGGCCTGTGATCTTAAGCTTTCTAAGGATTCAGGAACTCCCCTTACTGATGTTTTTGAATATCGTACTTTAGTTGGCCGCTTGTTGTATTTGTCTAATACTCAGCCTGATATTTCTTTTGTTGTACAGCACCTTAGTCAATATGTGTAGCAACCTATCAGTGTTCATTTGAGGCTCTGCATAGGGTTTTAAGGTATCTTAAGGGGGCTCTTGGCTGAGGCCTTTTCTTCCACTCTAAAGTTTAGTGCCTTCAGTGACTCTAATTGGGCTGGGTGCCTTGACGCTAAAAGGTCCATAACTGGGTTTTGTGGCTTCCATGATCAAGCTTTTATCACTTAAAGGTCCAAGAAACAATCGACCGTCTCTATTTCCTCTTCAAAAGCTTAGTTTTGTGCATTAGCTACCACTACATGTGAGTTACAATGGTCATCTTATTTGTTAAGGGATTTTGGACTTCCACCTACTAGTCATGCATCCTTGTATTGTGACAACCAATCGACTAGACATATTACTACCAATCCCACTTTTCATGAGCGCACTAAACATCTTAATATTGATTGTCATGTGGTTCAAGAAAAGTTACAACAAGGGTTGATTCATTTACTACCTATTAAGTCAGAGGACCAACTTGCAGATATTTGTTAACTGTTAGAAATTGATAACATTTTAGCACATTGTCTTTCTCTTTTTACTTATTTTTGGGTTCAAAATGTGCATAGAAAGAAGTGAATAGAAGAAAATGTGCATATCAAAGTATCAAAGCAAAAGGCAAATAAATTCTTGTTATATCCTATAGTTTATGATTCAATTGGGAATGGATGAGTTCTCCCTGTTTTGCAAAAGGATGGAGACAAGATTTAGAGCCCTATAAGAACCAAGAAACAAGAAAAGAATAAAGGAAGTAAAGCATAACAAAGTTAGAAGAAGAAACTAGTACAACTTGCCTCAGCAAGTTGACCAACTGGCCGTGGCAAGTAAACAATCTCAAGAAATTTGCTCTTTGTGTAACTGGCCACGGTAAGTTGACAAAAGTGTTGTAGCAAGTCAAGAATCTAAAGGAAAAGTGACTCTTTCTGTAATTGGCTACGACAAGTTAACAGACTTGCCGTAGCAAGTCCTAAAAAAGGACAATTGTGCATTTTGATTTTAAAAGCTGAAAAATACTAAAACCTAGGGAAAAGTGCCAAAAACTCATTCTCTGCACCTGGAAACAATGGAACACACAAAGAAAGAGCTTGGGAGAGAGATTTTGAAGATTTTGGAGGCTTGAGTGTTATTCTCAAAAGAGATTTTGAGATTTCCTCCTTGGTTCTTTTTCTTTTCTTCTCTTTTCCACTTAGTTTCTTCATGTATTCTGTAGCTTTGTGTATAATTTCTTTATATTTAATCATGAGTAGCTAGACTCTTCATTTTTAGGATTGTTTTGAACCCTTGTATGGATTAAGTACTCATTTCCCCTTTATATTTGTGATTAATGATAAGATTATGCTTATTTGACTCTTTGCTTAATGCTTTTTATTGATTGGCCACCAATAAGATTGTTGGGTTCACTTGATTGATGCTTGATAAGGTTAGATTGAGTGTAGAACTTGAGTTTAATCATATGATAACTTAAATTTTGCAAATTGAATGGATAGTTTTGTTAATGAGGTAGAGATACACTCACTAACCACACATAGCCATATAGGATTTGTAATGAAAATTGGGATTTAATTAGTTAATTCAGAGATTAATAAATTGATTGAATTATATATACACCTAGCTATTTGAAGACTTGAGATAGCACTTATAGGTAATCTAGTATCCTTGGTTAATATAGTCTTTCATTAAGAAGCACATATTGTGAGGACTTGATTGAGTACTTTTTAAATGCAAGGGGGATAAATGATCCTAAGTGCCATTTAATTCTTGAAGTCTAAAAATAATTTGCTTTTATAAATTTCTAGTCTTAATAGTAGTTTTTCAAAATTCTCTTTCCATATCAAAAACTTGTTTGTCTCAACTTTATCGAATTCACCAACCTATTGCTTGATTAATTTGTTAAACAAATCCTTGTGGGAACGATACTTGACTTATCACTTTATTACTTGGCGTGACCCGTATACTGGCGGTGTGAAGATATTTTTACTAAGCCTTTGGCTCCTTCCATTTGGTGTACATTACTTATCAAGCTGGGAATGATTGATATACATTCGCCAGCTTGATGGGGGTATTAGGGAATAATAAATTAGTTAGAATAACTATTTTTTTAGTTAGGAAAGTTGTTACAACAGAAGTGTATTTGTACAGTTGTAATTAAGTCTATATAAGGACATGTGTACCATTACTTGAATTCAAGAAATAAGATTATGAAATTTCCATTTCTCTTCTTTCTTTCTACTATACTAAAATAGAAAACAAATTGCAAAAGGAGGACATGTTTATCAAGATAACTTTATTTGTTCCGTGGTTAGAGATAAAAATATTTGCAACCAGCTTGATTGAAGTCAACACTTGAAGCGATTGGGTACTCGGGGAAAAGAATGGAGAATTAATGACTCAACAATGGGAGGATAAAAAACACTTGTAGTTAAAACTGTGATCTCCTTAAATTATCCTAACCCATTGAAAATACTGTAAAAGTTAATCTTGGAAGCAAATCCATGAATGGAAAATTAAAGATTTATTTCTTGCCTTTACTCTATGAAGGACAATAACCCAGACAGAACTGTTGAAATTGAAATATGATTCCAAAATAAGACCGTTGGATACTAGAGCAGAGTAATGTAATTCGTGAGAGAATGCAAGATCAAAAAATGAGATAGCATTTCTAATCTCTTGTGCCACTGCAAGAGGATTCGGTACAGATCATTCATATAAAGCCATGTTTCGCCTTCTCCAAATGGCATTGATGAGAATCATGATTCCTTTCATCTAAGAAAGAAGATTATCATGATGCAGATTAGTGAGTGTCCTTCAACTATAAAAGGAACTTAGAGGGATTTATATTGTCCAATTTGATTTGAAAGCATTCAAAGCACACTACTTTAGTGAACGGGTAAAGAAAAAAGAGATGATCAATTGTTTCCTCTTCATGACAACTAAAGAGACATAAGAGATTAGAAATGCTATCTATTCTAGCCATAATTACCTAAGGATGTTTTAAAACACCTTACAAGATCATTTTAGTGCTTTATGAGGCAAAACTTTTATCACCGCTCTGATTTTTATTATAAGTTACTTGTTAGGAAATATTTTGATTTCAAATATAAATCACTTGTAAGGTATTTAAGGATTGTTTTTTCAATTTTATTCTTGTAAAATTTTTGTTTAAAAAAAAAGAGGAAAGAGATATGAAAATAATTTGTAAACGTAGAGAGAAGAAAATTTAATAAGGGTAAATTTAAAAAAATTTATCAATTTAATGCATGTCTTAATATGTAAGGGTGAAAATAGGCTAGGCTAAACTAAGCTTTAGTTAAGTAGGCTTGGGCTTGCGACGGAGATCTCAAGCCTGGGCTTGAGCTTGTATGTAAGTTTTTTTTTAGGTCTAAGTCTAGGTCTTCAAAAAGTCTAATAAGGCCTTAAGCATATTTAAAGGCGTACTTAAAATGTAGGGCTTTAAATAAGCTTAAAATCTATACATCTAAATTTATATATAATTCATCAAATCTATTTAAATGCCTATATTATATCTTAAAAGTTTAGGAATTCATTTTCACATGAAATAAAAAAGCTAGTAAGAGAAAGAAAAAAACACTTAACGGCAACAATTGTATATTAAAAGGGTAATGCGGGAAAAATGCACCACACATTCAGTCCTAATTAAGCGGTGGTCTATCATTGTGGACCAACGACAAAGAAAGTCAACCTACAACGTAACGTGGTAGAATGCTAATTTGTTGGGTTCTTTTTCGTCCATGCATGGCATGAACGCCTAATTAAAATGTCAAAATATTTATTACTATATATACCTAATAAATAAAAAAATTAAGGTGTAAAAATATTCATGAATTTGTTTTTAAAAGAGCTTCTGGTATCATAACTTTTTTTTAGATGCAAAAATATCCATAAACATTTCAAAATGGAACAAAAATCTCTAGTTGGGCTGCAACTAGGATAAATTACCCTTGTTCAAGAGTGTCGGGAACCACGACAACGACGACGACATCATTTTGTTCAACTTTCTTTCCTTGCATGACTGGACTTGTTTAAAAGTTACTCTCCCCGGTCTTAAATATAAGACAAAGTTGATTTTTTTTAGAAAGATTGAGGAAGCCAAATAAATTACTAAATCATATAATATGTTGTGTACCCTTAGATTATATATCAGTTTATAAGTTCAGCAAAATAGTTTGGAGAAAAAATGACAAATATAAATATTTTAATGAAATTTAATCCGCTTCCTTAATTTCTCCAAAAAAGTCAACTATATCTTATATTTAGGACCGGAGGGAATAATTTCGTTAAATTCATTTATGGGTTAAAGGGCTATTTTGTCTGGAAGTTGTCAATGTGGGGTAATTTTAACCCTAAAGTTTTTTAAGGGTATAATGTTATTTTAAAAGTTTTCAAATTGTAGTAATTTTGTTCGGGCCATTATCGCAGTTAAATTTAACCGTTAGTTAACAAAATATACTGAGATGACAATCCACGTGTCATCCACAATATTTTTGTTAAGTTACAAATTTTTCCCAAAACATTTCATTTAAGAGCAATACTGTCACAAATGTTTCCAAATCGTAATAATGTTGCCCTGATAGTTATTTAGGTTAAGTTTAATTGTTAGTTGATTGAATATGTTGAGTTGGCAACGTGAACAACATTGAAGAATAAGAAGTTATATATGGAAAATGAACTCACGTTTATCAGAGAGTAATAAAGAAAAGGATTCAATCTTTGCCATCGTGCCTCACAGACGTCGAGATAGGCAAATACCTCTTTGATTTTCTCTTCATTGCATATGATGTTTTCACCTTTCTAATTGTGTCTAATCCTTTATACGGGGATGCATTTTAAAAAAATTATTTATTTTTCAATTACACTTTAAAAAATAAAGTGGATGCCATATGTACTTGTCAACTAAGCATGCTTGGTCAACTAATGAGTAAAGGCCAAATGGATGACAACCAAGGTAAAATTGCTACTGTTTGGAAACATTAAAGGCAGCATTGCTCTTGATTGAAACTTCCGGAGCAAATTTGCACCTAAACCTAAAACAAAAATGAAAAATGATATGGATGACACGTGAATTAACAGCTCAATAAATTTGGTCAACTAACACTCAAACTTAATTAGGATAACGGCTCAAGCAAAATTGTTACGATTTGGAAGCTTTCAGAGCAATATTGCACATCAAAAAACTTTCAGAGCAAAATTGCCTCACTTTATCAATTTTCAGGGCAAAATAGCCCTTCTTTAATTTTAAAATGCATATCAATGTTTTAAAATTTTGATTATTCTTTTATTTTTAGAATATGTTAAGTTGACTATTGTATGTAGACCTTTAAGAGTTCAAACATGTCTAAATTTTGGTCTTTTTTTATTATCAAATTTTTACCCCTTTTACAAAATTTGTTTAATTATCGCATGATTAGATGAGTTGTATATTAGAAGTGTAGTGCGGGAAAATTGCACTACACATTCAGTTTTAATTAAGTGTTGGTCTTATAAACTTGAAAAATCAGTGTGTACCATTGTCTGTGGATTCAGCGGTAAGGACCACAACTTCTTACCAACAGGGAGAAGGTTTGATTTCTATCGTGACGTTTGGGGAGACATCCTAGCTGCTGGGTGTCTAGGTAAACGCTTGAGGGTAATTGACGGCTTGCCCTGCCCAATATTAATATGACCTAGGAGGAAGGAAGATTTCACCCTGCCCTTGGATCATAGGTGAGTCCAACCCCTTTCCTAAAATTTTACTATAAAAAAAAAAAGAAAAATCAGTGTGGACCAACAATAAAGAAAGTCAACCAACAACAATAACCTGGTGGAATGCTAATTTGTTGGGTTCATTTTCGTCCATGCATGGCATGAACCCCTAATTAAAATGTCAAAATATTTATTACTATATATAGACCTAATAAATAAAAAGGGAAAATTGCTATAAAATACCTTATCAACACAATATTTGCTAAAAGGGACCTAAGGTACTGAGGGCCTGAACTATCATCAGTTTTGTAAGACTAAAAGAGGTAAATACCCTTAATGAGAAAAGAGAGGGCAGAGGAAAGGAAATAGAACTAGCGATCGATTAAGAACAGAGCAAGCAACTGACGTGGAACTGGTGAAGCTTTATTCTCCTTCCTTGTGCAGAGTTAAACATCCTCCCTTCTGGCCATCGTTCACCTTGGATGCTACCGGAGGTTCGATGTATCAGTAAAGGCTAGGGAGGTGAGTTGTGTTAAGACCTTATTCATAGTTCAGAAATTAGGGGCAAAATGCATTTGTGAATGCATTGTGTGAAGACTATGGAAGATGTATTTTGTATTGTAATTGGGTTAGAACTGCTTTATTTTCTCTCATCATTGTAAATGTAAAGTGTAATATAGTATGAGAAATATGTTAAGGAAATTGTGGTGTTGTAATTATAAATGTTAAAGTGTGATGTTGTCAACCTCTTAATTCTTAAAGCCTTTCGAGCATTTACGCTTTCACCTGTTACCATGGTCCATTCATGTAGGATGCAAGTCATGCTTCCAACACCATGTATTAAATTTTGCACGTTGGTTGAGTACATTATTTGCACACAAGGAAGACGTCTTGCACTTAGGGTAGAGATATTGCACATAGGGAAGATGTGTTGAACGTGGGGGAACATCCTTTGCACATGGTTTTGTCACACTTATGAAGACTTAATAGGAACCCAAGTGGAAGACACATTGAACCCATAGGAGATGTTTTGCACTTATGGGTAGATCATTGCACACAGGGAGGACATCTTGCACACGTGGAAAATTTTTTGCACATATGGAAGAGTCTTGCATATAAGGAAGAGTTCTTGAACATAGGGAAAAAATGTTGAACGTGGGGGAAGATCTTTTGCATATAGTTTTGTGGCACTTATGAAGACTTAACTGGAACCCAAGTGGAAGACACATTGAACCCACGGGAGGTGTTTTGCACTTATGGGTAGATCATTACACACAGGGAAGACATCTTGCACACGTGGAAAATTTTTTGCACACATGGAAGAGTCTTGTACATGAGGAAGAGTTCTTGAACATAAGGAAGATCTTTTGCACATGATTTTGTGGCAGTTATGAAGGCTTAAAATGATTTTGATGACATCTTGCATACACGAAAAATGTTTTTGCACGTAATGTTAGATCATTGCATATTGTAAAAACATTATCTTGCACACATGGAAGACTTTTTGCACACATGGAAGAGTTCTTGCATATAGGGGAAGAGTTTTTGCACTTGGTTATACTGCTGTTGCAAAGACATTTTGCAACCAAGGAAGATGTTTTGCACATACTGTTAGATCGTTGCACATTGTAAAAACATTATCTTGCACACATAGAAGACTTTTTGCAAACATGGAAGAGTTCTTGCATATAGGGGAAGAGTTTTTGCACTTGGTTATATGGCTGTTGCGAAGACATTTTACAACCAAGGAAGATGTTTTGCATATATTGTTAGATCGTTGCACATTGTAAAAACATTATCTTGCACACATGGAAGAGTTCTTATTTATAGGGGAAGAGTTTTTGCACTTGGTTATATGGCTGTTGTGAAGACATTTTGCAACCAAGGAAGATATTTTGCATATACCGTTAGATCATTGCACATTGTAAAAACATTATCTTGCACACATGGAAGACTTTTTGCACACATGGAAGAGTTTTTGCACACATGGAAGAATTCTTGCATATAGGGGAAGAGTTTTTGCATTTGGAAGAGTTATATACCAAAGTTGTATATAAATAACCAAGTTTAATTTACATTGAAACAAAAGATGATCACAATATTCAGTATATACAGAATACATAAAACGTCAACTAGTTTCTCCTCTTCTTCATAACTTTCCAACCTTCAATGCCACGCATGACCACGTCCCAATGTTTCTCCTCTTCTTTATAGCTTTACAACCTTCAACTAGAATACATTAAGGATGCCAAATGATTACAACAAAGGGAAGTTAAATAAGACATGCTTCAATTTAGCCCTTCTAGACATCAAAATGGAAATGTCATCACAAGCTTGTCTCAACTCCACAATGTTCCACCTTATTATAGTAAGGTCCTTTGTAGACATCAGAACAATTCTAAAAATTAAAATAGTCATTTGACGAAAACTCAAGCATTCCACTTTCTAACAAAAATTATAGCATAATCACAAATACATAACACTATATGCTATTTTTTAAATTCAAGAACATAATTATTGGGGAAAAGATGCCCTATTGATGAATCGCATGATCAGAAAAATTAAAATCACTACGCATTGGGGAAATGGAGAAGAAATAGGGCAATTGAGGGACCAAGACTGCACCTACCTTAAAGAGCAAACTTAAGTTATTAAGACCAAATTAAGCATCCATAAAATCAAAGCTAAACTAAATAAATTTGAAATGCTAGAAGGGTACTCATTCATTCTTCAATATGACAACACAATTTTGCTTTTCTTTCGTGTGTTAGAATTTGTTGCTCTTCTGTGCATTTTTTGCCAGTAAATTAGAGTACAAATTGTCATGCCTTACGTTAGTGGACACAGAGACTACCCTAAAAATTAGATTTAAGATTTTTAAACAAGTGAGGGTACTTTTCTTTATAATGAATGGATTTTCTGAAACATTTAAATCCATAACTAACTTTGATCAAGTCCAAACCCAATGGTTCAAGCTTCAATTTAAACTCCTTTACAAACTTTGACAAAATAAGTAAGACCCAACTCCCTTAATTTCTATTGCAATCCATCACATTCGTATGCTAAAACTTAAACTTGATGAGCATGAGAAATCCAGCCAATTAGATGAAATCGATTAAGTGCATTAATAATGCTAATGATAAAATGAACAGAGAGAAAACAGAAACACAAGCCTCAGATGTTGGGTGTTCTTCACCACCTTCTGCTCGTGTTACTACATGGAGAGGCCGCTGCCGTCGCCACCTAACCCAACGCCTCCTCAATGTCGTAAAGACCAACACACCTCCTCGCCACTGAATAAACCCACATACCTCGCCTCGACGCCACTACAAAGACCAACCTTGCATAGCCGCTGCCAAGACCCACACTCCGCCACCCCTGCAAACCAACCCCCCGGCAACTCCCACACCCTCGTCCACTGCTCGTGACAATGTCCGCTTCTCTCCACTAAGTCCGCCCTTCGCTCTTCAACTTCGCACATCTTCATAATCAAATTTCAGACCTTCATTCTTCAGACCTTTTTTCCCTTCTTGCTTCATTATTCCACTAAGGGTATTTACATCTTTTAGTCTTACAAAGCAATGATAGTTCAGGCCTTCAATACCTTAGGTCTCTTTCAGCAAATATTGTGTTAATTAAATATTTTATAGCAATTTTCCCAAATAAAAAAGATTTAAGGTGTAAAAATATCATGAACTTTTTAAGAAAAGAGCGTCTGAGATCATAACTTTTTTTAAGAGGTAAAAATACTCATAAATATTTTAAAATAGAGCAAAAATGTCACTTTCACTATCTTATGCAAACTATCGATACTTTTTGAATTTGAGTCTCTCTTTAATTTTTTTAAATGATTATTTGAAAGGGCGAAGAGGTAAGAGAGGGGTGGTGGGGTGGAAGTAGGGGTGGAAACAGGCCAGGCGGCCTGTCAGGGGCTTGTAGCCTGGCCTGTGATTGGCCTGTTCAGGCCTGACCTGTCAGGCTAAAAGGCCAGGCCAAGGCCAAAATAAAAGCCTGTTTTGCTTAATAGGCCAGGCCAAGGCCTATTGACAGGCCTGTTAGGCCTGTCAGGCCGGCCTGAGCCTGTAAAAATATTTTTTTAAAAAAAATTCAGATAAGGGTTAAAGGATAATTTCGCCTGAGCCTATAAGTTTTAGCTTGTTTAAGGAGGCCTGTTAAGGAGGCCTGTTTTCGGCCTGTGGCCTGTTGGCCTGTTTTGCAGTGTGGCCTGTAGGCCTGTCAGTTTGTTTAAAAAAAATTAAAAATTCAGGCCTCCTTAACAGGCTTCAGGCCAGGCCAGGCCTGTGAACAGGCCAGGCTCAGGCCTAAAAATTGGCCTTTAACAGGCCACAGGCCAGGCTCAGGCCAGTTTGTGCCTTAACAGGCCTGGCTTGTTAAGGCAAAAGCCTGGCCTGGCCTGGCCTGTTTCCACCTCTAGGTGGAAGAGAATGGGGAAGAGAGGGAAGGAGGGTGATTTTTTAAATAATCATTTTAAAAAATAAAATGGGACCCACAAAAACCAAAAAGTAACGATTATTTGCATAAGATGACATAATTGGTATTTTTATCCCATTTTAAATTGTTTATAAACATTTTCATATTAAGATTCTAAGGATTTATTTTAACATTAATTAAAATATTTTTCTTAACCCAACAACTCATTTAAGTCATTCATTTTCATCAATTACATTCCATTATATAAAATCCCTAATTTAAAGTTTAGGGCATAAAATTGCTAAATTATAAATTTTTCATTTTAATAAAAAATCTAAATCAATTAAAACTTTAAGAACACCTCCAATAATTTAAATAAATCATTCAACCCAAATTTAACTAGTTAAAAATGTCCAATATAGAATTATTTATAGTATGATTATAAAAAAAATTATTATAAAATCTTATACCAATTAAATAATAAAAGTAAACCAATTAAAATTAAATATTAATCATATCTACATTCCTATAATTATATATTAACAAAATTCAACACTTATATAAAACACTAACCCTAAAATATTCTCTGACTAATAAAAAATTATTATTATAAAAAAATTATTTAAAACAATTTTTATGAAAAAAATTTTGTTATTAAAAATGATTTTACCAACTAAAATCAACGAAATGCTTTGAAAAATGAAGAACCAGCGCTGCTCCGACTCTCAGACCCTCCCTCGCGTAGTAGCTGATGGGATTGATTGGTGGAACTATTAATGAAACCCCCACCACGTGACTAACTAACCACTAACCACTAACCACTAACCACGTGTTTTGATTACTTTTTACTGAATAATTTTTATAATTTATGAAATAAGTATATAAAAAGAGTTTTATCTTGAATTGCATAACAAGATTTTTGAAAATATAGTTTTGTGGTTTCCCAAATACTCAATTTTTTAAAAAAGTTAATATATGTCTGATTGCTGATGGTTTTTTTTCACTTTATTCTTTTTGGAACCTAATGCCCCGTTTGGTATCATGGAAGAGTTTTTGATAGAAGTGGAAGTGGAAATAGAAGTGGAATTGGAAGAAGAAGTGGAGAAGGAAGTGAGTTCTAAAAGTATGTTTGGTATGTCTATGGAAGTGAGATATAATTTTTAATGAATATGTATATTTTCCCTTTGAAAAGACTAAAATGACCTTGCCATTTTTTTTAAGAAAAACACACCCAACAGTAAACCACCACTGTCCTCCGCCATTGCAGATCTAACAAAAAATCTGAATCAAACGAAAAATGTCATCTTCCTTCATTCTTTGCCATTGCAGATCTGGGGAAGGAGGAGACGACGTTGTCCTTGGTCAGCCTTCATGGTTTCTGGTGGCTCACCGTCCTACGTTGTCGCTGATGCTCACCGTCCTTCACCGTTGCTAGTGTCTCTTCATCGCTGTAAGGGATGGAGATCGTTGGTGCCAAGCCAGTCTTCGCGGTTTCTGGTGGCACGCCGTCCATGCCGTCGCTAATGCTCGCCGTCCTTCACCATTGCTGCTGCCTCGTCGTCGTTGGAAGGGATGGAGAGGGAAGCCTTCGACTGAGGGTTGAGAGTGACAAAAGTTAACCCAAGAGGGGCAAAATGGTAAATCGATAAAATATATGAGGGTAAAATGGTCCCAAACTTTCACTTCTAGGGAACCACTCCCACTTCCATGGGTCTACCCAAGGAACTCACTTCCATCATTTTTTATGGAAGTGAGTTCCACACGGAAGTGGAATTCAACATACCAAACAAGCTAATTTTTGAATTCCACCTCCACCTCCACTTCCCTACCTTCAATTCTCATGTACCAAACGGGGCATAAAGGTGTGTTTGGTTTGATGGGAGGGGAGGTGGGGATGGAATGAGAGGGTTGATAAATTATCTTTTTGGTTTGAAGGTATTTAAATTTTGGATGTGAACCCAACATTTAAAAAAATGAGAGGATAAATTTTAAGTTTCTCTTGTCCAAAATCATAATTTCACCACCCTCCCCTCCCCTCCTCTCAAACCAAACACACCCTAATGGGCTTGTACCATTTGTTTTTTTCCCTAATCATATTATTTTTACTTCCATTTTGTTAATATTAAAAATAACATTAGCAATAAAATAATAATAATATTATTATTACTTTTACATTTTTATTTCACTAACTTCTTTTACTATCATAAATTATATTTTAAATAAGCTCTTTTTATTTTATTTTAATAATTCAATGATAAATCCATTTATTAAAATTAATTCTTTATTATTTGTAATTAAATCCTAATATAAAACATGGGAAAAAGAAAAATAAATCCTAATATAAAAATCAGGATATTATCACCTTTAGGAAATTTTAGGGAAATTAATATATATATAAACACATATATATTCGAAATCGATCGAGAAGTACCATTATTCTCAATTCCAAACTTTTTTCGTTTCAATTTGTTTGGAATCGAGAAGGAATTATTGGGACGGGAAAATGTTGAACGCCCCTAATTCTAAGTGTTAATCTAATAAACTTGAAAAATCAGTGTGGACCAACGATAAAGAAAGTCAAACTAGAACGATAATGTGGAAGAGAACGCTAATTTGTTGGGTTCGTTTTCGTCCATGCATGGCATGAATACCTAATCAAAATGTCAAAATATTTCTTACGTATATACGTAATAAATAAAAAATGATGCTGACCAAATAAAATTAAAAAATGACGTTTGAAAAGAATAAAGTCAGAATCTAAAAAAAGTCTACCCTAAAATATTTTTCCATTCTATAATTGCAACTGGGGAAGTCCACCATCAACACACGGATTAGAGAATTAGCATAAATAAATCAAGTAGCTAGGTTTTTAGTAATGACAGAGGCAATTGTGAAACCAAACACTTAGGTCAATAATAGTTAGGGATGAGTATGGATTGGATTGGACCGGATTTGACATTAATCCGAGGTTTGGTCTTGATAAGATCTCGGGTTGCATAAAGTAGTCTGTGGTCTAGTCTTGTCCAGTACCAACCCGAGGTCGGGCTGGACTAGACCGGGTTTGGTGGACTACCTGGACTGATCTAGGTAGTCTAGGACCTAAATTTAATATTTTTTTTATTTTTATTTTTTCCTCTTTGAAAGGTAAAATTTAAACCTATTAAACATAATTAGGGCCACAAAAATACCTATAATAATATAAAATATGTCACCAAAAATTAAAACATCATAAATCTATAAGAATATCCAACAACATTCAACAACAATAAAAAAAATATGTTGAGAAAAAAGATTTAAACATGATAAATATAATTAAGATAATAAAAATACCTATAATCATATAAAAATCATCATAAAAAATAAAACTTGATTATAAATCCTTAAAAAAACTCTAACAACATTAAATAAAAAATAATATCTAAATTATAAAAATATTTTTTAAGAAATTGACCTGAACCAGACCAGATCAGTCTAGGTGGTTTGGTCTCTTGGTCTGAAACCCGATCCAACCCAATCAGTCAATCTGGTTCAATCTAGTCCGATTTCATTATATTACTTATTTGAATTAGACTAGACCAACTCGGATCAAACCAGACTGGATCCCTAATAATAGCCTATCATTTTGGATATACTAATGTATCCTGTACATGGTTTTGCGGGACTTTGCTCCGAAGAATCCATATGTACATACATATAAATGTATCAATAATACTTTTTGCAACTTGATCCCCGTTTGTGTCTCACTGTTCATGGGCAACTTTTTTTAGACTAAGGATAAGAATAATACTGCTTCATGTCCTTAATATAAGAGTTGGTTAAAGTTTGATGTGATTATGAATAATGAAAATGATAGAAAGTTAACTTTAACATTACAAAATCTCAAATGAGATTTATTATCAAGAATTGATAAAATAATGACGATATTTGATAAATAGTTTACAACTCATTTTATGAAAAATACCTTATGTGTAATTTTGCAATTTTATTTTTTTCTATCATTTTCCCTTATAAATATTACAGTAAATAATACTTTGTCTCCAATATTTATCACGGTAAATAATGCTAATGAGCATGAAAACAATTGAATAAAATATCTCTATCCATGTAAGTTGAAAATTCTTAATTGACAATAGTTTCCATTGAATTTTCAAGATTTTTAATTTGATTTTCTGTTTTTTTTACTTAACTTCGAAAGACTAATAAATTAAAAGATAGGGAAAACATTTAATTAGTCACAAATATTGAGTTGTATATGCCGTTGCCAGTACCTGAAGCACCTTGGGAGGATGTGAATATGGATTTTGTCCTCAAATTACCTCGGACCCAGAGACAAAAGGACTCTATAATGGTGGTTGTTGACCGTTTTTCAAAGATAGCTCACTTCATCCCTTGCCAAAAGATTAATAATGCGGTTCAAGTTGCAGATTTGTATTTTAAGGAGATTGTTCATCTCCATGGAATTCCCAAAACTGTCACCTCTGATAGAGACGTCAAGTTTGTAAGCCATTTTTGGAGGATTTTATGGAAGAATATGGGAACTAAGCTTCAGTTTAGGAGTGCTAGCCATCCTCAAACTGATGGACAAACAGAAGCTGTTAACAGAATTCTTGGAAATCTTTTACGAAGCTTTGTTGGAAAGAACTTAAAGTAGTGGGATCTTATTCTTGCTCAAGTTGAATTTGCTTACAACAATTCAATTAATCAAGCAACTGGAAAGTGTCCTTTTGAAGTTGTTTACGGTACCCGTCCTCTTAGCCCACTTGATTTGACACCATCCTCTGATAAACAACAATACAGTGTCAATACGGACCAGCAGGCCAAGGAAATTAAGAAACTACATGAGCAGGTCTGTAATAGGATTCAGAAGCAGAGTTTGAAACTCAAGGCACAACGGGACAAGCATTGAAGGCATCAAGTTTTTAATGTAGGAGATTTGATCTGGATACATTTAAGAAAAGAACGTTTCCCTAAACAACTAAATGCCAATTTGTCTCCGTGAGCTGATGGCCCATTCAAGATTGTGCAGAAAATTAACAATAATGCTTACAAAGTGGAATAGCCAGGAGCCTATGGTGTTTCAGCCACCTTCAATGTTGCAGATCTATCTTCATTCATTGATGATGATGTTGATTTTGACTCAAGGACGAGTTCTGTCTAACCCCGGAGAATGAAACAGAAACGAAACAGAACAATGATGCAAGCAGTGACATCCAAAAACAGGGAATGACGACAGGGAGGTTGATAGCTGAGGGAGTAGGTGGGAGACAAATGGGTTAGTGAGGCTCACCAATTTTGACCTTTGTATTATTTTAAGGAGTTTGGTTTAGTATAAGTAGGTATCTCATTTTCATTGTAAGACATTTAGATTTGAGAAAGAAAATTTAGTGTATGGTTTCTGAACCAATATGTAACATTAAACATAGAATTAGTCAAAGAAATACATTATATAAACTTTTTGCTCTTATCATTTTACATCTATATTTGATATCATCAAAACTAATCATATCTAACACAATGCACAAAGAAAAGAGAATGAAAGGCTATCACATGTGAATCTCCATTGTAGAATTATTACTTCTAGCAGCAATCGGTAGTAATACCCAATATGTAATACATAATACACAATATACAAATCCCCACTCACTAAAAATAAAAAACTTCATAACAATGGTCAAACTCAGAATATCTAACGAAGCCACAATTATATTTACTATTTCCTTATTCACACACTCAACAATGAACAAAACTGAGGTCCACAATCAATATACAAATCATCACCTCCACCAAAATTGAAATATGAAGAAGGGCTTCAAACAACTCACCTCCCTAGCTTTTACTACTCTAATGGACCTCCGGTGAACTCCAAGATGATCGATAGCTGCAATGGACGACCAACACCACCGCACACTGCCGAACATGAGAGCTAAACAAGCCATTGTGATAAGCTATTAATTCTTTTCTTCTGCCTATATTTCGTTTTGTCCAAGCTTTCCAAACTAAGGGTATTTTTGTTTTTTTGTGTTCAATATTAATGACAGTTCAGTATCCTATGTTTCTAAGTGGCAATTAGCAATTAACTTCCCTATTTAGTATTTACTAACAATTTTCCCTTATTTTTTTCCTAATCATATTATTTTTACTTCCATTTTGTTAATACTAACAATAACATTCGAGATCGAGAAGTACCATTATTCCCAATTCTAAACTTTTCTTGTCCCAATTTACTCAGACTCGGGAAGGGATTGCCGGGATGAGAAAACGTTGAATACCCCTAGTTCTAAGTGTTAGTCTAATAAACTTGAAAAATCAGTGTGGACCAAAGATAATGAAAGTCAAACTACAACGATAATGTGGAAGAGAACACTCTGGTTGGGTTCGTTTTCGTCCATGCATGGCATGAATGCCTAATCGAAATGTCAAAATATTTCGTACGTATATACCTAATAAATAAAAAACGATGCTGACCAAATAAAATTAAAAAATGACGTTTAAAAAGAATAAAGTCAGAATCTTAAAAAAGTCTACCCTAAATATTTTGCTGTTCTATAATTGCAACTGGGGAAGCCACCATCAACACATAAATAAATAAATTACGTAGGTTTTTAGTAATGACAGAAGCAATCGTGAAACCAAATACTTTGGTCAATAATAGCCTATGTTTTGCAGGATTTCAATCTTTTAAAAATCCAATATATATATATATATGTATGTATGTGTATATATATATGTGTGTGTGTGTGTATATATAAATAATACTTTTTGCAACTGCCTCCACCTTTGTGTCTCACTGTTCATGGGTATATTTTTTAGACTAAGGATAAGAATAATACTACCTCATGTCCTTAATATAAGAATTAGTTAGCTAGTTAGTTAGGGTTTGATTTGATTATGAATAATGAAAATGATAGAAAAATAATTTTAAAATTATAAAATCTTAAATCATATTTATTATCAAGAATTGATAAAATAATGATGATATTTGATAAGTAATTCACAACTAATTTTATGAAAAATACCTGATGTGTGATTTTGCAATTTTAAGGTTTTATTTTTTTCTATCATTTTCCCTTATAAATATTACAGTAAATGATACTTTATCTCCAATTTTTATCACGGTAAATAATGCTAATGAGCATGAAAACAATTGAATAAAATATCTCTATCCATTTAAGTTGAAAATTTTTAATTGACAATAGTTTCCATTGAATTTTCAAGATTTTTAATTTGATTTTCTGTTTTTTTTTTTTTTTTACTTAACTTCGAAAGACTAATAAATTATAAGATGGGGAAAACATTTAATTGGTCACAAATATACTCATATATACTGCAATTGATGTTGAGATGATAGCATCCCAAAAAATAGAGTTAATTAAACATCTACATCAACTTGTATACGTTAATGTACAAAAAATGTTAGACTAATAATTAATGGGATTAGTATTAGTAATGACTAAAAAAGCTTGCTGGCGAATTCGTCCACGTCAGCTCCCTCAATACGAGAGTAAGCAGATTTCTTGGCAAGATCTCTGAGCTGAGACAAGCTCCTTCCCAATTTCAAAGCCAGCTTCATCTCAAACAATTCTCCGTTCTCTCTTCTCTCCACATCTTCTTCAATCGTCTCTTCCACTGAATCTTCCAACATTTGAAAGAATCCCGCGCAGTTCCTGTACATCTCCGCCACCATCCCCAATTGTCCACCGTGTTCAAACCCATTTATCGCCGTCGACAACGCCCCCGCCACCGCCGGCACCACCGCCGACCACGACGATTCCGCGCTTATAAACAGAGATCCCACCGCCGCTACTCCGGTAAGCAAAGGCCCAGCTATTGCCAGACTCTTGTTTATCTTCAAGACCAAATTCCCAAGTCTCTCGTAGTCTTCAATGTCCTTCTTCTGCACTACTTCCATTACTTCCCTCAACTCCATCTCTAATCCCTCGCTCCATCCATTCTTGGATTCCTTGGATTTCAAGCTGGTTCTATTTGATGATGAAGAAGGCCACCATGTTGCGTGCTCGAATTTCTTCGGAAATTTCTCGATCATGGCTCCTAACAGAGGAAGCGGATAGGCTTTATCGACAGCCAGAACTTTGGCCATTGTGTTCTTAACATCCTCTTCGGTGACTTTTCCGATGGCGAGCTTGGTCTCGATCTCGTTCTGGAGCTGCCGGAACAGCCTCGTGGCGTTGCGTTGCTCCTCCGCGAGCTGCGACGGCTGGATCTTGTTCATTATGACAAGCATCCCCGTGGCGGCGGAGAAGAGGAGGCCGGAGGAGAGTTTAAAAGCGAGAAGCGGAGCTCCGGTGGCAGCGGCGACTCCGGCGACGCCGGCCATGGTGGATGCGGCGAGGGTGATCATGTTGAGGGAATTGAGAAGCAGAGTGTTCCAGTTATCGCGCTGCTCGCCGATGTTGTGGTGCATCTCAACTCGATCGGCGACTGCTTCGAGGATCACATACATTTCAGACCTGACGAGATCGTTGTGAGACTGTGAAACATTATTGAGGTTGGTGTTGTTCTGAGAGGGAAGTATATTTGAGTGTGAGAAGCCGTTGAGTTCTTCGAAGAGCTTCCTGCTTGGGAGTTTTGAGTTTGATGATGAGAAAGGAACAAGAGGGAATTTGGGGACATTAATGGAGGCGTTGACAGGTACTACTCTTTTCGAAGAAGAAGAAGGAAGAAAAGAAGAAGTGGACAGGGAAGCCATTAATTAAGAGGATTAGGTCTTTTTGAGCTTGAATGTGGTTGTGAAGAGGATTTGGTGAGTTATTCGTGTGTATATATAGAAGGAAGAGAGAAGGGGTCAGATTAGAACCATTGACTGACCAAATATTGAAAAACGAAAATTAAAATTAAAAATAAAGACTAATGACTGGTTCTTGGAGTTTGACTGGTTACGCGTCCGAAGAGCAAGACGTGCATCCTCACTTACTCCCATGCATAACTTTTTTTAGTTGTGATGGTAAAATTTTATTTACATCTAAAGATGGCCGTCTAAGCCATTTCAAATAAATGCATGTACTCCTCGAAATTCTTGTGTTCTACTTCTTATCAGGTGGGAATGAGTTTTCTTTCTCATCCTTTGGATGAGGAGGGGGAGTTCTTCCCATTTAAGCAGGGTTCAGGGATCCGGACTGGACCGGCCGGTCCGGCCCGGAACCCGTCGGACCGGTCACTAGACCGGTCCGGGTCCCAGTTTTAAAAAAAAAAAAAAATTTTTTACCTTTTTCCTTTAGAATTTCATACTATAAGTCTAAAATTTTCAATTACTCACCGGTTTGGTCCCGGTTTAGCTCCGGTTTGACCCACTGACCCTTAACCCAGTACCCCGACCGGTTCAATACCCGATCCGAGTTTTAATACCTTGCATTTAAGTCGTTTAGATTTATTTTTTTTATTTTATTTTTTTAAAATTATTTTCGTGAATACAGAATTTAAAATAAAGATAATCTCTTAACTAATATTTTTTTAAAAAATAATTTTTTTATGTAAAAATAACTAGTTCAAAAAAAATCAAATTTGGAGGATCTAGATGATCCAGATGAGGACGAGCGCTAGAAAAATAGGCACCGAAACGGGTTTCTTATCAGGGGAGGCTATTTACTATCTCAACTAACCTCGTGTTGGTGTGGTTGCTCTTTGTTTAAGTTTGTAGCAAATAGATGAAAATGAGTAAGATTTATTATCTTAAGAAATATAGTAATTAATTATAATTTTTAAAATATTTTAAAATAAACAGGATAGAAAATTTGATGAGCTGAGATGTAGTGTTGGCTTTCAAGGGGGGCTGATGGGGCATGGAAATTAACGGAGCTGCCAAGCGCCGGTGATCCACGGCCCCACTGTTACAGTGATTTGGTGAGATACCATTTAAGGCATAACCGCAAAATCATATACATATGTGCCAATTTATGAAATTCAATTAACAAAAATAACTCCCCTGATCAACAAATGATTGATTATGCTAGTGTTTCTGAAAAAAAAAAAAAAAGAAAGAAAAATTTGGAGAAAAGTCACTGATTAAAAAATTAAGTAGTTAATTCAGAGTATCAGTACTTTTTATTTATGAAAAATATAGAAAATCATTTCCAATGCTATTGCTCAATTAATTTTTTAATCTGGAATTCTTTTTCCAATTTTCTTAAAAATTGAAAAAGAAAGAAATAAAAAAGAAAATGATGCCAGGGTTTTGTGTCAGAGATCCTCGTTGGAGCTTCAATCCATTATATATATAAACTATTGATTGATGGTGCAACTGCTGGCGTAAGGTGTATTTGTCTGCACTTGGTATGTTAGGTAATTATTGGTCCCTTTTCAGTATTAGATTATCAAATTAAATTAATGTATTATATATAAGGAAATAAAATCAAGGTTCAACGTGAACTTGATACCCAAGCCGTGGTCATAATTAAATTAATACAATTCATCCTGTGGTCAAAATTCATGAAATTAAAAGGAAATTACAACTTGATGTGTGTCAGAGACTTGTCGCCTTTGCCCTCACGCCAAGGTTCCGGGCGAGTTTTTAAAAGGGTCAATGTCAAGCATTAATTAATTCATATATTTTTGGCTCATTACTCCTACTGCTAATAATAATACGGTGTTATACATAAATATTTTGTCTTAAATCATTACAATCATGTTTCTGATTATTATTATTATTACTAACATAAAAATTAAAAAATATTATAATTGTGGCTGAAACAACAGTCTAATTGCTCAAATGCAATATTTTTAATAAAAAACACCTCAATAACCCAAAATTGTATTATGAATTTAATTGGATAATTAACCTGGCATGTTTGATGAGTTTAGAAGTTTGTAATAGACAATAAATACTTTCATTATAACGC
Source organism: Inga laurina (assembly GCA_963855925.1). Taxonomy (NCBI): domain Eukaryota; kingdom Viridiplantae; phylum Streptophyta; class Magnoliopsida; order Fabales; family Fabaceae; genus Inga; species Inga laurina. The sequence continues at coordinate 79,040,250 of OY979701.1, read as the reverse complement.
GGGTGTGATTGACTATAATTAAATTTAACCTATTGATAAATATTATTTGAGATTTTTTTATTTTTCATATATACTCTTTAAATTATACTCGTATTAATTTAACTAAAATCGGTTCAAATCAATGTCTAACTATTAAACCATGAACCAGTTTTCGTTCTTAAAACGTTTAGACGTTCTAAACACAAGGTTATTGATTGGTTATGAAAAATAATTCAGTTTACTGGATTCGGTCCTAGCTAGCTAGAAAGATGCATGCTCTATTGAATTGTACAATATTTACGGATACGATCGTACGTTTGAACACATGCAGTGCTCAATCATCAAAATCATTATCGTAGATGTTTTAATTAATATAAAAATTTTCATTTAAATCCACCGATGAGGTCAATGCATGGAGAGAAACCAGTCTTTTTCAATTATTTGCACTATTTCAAGCAAGAAATAAAAAATCCGATGACATAAAAGTCTCACCACATGGTGTATGTCCCCACTTTATAGACGACAAATCCCTGAATAACTTGGTCCTGGGTCTCTTATATGTCATATTCAATACTATTACATATATCGTGGGGGCGCGCTTTCAATGTAATGGGTCTGCCCCTCATTAATTATATTTTTAGGATTATAATTTTTTAAGTCTTTGGTATATACATGACAAACCCCCCCTTATTAAAAACAAAATTATACCAAAGATATTAAATGTGGGCATCTCTTCCAATAAGTATTCGAACATTAGCTCACCACTTTATGAGGGATTAGCTCATTTTGTCAGACCCAACCCCTGTTGGCCATGACAAAACCCATTCATTGTGTCTTTACAACGAGGGAGATGGATGGGATGGGTGGGAAAATTTTAGGAGGAATTATTATGAGATCTTAGAAAAGGAATTTAAATACTGAGAATTTCTAATGGCAACCGAGGTGTGAGAAGCATGCAATGATAGGTTCCAATGTAAGAAATGACAACACTTCACTTATTATTATATTATGACTCATTGGTAATTAAGTCCCTTATTTAGGACCTCATAGTAATTCCTCAAAAATTATAATGAGTTCGATTTTAAAAAATTGAAGAATGGTGTTAATGGTTTTTAATTAATTGTTCTTATTTCTTTATCTAACATCTTCTATTTATTAAAATTTTGTAACTTCACCGGTCCATTTCTTTTAAATTGAACTCACTAAATTTTTCCCTCTTCTCCTCCTTCATTTCACTTGTGTCGAACATGCCCTTAGTCAAGCTATAATTATATCTATAATTTGTCCCAATTTTATTTATATCTCTATATTATCTAACTTGTGAAATTATTAATATATTGAATTTAAGATATTTAGTTTCAAAAGTAAAATGTCGACTTAAATGCATATTTTTGTTGATGAAATAAATTGATGCTAAAATCTGTTAATACAAAATTATTTTTCAATATATATATTTCGAAACAACTAGACATAAAAAAATTAGAATATTCGGGTCAACTTTAAGTAATAAATTCCAAAAAAATGAACTTGAAAAATTATGATTGAGATTATGTTATATGACAAATCATAAAAAAATGCAAGACAATGATGAATAAATCCCATTCCATCTCCGTCCATCTCTATTAGATGATCAATGAAATGATAAATAAATGGCCCAATTTTACTTTACTTTGTACGATAATGAAGAATATTTATGAAATGTTTTTAGTAATTATAACAAGTTTTTCATTGCAATGATCAATCAATTTATTACGTTCCATTTTAAACAGTATAAAACCATCATTCACTCGCATAATATATAACTATGAAGAAGCTACGAGAATTAATGGACAAGTGGGTCCACACATGCAGATTACGTAATTGCTCATGTCTATGTTTTATTTTAAATAGTAGTGCGAAATAGGCAATGCCATGACGTGACTAAAATTGGTTTAAAAAAAACCGGCCAACCGATTCAGAAATGGTGACCAGACCGGATATCAACCAAACCGAAAGAATGGTGATAAAAAAGTTTCACCACATGCTCAACTTTTTGAAGCGCCTAGGAATTTTCTTGCTTAGTTTTCATACCTGCCCCCCAAGTTAAATTGTGGTCACGTTCTGGTCATTGGTTTCATGTGTTAATGATTAATATTGAATCATCAGTGTTACGAAAACGGGATTGGACGGATGGTCCGATCAATTGAACATAGACTCATAAATGGGCTAACAAGATTGCAAGACAAATAAGATTCTAATTCTATTTTTAAGTAACTTCTAATATGGAGTATCTCATTAGAATCAAGAATAACTTTAAACATCATTAATTGTACTAATAATTTTTCAACTTTACTTCTATTTAATATATGTTATACTCAATGAGAGTAAAGTCTATGTAATAAATTAAGGATAAAATTGTAAAATTAAATGATGAAACGACTTATAAATAGGACAGCAAATTTTCTCTTTGTTTTTTAATAAGCATTTAGGTCACTCAGTGTCTGATACTTTTTTTTTTTTAATCATATTATAATGTATCCAAATAATTGGCTAATCCATATTGAGATTTTGCTATCAGGACACCCCTTCCTATGGAGCTGTTTTGTGCATAATGATGTGTGTGATATGGTTATCATGTGAACAAACATAAAAACTAATGTCATTAATTAATATTTAAAAGGGATTATTAGAATAATAAGATCACTTTCTTTGTTTTTTTTTTTGAAATAAGATCACTTTCATATCATATGAATGACATGGCCGGATGACATGGGGTATTTTTAAACATATCTTATCTTTGTTAATATTATTCTTTAACTTGAATTTTTTTTATGTTGGGTGGGCTGAAAAATCGATAAGAGTTTCATATTAATTACTTGGTCTATAAAATCGAGTATTTATAATATAAAAATATAAAAAGGCCAAATTAAGCCGCCTTTGTTGATGAAGAAATTATTAATGTTTGACACAAAAAGGAAATTCAAGCACGAGTAGAAATATATTGCTGACATGGCATTATAGGTTGGGTACAAACAGAAGAAAACAGAAGGATGGCAAATACACATGTTTCACATCAGTAAAACAAAACCTGTGGTCATTAATTAATGGACGGCACATTTTAAGTAAAAAACTAGCCTATATATCAACTTTGGAATTTTCCAAAAAAATACATAGTCCTTGATGAGTACTTCTAAGTTCTATCACTACTTAAAGCTGAATGAAAGTCATCCGTTCATAATTGTTGAATCTAAAAAATTTCAATGCATGAGGATTAAATTAAAAGAGGAAAATTGAAATATTAATGCAGGCGATCAACAAAGTCTCATGCCCATGAAAAAAAAAAAAAAAAGATGTTCTCAAATAAATTGAAATAAAATGCTTAGGTGATCCATTAAAAATTGAAGACACGCACAAAGGTACTTTCTCCAAATTTATGTTGATACGTTGAAGTCTAGATCATTGATCTGTTGCCCCCAAAACAGCACACAAAGGTAGCCATAGCCTTGTTTCCCATGTGAATATTGAACTATATACCTGGACACAAATGTGGAGCTATTGAGTTCCCTCGTAATGATACGTAGCTAAGAGACAGCTAATTATAAATATGTTTGCAACTTGTTAACATGTTCTCATTCTCTATAAGACGATTTAGGAAAGTTTGTGTAAGCAAATTTTTACTTCAACTGAAATTAATTAGTTATTTATGAGTTGTGTTGCTTGAGCAATCTATTCTCTCTGTTTTTTTGGGGGGAGAGATCAAATAATATTAATAAAGAGAAAACATAACATTACCACTATAGTAATGAAGAGTGAAAACTAAGAAATTTAGAGAATATAGAATGATGAGAAGCATTAACAACTACTAGATCTAAATATTAGGGAATAATAACTTAGTTAGAATAACTATTTTTTAGTTGAGAAAGTTGTTACAATAGAAGTGTATTTGTACGGTTGTAATTAAGCCTATATAAGAACATGTGTACCATTATTTGAATTCAAGAAATAAGATTCTAACATTTCCATTTCTCTTCTTGCTTTCTGCTATCTGGTATCAGAGCAAGAAAGTCATTGACTTCTTGTTTTCTTCTAAATTTCTTTTTCTCTTTCCCATTTCTCTTTCACCATTTTGTCACTCCCCCCCTCTCACTCTTGGATTTGACTTTCGAATCTGAGTTTCCAAATGGCTTCGGTGTTCCTTCCTCCTCCTCTCTCACCGACAACACAATCAATGTGCTTTCATCACTCAACTCGAATCGCTACAAAATATAGTGAATCTTTACTGTCTTCAGCCTAATGAGAACACCTCTCTCATCTTGGTGTCATCAATTCTCATCGGGAATAACTATCATTCATGGGCAAGGGCCATGAAAATGGCTTTGATGTCGAAGAATAAACTGTGCTTAATCAATGGCTCAATTCCAGTACCGGCAATGACTGATTCTTTCTACTCCGCTTGGCAACGTTGCAATATGATGGTATTGTTGTGGCTTACTCGTTCAATTTCAACTTCGCTGATTCAGAGTATCCTGTGGATCGATAGGGCCTGTGACGTCTGGGAAGATCTCAAAGCTCGGTTTTCTCATAACAATATTTTTTGAATCACGAATCTACAACAGGAGATTCAATGCTTGAAACAGGCTGATCTCACTGTAAGGGACTATTTCACGAAATTAAAAATTCTCTCGGATGAATTCTTGACCTTGCGACCTATGTTATCTTGTTCATGTAATCCAAAGTGCTCTTATGGTGTGATTGAGACATATAAAAAGCATGTTGACCAATATTTTGTTATACATTTTCTGAAAGGTTTGAGTGATCAATTTTCCCCAGTGAAATCTCAAATTATGTTAATCGAACCTTTACCAACTATTAATAGAGTGCTTGCTTTGGTTCAACAACAAGAGAGAGAGAAAGAGATGAGATATCAAGTAGTTGAGTTTACCACATTGCTTACTAAAACCTCAAACTCACAGTCATTTTTTGGTTCTGGTGTTACAGGGCACCATAAGCTTAATGGTTCGGGTTCTCATTCTTTTAAGCAATGTACTTACTGTGGTAAATATAAGCATAGCTACTTGTTAAAGGAAACATAGGTTTCCTCCCGGCTTCAAGTTTAGGAATGCTAATTCCAATACTAATATCAATGATATATCATCTGAGTATGTTTCTGGTAAGAATATCACTAATACTAATATCAATGCTATGTCATCTGAGTCTATTTATGGTAAGAATGTCACTGAGCCTAGTCAGGTTGCTAATAAAACATACAGTTTTACCCCTGAGCAATATCGCCAGTTGCTAGCCCTTGTTCAATATGAAAATCCTGTTGCTCGGCCCTCTACTTCTGTTAACAATGTCACAACAAATAGTATACCTTCTTCATCTATTTTTAACTCCTTTTCTGATTCTTGGATCATATATTCAGGAGCTACTGATCATGTATGTTCTAATCTTGCTTTATTCTCATCCTATAAGCTTATATCACCTATATCTGTCAATCTACCTGATGGACTCGGGTTTTAGCTTCATATCATGGCATTATTTCCTTTTCTGATGCCTTTATGGTTCAGGATGTTTTGTATGTCCCAAATTTTCATTTCAATTTGATTTTTGTATCCAAACTTACCTTGTCTCTTCCATGTACTGTTTCTTTCCAGAACTCCCAGTGCCAAATCAGACTCCAACCTTTGGAGAAGATGATTGGTTTAGTTGATCTCAATGAAGGGCTATATATCATGAGCAATGCAACATTGGGAAGGCCTACTTTAATTAGTAACATTTCCACTACTACTATTGATTCCCTTAGCTTTGATCTTTGGCATTTTCGCCTAGGGCACTTGTCTAGGAATACATTGGCTTCAATTCAAAAACAATTTCCATAAGTTGTTTCAAATTCTTCTTTTCAATGTTGTGATGTTTGTCATTTTTCAAAGGAACGAAAATTGCCATTTCCTGTAAGCACCACTAATTCAAATAAAGTTTTTGCATTGGTTCACATGGACATTTGGGGTCCCTATCACTTACCTTCTATGCATGGTCATAGGTATTTTCTAACCATTAAGGATGATTACTCACGCTATACATAGATTTACTTGCTTAAACATAAATCTTAAGTCAGATCTTGTATTCAAACTTTTTCTAATATGGTTTCTACACAATTTCATGATTCAATACAAGTCATTAGGTTAGATAATGGCTTATAGTTTCAAATGACAGAATTTTATAATCAACTTGGTATCATACATCAAACTTCTTGCATTGGAACCCCTGAACAAAATAGCAAGGTAGAAAGAAAGCATCAATATATTTTAAATGTGACTAGGGCTCTTTTACTTCAAGCTCATGTTCCTAAGATTTTTTGGTCCTATGTTATATTACATGCCATTTATATTATCAATAGATTGCCTACACCACTTCTAGGAAATAAAGTTCCTCGTGAAGTATTGTTTAGTACACCACCAGATTTTAGCATGCTCAAAGTTTTTGGCTGCCTTTGTTTTGCATCATCATTAACCCATCAAAGAACTAAATTGGATCTTAGGGTGCATAAATGTGTGTTTCTAGGATTTAAAGACAATACTAAGGGCTATATTACATTAGATGTCTATACTAGACAAATTGTTGTTTCCAAAAATGTGTATTTTTATGAGTCAATTTTCCCATTTTGCAATTTGGGTTCTATCATTGAGTCTAATTCTATTTCCTTTCCACAAGAAACTCCATCCCTTCATTTCTGTGATAAGCAACCTTTATCACTAACTCCCACTTCCAATTCTACACCACTTGATTCTACTTTACCTTTTCTTAGAAGATCCACTAGGTCCTATCGCTTACGCAATTATCTGCATAACTATCACTTTGCTTTTCAATGTGTATCGGCCATACCAAATTCTTTGAAGGAAGGTATATATCATCCCCTTTCTAATGTTTATCTCCTTCCTATTCTCATTTTGCTTGTTCCCTTTCTACTGATAATATCCCTAAAACCTATTCCAAAGCCATTAAACATAAGGATTGGAGAAATGCTATTAAGGCCGAACTTAACGCTTTGCAAGAAAATAATGCATGGGTGATAACTGATTTACCTAAAGGAAAGCGCCCTATTGGGTGTAAGTGGGTTTTTGCTAAGAAATATAACTTAGATGGTAGTCTCAACAGGTACAAAGGGTTGGAGAAATACTATTCCAAAGCCATTAAACATAAAGGTTGGAGAAATGCTATTAAGGCTGAACTTGATGCTTTGCAAGAAAATAATACATGGGTGATAACTGATTTACCTAAAGAAAAGGGCTTATTGGGTGTAAGTTTGTTTTTGCTAAAAAAAATATAACTCAAATGGTAGTCTCAAAAGGTAAAAAGGTCGCCTAGTTGCTCAAAGTTTCACTTAAGTTAAGGGGATTGATTATAACGACACTTTTTCTCCTGTTGCTAAGCTTACAACTGTGAGATTATTGCTTGTTTTAGCTGCATCTCATAATTGGCACTTGAAATAGTTAGATGTTAATAATGCATTCTTACATGGGGATCTTGATGAGGAGGTCTATATGCTACCTCCCCCTGGTGTGCATGTTTCTTCTCCTAATCAGGTTTGTAAACTCCAAAGGTCTCTTTATGGTCTTAAGCAAGCTAGCTGGCAATGGTTTTTTAAATTGTCTAAGGCTCTTGTTTCATCTGGATACACACAATTCCAAGATGATCGTTCTTTGTTTCTCAAGAATACGGAATCCTCTTTTACTGCCTTGTTTATGTGGATGACATTATTATTGGAGGTACAGATTCAATTGAGATTAACAAAATCAAGTCTTATCTTGATGATTGTTTTAAGATCAAAAATCTTGGTGATGTCAAATATTTTTTTGGGTTTGGAAATTGCTCACAATTCTACGGGTATATCTCTAGGTCAACAAAAATTTGCTTTGGGTATTCTCTCGGATTCAAGGTTTTTGGAGGGTAAACCTGCTAAAACTCTAAAGGCCTGTGATCTTAAGCTTTCTAAGGATTCAGGAACTCCCCTCACTGATTTTTTTAAATATTGTACTTTAGTTGGCCGCTTGTTGTATTTGTCTAATACTCAGCCTGATATTTCTTTTGTTGTACATCAACTTAGTCAATATGTGTAGCAACCTATCAATGTTCATTTGAGGCTCTGCACAAGGTTTTAAGGTATCTTAAGGGCGCTCTTGTCTGAGGCCTTTTCTTCCACTCTAAAGTTTAGTGCCTTCAATGACTCTAACTAGGCTGGGTGCCTTGACGCTAAAAGGTCCATAACTGGGTTTTGTGGCTTCCTTGATCAAGCTTTTATCACTTAAAGGTCCAAGAAACAACCGACCATCTCTATTTCCTCTTCAAAAGCTTAGTTTCGTGCATTGGCTACCACTACATGTGAGTTACAATGGTCATCTTATTTGTTAAGGGATTTTAGACTTTCACCTACTAGTCCTGCATCTTTGTATTGTGACAACCAATCGACTAGACATATTACTGCCAATCCCACTTTTCATGAGCGCACTAAACATCTTGATATTGATTGTCATGTGGTTCAAGAAAAGTTACAACAAGGGTTGATTCATTTACTACCTATTAAATTAGAGGACCAACTTACAGATATTTGTTAACTGTTAGAAATTGATAATATTTTAGCACATTTTCTTTCTCTTTTTACTTATTTTTGGGTTCAAAATGTGCATAGAAAGAAGTGAATAGAAGAAAATGTGCATATCAAAGTATCAAAGCAAAAGGAAAATAAATTCTTGTTATATCCTATAGTTTATGATTCAATTAGGAATTGATGAGTTCTCCCTCTTTTGTAAAAGGATGGAGACAAGATTTAAAGCCCTATAAGAACCAAGAAACAAGGAAAGAATAAAGGAAGTAAAGCATAACAAAGTTAAAAGAAGAAACTAGTACAACTTGCCTCAGCAAGTTGACCAACTGGCCGTGGCGAGTAAACAATCTCAAGAAGTTTGCTCTTTATGTAACTGGCCACGGCAAGTTGACAAACATGTTGTAGCAAGTCAAGAATCTAAAGGAAAAGTGACTCTTTGTGTAATTGGCTACGACAAGTTAACAGACTTGCCGTAGCAAGTCCTAACAAAGTACAGTTGTGCATTTTGATTTTAGAAGCTGAAAAATACTAAAACCTAGGGAAAAGTGCCAAAAACTCATTCTCTGCACCTGGAAACAATGTAACACACAAAGAAAGAGCTTGGGAGAGAGATTTTGAAGATTTTGGAGGCTTGAGTATTATTCTCAAAAGAGATTTTGAGATTTCCTCCTTGGTTCTTCTTCTTTTCTTCTCTTTTCCACTTAGTTTCTTCATGTATTCAGTAGCTTTGTGTATAATTTCTTTATATTTAATCATGAGTAGCTAGACTATTCATTTTTAGGATTGTTTTGAACCCTTGTATGGATTAAGTACTCATTTCCCCTTTATATTTGTGATTAATGATAAGATTATGCTTATTTGACTCTTTGCTTAATGCTTCTTATTGATTGGCCACCAATAAGATTGTTGGGTTCATTTGATTGATGCTTGAGAGGGCTAGATTGAGTGTAGAACTTGAGTTTAATCATATGAGAACTTAAATTTTGCAAATTGCATGGATAGTTTTGTTAATGAGGTAGAGATACACTCACTAACCACACATAGCCATATAGGATTTGTAATGAAAATTGGGATTTAATTAGTTAATTAAGAGATTAATAAATTGATTGAATTATATATACACCTAGCTATTTGAAGACTTGAGATAGCACTTATAGGTAATCTAGTATCCTTGGTTAGTATAGTCTTTCATTAAGAAGCACATATTGTGAGGACTTGATTGAGTACTTTTTAAATGCAAGGGGATAAATGATCCTAAGTGCCATTTAATTCTTGAAGTCTAAAAATAATTTGCTTTTATAAATTTCTAGTCTTAATAGTAGTTTTTCAAAATTCTCTTTCCATATCAAAAACTTGTTTGTCTCAACTTTATCAAATTCACTAACCTATTGCTTGATTAATTTGTTAAACAAATCCTTGTGGGAATGATACTTGACTTATCACTTTATTATCACTTTATTACTTGGCGTGACCTGTATATTGGCGGTGTGAAGATATTTTTACTAAGCCTTTGGCTCCTTCCATTTGGTGTACATTACTTATCAAGCTGGGAATGATTGATATACATTCGTCAGCTTGATGGGGGTATTAGGAAATAATAAATTAGTTAGAATAACTATTTTTTTAGTTAGGAAAGTTGTTACAACAGAAGTGTATTTGTACAGTTGTAATTTAGCCTATATAAGGACATACATGTGTACCATTACTTGAATTCAAGAAATTAGATTATGAAATTTCCATTTTTCTTCTTTCTTTCTACTATACTAAAAAAGAAAACAAATTACAAAAGGAGGACATGTTTATCAAGATAACTTTATTTGTTCCGTGGTTAGAGATAAAAATATTTGCAACCAGCTTGATTGAAGTCAACACTTGAAGCGATTGGGTCCTAGGGGAAAAGAATGGAGAATTAATGACTCAACAATGGGAGGATAAAAAACACTTGTAGTTAAAAGTGTGATCTCCTTAAATTATCCTAACCCATTGAAAATACTGTAAAAGTTAATCTTGGAAGCAAATCCATGAATGGCAAATTAAAGATTTATTTCTTGCCTTTACTCTATGAAGGACAATAACCCAGACAGAACTGTTGAAATTGAAATATGATTCCAAAATAAGACCGTTGGATACTAGAGCAAAGTAATGTAATTCGTGAGAGAATGCAAGATCAAAAAATGAGATAGCATTTCTAATCTCTTGTGCCACTGCAAGAGGATTCGGTACAGATCATTCATATAAAGCCATGTTTCGCCTTCTCCAAATGGCATTGATGAGAATCATGATTCCTTTCATCTAAGAAAGAAGATTATCATGATGCAGATTAGTGAGTGTCCTTCAACTATAAAAGGAAGTTAGAGGGATTTATATTGTCCAATTTGATTTGAAAGCATTCAAAGCACACTACTTTAGTAAATGGGTAAATAAAAAAGAGATGATCAATTGTTTCCTCTTCATGACAACTACAGAGACACGAGATTAGAAATGCTATCTATTCTAGCCATAATTACCTAAGGATGTTTTGAAACACCTTACAAGATCATTTTTGTGCTTTATGAGGCAAAATTTTTATCACCGTTCGGATTTTTATTATAAGTTACTTGTTAGGAAATATTTTGATTCCAAATATAAATCACTTGTAAGGTATTTAAGGATTGTTTTTTCAGTTTTATTCTTATAAAATTTTTGTTTAAAAAAAAAGAGGAAAGAGATATGAAAATAATTTGTAAACGTAGAGAGAAGAAAATTTAATAATGGTAAATTTAAAAAAATTTATCAATTTAATACCTGTCTTAATATGTAAGGGTGAAAATAGGCTAGGCTAAGTTAAGTTGTAGCTAAGTAGGCCTGGACCTGCGACGGAGATCTCAAGCCTGGGTCTGAGCCTGTATGTAAGTTTTTTTTTAGGTCAAAGTCTGAGTCTTCAAAAAGCTTGATAAGGCCTGCAGCCTATTTAAATACATACTTAAAATATAGGCCTTTAAATAAGCTTAAAATCTATGCATATAAATTTATATATGATTCATCAAATCTATTTAAATGCCTATATTATATCTTAAAAATTTAGGGATTCATTCTCATATGAAATAAAAGAGTTATAAGAGAAGAAAAGAACACTTAACGGCAACAATTGTATATTAAAAGGGTAATGCGGGAAAAATGCACCACACATTCAGTCATAATTAAGTGTTGGTCTATCATTGTGGACCAACGACAAAGAAAGTCAGCCTACAACGTAACGTGGTGGAATACTAATTTGTTGGGTTCTTTTTCGACCATGCATGGCATGAACGCCTAATTAAAATGTCAAAATATTTATTACTATATATAACTAATAAATAAAAAAAATTAAGGTGTAAAAATATCCATGAATTTTTTTTAAAAGAGCTTCTGGCATCATAACTGTTTTTTAGATGCAAAAATACCCATAAACATCTCAAAATGGAACAAAAATCTCTGGTTGGGTTGCAACTATGAGAAATTATCCTTGTTCAAGAGCATCGGGAACCATGACAACGACGACATCATTTTGTTCAACTTTCTTTCCTTGCACGACTGGACTTGTTTAAAAGTTATTCTCTCCGGTCATAAATATAAGACAAAGTTGACCTTTTTTAGAAAGACTGAGGAAGACAAATAAGTTACTAAATAATATCATATATTGTGTACCCTTAGATTATATATCAATTTATAAGTTAGGTAAAATAGTTTGGAGAAAAAAATGACAAATATAATTATTTTAAAGAAATTTAATTCGCTTCCTTAATTTCTCCAAAAAAGTCAACTATATCTTATATTTATGACCAGAGGGAGTAATTTCGTTAAATTCATTTATGGGTTAAAGGGCTATTTTGTTTGGAAGTTGTCAAGGTGGGGTAATTTTAACCCTGAAGTTTTTAAGGGTATAATGTTATTTTAAAGTTTTCAAATTATAGTAATTTTGTTCGGGCCGTTATCGCAGTTAAATTTGACCGTTAGTTAACCAAATATACTGAGATGACAGTCCATGTGTCATCCACATTATTTTTTTTAAGTTGCAAATTTGTCTCAAAACTTTTCATTTAAGAGCAATACTGTCACGAATGTTTCCAAATCGTAATAATGTTGCCTTGATAGTTATTTAGGTTAAGTTTAACTGTTAGTTGATTGAATATATTGAGTTGGCAACGTGAACAACATTGAAGAACAAGAAAATATGGAAAAGGAACTCACATTTATCAAAGAGTAATGAAGAAAAGGATTCAATCTTTGGCATCGTGCCTCACAGATGTCGAGATAGGCAAATAACACTTTGATTTTCTCTTCTTGCATATGATGTTTTCACTTTTCTAATTGTCTCTAATCCTTTAGACGGGGATGCGTTTTAAAAAACTTTATTTATTTTTCAATTACACTTTAAAAAATGAAGTGGATGACATATGTACTTATCAACTAAATATGTTTGGTCAACTAATGAGTAAAGGCCAATTGGATGACAACCAAGGTAAAATTGCTACTGTTCGGAAATGTTCAAGGCAACATTACTCTTGATTGAAACTTTTAGAGCAAATTTGCACCTGAACCTAAAATAAAAATGAAAAATAATATGGATGACATGTGAATTAACAGCTCAATAAATTTGGTCAACTAATACTCAAACTTAATTAGGATAATGGCTCAGGAAAAATTATTATGATTTAGAAGCTTTCATAGCAATATTGTACATAAAAAAACTTTCAGAGCAAAATTGTCTCACCTTATCAATTTTCGGAGCAAAATAGCCCTTCTTTAATTTTAAAATGAATATCAATGTTTTAAAATTTTCGTCTATTTTTTATTATCAAATTTTTACCCCTTTTACAAAATTTGTTTAATTATCGCATGATTAGATGAGTTGTAATTAGAAGCGTAATGCAGGAAAAATACACTACACATTCAGTTCTAATTAAGTGTTGGTATTATAAACTTGAAAAATTAGTGTGGATCATCGTCTGTGGATTCAGCGATAAGGACCACACTTCTTACCAACAGGGAGTAGGTTTGATCCCCGTCGTGATGCTTAGGGAGATATCTTAGTTATTGGGTGTCTAAGTAAACGCTTGAGGGTAATTGACGGCTCGCCTTGCCCAATATTGGTATGACCTAGGAGGAAGGAAGATTTCGTCTTGCCCTTGAATCGTAGGTGAGCCCAACCCCTTTCCTAAAATTTTACTATAAAAAAAAAAAAAAGAAAAATCAGTGTGGACCAACGATAAAGAAAGTCAACCGACAACAATAACTTGGTGGAATGCTAATTTGTTGGGTTCATTTTCGTCCATGCATGGCATGAACCCCTAATTAAAATGTCAAAATATTTATTACTATATATATACCTAATAAATAAAAAATATTTAAGGTGCAAAAATATCATGAACTTTTTAAGAAAAGAGCGTATGATATCATAACTTTTTTTAAAAGGTAAAAATACTCATAAATATTTTAAAATAAAGCAAAAATGTCACTTTCACTGTCTTATACAAACTATCGATACTTTTTGAATTTATGAGTCCCACTTTAATTTTTTTAAATGATTATTTGAAAAGACGAAGAGGTAAGAGAGAGGGTGATGGGATGGAAGAGAATGGGGAAGAGAGAGAAGGAGGGTGATTTTTTAATAATCATTTAAAAAAATAAAATGGGACCCACAAAAACCAAAAAGTAACGATTATTTGTATAAGATGACATAATTGGTATTTTTATCCCATTTTAAATTGTTTATGAACATTTTCATACTAAGATTCTAAGTATTTATTTTAGAGTTAAGGTGCTAAAATGACCATAAACTTTTGTGAAAAGTGCAACTGTAATTAGGAACTATTTTTTGGCCCAAAAGTAACCACAAACAACATAAAAGGGAGCAAAAGTAATTGACGGCGTTACATTGAACAAACGTTCGTTATTTTTTCCCAAATTGGTGACTAGGATGATGATGTGGATGCTGGGCTGTGCAATTGATGTACATGTGGCATTTGAGGCAGCTGACATTATAGCAGAAATGGGAAATAAGGTCGATGCTGAAAAGGGGCAAACCCTAATTGCATAAACGAGAGTGCAGTTTCAAGAGGAAAAATGAGAGGGAACTTGATCGAATGAAAAATAGGATTCCATTGTCTGAGTGTGCAACAAAGAAGGATTCGATTCGAGCAAAGTCGGAGATGAGCGGCGACAAGAAGGATTCGATTTTGAAGTACCGTCGGGTTTGATTGAGGGAGACAATGGAAAAGCGAGATTCCTGTTAAGCAAAGGTCCATCAAAGTCGCAACAAGAAGGTAAGCTTCGTCTGGACCAAAAGTGGTTTTTATATTGTACGCATTGGTTGTGTTATTGTTCCTGTAGTATTCATCGCGTTAGATGCCAAAGGTGGTATACCTGAAACTAAGATTGGGAAAGAAAGTAGGGTAGGTGCACAAGATATAATCGAGGACGCTGAAGTGGTAAATGTGTTTGATGAGATAGATGTAGATGAAACTGATGAGATTGAGTATCTGGGTATTGAAGGTGTTGATTTCAATTGGGTTCTTGAATAGCATACAGATGAAGGCAGAAGTGAATGTGGTGATGATGATAATAACATTGATGATATTGGGGGAGAAAATGGGAAACAGAAATTGTGTCAGCAATCTGATGGTGTTTATAAGAAAGAGGATGCCAGTAGTGATGATCAAAGCTATATGGCTGATGGTATGGGCTCCGATACAAAAGAAATTTTTGATTATGATGTTGAAGTTTATGGTGAGGATGAAGGAAGTGACCCTAAGGAGGATGATTTGCCACCTGAATATGATAATGAGCCTCTGGAAGAGAACACCTGTGTTGGTGAAGGCTCGAGTAACAAGGCCTTGTTAATGCTTGGCATGACATTTGTGGATAAAGAAGAGCTTAAGTGCACATTGGATAGGTATGGGTTAGAGAATGGGGTTAACCTAAGGGTTGTTAGAAGTACCAAGAGCTTAATGAGAGTGGTATGCGAAGAAGGATGCCCATTTCTCTTATTCCCCTCTAGGGATGGGTCTAATATAGGATTTAAGATAAAGACATTGTGCAATGAACATAGTTGTGTTAGAGTCTATAAGAATAGAAGATCATCTGCTAAGTGGTTGGCTTCTCAATTTAAGGAGAAGGTGCAAGAGGCTCCTAAGTTGAAGATTGTTGAGATGAGGAAGGAGATTGAGAGAGAGTTTAAGGTCCATGTAAGTTCACACAAGTGCAAAAGGGCCAAGAGGAGGATAATGCAAGACATGGAAGGGAGCTTCAAGGATGAATTCGGGAAATTAGAGGCACAATGTAATGAATTGAGATTTTCAAACCCTGGTTCAGATGTTAGTGTTGAATTGAGCAATGAGACACTAGAGAATGGGAGACGTGTTTTCAGAAAGATGTATCTCAGTCTTCATGCTTCGAAGGTAAGCTAAATCTATAATTTTATTTTTGTTTTCGTAGTTGTCAATGTTTATTGTATTGTAATTCATTTTATGTGAAGCAAGTTGGGTAGAGACAAGGATGTAAGCCGATTATTGGAGTAGATGGGACATTTTTGAAAGGGAAAGCAAAAGGAATTTTGCTTATAGCTGTATGAATTGATGCAAATAACTCACTCTACCCTTTGTCTTTTGGGTTGACACAAAAAGAGAATAGGATAGAATGGACTTGGTTCCTACAATGGCTGTAACGGTCGCTGAACATGCATAAAGGTGACACAATAACTTTAATGTCTGATATGAAAAATGTGAGAATTGTGATTGTTTATTGTCATTGAATGCAACAGACTTGGTTTGAGTGAGAATTGTTATTGTTTATTGTCATTGGATGCAATGGACTTGACTTGAGTATATTAGTGTTTATTGTCCAAAGTGTTTTTGTTTTATTGTCACTGATTAGCTCTAGATTTTGCATTAGTGTTACACCCTCATCTAATTTTCACCTATTTCAGAGTATTTGCGAAAAACAATACGCAGTTCGGTGGGCCACTCAGGAATACATAGATATACTGATATTTTGTGCACGATTACGAAAATTCCCCATAGGGGTTCTACTTGATAAACGTAGCCTCACAGCGCTACGTGTGTGTCTAAATCCATCCCAGTGAAATGGAGACATCTTCCCGTCTTCGTTCCACCACTGCAATCCCTTTGTACGGTTTTCTTCTTTGTTCTCAGCATACGTTTTGTCTTCTCCTGTCTCAATTGTTGGTAGGGGAGGGTGAGATTCTGGGGAATCTCAGTAGGAAAGCAATACCAATATGCATGCAAGATAAGTACTTAATGCATGACATGCTTGCATTACATAACCCATGCTAATACAATGACATATTTGCGTGCTCAATGTTTCAATCAACATACGTATAGCCATGGCATAAACAGAAACAGAGCTTCAATTATTCATATATGTTTCACATAATCAAGCAAAGCAATAACATGCATCATACACCAGCACAAATATCAAATACATACAGGAGAGGCAAGTTCCCTACCTTAATCGCCCTTTTCTGATCTTTGAATAACATGCCTCGATTTGTGTGCCAATCCCTCAAACTCTCTACTCGGTCATAGAACATCAAATGTACAGTTTAGACACTTCTATAGTATTTCTGGTGGTTATATTACTCTATAGTGAAATTTTACCAAAATGCCCCCGGGACCCGGCCCAACCCCGTCATACCCGGCCTGATGGCACGTTTTTTCAAAATTTTGACTACGGCTATTCTAACATATTTTCGCCCAAGGAATCCATTTCCAGGCTCAAAATCACCAAATTCATTGTCAAATTACGAAAATACCCTTGACAGCCCCGATTTAAGGATTTTAAGGGCATTTACGTAATTATGCTTTTTTGGCTTCTACCGAAAAAGTGATCAACTGTAACCCCACATATTTTTTACCATTGAATCCAATGGAATAATCTATTTCATGAAAACCCAACTCCAATTACATATTTACCCTTGGCAGCCCCTATGTGAGGGTTTTAAGGCTATTTTTTGTCATTTCACTTTCTAGGGCTTTTCTCACTTTGCACTCAATATGAACCTTACACAATTTTCCATTCTAAACACAATGGAATCATCAAAAACACCAAAATCCAGTCCCAACACTGTCCAACACAGATCTGGACGAAATTCTTTAATAATTGGAGAAAATGGAGTTTTATGATTTCAATTCATAAAACACCTTCTTATGACCTTTAATCACTTGTTTAGCCACTTAATCACATTCTAAACATGATTAGACTAAATTTGGATAGCACCTCCCCTTAGGTTTAGGACTTTTCAAATTTACAAACTTGGCAAAAATCATCAAAACCAAACACAAACCACAACAACAACCCAAACTAGTTTAGATCTAAGGCTTATGAGATTACCTCTTGAGATCTTGAATCTTCTCTCTCTAGACATCTCTCTCTCTTCTTGAGCTAAGAATGGTGTCTTCAAGATCATGGATGCCTGAAGAATCATGATTTAGAGAAGGATCTAAGACAAAATCATAAGAAAAGCTTAAGAAATCACTCTTACCTTAAACTTATTCTTCTTCCTTCTCTCTAGAACTTGAGAGCTCTCTCTCTCTCTCTCTCTCTCTCTCTCTCTCTCTTCTCTTCTTGTGTTGGAAGAAAATGAGGAAGGGGAAAGGAAAGGGATTTGTTTTATGAAATCTCTCTTCTTTCATTCTAGCCCTTGATTTCATCAATAGTTGAGATTGCAACACCATTTTTGCACTATACCTCCCTCCTTGCTTTCACCATGCCTCCCTCCATGCTTTCACTTTATGCCATACTTCCTCATAATTTAACTTACTTGCCCTCTTACTATTACCCTGCCATGATCATTATGTCCATACTTCATGTCATAACGACCTTACCATTGCCATCATTATTCTTTTCTTGTAGCATTTTGGACATGTGCTCATGAAATTAAATCATCATCTAATCTCCTCTTCATTTTCATGTGTTGGACAAAAATATGGAAGGGAAGGGAAGGAAAAATGTATTTCAATAATTCCATAATTCAATTAAATGAATTATGTATAATTCCCTCTAATTTCACAATTCTTGATTTATTCCATCAAGAATAATCCAATTATACATTTTCCTTTATTTTCCTTGATTAATTGAAATTAACTCCAATTAATTGGAAAATAATTAATCTTGGGCTAAATTGGAAAAATTATGATTTTGCTATCACCTTTGTAATTTAATTCCTTCCTTGAATTAATTTGCCTATTTCCTTATGAATATGAATATTTCAAAATTCACAAGATCCAAATTTCATGAATATTCACCATTTTATTGAATTTCTCAATTAATTACATTATATTTTTGGTGAATATAAAATTTTGGGTGTTACAATTAGTGCCAAATTATGTTTCTTAATTGATTTTCTGTGAATATGATTAATTGATGTTGTGGTCGTGTCCTGTTCAGGTTGCTGTCTAAATCTAAATTTTCTGTAACTATTATTTGCTTTATTAAATGGGAAAATGCCAAAATAGTAAATGCTTGTCTTGGTGTTGGTCACTGGTCCGTATGTAAATGAAGTAAAAGTGACAAATGAATCTTGTTTGTTTATGGCTAAAATAGTAAAAATGAAGTAACAAGGCTTCTGATATGTTGAAAAAGCTACTAGATACATAACTTGATCATTCTTGTTATTTGTTTTATGCTTCAAAATCATTTGTTGTCTTCTGATTGGCTCCTGAAATAATAGAGTACTTGTATTTCCACATTTGCTACTGCATTCTTTTCTATCACTCTTCGTTTCTGGACTCTTTGTGGTGATATGGGAAAATAGTGCCAACTATATAAAATCTGAATGAGATACTTTGTGAATCAACTATATGTAAAGAACGAATGAGTGCGCTAACTCATTTGCTGTTGCATTCTTTTCAACACTTCCTCACAGATTTAGATTTGTACCTTTGTAGAATTGAAAATCTTGTGCCTATAATTGAAATATTTGAATCTGTGCTTGAAGTATAGCTGTTGTTTTGTATGTTGTTAAGGATTATGTTAGGCTGTGAGTGAAGTTTTACCACAGGCAGAGCACCGGCTGTATGCCAAGCACATTTACGCCAATCGGAGCAAAAAGTGGAGAGGTAATGAGATGAAGAAAAGTTCTTCTCATGTGCTTAGAGTACTTTTGAAGAACAATTCCAAGATAATTTGAAAGCACTTGAACGGTTAAGTAAAGAAGTAGCTACAATGGCAACATCATACTATCCAAAAGCGTGGGTAAGGGCTTACTTTTCAAGTAGATACAAATCATGGATGGTAGATAACAACATTAGTGAGTCATTAAATGCATGGATTGATGAGTATAGGTTTCTTCCTGTAGTTAAAATGTTTGATGGTATAAGGGTTAGGATGATGGATAAATGGGCAGGTAGTGAGGACAATGTGAGGAGTTGGAAGAATGATGATAGTCCTAAATGCATGGATCTGTTTGAGGTAAATAGGTATCTAGCTATTAATTGTAGAGTCCAATTTAATGGAGATAATAGATATGAGGTAAGTGAGGGCCAAAATAGACATTATGTTTTCCTTAACAAGACTATGTGTACTTGTAGAGCATGAGATTTGACAGGAATCCCATGCCAACATGCCATATGTGCCATGCACCATGTGAAAGTTGATCCAGTAACTAAAATTTGTCATTACTACCACAAAGAAACATATCTTACTGGTTATAGAATCAAGCTGCAGCCAGTAAGGGGGAAGCAATTATGGGACACAGAAAAATTCCCACCTATACAACCCCTACCCGTAGCTACTTTACCAGGAAGACCACGTACGAAATAGGTTAGAACCGAAGAAGCACATCGGAGGAAGAACAGTGTGTTGGGGCAGAATGCATATCGTGAAGACCATTATATAGCACCTGCACAACGGCCTCCTCAAGGAGGAAAATTAAGTAAAGTAGGAAAGAGAATGAAATGCTCAATATGTCATGAAGAAGGTCATAACAAGGCTACATGTAAAGAGGTATTTGTTATTAATTGCTATCATAAATTTATTTGCAATTAGTGATAACGTTTTCCTAGGGATTAAGTACTATCCAGGCTGCCTATTATTTTTTGTAGTTATCACACCTGGTTAGTTTCTTTTAGCAATTAATATTCTCATCAACTCCAACAACCAAGGGTTAATAATGTCTTTGTTGTTTCATCTGTGCAGGCCCCCTTAACAAGCACCCTTCGGCAAGACAAGAAAAAAGAAACTGAACAACCAGTACCACCCTCACAGTTATCTCAACAGCCACCGTCAGTCCCCTCACTCACACAGTCCTCTCAAGAGGCACCCTCACTGACACAGTCCTCTCAAGAGGCACCGTACCCTCACAGTCTTCTCAACGGCCACAAAAAACCAAAAAAGGAGTTGCTGCAACACAAAAATGTGTGTACAAACCTAAAAGGTCTTATGGGATGGGTATACGAGTTGACCAAGATAGCGGGAGAACTGTGTATAATGTACATATAAAACTCTTGCATTCCTTGTATAAATGGTTTGGATTGTTAGTAACGTTAATATCATTACTTGTGCAGCCTGGTTTCACTTCAGAGCAAGTTATTAAGAGGGTTCTGTGCAAGAATACATGCACCGTTATGCTGACCCTCAAATTAAATTTCCCATATCTAATGAAAAGGAAATGAGGAAATTTGGGGCTCCAAACTCCACAATAGTTGAGGCTTCAAGAAAAATCAATTTCCATAATACAGGCTCAGATTTGTCTGTCATTCCCTATACACCTCCAGATCTGTAGTGGAAAGGTCTTCCTTGCATAACTACCTCTCAATTATTGGCTCAAATGCAGAGCATGATGGCAAACATGAAGAATAAGGGAAAGAAGTCTAGTACATAGAATAATTATTGGCTCAAAGTCTTTAGCTGTGTAATCCATGGGTGATTTTTTTTTTTTTTTTGTAACTTATCATTTCCACTTTAATGGCATGGGGACCATTTAGGTGAATGCAAACTTATTTTGGCATCTTTTTGTATCAACTTCGTACCTATTGAGGTTCTTTGTGTTTTGGCTTCACTTAATGGCATTGTGACCATTTCAGTTATTTTTTGTCCCCTGGTTGTTGGCATTGTGACAATTTCAATTATATTAATGTTGT
Source organism: Inga laurina (assembly GCA_963855925.1). Classification (NCBI taxonomy): domain Eukaryota; kingdom Viridiplantae; phylum Streptophyta; class Magnoliopsida; order Fabales; family Fabaceae; genus Inga; species Inga laurina. The sequence continues at coordinate 79,018,569 of OY979701.1, read as the reverse complement.
AGGTATTAATTTCATTTGTTGTGCAGATGGATTTGTTACTGCTTATGTGCATCTTTTGCATATAACTCATGCTAAAAATAATAATGAATAGAGTACAGAAAATGCATTTATTTTACTGTCGCTATAAAGATAGCATCTGGCATGAGTTGCTAGAGACTTTTCCCTTCTTAAAGTCATCAAATTTGGAAGCAACCTTACTTTTTAATTTTATTTATGGCAGTAGTGATATCTCCATCTCTATCTGAAGACTCACCCCACTCATATTTTATCATGATATAAGATTTGGTTTCATGAACTGTCAACTAACATATAACTATTTCCATACTTGAAGTACACTAAATTAGCCAATTAAAAAAAAATAAACTAAATTCAGTTCTACAAGTTCTATCTCCTACATATCCCCAACAACAAACCAAACACAACACTCTTAAGCCATACTGAAATATTAATGCGCCATATACACAATAAACAACCACTCCCAAGTCAACAACAAAATTCCTATTGCAACTCTATACTTTAGCTCCCAATTCCTTCGTTCTCTTTCATTTCTCTCATGCATTGCTTTTAGCTTTCGGACCTCATTGTGAATTATTCCAACCTCACCCCAGCTCTTGTTGGCCTCCACCCCTCTTCTAAGTCTTGTATTCTCGTCATAAAGCTTGTCTATATCATCAAGTAGCTCCTTTATCACAACATTCGCCTTTCACCAAAGTCTTCGCCATGCCACGCAAAGTACCTACAACCCCCATCCTGAAAATTTGCAACAAATACCAATTAATTCAGAGACCCCAAAAAATTGACCTTGCTCGGAACGGTCGACCATGCTCGGAATGCAACAGATCTTACTTGAAAATACTTTCGACACTCATAAAACCTCCACCCTGGGTTCCCTTCACTCCAAGACGTCCATCGAGGTGCCGGCAACCTGTGGTGGCAGTACCTCCTCCCACTTTCATATTCGTCCTCACGATTGTGGTGCCTCATCAGAGACACCCTTCTTTTGCTTCTTCTTGTCGTTGAGTTAGAGGATGATACCATTAACCTTCTTCTTCTGCTGCCTTGTTGCTGCTTCTATCACGTTCTTCTTCACCTTCACTGCTGAGCTCTGGCCATGGAGAATAGCTTCGATCACGACAAAGGAGGGGTCAATTTATTGTCTTTTTGACCCACCTATTTATTCTCATTTTCATTTACACACACATACATCAATTGCACAGCCGAGCATCCACATCATCGTCCTAGTCACCAATTTGGGAAAAAATAACGGACGTTTGTTCAATTTAACGCCGTCAATTACTTTTGCTCCCTTTTATGTTGTTTGTGATTACTTTTGAGCCAAAAAATTGTTCCTGGTTATAGTTGCACTTTTCACAAAAGTTTATTGTCATTTTAGCACCATAACACTTTATTTTAACATTAATTAAAATATTTTTCTTAACCCAACAACTCATTTAAGTAATTCATTTTCATCAATTACATTCCATTACACAAAATCCCCAATTTAAAGTTTAGGACATAAAATTGCTAAATTATAAATTTTTCATTTTAATAAAAAATCTAAATTGATTAAAACTTTAAGAACACCTCCAATAATTTAAATAAATCATTCAACCCAAATTTAACTAGTCAAAAATGTCCAATATAGAATTATTTATAGATTGATTATAAAAAAATTATTATAAAATATTATACCAATTAAATAATAAAAATAAACCAATTAAAATTAAATATTAATCATCATCTACATTTCTATCATCATATATTAACAAAATTTAAAACTTATGTAAAACACTAACCCTAAAATATTCTCTGACTAATAAAAAATTATTATTATAAAAAAAATTATTTAAAACAATTTTTATAAAGAAAGTTTTATTATTAAAAATGATTTTACCTACAAAAATCAACGAAATGCTTTGAAAAATGAAGAACCAGCGCTGCTCCGACTCTCATACCCTCCCTCGCGTAGTAGCTGATGGGACTGATTGATAGAACTATTAATGAAACCCCCACCACGTGACTAACTAACCACTAACGACGTGTTTGGATTAATTTTTACTGAATAATTTTTATAAATTATGAAATAAGTATATAAAAAAAATTTTGTCTTGAATTGTGAAAAAAGATTTCTGAAATTAGGGTTTTATGATTTCTCAAATACTCAATTTTTTTATAAAGTTAATATATGTTTGAGTGCTGATTGTTTTTTTTTACTTTATTCTTTTTGGAACCTTAAGGGCATGTTTGCCATGTGGGGAGGGAAGGGAAAGTGGGTGAAGGAAAAAAATTTTTGAGTTGAATTTAAAAAAATTAGAGAAGTGGGGTTAAAAATTTTTAATTAATTTTTCTTACTCTTTTATCTTATATACTCTATTTATTAAAATTGTATTACCCCACTTCTTCAATCTTTTAAAATTCAACTCATAAAAATTTTCTTTCCCATCTTTTCCCTTCCAAATCCCTCACACCAAAGGTTTGATAAGAGGGGAGGGTGGGGAAGGAATGGGAGAATAGGTAAATTACCTTTTTGAGTTGAAGGTGTTTAAATTTTGGGCAGAAACCCAAAATTTAAAAGAAATGAGAGAGTAAATTTTGGGCAGGAACCCAAAATTTAAAAAAATGAACGGGTAAATTTTGGGTTTCTCTTATCCAAAATTGTAATCTATCCATTCTCCCCTCCTCTTCCCCTCCCACTCCCCTTAAACCAAACACACCCTAATGGGCTTGGACCATTTGTTTTTTTCCTAATCATATTATTTGTACTTCCATGTTGTTAATATTAAAAATAACATTATCAATAAAATATTATTACTACTACTACTACTTTTACATTTTTATTTCACTAATTTCTTTTACTATCATAAATTATATTTTAAATAAGCTCTTTTTATTTTAATAATTCAATGATAAATCCATTTATTATGATCAATTCTTTATTATGTGTAATTAAATCCTAATATAAAACATGGGAAAAAGAAAAAGAAATCCTAATATAAAAATCAGGATGTTATCGCCTTTAGGTAATTTTAGGAAAATTATATATATATATATATATATATATATATATATATATATATATATATAAACACATATATATTCAACATCGATCGAGAAGTACCATTATTCTCAATTCCAAACTTTTCTTGTTCCAATTTGCTTGGAATCAAGAAGGGATTATCAGGACGGGAAAACATTGAATACCCCTAGTTCTAAGTGTTAGTCTAATAAACTTGAAAAATTAGTGTGTAATTATGATTAAATCTTTATTATGTGTAATTAAATCCTAATATAAAACATGGGAAAAAGAAAAAAAAAAATCCTAATATAAAAATCAGGATGTTATCACCTTTAGGTAATTTTAGGGACATTAAAATATATATATATATAAACACATATATATTCGAGATCGATCGAGAAGTACCATTATTCCCAATTCCAAACTTTTCTCGTCCCAATTTGTTTGGGATCGAGAAGGGATTATTAGGACAGAAAAATGTTGAATACCCCTGATTTAAGTGTTAGTCTAATAAACTTGAAAAATCAGTGTGGACCAACGATAAAGAAAGTCAAACTAGAACGATAATGTGGAAGAGAACGCTAATTTGTTGGGTCGGTTTTCGTCCGTGCATGGCATGAATACCTAATCAAAATGTCAAAATATTTCTTACGTATATACGTAATAAATAAAAAATGATGCTGACCAAATAAAATTAAAAAATGACGTTTAAAAAGAATAAAGTCAGAATCTAAAAAAAGTCTACCCTAAAATATTTTTCCATTCTATAATTGCAACTGGGGAAGTCCACCATCAACACACGGATTAGAGAATTAGCATAATTAAATCAAGTAGCTAGGTTTTTAGTAATGACAGAAGCAATTGTGAAACCAAACACTTTGGTCAATAATAGCCTATCATTTTGCATATACCAATGTATCCTGTACATGGTTTTGCGGGACTTTGCTCCGAAGAATCCCTATGTACACACGTATAAATGTATAAATAATACTTTTTGCAGCTTGATCCCCGTTTGTGTCTCACTGTTCATGGGTAACTTTTTTTTAGACTAAGGATAAGAATAATACTACTTCATATCCATAATATAGGAGTTAGTTAATTAGTTAGGGTTTGATTTGATTATAAATAATGAAAATGATAGAAAAGTAACTTTAACATTACAAAATCTCAAATGAGATTTGTTATCAAGAATTGATAAAATAATGATGATATTTGATAAGTAATTGACAACTCATTTTATAGAGAATGCTTTATGTTTAATTTTACAATTTTAATTTGTTCTATCATTCTTCCTTGTAAATATTACAGTAAATAATATTTTGTCTCCAATATTTATCACGGTAAAAAATGCTAATGAGCATGAAAACAATTGAATAAAATATCTCTATCCATGTAAGTTGAAAATTCTTGATTGACAATAGTTTCCATTGAATTTTCAAGATTTTTAATTTGATTTTCTGTATTTTTTTTTTTTAACTTAACTTCGTCAGACTAATAAATTAAAATATGGGGAAAACATTTAATTGGTCGCAAATATATTCATATATATTGCAATGGATGTTGAGATGATAACATCCCAAAAAATAGAATTAATTAAACATCTACGTCAACTTGTATCCGTTAATGTACAAAATATGTTAGACTAATAATTAATGGGATTAGTATTAGTAATGACTAAAAAAGCTTGCTGGCGAATTCGTCCACGTCAGCTCCCTCAATACGAGAGTAAGCAGATTTCTTGGCAAGATCTCTGAGCTGAGACAAGCTCCTTCCCAATTTCAAAGCCAGCTTCATCTCAAACAATTCTCCATTCTCTCTTCTCTCCACATCTTCTTCAATCGTCTCTTCCACTGAATCTTCCAACATTTGAAAGAATCCCGCGCAGTTCCTGTACATCTCCGCCACCATCCCCAATTGCGCACCGTGTTCAAACCCATTAATCGCCGTCGACAACGCCCCCGCCACCGCCGGCACCACCGCCACCACGACGATTCCGCGCTTATAAACAGAGATCCCACCGCCGCTACTCCTGTAAGCAAAGGCCCAGCTATTGCCAGACTCTTGTTTATCTTCAAGACCAAATTCCCAAGTCTCTCGTAGTCTTCAATGTCCTTCTTCTGCACTACTTCCATTACTTCCCTCAACTCCATCTCTAATCCCTCGCTCCATCCATTCTTGGATTCCTTGGATTTCAAGCCGGTTCTATTTGATGATGAAGAAGGCCACCATGTTGCGTGCTCGAATTTCTTCGGAAATTTCTCGATCATGGCTCCTAACAGAGGAAGCGGATAGGCTTTATCGACAGCCAGAACTTTGGCCATTGTGTTCTTAACATCCTCTTCGGTGACTTTTCCGATGGCGAGCTTGGTCTCGATCTCGTTCTGGAGCTGCCGGAACAGCCTCGTGGCGTTGCGTTGCTCCTCCGCGAGCTGCGACGGCTGGATCTTGTTCATTATGACAAGCATCCCCGTGGCGGCGGAGAAGAGGAGGCCGGAGGAGAGTTTAAAAGCGAGAAGCGGAGCTCCGGTGGCAGCGGCGACTCCGGCGACGCCGGCCATGGTGGATGCGGCGAGGGTGATCATGTTGATGGAATTGAGAAGCAGAGTGTTCCAGTTATCGCGCTGCTCGCCGATGTTGTGGTGCATCTCAACTCGATCGGCGACTGCTTCGAGGATCACATACATTTCAGACCTGACGAGATCGTTGTGAGACTGTGAAACATTATTGAGGTTGGTGTTGTTCTGAGAGGGAAGTATATTTGAGTGTGAGAAGCCGTTGAGTTCTTCGAAGAGCTTCCTGCTTGGGAGTTTTGAATTTGATGATGAGAAAGGAACTAGAGGGAATTTGGGGACATTAATGGAGGCGTTGACAGGTACTACTCTTTTCGAAGAAGAAGAAGGAAGAAAAGAAGAAGCGCACAGGGAAGCCATTAATTAGGAGGATTAGAGGTCTTTTTGAGCTCGAACGTGGTTGTGAAGAGAATTTGGTGAGTTATGCGTATATATATAGAGAAGGAAGAGAGAAGGGGTCAGATTAGAACCATTGACTGACCAAATATTGGAAAACAAAAATTAAAATTAAAAATAAAGACTAATGACTGGTTCTGGGAGTTTGACTGGTTACGCGTCCGAAGAGTAAGACGTACATCCTCACTTACTCCCAGCCTCACTTGTGTCCCGTGCACAACTTTTTTTAGCTGTGATGGTAAAATTTTATTCACATCTAAAGATGGAGATTTTCAAATAAATACTCGTATAAGATAAAATCACTTATTATTATTTTCGGTCCTAATTATAAGATAAAGTTATTTTTTTTGGAGAAATTAATGAAGCTAAATAAATTACTTAATCATATTATATGTTATGTATCTTTAAATTATATATTAATTTATTAGTCAAACTAATTAGTTGAAAAAAAAATATAAATACTCTAACGTAATTTAATTAGCTTCCTTAATTTCTCCAAAAAAATCAACTTTATCTTAAAATTAGTACCAGATGGAGTGTCTCAACTAACCATGTATATTAGTGTAGTGAGTCTTTCTTAAAGTTTGTAGCAAATAGTTGAAAATGAGTAGGATTTGTTATCTTAAGAAATATAGTAATTAATTATAATTTTTAAAATATTTTAAAATAAACAGGATATAAAATTTGATGAGCTGAGATGTAGTGTTGGCTGTCAAGGGGGGCTGCCAAAGTGCCAAACGCCGGTGATCCACCGCCCCACTGTTACAGTATTTTGTTGAGATACCATTTAAGGCATAACCGCAAAATCATATACATATACCAATTTATGAAATTCAATTAACTAAAATAACTCCCCTAGTCAACAAATGATTAATTATGCTAGTGTTTCTGGAAAAAAAAATAAAAATAAAAATTTGGAGAAAAGTCACTGATTAAAAAATTAAGTAGTGAATTCAGAGTATCAGTACTTTTTATATATGAAAAATATAGAAAATCATTTCTAATACTATTTCCCAATTAATTTTTTAATCTGGATTTTTTTCCCTTAAAAAGGGAAAAGGAAAGAGATAAAAAAGAAAACGATTGAAGGGTTTTGTGCCATAGATCCTTGTTGGAGTTTCAATCCATTATATATAAACTGCTGGCGTAAGGTGTATTTGTCTGCACTTGGTATGTTAGGTAATTATTGGTCCCTTTTCAGTATTAGATTATCAAATTAAATTAATGTATTATATATAAGGAAATAAAATCAAGGTTCAACGTGAACTTGATACCCAAGCCGTGGTCAAAATTCATCAAATTAAAAGGAAATTACAACTTGATGTGTGTCAAAGACTTGTCGCCTTTGCCCTCACGCCAAGGTTCCGGTCGAGTTTTTAAAAGGGCCCATGTCAAGCATTAATTAATTCATTTTTTTCGCTCATTACTCCTACTACTAATAATAACACGGTGTTATACATAAATATTTTGTCTTAAATAATTAAAATCATGTTTCTGATTATTATTATTGTTACTAACATAAAATTGAAAAAGATTATAATTGTGGCTGAAACAACAGTCTAATTGCTCAAATACAAATTTTTTTTAATAAAAAACACCTCAATAACCCAAAACTGTATTATGAATTTAATTGGATAATTAACCTGGCATGTTTGATGATTTTAGAAATTTGTAATAGACAATAAATACTTTCATTATACGCGGGTGTGATTGACTATAATTAAATTTAACCTATTGATAAATATTATTTGAGATATTTTTATTTTTCCATATATACTCTTTAAGTTATACTCGTATTAATTTAACTAAAATGGGTTCAAATCAATGTCCAACTATTAAACCATGAACCAGTTTTCGTTCTTAAAACATTTGGAGGTTCTAAACACAAGGTTGATTGGTTATAAAAAAAAACTAAAAAAGAATTCAGATTATTGGATTCGGTCCTAGCTAGAAAGATACTCTATTGAACTGTACAATATATTTATACGGATACGATCGTACGTTTGAACTCATGCAGTGCTCAATCATCAAAATCATTATCGTAGATGCTTTAATTAATTAAAAAAATTTCATTTAAATCCACCGATGAGAGAAACCATCATTTTTCTAATTATTAATAATTATTTGCATTATATCAATCAAGAAATTAAAAATCCGATGACAAAAGTCTTACCAAATGGTGTACTCACTTTATAGACGACCAACCCCTGAATTACTTGGTCTTGTGTCTTTTATATGTCATATTCAATACTATTCAATATATCGTGGTTGCCCGCGTTCAATATAATAGATCTGCCCTTCGTTAATTATATTTGTCGAATTATAATTTTTTAAGTCTTCGGTATATACATGACAAAATCCTTTTTTCAAAAAAAAAAAAAACAAAAAGTATATCAAAATCACTAATTTAGACACCTCTTCTATCGAACATTTGAACATTAACTCACCACTTCATGGGGTATTAGCTCGTTTCATCATACCTAACCCCCATTGGTCATGACAAAACCCATTTATTGTGTCTTTACTTCCAGGGAGAAGGATATGGGATGGGTGTGAAAATTTTAGGAGGAATTAATATGAGATCATAGGAAAGGAATTTAATTACCGAGAATTTCTAATAACAACTGAGGCGTGAGAAACATGCAATGATATGTTCTAATGTAATAAATGATAACGCCTCATTTGTTATTATATTAGGACTCATTGGTAATTAAATCTTTTATTTAGGACCTTATGGTAATTCCTCCAAAATTTTAATGAGTTCGATTTAAAAAAATTGAAGAATCATATTAATGGTTTTTAATTAATTTTTCTTACTTCTTTTATTTATTATAATTTTTTAACCTCATCAGTCTATTTCTTTAAAATTGAACTCACTATAATTTTCCCAATCCTCCTCCTTCATTTCACTTGTGTCGAACATGCCCTTAGTCAACCTATAATTATATCCATAATTTGTACCCAATTTTATTTATATCTCTATATTACCTAACCTTGAGAAATATTAATAGATTGAATTTGAATTCAAAATTAAAGATATTTAGTTTCAAAATTAAAATGTCGACTTAAATGCATTTTTTATGAAATAAATTGATGCTATAAACATAAAAAAATGAACGTGAAAAACTATGAAATATATATTTTTTGAAACAACTAGACATAAAAAAATTTAGAATATTATGGTAAACTTTAAGTAATAAATTCCAAAAAAAAATGAACGTGAAAAATTATGATTGAGATTATGTTATATGACAAATCAAAAAAAAAAAAAAGCAAGACAATGATGAATAAATCCCATTCCATCAATTTATTTTTATGAAATAAATTGATGCTATAAGCATAAAAAAATGAACGTGAAAAACTATGAAATATATATTTTTTGAAACAACTAGACATAAAAAAATTTAGAATATTATGGTAAACTTTAAGTAATAAATTCCAAAAAAAATGAACGTGAAAAATTATGATTGAGATTATGTTATATGACAAATCAAAAAAAAAAAAAAAAAAGCAAGACAATGATGAATAAATCCCATTCCATCTCCGTCCATCTCTATTAGATGATCAATGAAATGATAAATAAATGGCCCAATTTTACTTTACTTTGTACGATAATGAAGAATATTTATGAAATTTTTTTAGTAATTATAACAAGTTTTTCATTGCAATGATCAATCAATTTATTATGTTCCATTTTAAACAGTATCAAACCATCATTCACTCGCATAATATATAACTATGAAGAAGCTACGAGAATTAATGGACAAGTGGGTCCACACATGCAGATTACGTAATTGCTTATGTCTATGCTTTCTTTAAATAGTAGTGCGAAATAGGCCATGCGATGACTTGACTAAAATTGGTAAAAAAACCGGTCACCCGATTCAGAAATGGTGAACCAGACCGGAAATCAGCCAAACCGAAAGAATGGTGATAAAAAAGTTTCACCATATGCTCAACTTTTTGAAGCGCCTAGGAATTTTCTTGCTTAGTTTTCACACCTTCCCCACAAGTTAAATTTTAATCACGTTCTGGTCATTGGTTTCAAGTGTTAATGATTAATATTGAATCATCAGTAGTATGAAAACCGGATTGGACGGATGGTCCGATCAATTGAGAACATAGACTCATAAAATGGGCTAACACAATTGAAAGACAAATAAAATTCTAATTCTATTTTTAAGTCACTTCTACACTACTACAGAACATAGATACAACCACCCTAAAGGACGTCCCTTTTTAAAAAAGGGACGTTCAAAATATGGTCAGGTTCAAATTATAAAGATTGGTGTGTCTGAAGACCTTTAAACGTCATAAAAAAAAAAAAAAAAGCCTTTAGACGTCCCCAGCTGACGTCTAAAGGTATGTTTAGACATCCCCAGCACAGCAACATCCCTCACATGCACCAGAAAGACGTCCCCAACACAGCTGGGGACGTTGAAAGTCACTCACATGCACCAGAATTGACATGATCGATGCATATGAGCTTGTCAGACCCCTTCCTACTCCCCTGCTGCATCTAGCTCTCCTCCTCCCACTTTACTCAATCACTCCCGTGCTGCATCTCCGTCCCCATTGGGTCTCATCTGCACTTCTTTTTTTCCTTCTTTCTCCGTCCCCATTCACTCCCCTACTGCATCTCCTCCCAAATTCATCACTCCGTCCCCATTGATTGGTCTCCTCTCCCTTTCTTGGTTTTTTAATTTCTTTCTCCAAAGCTTCACCACTTTTGTCACCAGGCCACCTTCTTTGCTATGGGTTTGCAGAGTTTTTTCCCCATTGGATCTCCTCTCCACCACCGTCGGCCTCCTCTAAAGCTTCACCACTTTTCAGGTTAGCATTTTCTGTTTGATTATTCTTTGCTTTTTCGCTGATATTTCTTTCATTTATTCATAAAAAGCAATCTTTCTGGGATATTCAATATATTCTATAGTTCCTTACCGTGTCAATTTCCAATTCTTGGTCATTGAGATTCATGGGCAATACAGATTAATATTTAAAGATATATATTACCTCCCCCTTTCTCCTTTCAAACAAATAAAAATGATTGAAAATCACAGGGCGTTTTGAATAAGAGCACTCTGTTTATTATTCTGTTTATTATTTTATTATTCTTTTTATTATTAGTTTTTTTTATTATTAGTTAGAGTTCTTTTTTTTATATTTTTAGTATAGTATATGGAGGTTTACTATGCGAATAATGATTAGGTTGATGATGGTAACTATTAGGTTTATTATGTGGAGGTTTATTAGGCGGATAGTTATTAGGATAGTATTGGATTTGTTTATTAATTATATAATTTTAGTTATATATATCATTATATTATTTTATATTATACCTTTTGCTTTTCTGCATTCTCTTATATTTGACAGAATTGGTTCATTTTCGCACTTGTTTTGGTTATACAATTGTGGATTCTTTGTAACAGTGAGCTAATCCTTTGAAAATAATACAGAGATAGATTGCATTTTAGTACATTTACATATGGTTCCTAAGTGATTATCTCACAAACTGTGTGAATCAAAGTGACGGAAAGGAAAAGAAAAGAATTTGGCACATGATAATGCTTGTAATTAGTAGGGAAAGGAAAAGAAATGAGAAAAGAATAAAGAATAAAAAGAAACTAAAAAAAAAATAATCTTGTAGACACACACATTAATTTTTTTTTTTTTTTTTTGCCATAAGACACACACATTAATATATATATTTAGTGCTAGAATTAGACAATCTTATTGTAACTTAGTGTACGTAGACATTAATATAAGAAATTCTCGTACTTGCATTTTTTTTTTTACAATTTTTCATTAAATAGATTGAATAGAAAATAAAAATTTAACACGACATGTGCTGTTCCAAAATGAATAGGACTGCCATAAAAGAAGAAACATCTATAATCTTAATGTAACTTAGTGCTAGAATTTGGTAGAATTTGGTTGCTAAAATATAAGTGTATTATGTTTGTGCTTGGTGCTAGAAGCTAAAGTTTTGTTTCATTTAAATTAAGCTGAGATGGTTTGTTATTTTGATTTTGGGATGTCTCACTTTTAAGGGGAAATGCTGTCAAAATTTTGAAAAACAAAATAGTAAATGGCATTCCTAGTGTTGACAATTATTCTTAATTTGAGTGTAAATGGGAATGACGTAGGTGGTAATAAAATGGATCATAGTTGAATGAATGCTTTGAGAACAAGTGAAGAATATGAGAATGGGGTTGAAAAGTTTATTGAATATGCTAAAAGGAATGCTCTAGCCAGAAATGGCATTACAAGCTGGATTGGATTTAGTCTTGGTTATTGTACAAACTGGGGACTTGGATATAGATTGTTGTGTAGTTTGTGTGGTTTGAAAGTTTGTGTGGCATGTAGTAGACTTGGATATAGATTGTTGTGTAGTTTGTGTGGTTTGAAAGTTTGTGTGACATTTAGTAGCCTTGGGTTGATCACTGTGTTTGTTGTTGTTTCCATTCTGCTGAACTATGGTTGTTTTATTCTGTTATTGGAATCCTATTTCTGCAGTTTACATTTTTCAGACAGTGCAATATATAAAAAGTCCATTTTAAAAAAAGAAACTTTCAACGTCCTTAATAAAAAAAGGGACGTGGTAGAGTGGGTGGCGACACTTTAGACGTCCCCAATTGGAATTGGGGACGTCTAAAGCGGGACCTTAGACGTCCCCAATTCTTCTGGGGACGTCTAAGGTCCCGCTTTACACGTCCCCAGTTCCAACTGGGGACGTCTAAAGTCTACCTTCCACGTCCCCTGTTTTACGGACGTTATTGACGTTTTTTTCTACGACCCTCAGATAGACGTTCCTCTGTTTTCAGACGTTAAAAGACCAAAAAAAGGGGACGTTAAAACCCTTTTTTCTAATAGTGCTAGTATCTCGTTAGAATCAAGAATAACTTTAAACATCATTAATTGTACTTCAAAATTTAATAATTTTTCAACTTTACCTCTATTTAATATACATTATACTCAATGGGAGGAAAGTCTATATAATAAATGAAGGAAAAAATTGTAAATTTATATGTAAAATTAAATGATGTGGTATAACAATAGGACAAAAAAATTTCTCTCTGTTTTTTAATAACCATTTAGGTCACACAGTGTCTGACACTTTTTTTCTGAATCATATTATCATATATCCGAGTAATTTGCTAATTTGGATTGAGATTTTGTGATCAAGATACCCCTTCTAAGGATCTTTATCCGATAAATAGTAACATAAGAATAAGCTGTTTTGTGCATAATGATATGTGTGATATGGTTATCATGTGAACAAACATAAAAACTAATGTCATTAATTAATATTTAAAAGGGATTATTAGAATATTAAGATCACTTTCATATCATATGAATGACATGGCTGGATGACATGGGGTATTTTAAACATATCTTATCTTTGTTAATATTATTCTTTAACTTGAATTTCTGTTATGTTGGGTGGGTTGAAAAAACGACAAGATTTTCATATAACTTTGGTCTATAAAATCGCGTATTTGTAATATAAAAAAGGCCAAATTAAGCTGCCTTTGTTGAAGAAATTATTAATGTTTGTCACAAAAAGGAAATTCAAGCACAAGTAGAAATATATTGCTGACATGGCATTTTAGGTTGGCTCCAAACAGAAGAAAACAGAAGCATGGCAAATACACATGTTTCACACAGCAAAATAAAATCTGTGGTCATTAATTAATGGACGGCACATTTTAAGTAAAAAAACTAGAGAAAATCATGTAGAGGTCTCGAAGATCAAACAAAATAAGAGTAAAGTTTCTTTGAAAATTCCAATATCAGAAAAATCCCTACAGATTTTTCTATGATTATTTTGCAAGTTGAAATGACAAAGTTGCCCCCAAGAAATTTAAAACACTCTATGTTCAAAAAAGTGGATCTCCTTCGTTCTGTTTTGCTTCTGCGTCTTCCTTGCATCCGTTTGAGTGGTCGTACGTTGCTCCTTCAAGTCCCAATGTTGGTGCATTCATCCTTCGCTCGTCCATTGCCCAAGCCTCCGTTGTGATGTAGCAGAGGTAGAATAGAGGACTGAATTTTTTTCTGTGTGTACTTTGGCTAGATTGAGATTGAGTGGTTGGTCAAAGGTTGGAGCTTAGGCTTAATAGTAGGGGTATTCAAAGTGTCCAAGTCCCGGTTGTCCCAGCCCGGTCCCAGACATTTTATCCTGGAAATTTCCCGTTCTGGCCAGGACCGGGACCGGGATCACACCTTGTGATAATTCCCGGTCCCGGTTTTTTTTTTTCTTAAAAAATAAGTTATTATTTTATATTTGTATTTTTTACCCCATAAATTAAATTATCATTTGATAAAATGTATATCACATATTTAGTTAGAGTTAAATCATATATATCGTGATACTAATCCTAACTATATAATATATAAACATAATAACAAAAATGATGAATGTGATAATAATAATAATATATTATTCTTTAATTCTAGCTCAATTTGTATGATTTTTATGACTTTATTAGGTGTTAAATAATCACTTTAAACATTAGGTTATAAAAAATTTATCTAATATAATTATATTATTAAAACCGGTAATTCTCGATCCCGTTCTAAGGAATTCCCGGTCCCAGTTATATCGGGAATTTCCCTGGACCGGGATCGGGAATGACTTCCCATTCCCGGCTACCCCCCAGGACAGCAACCAGGAATAGGTGATCCCGGTCCCGTCCCAGGATTTGAACACCCCTACTTAATAGTGGACTAAGTGGTAGGAGGTAGATACGTAATGCTAAGATTTTGCCAAAGATATAATCTTGACCATTGAAGTTGGGGTTTGACTGTGGTTGGGTTGTGCAAATGTTATAGTGCTATGTTTTTTAGGAAGGTTACAGAGAGGATGCTCTATTTTAAGTGGAAATGGTTGAATGTGATAGTGGTTTGTTTGCTGAGAAAATGCTGATATGAAAAAGAAAGTGTTGTTAATTCATGCAGTTGTAGTTGTTAATATGACTGTTGTAGTGGTTAATACAGATGTGCAATTGATCTTCCATTCTGTACAATGGATCTTTTCCATATATGCCCAATGGTCATCCACACTATGGAAAAAATCCATTCCACAGAATGGGAGATCAATTGCACATCATGAAAGAGTAATTGCATATAATGGAATATCATTGGCACAATGAATCATCCTTTACACCATGGAAAAGATCAAATGCCTATCATGGAAGATCAATTGAACATCATGAAAGATTAATTGCACAAAATGGAAGATCATTGGCACATGAAGGAAGAGTAATTGCACAAAACGACAGATCATTGGCACATAATGGATCTTCATCCTTTGCACATAGCGTAGATGACCATTGGGCATGTATGGAAAAGATCCGTTGCACAAACGGACGATCAATTATAAATCAATGAAGAGTAATTGCATACAATGGAATATCATCGGCACAATGGATCATCCTTTACGCCATGGAAAAAATCCATTGCACAAAACGAGAGATCAATTGCACATCATGGAAGAGTAATTGCACAAAACTGAAGATCAAATGCACATCATGGAAGATCAATTGAACATCATGAAAGATTAATTATACAAAACGGAAGATCATTGGCACATGAAGGAAGAGTAATTGCACAAAAAGACAGATCATTGGCACATAATGGATCTTCATCCTTTGCACATAGCGTGGATGACCATTGGGCACGTATGAAAAAGATCAGGTGAATGAAGGAGGCATTTAGGCTGGAGGAGTAGCCCGAGACAACACTGCCGAAGGACACAGCCAAGGAGACGTCGGCCGCTGGAGGAGCACTTGGAGATGACAGATCCGAAGAACACGAGCCAATGAGACGGCGGCCGTTGGAGGAGTAGCCGGAGATGACACTGCCGACAGACACAAGCCAAGGAGACGGCCGAGTAAGGGGAGACGACGCTGAACTTCTGCAGGCCGGAAATGGAAGAGGAAGAAGGGATTCAGAACTGCACTTTCTCCTTTCTCCCGCCTAAAATCTTCTTATCAAACTGAGGGCCTTTTTGTCTTTTTAAGTTCAATTTTAATGCAAGTTCAGTAACCCATGTGTGTTGGTAGCAAAGAGCAATTAATTTGCTTATTTAGTATTTATTAGCGATTTTCCCTATTTTCAATGCTCTCCTAATGTTATTGTGATTGAAAGAAATTTTTCTTTCAAAACAAAGAAAAATTCTAATTAAATATCTTCAAAATTTTAAAATTTTAAATCAGTGATTCCTAGTAAAATGTATTGTTATTTTCTCCTCAAGTATAGTAAATAACCAATAAGATGTGATAATGAATTTTGATATTTTCATGGTATTTTTTTAGAATATTCCCAGGAAACAATTCTATTTTGTCCTAACCAACTGTTTAGGAGATGTTTTTTTTTTTTTTGGTGGATTAGACCCCACCGAGAAAGGAAACAGAGCCTGGGACGTATCTCTCTCAGTTGCACAGGGAGCTTCTATTTTTCCGGTGTATGAAAAAAACACACACAAACAGAGAACTTCCGGTCAAACTTAGCGCAGACATGGGATCCATCGCGAAGAAGGGAGTAAACAATTACGTTAAACAGCTTCAGCAACATCCTCTCAGAACCAAGGTTTCACTCTTCCTTTCTGATTTTCTGCTTCTGCTTCCGTTACCGTTGACCCTTTGTTTGATTTGAAGTTGTGACTTGTGACCTTTCTTCCACTCCCTTCTCTTTGGAAATCGACTGTTGAAATATCATCTGGGTTCGATTTTATGAATTTTCTCTCATTAATGTCAACTTCCTTCTCGGGATTAAATTAAACCAGGCAATCACAGCGGGAGCGTTGTCTGGGATCAGCGAACTAGTGTCTCAGAAGCTAACGGGCATACGGAAAATTCAACTGAGACGACTTCTTCTCAGAGCGGTAAGCTCATAAATTTCTAATGTTCATCTGCAAGATATGTATTGGATTGTTGATAAGCGACTAAATAAATTGAGTAGGAAATTATGTAACGAAGACGAAGTGGACCGTGTGAACATAAGCTGTTTGTAGTAATGCCAAATCGAATATGCATGACATATTTAGTGCCTGGGGTGATATTTGTGGGGTTAAGGGTCTATGTTGGCCCATAACTTGTCACCAGCGAGCAATTTTGGCGAGAAGTGTAAATAAGAGAGTAATTTTGTCCTGATCATTATCCCAATTAATTTTGACCATTAGTGCTTATTTTGGCAATCCACGTGTCATCATTGTCATTTTTGTTAAGGTGTCTTAAAAGTTTTAAAACTAACTTTAAAAAAAAAATAGAAGTTGATGACATATGGGTTTCTGTGTAAATTTACATATTAATAAAAATGACATGGATAACATGTGGACTGTCAGCTCAGTATATTTGTCTAACTAACAGTCTTCACTGGGATAACGGCCAGGAAAAATTACTTTTTTTTTTATACTTTCGGGATAAAATTGCCCTTCAGTGACAACTTCTAGGATAAAATTGCCTCTTAACCTGATATTTGTGGACCTCATGGTTACATTTTGATTTGTGAAGGTAAATGTGTGAAACTAGGACAAAAATGTTATAAAGTAGAGCCCAAGATAGTAAATGCGTTTTCTGGTCATAGCTGTGAATTCATCTGGTTTTGTTTAGATAGTCAAATTCGACTACAACCGTGTCGGGTGGCATGTGCTTTGCTTTGTTAACATAAAATTTTTATTGCATTCAGATTTTTGCAGGTGCCTATCTTGGACCATTTGGTCATTTCTTTCACATAGGACTTGAAAAAATTTTCAGAGGGAAGAGAGACTCAAAAACTGTAGCCAAAAAGGTAGTAAAACTGCTAAACCACCTGTTTTTGTTATTTATGAGAAACTTTGAATTGGATGATCCATATGCTTCTCTCACACTTCTGTCCCCTGTGAGACTAACAAACCTGTTTAAGCGTATTACCGTGTATTTCAGCATCAACCAGTCAAAGATATTGTACATAGTTTTCATGAATTATGTTAATTAAAACGTGAATAATTGATCACCTAACTTAACAGAAAGACCAAAAAAAAATGGTGTCTTTCTTTAACGGCTCCTCTTTCTTTACATGGTCTTACACAGGTTTTGATCGAACAGTTGACAGCTTCTCCGTTGAACAACTTGCTTTTCTTGATTTATTATGGTTATGTTGTGGAAGGTTAGTACATTTAGAACGAATAACTTTTGTATTTACATCTTAGACACATGGATACAGGGAAACAGGTGGAAGATGAGGTCAAATAAAAATTACTTCCTCTTGAGGGTCAAATTTTGGGTACCCAGCGTGTTGATTGTGAGCATCTTATCAATTCTAAAAAAAAATGAAGAAACTGAAAAGTTGTAGTTCCAATTAAAAACAATCTTAGCTGGTTAAAAAAACAAAAAAACAAAAACAATCTTAAGAGCATGAGGGCTTGTTATCCTTCTCTTTTTGATGAAAAGGTGAATGAAATGCAGGACGTCCATGGGTGCATGTGAGAGCTAAAGTCAGGAAGGATTTTCCGTCCGTGCAGTACACGTCATGGACGGTAGTCTTCTATTCCCATTACAGATGATAATGGCAACATGTTCCTCAGTAGAAACACAGAAATTTTTTTTAGAAACCAAGCTATTTGAAGAATAAAAGAAAATTAATACAATACAATAGTTCATTAACGTAGATGTTTGATGTTTCACCTGGGGGATCAACCAACACATCTATTTCACTCAGTTTTTATTGGCTTCTTGCATCAACTAGCTCTGCCCTATGTTGATCACAAGCAATTTTCCTTTAATGATGAACATGCATATAAATATGGCAATTCTGTAGTATGAGTTTCACTTAAGTGCGTATCCATGCACATGTTTATTCATGCTTAACTGATTTACTCAATAATTTTGCTCAAAGACGGCGCCTTTTTCACCTGACCTGGGAATTTCTCAAATGAATTGTATTGCAGTTCTGGCCTGCTGTGGGGTGGATAAGTCACCAATTCTTGCCTCTCCATTTCCGGGTCATTTTCCGCTTCTTTGTTGCATTCTGCTGGTACTTGGTTATTTTTTCCCTTTCCCCCTACTTTATTGACTTCCTTTATATTCATCATTCTCTTTGGTAAACAACAACAAATCAAAATAATTCCATGTGTGTTTTATTTCAGGGGAATATTCTTAAATCTCAAAGCACGAACACTGATGTTGACCAAAGCCTGATGCGAATAAGTATCCAGCACACAATTGTTAAATTGATCAAGCGAACAGTATTTATTCTACATGTAACAGAAGAAAGTTGAACCAATACAGGAATTTATAAACTGGTGCAGAAAGGGGTGCTGAATACTAAAAACTTGAGTCTTTATGAAATTTGGATGTGAGGACCAAGATCGATCGTGAGACAAGAATTTTTAGCCAATACCGACTATTTGCAGTTGTTCTTGGAAGAGCATATTATGGGAACTGAAAGCCTCTATCCAATTTAATGCTCCTCTAAAACAAAGTGCAGGGAACATTCATGGGTTAGCAACCTTCCTACTGCATATAAACAGTAATAAAGGCAAAACATGCTAACATTGATACAAATTATAATAAAGCAAGAGGTGTGCTTATTTAGCTTCCTTTTAGAAACTATGATAAACTATCCTTCTGATCAGTGCCACTGCCAGAAAAAGCCAGATAGGAAAAGTTGATGGAACTAAGGATCTCTTGAACAAATGCATGAGGAGATGGTGTTTTTCCATCATGCAAAGTGATATTCATCTTCTGTTAGATGACATTGATCAATATAATGATTTTTTTCAACATATATTCAAAACCATCATTTAAAGTTGGGCAAGAGTAGATTGTAGCCAAGTTTTGAAAGATTGAAAATTAAAATCCACTAACTTGATTGAGAAGCATCCAAACCAAATAGCACGAACACAAGGACAATTCATAAATATGTGGTCCAATGATTCTTCAGTATTGCACCCAAAAGGACAGAGGATGTCATTGTCCAAGTAATGATGGTTAGTGCATCGCTGATCTATGGACATAAGCTTTTTATAAGGGAATGAAACAGACCAAAGAAACTTCCAAAAATCATCAGTAGGCTTGGAAAGGAGAGGAGAGAATGAAGACAACGCTTGAATCCATCCTTAGTGGTATAAATCCCAGATTGATTTTCAGACCCAAAGAAGATATCCTCTTGCTTAGTGAAGGAGATAGGAGTTTTCAAGATAGATTCAACAATAACAAAAGGGTGAAGACTCTTTATGAGGCAAGTGTTCCATTGAACTGGGTTCCAATTAAAAGGGGTATGCAATAGAATATTTGCAACCTTGAGCAAATTCATTACAAGCAAGGTATTAAAACTCGGACCGGTCATTGAACCGGTCGGGGTACTGGGTTAAGGGTCAGTGGGTCAAACCGGGACCAAACCGGAGCTAAACCGGGACCAAACCGGTGAGAAATTGAAGATTTTAGACTTATAGTATGAAATTCTAAAGGAAAAATTTTTTTTAAAAAAAAAAAATTTTTTTTTAAAAAATGAAAACCGGACCGGGAACCGGACCGGCCAACCGGCCGGTTCGCCGGTTACCGGGCCGGACCGGCCGGTCCGGTCCGGTTTTCATAAGCCTGATTACAAGTGTTGATTTTGAATGCGCCAGAGATAGTGGTTTAAAGGAATTTGAGATCCATATCCAACTTTCCAATTCAAGTCCTTGACAATTAAGTTTGAAGCCTCCAAAAGACCCTTCCAAATCTTAAACTGCGAATACCCCTCCGTTGTTTAATATAAGATATATTTGAGGAATTGATCTTAATCCTAAATATAAGACAAAATTTTCATATTTATAAGTTATGTTGTTTGTAGTATCTAATCTAGTCATGAACTCACGATGACTTGATATGATGGAAAAAAATCTATTCTAATCACGAAAATAAAAAACGATGAAAACTTACTTGAAAATGAGGAAAATTCAGTTAGAAATTATAAAAAAGCAGAGTTAAAAGATTAAAAAAAAAATGTCATTTTTCCAAATTGAACTAATCCTTGTTTGTGTTAGTTTGACTTTGGCCTGAAATTTTTCTTTTTAAACATTTTTTTTATCGTAAGCAAATTTTTGGGATTTTTTTTTTTGGTGATTTACTTTTTGCGAGATATTTTTGAAACACGTTGGGAACGAGCGAGGTTGGTAGATACCAAGAAAGGGAGAGACAGGGACGCATTTCTCGCACAGTCACCCTCACACAGAAAGCTTCCGGTCAACGCTTTTGAGCGACGATGGGATCCATCGCGAAGAAGGGACTGAACAGTTACGTTAAACAGCTCCGACAACATCCTCTCAGAACTAAGGTTCCACTCTTCCTTGATCGCCACTGTTTTTCTGCTTCTGCTTCCATTTCCGTTGACCCTTTGTTTGATTGGAATTTGTGGCCTTTCTTCCACTCACTTTGCTTGGAAATCGAAAGTTGAAATATCATCTGGATTTCGATTTTATGAATTTTCTCGGTATTCAATTAAACCAGGTAATCACAGCGGGAGTGTTGTCTGGGATCAGCGATATAGTGTCTCAGAAGCTAACGGGCATACAGAAAATTCAACTGAGACGACTTCTCCTCAAAGTGGTAAGCTCTTAAATTTCTAATGTTCATCTGTAAGAGACGTATTGGATTATTGATAAGCGACAAAATAAAATTGAGTCGGAAATTGTGCAATTAAGTCAACGGGGACTGCATGAACATAAGCTGTTTGTAGTAATGCCGAGTCGAGTGTGCATATGACATACTTTGTGCCTGGGGAGATATTTGTGCACCTTAAGGTTACATTTTGATTTATGAAGGTAAATGTGTGAAACTAGAGAAAACAATGTTATAAAGTAGAGCCCAAGATAGTAAATGTTTTTCTGGTCATAGCCCACAAGGGTGCAGTGAACTGCATTGATAAAGGAGCTTTGATTCGGTTTCTACAAGTTATCCTTTATTGGTAGAACATGGACATTTACCAAACCCGGTGTGCCTTGCTCCCTCTGGTCCCGGGCAAAGTGTTAAAGCTATACTTGGTCCTACCTAAACATAGGGCAAAGATGTTATTTTTTATTTTCATGGTTGCAAGAAAAGGAAAAGAAATAGCTGTCAATTCATTAGATTTTGTTTAGATGGTTAAATTCAATTACAACCGTGTTGGGTGGCTTGTGGTATGCTTTGTTAACACGAATTTTTTATCGCATGCAGATTTTTGGAGCTGCTTATCTTGGACCATTTGGACATTTCTTTCACATGGTACTTGACAAAATTTTCAGAGGGAAGAAAGATACAAAAACTGTAGGCAAAAAGGTAGTAAAACTGCTGAATCACCTGTTTTTGATATTTATGAGAATTTTTTAATTGGATTATCCATATGCTTATCTCACGCTTCCGTCCCCTGTGAGACTATCAAAACCTGTTTAAGCGTTTTGCCACCGTGTATTTCAGCACCATTCAGTTGAATATTGAAAAAATATTGTAAATAGTATTCATGAATTATGTTAAATTAATCATGACTGATTGATCACCTAGCATAACAAAGACAAAAAAATGTTGTCTTTCCTTAACGGCTCCTCTTTCTTTACATGGTCTTACACAGGTTTTGATCGAACAGTTGACAGCTTCTCCCTTGAACAACTTGCTTTTCCTGATTTATTATGGTTATGTTGTGGAAGGTTAGTGCATTCAGAATGCGTAATTATTTTATTTACATCTTGGACACATGTATACAGAGAAACAGGTGGTAGATGAGGCCAAATAACAATTAATTCCTCTTGAGGGTCAACTTTTGGGTACCCTGTATATCATTTCCCATTTTCCCTGGTCAACTCTTGATTGTCAACATATTATTAATACAAAAAGTGAAAAAACTGAAAAGATATAGTTCCAATTAAAAAAAAAAAAATTCTTAGCGGGTAAAAAAAGGTAAAAATAATCTTAAAAGAGCACGACGGCTAGTTATCCTTGAAAGGCATGCAAGCTGCTACTACTTTTTCTGATGAAAAGGTGAATGAAATGCAGGTCGTCCATGGGTGCATGTGAAAGCTAAAGTTAGGAAGGATTATCCATCAGTGCAGTACACGGCATGGACGGTAGTGCTCTATTCCCATTACAGATGATGGCAACATGTTCCTCAGTAGAAATAGAGAAATTTTTTATGTTTACAGGCCGTTTGAAAAAAAAAAATGGATACAATACAATAATTCATCAACGTAGATGTTTCACCTTGGGGCTTTACTGGCACATCTGTCTCACTCAGTTTTTATTGGCTTATTGCATCAACTAGCTCTGCCCTATGTTGGTCACAAGTAGTTCTTATTTAATATGAACATTCATATAAATATGGCAATTCATAAATACGATTTTCACTTAAGAGTGTACCCATGCACTTGCTTATTCATGATTAACTTGGTTCTTAACTATCTGTAAACTGATTTAGTCAATAATTTCTCAAAGATGTCGCCTTTTTTCTCCTGACTTTGGAATCTCTCAAATGAATTGAATTGCAGTTCTGGCCTGCTGTGGGGTGGATAAATCACCAATTCATGCCTCTTCATTTCCGAGTCGTTTTCCACAGCTTAATTGCGTTCTGCTGGTACCTAGTTATTATTGCCCCTTTTCCCCTACTATATTGGTGTCATCTCTTCATCATTCTGTTTGGTAAACAAGGACAAATTGAAATACTTCCATGTGTGTATTTTATTTCAGGGGAATATTCTTAAATCTCAGAGCACGAACTCTGGTGCTGACCAAAGCCTGATGTAAATGAGAATACAGCGCACTAGTGTTAAACTGTTCATCAGGCTTTACTGCTGCACTTTAAAATTGCTGAAGACACCTCAAACTTCCTATATGTTGGGAGGACTTTATTTTATTTTGATTCTTTTGAATGTAGTCTGCTGGTGGTGGTGGTGGCGTTCAGACATTTTCACACCCTGTAGTTTATTTATATGCATAGGCTTGGTTTGTGTACTTTATTTGTGTGAAACTGTATATGTTAAAAGAACTCCCATTTGTTTGGAGAAGAATTTCCGAAAGATTGAAGCATGTTTGAATGCTATAAACTATCATGAAAGTCAAAATATTTGCTTTATAGATGACGTAGCGAATTCGCAATTTCCTTTTCCTCTCTTATGAAACCGAGTATATTTGAGTTTATTGAGGTCCAAAAAATATACTCTTTTTTGACTTAAATATAAGATAAAATTGATTTTTTTAGAAAGATTAAGGAAGCTAATTAAATTATTTTAGAAATTTTTTTATTTTAATTTTTTTCTCAAAATTAATTATTTTGACTAATAAACTAATATATAACATAAGGATACATAACATATGATATAATTAATTAATTTATTTAGTTTCCTTAACCTCATAAAAAAAAAAGTCAAATCCGTTTTATATTTAAAAATGAAGTATTATATTTATATTTGACTTTCAATTGCTTTTGAAGTATAAAATTCAAAAGTATATGTATTGGTGACAAAATTTTGCTTTTGTATCCGTTTATAATCTTGAAAAACAATAAAATCTAAACCTATAATTTGAGTTTCGTTTTTTTAAAATAAAAAATAAAAAAAGGTGATATCTCATCAAACTTGAGATGTGAACGAGGTGTGAACTTCGGAGAAGTTTGTGGCACTACTATGAGTTGAAAATTGCTTAATAAATATTATGAAGGGAATTATATCAACATGATTGGGCAGAAGACGAATGAACCACTTTTAGAATGTCACAACTTGATAATGTGTACACAATGAAAATTTACCCTATGGTATTTTACCGAAACCACTTGAATAAATAATTTGTCATGTAACTTCGGATAAATATACGTTATTAAACTCCGTCAAAATGTTGCAGAAAAACTTCATTGCTTGCCAGTTTAGCCATGCATTAAAAAAATAATCAAGCGGAGATAGATAACACTTCAATATAATTAATGGATGGTGGCTATAAAGAAAGACGGTATAAAACTTTGGGTAATAAAAATAAATACTCCCTCCGGTCCTAATTATAAAATAAAGTTGAATTTTTTGGAAAAATTAAGGAAGCCAATTAAATTACTTTAGAATGTTTATATTTTTAGTATCCTTAGATTATATATTAGTTTATTATTTAAATTAATTAATTTATAGAAAAAAATAAAAATAAAAATACTTTAAAGTAATTTAATTGACTTCCTTAATTTCTCCAAAAAAATTAACTTTGTCTTATAATTAAGACGGAGGGAGTAATTATTATGAACTTTGAATCCACGTTTAAATAAAATATTTTGGATGGATGATTTCAGGGCTTACTCGTTTGGTCGTTGAAACTTGAAAGTCAGAATAGGAAGGACAACTCGGAGTAGTAGATCTTCGTTGAGCTTTTACACTTCTCCGTCTGTCGGCTTTATATAATAAAACATATAGATGCCAACCTACATCCCCATACAAATCATCCCTATATATATATAAAGTTGCAAGATTCTCAATATCACACCAACGTTGTCATTAAAGGACATGGCCAAGCTTCTTGTTTCAAACCCATCATCAGTTTCTTGTTCTTCATTCTCCTATCACAGAACAAGAACAATTGCTGCCACAAACACTGTGCCCAAGATCTCTCTTCCAAGGCTTCCTGATCAAAATAAAGGTTTGGTGACAGATCTGAATATAAAGAAGCATAGCCCATATTCTGCCATAGCCACAAATCATATGAAAGATGAGTCTTTTCAGTACTCTGCCGCCAATAGCTGCGAGAGTAATCAAGTCTCCATGGAGGTTGCTAAGCTTCATTTGATAATGGAAATTGTAGCAGATAGAGTGGAGATGCATAAAAACGTTGGAACTCAACGTGACAATTGGAATCACCTTCTTTTGACATCTATTAACATGATGACTCTCTCTGCTGCAACAATGGATGCTTTTGCAGCCATTATGATTGGTACAGGCAATAATAATAATGCTCCACTTTTGGCTCTGAAGGTTTCTTCCACAGTTCTTTATGTTTCAGTCACTGGGATGCTTGTGGTGATGAACAAGATCCAGCCATCTCAGCTTGCAGAAGAACAAAGAAACGCTACTAGATTGTTCAAGCAGCTTCATAGGGAACTCAGAACAAGGCTTTCTCTTGGGGATCCTAGTGAAGATGATGTGAATGAAGCGATGGAGAAAGTCTTGGCTTTGGATAAGGCTTACCCACTTCCTTTATTAGGCTCAATGCTTGAAAAATTCCCCAGAAAAGTTGAACCAGCAAGGTGGTGGCCAGAATTGAAGCATAGCAACAAAAGAAAAGGAGAAAAATTTAGAGGACGGTCAAAAGGGAATAATGGATGGGATGAAAGGTTGGTGGAAGAACTAAAAGAGGTTGCGAGAGTTCTGAAAAAGAAGGACATAGCAGAATGTGTGAGATTGAGTGAAAAAGCTTTGAACTTTAACAAGCTACTGGCAATTTCTGGTCCAATACTAAGTGGGGTTGCAGCTTTTGGTTCTTCCTTCTTAGGTTCTGTGGATTCATCATGGCCTGTGATGTTTGGAGTCATAGGTGGGGTTTTGGCCAGTGTTGTGAACACAATGGAGCATGGTGGCCAAATTGGGATGATGTTTGAGTTCTATAGGGGAGCTTCTGGGTCATTGAAACTCATGGAAGAGAGTATAGAGCAAAACATGAAGGAGCAAGAATTTGATTCTAGAGAAAATGGGGAACTGTTAGAAATCAAGTTGGCTTTACAGTTAGGTAGGAGTGTATCAGAACTCAGGCAATTTGCTGCATTGTCATCCACAGATAACGAGAAGACCAGTGATGAAGAGTTTGCGAGCAAGCTATTGTAGGAGTATTTTCATTTGTATTGATTCATTGTGTACATAGACTTCTAGGATTTATTTTAGCTTTGCTTCTGATATCTTTGTTCTTTATACATGATTCATATGTTTTATTATTTAACCACACTAGGATCTGATGATTTTTTTGTAATCAGGGATGATAGAAATTTCATGAGAAAAGGATATGACAGGGAGTATATTTAACAGTATAAATTTTTTATTTTGACTAATTTAAATTTGAGCATTGATGAGCTTAAATGTAGATAGTTTTCTCATAACTGATTTTTTATATTCACACAGACTCAAACTTGAAGTTCATGCTTAAGCGGTTAAAGCCTCTTTTATTATAATAATATTGTTTGGTTTTAACATCATGGCTTGGACATGTTTTGGCTTTTTATGGTTATTTTTAAAAGTTATAAATTCTTGGATCCTTTCCTTGAAATGGATAAAATTAAATTCGTAGAATAAGCTTAAGTTCTTTTTTATTAGGTACAAGTATCCTCCTATTAAAAATAATTTTATTCAAGGCACTATTCAGCGCTAAATATGGACATCCTTAATCAGAATTCAAACCTTAATTTACCACGTTATAAGGATTTCTTCTACTAGACCCAACCCGTTTGCTGAATAAAACTTAAGTTGTTGAGCAGGCTGTGGAATTTTCACAGTAAATCCATCAAATATGGGGAAAATGGTAATTTTCACTTTTTCAGAATGAGCAGGGCCCTTGGAAGAAAGGGCCAGATCAGCCCATTTAGATGGTTATTGGGCGACAATCTGCAATTCACAGGCTAAGAAAATGTGAAATACCAAACTTTAAAAAATAAGAGAATAAACAACGTTAGATCTACAATTAATTATTAAACAGCTTTATAAAACAAAGACCGGCATGATTAGAGGATGATATGTTCATGTGAGCCTTGTGAGGAGATCAAGTTGATCCCACAAACCCTTATAAAAATAAACATTGATGAAGTTAGCGAAAAAGTAATTTGACTTTCCTATCCATCTAACAACTTTTCTAATATAAAGATCATCTTGTGTTTAATGGAAAAGTATATATGAAATTTCTATTTTATATTAATTTTTATCATTTTAAAATATTTTATATATAAAGGAATATATTTTTATCATTTTAATTACAAGACTTTATTTTGGGATTTGCCAAAGAAAAAGCAACCTCCACATATCATTTAATTGAAAATGTGACGATAGATGAAAATTATAATAATTGATTGAAATTAAAAACAAGACTGTTTTTCTTCCTCATTTAAATATGTTATCCTTTAATATAGATTGAAATTAGCCACCAATGAATCATGTTTAATTTAGTCCTTTTTTTTCTGGATTTTACGACACCTAAGCAGCACTCTAAAGTCCATACACAAATTAGGGACTTATTATACTCCAATTGGGACATTGAGTTTCATTATGTGCCCTATGATGCTATCAGGTGCGCCGATTTCTTAGTCAAGGAAGCCCATCAGTTGCAAGCAGATTCGGTGTTGTTATCAGTACCACATCCGAGTTGTACTGTTTATATGGACATTTATTTGCCGGGTTAAGTCTTTTATAAAATCCAATATGTAATTGGCCATTATGATATTTAAAAAAAAAAAAGTCCACACACAAAGCAACAATGAAGTGCAAATAAATGATTAGACGAGACAAAGCCCTAATCTCAACATAATATTTAGCTTAATCACTCTTAAATTTTTAATACCACAAATCAAAGTTGTGCTTCCTCAAGTCATTTTCAAAATGTATTTTTGCAAGGTAGTATATGGGCATTGAATCATTTTCACCACATCCATTTATAAGAAAATGAAGAAAAAACAAATTTAATTTTATTAAATATAACATTTCTGAACTATAAATTGCAGAGCAACTTGTTTGATAGGCCTACCATCACCAATTATATATACTTGTTCCTTTATTACCACACGCTACTTCCAACTAGAATCCATCTTTTGATGATAGAAAGAAACTGCTTCTTTCACAGCTCATTTTCTCACTGAAACTAATTTCAGTTTTACACTAAAATAGAACCATCTTCCTTCAAGCTTCTTTGCTACTTTTATCACCACCAAAATCCCTAATTTCAACAATATAATATACAACCAATAAAAATTTATTTATTTTTCTTCATTACTCCAGAGCATTAAAAAGTGCCAATTATGTGTGTGTAATTAACATGAAGGGCACCTTTTTTTTATAAAAATAATTATTTTATTATAAAAAAAGAAAAGGGATCAACTATAAACAAAAAATTTTAAAAAAATAGTTTTGAAGATAAATTTTTATATCTATATTTTAATAAAGTAAAAATAGAAAATTGATGAAATAATAAATAAAACAATATTACAATATAACACAAAAATAGGCGAAATAAAATACAAATGCATGGTCAATTTTATTCATACAAATATTTTCAATAAAAAAAATATATCTGATGAGAGGGGTTAATATCTGACAATAATGTAACCAACTAAGGTTTAAATCCTATATACCCATCTTTAATATTTGACACTATTTCGAGCATGATTTCTTCTAATGAAAGGAAACTTGTGCAGTTGTGCTTACCAGTGAAAAGATGTAATTCTTTTGCTTTCCAAAAAATTAAAAAGGAACGAAGATGGGAAAGAAAAGTCATGGGCAAAATCAAGCGAGGAACACAAAAAGGAAAATTGGGTCCTTACTGCAATAACAAGAAAGTTAGAGGACTTATGGGAAAACTAAAAAAACCACTGCGAATTTTGAAGCAATGGCAAGAAGTGGAAACCCACTCTGTATGCTTACTTCAGAATTGAGTATTCATCAGCTCTCTCAAAAGAGTCTCCATTCTCTGCCAACTCATATTTCTGCTATCTTCTTCTAAATCAACCCTCTCCTCTTGAGCGAGCTCTATGCCTGTGTGACCTAAATCCTCGAATTGGATCCAGCATTTTCTCTCGTAATTGTCAAATATCAATAAACCTCAATCAAATAGTAAAGATCTAAAGTCTCTGTACTTCACTGCTAAGAAACATGATTATTTTATTGTTCTTGGTGATATTCTTGGAGATGGCACTGATAATGGTACTGCTATTTAAGACCCCTTTAAGGAAGCTGGTGATCATGGGCTTGGATCGGCTGAAGCTCGGCAAAGGACCCTTAATGGTGAAGTCCGTCGCGGGAACAATTATCGTCGTTTTGCTTTCCACTGTTTACAGCATGGTGAAGATTCAGAAGCGTGGGATCGAAAATGGAGCAGCAAATCCTACTGATCAGGTTCTTATGGCCCGGCACCTTCTTGAAGCTACTCTTTTGGGTATTCCTCTCTTCACTTTTTCCAGTAAAATTTTGCTTTTAAAGTTGATTAAGGGTTTTTGCGGGGTTAAAGTTGAAATAGGATGACGTTGAATGAGATCGCGGCTTCTTAGGTGAATCTGATTCAAACTTGGAACAGGGTTTCATTTGCTTTATAGAATGAGTGTCACTTTATGCGTTAAGATCTAACTGCAGCTAATGTACGCTATGGTTGTAATCAGCAGTTGAATGGATTCACCTTCTTTGTCCTTCCATCATGGAGGAATCCATAATTCGTGTCTAGATTCTATAGTTGAGTCTAGAATACGTCTCTGTTAGTTGGTGATTTCTTAGTTACTTAACTTACAGGGAGCGAACTGCTGGTGTATCTGAAGCTATGCAAGCTTCTAAATAAAATGGCAAATGTGAGTTTAGGAAAAGGACATAAGACCTCTGTGCTACTTAACTGTATGGACATAAGTTTTTGTTATATTGATTGCCTTTTCAAAGGCCGTGCAATCACATGGATAAACAAATCCTTGTACATACTCAATTGTTCCTCTAATGTCTTCATCTTGAGCTCTCAGATATACTTCAATTTGAGGGAAGATAATGGATTACCTTCTGTGCATGATTAGTCTGTGATCATGACCACATTGATGAAGTTTGCCTTGCTTCCTGTTTTCCCTGCATGTAGTGCATAGGCATTGTGTCTGGGAAGTGTTTCCCCAGCTCCTGTGTAAATAAAGCCTGGTGTATCAGTCTGATCTAGACTCTAGTGCTATGTGACAATTCTTTTATTCTGATCTTGATGGCCTTGATATTTCTAAGGTCCTTTCCTCACTAACAAGTAGCTACTACCGATTGCCAACAATATTTGTGTATTTGACATGGCTGGAATTGTTTAATGAATATTATTAAATATTTTTCAACAGTTATCTTATCAACACATTGTTGCAATTTTGTACAGCAGAATGAGTAATTTTACCTTTTTCTCAAGAATTTTTCAAAGTACATAAATTGCATTTCCCCAGATGCTTCTTGATCAAGCAGCTCTTTTAATCACAGTGTGGAGATTGTATTGTGAATAGCAAGACTACTTAGCTTCATAAGAAAGAAGTCACAGAATGACAATTCTGTTCTGGGGCTCGACTCTGCAGAGATCTCCATTTCTTTGTGGAGGGGCTTACTTTCTGTTCTTGTTTTCTTTCATATCTTTCTTAGTCATATATCATTCTCTTCCTTGTACTATATATGTAAACATAGTAAAATCAAATGTGATTTCACGAGGAATCTTGGCACTTCAACAGGGAAGATAATTTCTTCTCATTCTGATGCCTTGAAAATCAATTCTGATACCTAGAACCACCGTTCAAACCTTAAAAACACATTAATGATGGCCATATCTTAAATTCCAGTCCAATCTAGACAAGGATGTCTAGAGCTCCCGGACCTGTAGTTTACCTAATATTCTGATGAATTTGAAGATATTCATTCTTGTTTGCGATTGATTGTTTGGTTTTGGCAAATTGTTTGCAGGTTTTGTCATTTTTCTTGTATTTATGGTTGACAGACTACACCATTACATAAGAGAACTTCGAATGCGAAGAAAGAGCATGGAGGCTATTAAGAAACAAATACGAGGGCCCGAAGATGGAAAAATTGCAAGTCCAGAAGAAATGAAAGCCTTGGAAGAAGAATCAGCCAAGTTGAGAGCAGAACTCAAACGAATGGCATCTGAACTTTTGTCAAAAACAGAAGATGTAGAAGTTGCAGAAGCCAATGCAGTTGCTCTGAGGAAACAATCCGAGGGATTCCTTCTTGAGTATGATCGCTTGCTCGAAGAAAACCAGAACCTCCGCAACGAACTTCATTCATCGGATTGGAGATTGTCACGCTCTGGTGGCAAGAAGAACATATAAAGAACACATTTTCGTGTGCACTCTTCTGGAGTGCCATGGCACTTTGCTGACAAGAGGCTATCAACCTTTCCCAACATGTTCTTCAAAGAGAAGAAGTTTCTTGCTTTAACTTCAAATTTAGACTTCATTGCTGGAATAGAATGAAGTTGCATAAATTTTGTGCTAACAAACTGTGATAAATATTATTTTCATACACGATGCTGGGTTGTTTTTGCCTGCTATAGATGAATTCTTTTTATTATTCTTTTTCATTTGGTGAAATATAAAGAATTTGTTTTACCTAAGATTTGACAAATTATGTATAGAAGCCTGATGCGTCTGCTGCTGACTTGTGAATTGTGATTATACTTGGTCCAGCATGTTGGGTTTATTTGATACTCCCTCCGCTCCTAAATATAAGACAGAGTTGATTTTTTTTAGAAAGATTAAAGAAGCTAAGTGCATGTTTGGAAACACGTATTTTTTGAATATAAGTGTTTATTACGCAAGCCGAGATAAAACTCCTCTCACATACGTACCTTGTACACCGTGAATGACGATTTATAAGTACTTATTGTCCAAAAATAAGCTATTCCAAACGAGCACTAAATAAGTTACTTAATTAAATCATATATTATGTATCCTTAGATTTTATATTAGTTTATTAGTTAAACTAATTAGTTTTGAGAAAAAAATAAAAATATTCTAAAATAATTTAATTAATTTCCTTAATATCTCCAAAAAAAGTCAACTTTATCTTATATTTAAAACAGGAGGGAGTACCAAGTATAAATAAACAAACAAATCCAGGAAATTTATGAATCATCAGCATGCATTGCCACTCACAAACACACTCTTAACCTTCTGTTTTGGCCGTCAAATCTTGAAAGGAGAAAGCTTATATACTCTGTATTTAGCTTTATGTACTTGTTTAATTTTCAATCAAATTAAGATATGTGAATTTTTATATATTATTTATTCCATAACAAATTTTTGAATTTAGTATTCTTACTTTAAAATTAATGTGTTCTGATTTAAGTGGACAGTACCCAAGCCTTATCCTTTTGGAAAAGGAGGATTAGAACATCTCATGTGTTGCCCTAATCCACATTTCTAGATTAAACATTTATCAGAAAATCAACAGCTTTACCGTCAACGACTATTTAATTCCTGTAGCTATATTATACTAGGAGATTCATTGAATGAGGGGATACAACTTTTTACTTGCGGTGTACCAACAAAAAAAAAAAAAAAAAAAATTTCTTGTGGTTCCATGGCACTCATAATAAAAGATTTCTGATCATAGACAAGAGAACATTGCTCTACTCTGATTACTTTGATGACTGAAATAGAACAAAAGACCCATAATACTTATGCAGTGTTACGAGGATTAACTCCTTCTGGTTATTTTGCTGCAGTTTTTTTAACTTGAAATATTAAATTAAAAGCATTCCTGTCTTCGATCTTTTTATAATCAAAATCCATCTAATAAGTAGTTTCCCCCTTATTCTTTCTCACCACATTAATTGCACAGGATTGCAACTGTAGAAACAGCAGGCAAAAGAAAACTAAGCTTCAGAAAGTAGGGTTTAGAGAGGGAAGACTGAAAACAAGTCATGCAAAAAACTTCTATTGGGAGCCATATTTATACATTGTGAACATATGGATAAAGATCCTCTGATACAACAATCATCATCAATATTACAACACTCGCTCAATCCAACTATACTAACTGTTCTCGGTTCATTAGTAACAGCCAAATAATTTGAACAGCCTAATTCAAAATTCTCTGTTTCTTCATTAGATTCTCGGCCACTGAAGAATCTTCCTGACTCTCTGATGCTGCTTTCTCTTACTGTGATCCATACCTCATCACATTCCCAGTTGGGTATAGAAGAAGACAACCAACGAATTCTACTTCTGGGACTAGGTGGATCCCAAGAAAACACATGATCATGGCTCGGGTTCGGGTTCGGGTTCGGTGTTTGGCTTTTCTGCGACCCGTCCAACGAGTCCCAGAAACCTCGATCCAACAACACACTAGTTGGAGAATTTGAACTAGAATCATCCGATTTCTTCGACTCATTGCTTGAATCCTGAACGAACTCATGTTTGAGAAGCTCATCTGCTGACCACCTCTCGTTCGGATCTGTTTTCAAACACATGGTGACAAAATCCTTCCCTTGCTGCGACAAGAAATTCGGAATCTTCGGCACCGCGCCGGAGAACCCGACTCGATAGAGAACACTCACCGGGTCGGAAACGTCATGCCACGGTGCTTTTCCGGTGATCATCTCTAACACAGTACAGCCAAGAGCCCACACATCGGCAGGGAACCCCTGCTCCTCCCCACGCGCCACCTCCGGTGCCATGAACGCCGGGGTGCCGGCGATCACCCCACCATAATCCTCCGCAGCCGTGACTCTTCGGGCAGAACCCAAGTCAGCAATTTTAGCCCCTTCATCCGTAATCAAAACATTCTGGCCTTTCAAATCACAATGCACAATCCCATTGGAGTGTAAGTAGTTCAAGCCAAGCAGAATCTGACGAGCATAACGTCCAACCATAACCTCATCCAACCCACCGTCACGCTTGCGAATTTCGTCGGCGATTGACCCGCAAGGCGCGTACTCCATGAACAAGTTATACATGAACGCGCCATTTTCAAATGTGGTGTCACAACCTTCGTATGCCACAACATGAGGACACCCCAATGTGGACAGAATACTCTGTTCTCTCCTGAGCAATTCCGACCGTTGAAGCTCCACCGACTTCACAGCAAACATCCGACCAGAGCCAGTAAACCCAGCAACCGACACGGTGGCGGTGGAACCCCTGCCTATGGTGTGGCCCCTAGTCCACTCCATGTGTGAATTTTGTGAGTTTAAGTTTAGTCTGGTAGAAGCTACACCTGTCTCGTGTTGTGTGTGTATATATATAATTATATATGGGAAAAGGTTGAAACTTTGGTGTGATGTGATTGGGTGAGTGGTGGAAAGAGAGGAGGTTGATGTTGGAATGAAATGAGCTTTTGTTGTTTGTGATGAATTTATGGGCGGCCACCGTATTGAGGAGTGTTGGTGGGGAGGGGACACGTGGCACGAGCAGAGGGAGGGGTGGGTGGTTGCTTTTGCTGGTGTTTGCCTGTTTGGCCGGCGATCAATGGAACAAATATCTTTTCCTCTTTACATAAGCAACTTTCTTATTCTTAGAGTTGATTTTTAAAATATAAAGAATATTTTTCTTATATCTCAAAATTTAAATTTTTTTTATCCATATTAAATATTTACCTTTATATGAATTATTTCCCACTTACCACTAATTCTTTCATTTAGTAATTTAGTACACATTCTCTCTCATATTTTTTACTTATTCTCTCCTATGCTTTATTTCATAAATAGAGACGTTTTTAGAATAAATATGATATTTTTTTCATATTTATTATTTTTAATTAATTTTAACTATAAATTCACTTTACATAATTAAAAAAATTACTTATAAAAAAAATTAGAAGAGTACTGT
Organism: Inga laurina; assembly: GCA_963855925.1. Taxonomy (NCBI): domain Eukaryota; kingdom Viridiplantae; phylum Streptophyta; class Magnoliopsida; order Fabales; family Fabaceae; genus Inga; species Inga laurina. Next base: position 78,983,103 of record OY979701.1, on the reverse strand, counting down.
TTTGGAAGCTAAAGCTTATGCAATGTATGAGGCGGCACATGGCGGCACGTACTGTCTCCTGCTTTTTCATCCAATGCGGTGATTTGGATAATATTTCTGATTATGATTATAATAATCATAATAATATGTTTAACAGATCATTCCAGGAGGTAATGAAGGAAGGAATGGTGCATTATGCAATCTATGACAGCCTATCTGCGTCATTTTCCACTCCCAAGTTTCTCTCTATGCCTAAGAAATTGACGCGTCATTAGTGAATAGTGATCACGTTCACTAATATATATATATATATATATATATATATATATATATATAATCAAAACTAACTACAAACAAAGTGTGTGTGGGTGCGTGTGACTAGGTACGTAGTTGGAGATGTGTTAATGTGCTGTCCATCTTTTTTAACAAGGGTATGATACACTCCCTCGGATGATTAATATATATATATGAAACATATTCATCTAATTTGATTAGATCAAAAAAGTTAATTAAATTAATTAATATGATATGTATTTTTTTAAAAACACTCTAGTCATATTCCTTAATTCTTCTCTTCCTCCTACTCCTTAATTATTGTTGGGGAAGCATTAATAGGGGTAAATTAAGAAAAGATTACTAAATGTAAAAAATATGTGTTTATATTTAAAATCAAGATCAACTGATTAAATATGTCTTATATTAAAGAACGGGAAAAGAGTAAGAATAAAAAGACTCTAGAAGATCTCTTTTATGTGAGGGTGGAGGAAGCATTTCACATTAATTGGTGAAAATTGCATTTTGAATGAAATGTAAATACAACCATAATATAAATTCAACCCATGGCATATGTGATGTTAATGCTGTCTATTGGATAATTTTAGTATTTGTTTGGATTAACTAATTTTAAGTTATTATATGTTGTATGAGTTACGAGATAAGTATATAAAAGAAATTTTACAAGTAAAATAGAAAATATTTATTTTAAGTGCTCCTGAATTAGAGTGTTAGTTACGTTTATGGAGATTGAGTCAAAGAAAAGTTTCCATGAAGGTCACAATAATTGAAGTCAATGAGGAGGCGTTGACTTCTTGGTAGGGGTCATGTTTGAAGTAGATCAAAAGCATTGATAAGAAATGACCCAACCCAGAGTCTACATATAATTCGTGACAAAAATTCATGAACCTTGTTGCTTTCGTTCACAGAGAAAGTGCACTTCATTCCTTGGTATCATAATTATCAACATATTCATGTTATTTCATTGGACCACAAGACCCTTGAATGCTTTATGTTTTTCAAATGATAGAAAATAAAATTAGTGATTCATGGTAAAAAAAATAAGTAGTTCAGGCTGATTTATAAATTGATTTATAATTTATGGGAATCACGGTGTGGTTAAGTATGATATTGAATGTAAACTTTTTTTTTGGGGGGGGGGGGGAAAGAAGAGTTCGTATGGAGTGTATGTGAAGTGGGGAGAGAAATTATCAAATTAAAATAAGAGGGTTTGAGAAGGAGGAAAAGACTAAAAAGCCAACAAACTTGTTCCTCTAAACGGGCATGCAAAAGGATCGTAGGCAAAAGCTAGTTTGTCTTATTGAGCGGCATTCTAATTAAATACTTTTATGTGGTGTTTGAATTATTTTATTTTTTTAAATAAATAAATAAATTATAGTTTTGTGTGACTAATTGATCCAAATAAAATAAAAAATTTTATAAGCAACTTTCTTTCTTTCGGGGTTGGTTCTTTTTATAAACAATTTTCTTCTTGTATCTCAAAATTTAAACTATCTTTTTTTTTACCCGTATTAAATAGACATCTTTATATTAATTATCCCCCACTTACCACTAATTCTTTTCATTTAATAATTTATTATATATTTTTTCTCATATTTTATATACTCATACTCTCTCTATTTGTTACTCGTTCTCTTTCCTATGCTCTTATCATAATTAAGAGCCCGTTTGGTTCAACCCCATTGCATGCCTGCAATAGTAGTCATGATTGCATTACCAAGAGAAGAGTGTTTAGTAGCTCTTTAGCATGGTAATAGGGTTTACCATGGTAATGAAGATTACCAAAAAATTGGTAATCCTCATTCATACCTCCTCCCTATGAATCCTCATTACCATCCCATTGCATAGTCTAAAAAGTCCAATTTACCCTTTAGTTTTCTTTGTCTTTGTTTCACTTATCTCATTTCACTTGCCGCATCATGTCACAACTGCCACCGCCACAACCTCTTCCTCTTCCACCGCTGCCACCTCCACTCTCTGCCGCCACCACTATCTCCTCCACCACAGTCACCTCCACCCGCCACCACCCCCGGTCCCGCCACCGGCCCACCGCCCGCTGCTGCCGCCGCCGGCCCACCCCCACCACCACCTCTTCCACCCCCCGCCGCCACCACCACCTCCTTCTCCATCGCCGCTGCCACTATCACCTCCTCTTCCACTGCCACCCTCACCCCCGCCGCCCCCACCACCCATCGCCCACCGCCTACCACCACCTCCTCCACCCCCACCACCTATTGCCGCCACCACCACCACCATCTCCTCCTCCTCCACCGCCACCGTCACCCCCACCGCCCCCACCGACCCACCGCCTATCGCCCACCACCACCTCCTCCACTCCTACCGCCCACCGTCACTACTACCACCTCCTCCTCCGCCACCACCCTCGCTTACCGCCACCACCTCCTCCTCCACCCCCCACCGCCCATTACCTCTACCACCCGCACCCCCGCCGCCCCCACTGACCCACCGCCCACCACCACCTCCTCCACCCCCATCGCCCATTGCCCACCTCCACCTCCTCCAACCCTACCGCCCACCGCCACTACCACCACTTCCTCCTCCACCCCCCGCCACCGCCGCCGCCACCTCCTCCTCCACCCCCCCTGCCTACCGCCACCCCTATCATTGCCACCGCCACTACCTCCTCCTCCTCCATCCCCGCCGTCGCCGTCTTGTAACTATTTTTTCTACGAAGATTATATTAAGGGGTAAAATAAACTTTGTGTAATATATTAATTTTAAATAATTGTTAAAATATTAACTCATTGCACATTGCTTAAAAATCAAACCAAACACTACCCTTGTAATTAATATCGCATTGTATTACCATTGCATTGCACTGCACTACACCGCAGGGTGTAATGGGATCGAACCAAACGGGCTCTAAAAGTATATTTGAAAGAAACATGAAATTTTTAATACATTTATTATTTTTAACTAATCTTAATCGTCAGTTTATTTTACATAATAAAAATAAAAATTATTTATAAAAATAACCGAAGAAGAAGGGAGTATTGTTAGTCAAATACGAATAATCATGCGAAGGGGCGAAGGGCCACATTGAGTGCAGTACATGCATGCATGAGTGGAGGTGTGAGGGGAAAGCAAAAGGAGGGGTTGACGTGGTCATGAAGCAATGCTTCATTCACATGCCGCCCCAGCGTCAATCTCTCATCCTTATTTATCTATATTGAAAAAGTTAGTTAAAATTCCATGTTTAAAAATTTTATTGATCAAGTGGACTTGAATTTGAATCTAGTATTTTCTCACATGAAATCCTTTAAAATATCAGTATTTTTTGTGTATAAAAACATATTAAATCCTTCTTAAAAATAAAATTTTTAAATAGGGATTTTTCACTATTTTTTTTTATTTTAATTTGATGAAAATAAAAATATTGAACCAGTTAAACCGGTTGTCTAGCTTGACCGGATCTATTATGTGACCAGCTCGTCGGCTTTCGACTTGAACTGGCTGATCTGGCCTGATTCTAATAACATTGCTTAGAAGTGTCAAAATAATCCTATGAGAATGAACCATCAAGTATGCGTCAAGGGTAGAAGAATTTCATATGGGATGTAATCAAATTAAAGTAATAAAATATTATATAAATGAAAAACTCAATGCGTTGTGAAAACGAATATTTGGTATTCAAAATAACGTAATATAAAGTACTGAGATACTTTAGAAATAAATAATATTTTTAACAATAAACGGAATTTTCTTCTCTGAAACTTAAGCTTGTTATCAAAGAGGCTTGTTGAGATTAGGCGTACAAATAAAAGTGTTGCTCTTGGTATTAGTGAGTACATTCAAGGACTTGCCCGCTTAATTTTTTTTTTTAAAAAGTAAATTAAAAACACACAAGTTTTTGTTTACAAAATAGACCTATTGAAGGTATCAGTAAACATTATACGATTTAGTTAGCTGACACTATTTAGTGCTTGTTTAGAATAGTTTATTTTTAGGTAATAAGTATTTATAAATCGTGATTCATGATATACGAGGTAAGTATGTGAGAGGAGTTTTATCTTAGTTTGTGTAATAAGGACTTATTATCTAAAAATAAGTCCAACCAAACACACACTTAAAAGGTAAAACTTGGGTGGTGTCAGAGAATCTATGTAGCTAATAGGGTGAAACTTCGGTGGTAGTCAGATGCTAGGTTGAGTTGGTGTGCCTACGAGGGTGGATTTATGAAGACTTGTATTGGTTGGAATGGAAAAAAGGATACTTTATATCTTATAAAGTTTTGAATACCTTCCATCGTGACTCATTTTAAATCCGTGTGGGTGATTTTGGGAGTGGCGGTGGATTGTCACTTATGCTTTATATTTATTACATCATTCTTCTAATAAATAAAAATTTTAAATAGAGACTTTTCATTAATTTTTCTTTTTTAATTTGGTAAAGAAAGCAAGATGTTCTCACTTAAACTTAAATTTAATTAGGGAAAATTCCAAAAAATATACTAGAATATAGGAAAGAACAAATCAGAACTGCGAAATTCCAAAATCCCAAATCAGTTCGGTGTCATTGTAGTGGAGGATAGGAAATCTCAGCAAAAAGACACACCTACCCTTCAGCTCTCCCTCTCTCTCAGCTGGGAATAACAACACAAGTCTTTTTATTAACAATGCTGCATTCTACATTGATAACTCCACTTTTTTCTTCCACAACTTCGTATATCAAATATGGTGTTGTTAAAGTAAAATATGGTATTATTATTGGTCCTAAAACTTAAATTATAATGTTGTGAAACAAGAAAGTCGAGTTATTAATATAGAATACGTTGTCGTTAATATAGAAACCGATGTTGTTATTGTGAAACAAGAAAGTCGAGTTGTTAATGGAAAATACGGTTTTGTTAATAAAGAAACCGGTATTATTATTCCGAGCGAAGAGAAAGGGAAAGCTGAAGAGCAGGTACATCTTTTCTCCGAAGTTTCATAATCTCATATTCCTCCACCGTACTGATACCGAACTGACTTGAGATTTCGGAATTTCACATCTCTAATTTGTCATTTCCTATAGTGCAGCGTATTTTTCTGGAATTTTCCCATTGAATTAACTATATTATCTATGTTTACTATAATTGACGTGATTTAATAATTTTTTTTTGTTTAAAAAATCCCAATGTGATATTTATTTTTAATACAGAGCGAGTGAATTGGAGAATTTCTGTAATTATGAAATAAAATTGTTTCTCATAGTATATTCTCTTAAAAGCATCAAAATAATAAGGAGTAAGTTAAGAATAGAAGAATTTCACGCGGGATATAATTAAACTAAAATACTAAAATATTATATAAATGAAAAACTTATACACATAAAAAATTACGCAAGAATATTTAATATTCAAAATAATGTCATGGTAGTTAGTGAGTAAATTCAAAAGCTTATGTAGCGGAAAACATATTATTGTGGGAATATAAATTTCTTTTAATCTCTGCACATTCCAATTTCTTCAATTTAGCTCTTAAGATGGTGGCTTCAAATCGTTTCTTCAAGGCATCAATACGCTCTGCTTTTTCTGGGATGGTCTCTACAATATCAATATTGCCATCTTCGTCCTCAATTATCATCTTATGTTTCTTAGAAATACTCTTGCCACATCCTTCTCCTCTCACTGTGTCTTCTTTTTGCTGACGCTTTTGCCCTTTTGTTTTTTCTTTAATCATCATCATCTTCTTTTTGGTATACTCAAATATTAGATTATTAGATCCCTTTCTCAGATCACTTTGAAGGTTTTCTTAATCACTTGTCCTCACAAAGTATGTGTATATATAGAGAGAGATACGTGCATGCCAGCACTAGGATTTGATTTGCCTTTTAAATTATAAATATCCTCAATTATCTGAATATGATTTTAATTTGCTTCTTTTTAAATTCAAAACATATTCTCAAATATCTTCTTAACATATATGTATGTTCATATAAATTTTGTACTTATCATCTTATTTTAAATTTTTTTAAGAAAAAAATTATTTGATGTGTTCTATTAATTAATTTTGGACATCTAAATTTAATATAATCAAACTTATTTTCAAGCTTGTAAAATACTATTTATATATAAGCAAAGATAAAGATATTAATGAATCAGATATTGATTTTTCTCACAATTTTTATCATTTTATGTTATACTAATATTAATTAAATTTTCGTATTTGATTTTAATATAATCAAACTTACTTTTTAGATTGTAAAATTCAATTAGCATTTAATTTTTTATGTAACCAACTTATTTTTAAGCTTGTCAAATGCTATACATATATCTGGCTAGTGATGAATGATATATTTATTTATTTTACTCGATATATTTCATTATCTTAAAACATATTTTTCAGATCTCTTATTTCAAATAAATTGAATTCAAAAAATCAATTTAAAACTCTGGCGTAAAGTGGAGTTAAATCTTCATCTTAATATTGAAACTGAGGGTTAATATTACAAGGACGATCAATATAATTCAGGGCTAGATTTTTTCCAAAGTTATTTGTCAAATGATCTGAATTAAATGTTCAATTTATCTTCTGCGTTATATATATTTTTATTATAATATTTTTACAATTATCTTATATTTAATACCATTGACCATCCGCAAAGATTGGAAAATATTGCAAGTCACCATATATACAATATTTTAGATTCCAAAATCCAAACCATATAGCTTTTTCAGGAAAAAAAAAAAAATCTGATTAAGTAGCAAAATAGGATAGGCAAAAGTTCCACATTTATTATAAACAAATAATTTTACTAACTTCTTCGAATCAACCTAAAGGACTGGACCTAAGTTTTGTCCAGGGTATATTATTTACTACATAACATTATTTAAAAAAAAAAAAAAAAAAAACAGGTATACCTTTTTTTGTTAACAGAAAATATATACTTTAAGGCCAGAGGGAGTATCGCTGACTAATTTTTTTGAACATCATCTCTCTAACTAATTCAAATTACGCTACTCTTTACCGATTTGTATAAAACAATCAGACTATCAAGATACATTAAAAATTAGATGAGTTATTATAGAAATCATTGACCTAAAAAGTAGATTATCATTCTCTATGAATAAAGCATAGATTAAAATATAATAGTATTAAGTTGGTTTATCTGTTTTTCCATCATTTATAAAAGCATTCTTCTCTACCCCCCAGTATAAAAGTATCATTATCATCTTCAACACGTTTAACTAATTGATCAAACACCGAAATTACTTGGCTAGTAAACAGAAAAGACAGCAAGAAAATAAGAAATCCAGAGAGCCATACCTACAACGCCTTTAACTTAACATTTAATCCATAGTTTAAGCCTTAGTCCATTACAAGTCACCAATATACACACAAACCATAACACTTAAAAAGGTCCGTTATGATGATTGCTAAGGATCCAAAAGCCATAAGCAAATAAACATGGTTTTTCCTTAAGCTGCTTCAGCGAACCCCACTCTCTGCTTTCCAAAATCAAACACCGTGTGATATCTGCCCATGAACACATCTCCAAGGATCCTGCATTATTCATTGTGTCAATGTCATTGAGTCAGAATCTTGATCAAAAGCAGCAAAATGAATCTGTATGCAACAATGGAAGTAAAGAGTTAATGTACCAGAGCGGGCCACGTGGTGGAGGGATATCCAAAGCAGTGAAACCACTAATGCATTGAGCTGCACGGCCTTCACCAACCTTGAGAATGTACTGAAGAAAACCACCCAAAAAGAGAAATTGAATGAGTACAGAGAAGTACTGAGAGAACCATTTTGCAGTTTCACGGGTAATTTAATCACTAAAACGTTTGACAAATGAACAGCATGTAATGACAAATTCCGATTTAGAAAATGACAACAGGTGTATGCTGCTTCCTTGTTGTAGGACTTTTTAGTGATTAAATTGTTTATGTGACTACACACAGTACCTCCTCTGGGGCAAGATCAAAGGATCTTTCACCAATTGTGAAGGAAACAGGAGGCATTGATGAGATTTTCTCGCAGTCAACAGCTGATTGTCCATTGGGGCTAGGCATTTTATCACAGAGCTGCAAAAAATCATCATGAGGATAGAGTCAAGAGGAACAGCAGGATCTGGATGTATACTTTTAAATGGAAAAGTGAAAACTCACATTGTTAATGTAGTTTATAATTTTATCCGCAGTCTGATTCTGCCTCAGCTGATTTTGCATCCATACGACAGCCATCTCGCATGCTTGACAAGTAGCATCTCGTGAAAAACCAGATGTTTTTCCTTCGTTCTCGTCCACCACACTCTCAATGCCCATGCTATAGTGGAAACAGAGAGACTCTTCATTATAACCACAAAACACCAAATAGGTAACAGAGACAATAATTGAAAACCCCTGGGGTAATTGATCTTTAAGCCTTACCTAACGCCGTGAGTACCATCAAAGGTGCACAGTCCAATTTGGGAGCAGATCTTCTTAGGTTGTGCCTAAAGAAGTGAGGGGGCCACATGAAAATTCATTATCCATTATCCAATATAACCAAATTTGATCATCACAGCAAAGAAAATGCGAAGAATGAGTTAAAAAAAGGTCCTTACTTCAGCTAAAAGCAAGTCAATGATTGTTTGTCCATATTGTGAAACAACTGCCTTGCATTCTTGGCTAACGATTCCAGCAGCTCCAATAGCATGATTTATCATAGTAACTACCGTCTAAAAGAACATAGTAAACACATATTTGTTCAGCAAAACAAGTTAAGCCGCAGGCAACTGACAAGAGTTTCCTACATTTAAATATATAACCGGGGAACTTAATTATCAAATTACAGGAGCCTAAAGAATACTGAGGAACTTGACTCCATTTTCATAGACAATAAGATGTGCACCTAGTAGGGATGATCAATTGGTTGTCAGGTTCAATATCAACTTATCAAAAAATGGAATCAATCGCAGAATCAATATGAAAGGAGGCAAATCCACAAAAGCGATGCCTACCATAAGTTTTCCATGCGTTCAGCAGTCAAACTTTAAGATTAGCCACAATCAACTTAGTTATTTCTTACTTAAATCAGCATGTCAGTCATTTTACTATCTTTTTCTTTCTTGTTACTGTTTAGCTCAAGTGATCAGTGCAGAATCAGTAGGTTTATCAAATTCTACTGACAGAAGCGAGGAGTTGCATAGCAAATAGCACCATAAGCCTAGAAGCATTAGTTCGTACCGTAGGGCCCGCCAACAATGAAGTCCCAGAATCTGCTATAGCTGAACAACCATCAGCACAAAATCCTGAAGGAAAATATACTCACGTCAGTACCAGCATATAGAAACTCAAACCAAGCAATCATGTCATAAAGAAAACACATCAGCATCTCTTGTTAGTTTCCTAAACGTACCCGTGGATTTACCATCAACAAGGACATCTCCCATGTCAAACTATCAAACCACCAAAACACAAATAACAATGAGTCAAAAACAAGTGGGAAAAATGAAGCAAAAATAAATGCATAAGAAAGTGGGTGATAAACAAATAATTTGAAAAATAACCTGCCAATAGCCTCTTTGTGTTACAGGTACATAAGTGTGCTTGCCCTTGTAGTGAGCAGGATCAGAACCACCAAAGACAATCTCACCCCCTTCCTCTTCATTTGGATTACGATTCAACCAGAATGAAAATACCGGTTCATTAACAAGACCTTGTTCAACCATGTTGTACCTAAGACAAGCATATGCCTTATAATCACAGAAAGATTTAATAAAAGCCAAGCAAAATGTTGGAACGAAATTTAAATGTTCATTTACCACACTGGAACAGCCTTTCCAACCGAGATCTCTTGAAATCCAAGTCCTAATATACCATCAAATTTGCCCATCAAAAATGTAACACCAGGCTCTTTTGTTGCTTCAATAAATTCCTGATAGGAAACGAAAGGTACTCTATATCAATATATTAATTCAACTATATAGTAAAAGAACTCAGCTCTTTTCTCCCACATCCCCCAAAAAAATCAACCCATTCGAAATAAAGAAAAAGATAAAGATAAAGGATGTATTACCTGTTTCTTAACAACTATGTCACCAACTCTGACATTGTCATGGCTAAAGAAACCAGAAATTGCCCCAGTACCATACTGAATTGCAGCAGAAGTGCCTACAACAACAGAAAGACAACTTTGAGTGTTGGACAAGAAGACAACATATCAACATATTTTTTTCAAATTGTCAATTTTGTGATCAGACAGACAAACTTTATTCTACAGAAACTCCATGTTTCGGTCAAATTGAGTTTCTGGTCAGACCATAGAAAACTTCATTCGTAAAGAAAGACAGCAAGATTAACAAAAAAATAAAACTCCCTCCAAACCTTATTATAATTGTAAGGCCTATTCAGGGAGTTGATATTAGTCCCAAATATAAGACATATTTTTTATATTTGTCGATATTTTCCTAATTTACCCCCTAATGATGCTCCCTCAAGAATAATCAAAGAGGGAGGGAATGGGGGAATTAAGGAAATTCAGGTGTTGTAGAAAATACATGTCATATTAACTAACACAACTAACTTCCTTAACATACCAACATAGAGTTGGTCTAGCGGTGAAAAGCCCCGCTAGATCCCTTTGAGTCTCGAGTTCGAGTCTCAGAGGAGACACTTATGTTGGGAGAGGCAGCCACACTGAAACGGATATGGGATGATAATATTAAACAAAAATAACTTCCTTAATATAATCAAATTAGGTAAATATGTCTTCAGGAGGGAGTAACTAAGACTGAACAATTATAGAGTCTTTTTCAGTAGGAAGAGATAGACAAACCATTCTTCCTGTAGGTACTGGATAGGCTAGACTTATACTTGGCATGGAAATAGCACGAAATCTGCACCTCAAATGCAAGAATAAATTAGCAAAACGAGGAAAAGTAAATCCAATATAGAAGTATCATGAAAGGAAAAGTCTATAAAAAGCTGACCGAGAAATAACACTTGGATGATGGCACCCACAAATTCGAGCTCCCCGTATCAAAAATAACAGTGAATTTCTGAGGAGGGGTACCAATGGCTATTTCACCAAAGTACTGAGCATCCATGTAATTCTTTAACCCAACAATATCAGAGCCCGCAGCTGGATCTCCAAGATTACTTGGGAGATGATACTTTCTAATGGAAGATCGGAACGCCTCTCCCTCATTGGATCCGAGCCGAGAAGCAAGCCGGTTGTTCGGGTCAAATTTTACTTTCTTTAATCCAATCCTACGAAGCCCATCACTTGGCTCGCAGGAAACCAGCGAAACCAACAAGCTTGAAAGAAATAAACATAACAGAGCCGCATTCATCTTGTTTCCCATTCCGAACTAGTCAACCAAATAGAGATTCCAATTCAGAAAAACATAAAGCTAGTAACAAAAATTACATAATGACTGCATGCATTCAGAAAAAAAAATGAGTAATTAGAACGCAATATATTCAAATTGTGAGAAAATGAATCGATAAAACAAAAAAGTAAAAAAAAAAAAAAAAGGAAAGAGATTAAGATTCCTCTTTTATCTTCGCAACAAAGGAATCGAAAAATAAAGCATCAGAAGGCATGAGAATGGTGAAAAAACAATAGAGAATAAGAATCGAAGAGGAAAGAACACCACAATCAAACCGGTATGATCAATGATCATCACAAGAAATCAGCAGTAAAATCCACTCCAAATCGGAATGAAAAACTAAAAACAAGAACGGGACAAAGAACCAAAAAGCAATGTTGAAGACAAAATTGCATGATCATGAAAATAGGAATGGAAAACTGACCTGGATTTCAGGAGAGAGATGAGATGGGACGGAGTTAGGCGAGAAGAGGAAAGTGAGAGAGGCTTTAATAGAAGAGGTGAGGGGTTAAAGTATAAAGGAGGGACTGAACGACGTGATTCGGCGGGAGATGGGCAAATCAAGGCGGTGGAATCTTTGATGGGAACCGTCCGATGAAAAAGGGGTAATCTGGCACCGTCGAAAAAGGATGACCAAACTGTATAACAGAAACGCAGATGAGTGCGTTTGGCTTCCTGAGAACGCGACACCTCTACCCCACGACACGACCCCCGTTCTGCCCTTTAGGGCGTTTGATATAATAATAATAATTAAAAAAAAGACAAGCGCATAAGAACAAATATTCCCAATAAAAAATTGTTATAATCTCAGGTGGAAAAAATAAAATAAAAAAGTGTTATAATCTAGGAAACACAACTTAAAAAATAAAAACCTCCTTTGCAAAATTTTAGTCGCAGCTTGCACGCATGAAGAATAGGGGCACATGCTAAAAATATATTACACATGGCCACATGGGGTCATTAAACAAGTTTAAAATACGTGGGTGATAAATTTTTCAATATTAGATTTTTCAGCAATTTTTTCATCTTTAAATGCTGGCATCAAAAAATAGTACAATTTAAATAGTTAAACTTTTAAATTAAATCTTAATTACAAGCATATATGCTGAATATTACATTTAGATATTTCAAATTATGCATTAGAAGAAGTAAATGCATACATGAGTTATTAGTTTTTAGGATTAAGATGCAAATTTGTTTTGAAAATTTTCGTTGAATGGCAATGTTTCTTGAAATTTTTTTTAAGTTTAATATCACCTCGGAAATTTCAAAACGTAACAATGTTGTCTCATATTATGAAAAAACTAACATTAAACTGTTAAAAAATTGACGTTGACCATTAACATTTTAACGGAAAATTGTAACTTTACTCCATTTTAATATTTTCAGGACAATATTAAATCTAAATAAACTTTTAGAATAACATTACTCCTCAATAAAATATGATGCTTTGACTAAAAGGACGGTGATGGAATGATTTTTGTGGTGGTTGGTGACCCATGCCTAGTAAAGGCACAAACACTAGTGTTGTTTTTCTATTAGTTAAGGATGAAGTGAGTTGGCATGAAATAAATACATTGACGCTATAGATAGAATGCATAAAAAGAAAAGTGACGGGGTTTTGAATATTTAACGGAGATGTCATTTTTGATCCATTTGAAAAAAATTATAAGTATTTTTAAACTTAAAAATTATTTATGGTGTCAGATGCTCTTTTAAAAAAAGATTATGAGCATTTTTGCCCATCCGCCCTATTAATTTATTGTTACGTATTTTTGGGATATGTGCATGGTGGGCGCATTGCATTTGTCAACCTAAAATAATGACCATGCCAGAATGAATTAATTAATTATGAGGATGACGACGGATATGGAAGATATTATAATGCATGAAATATGAAGAAAACGAACGCTGTTAGGCCAGAGAGAAAGCTTAATACTTAAAAAAATAAAACTTATAAGTGAGAGATTGAGATTGGGGCATGTGTTAAATATTCTAAAATTGAAAAGGGCTAAATATTCTGATGAACATTGTATTTTTGCTGCAATTTACATTCCCTCGATCTCCAACAAACCATTTGTTTTGAAACTCCAAGTTGCCTCTTGCTCTTCCTTATCTATGACTTGCCTTGCATCACCAAACACACCCTTCAACAATGTTATGCAATCCTTATTCCTTTATGTCTGCCTTCCTCCAAGAATCACCTCATTTGTATGCATTGTGCAAGTCTTAATTAACTAATTTATTTAAATTAAGAAAATTAGTTAACATAATATATTTTTTTTATAAAACATCCTAATTATCTTCATCAATTCCCTTTCTCTTTCCTTTTTTTTATTTTTTGCCAACCCATTCCTCTTTCTTCGATTTTATTATTGTTAAGAAAATATTAATAGGGTCAATTTGGAAAAAAATTATAAATATGTAAAATGAATCTTACATTTGTATCGACTTCCTAATTATATCGTAAATTAAAGATCGGAAGAGTATCATTCACTGTTACCCCAAAAAACCGTTCATCTCTCAATATATATAGTTGATGGCATGTTTACATAGTTTTTTTATTGATCCATGTCATAAAGGAGTAAATTAAGACCGGAGAGAACACACTCAATATGTATAAAGCTATTGAACGGAATTTTTTAGTTAACAATATAATTTATTTAAATATTTAGTTGTTAATAGAGCATGATGATAATATTTAATTCATGTAACTAGCCCTACATGTTGTTGAACAGATGCCCTGTTTAGGTGTACTTATATGGTCCTATTTATAAGGAACTTTCAATATGTTTTATACAGATTAAGAAAAACCTAAAATTTCATTAGCTCTACCATAAAATTCAACAACTTTCCAACTTTACCCCTATTTAATATACTTTATACCCCTATGAAAAAAAAATTAACACAATAATAAATAAAGGGTAAAATTATACATGCATATGAAAAGTTTCTCTCTGTGTCCTATAAATATAATCAAAAATTTTATTCACTCTCTGCCTTATATATAGGACTAGTGAAGTATATATAAAATATAGGATTGTCAAACCTAGACCGGTTGGGTCAACATGGAAATTGGCGACCCAGCCATAAAACCAATCCGGGCAAGTCCCTAACCCGGAATTCTATGCAACTCGCGGTGACCCGGTCCCAACCTGGCCAACACCCTGAGCCCAACCAAGTCAGCCCTAGGTAAGTTATTGGGTTGACCCGGTTGCCTTTTTTTTTTTTTGAAAAAAAGGTAATATTTTTTTATGGGGTAGAGATAACAAAAGTCAAAGTTAATTATAATTTTTGTGTTAATGATTAAAGGTTTGTAGGTAGGAATATTTTGTTATCATATATCTATTTTGATAATTTGTTAGAAAGAATATTCATGATTATTGATTATAATGTCATTGGACAGTCGATTGATATTAGATGTCAATATGTCAAAGAAATTGTAAAGAATGTTAGAAAAGTATCCGACTTTATATATACATGATAATGCAAACCCAGTAATTATTACTTAGTGGATATTGAATGAATATATCGTTGCAAGATTGCACATATCCACGTCTAATTAACTGTAAGAAAGAAAGGGGAAGAGGAGAGAAAGGAAGGAGGGTAGCGTAAGAGGAATGAAGAAGGAAGGAAGGTGGTGTGGGGGAAAGCACAAGACATAGAGTGCAAGGCACAGCCTTGTCCAATTGGGAGAGAAGAGGAATACTCTTTACTTACTACCATCTCGATCTCTCTCTATATATGCTCGCTCTCTTGTCTTATCCCTCTCATATTCTTTATCTTTTGATGCTTTGTTTAGAGTGTTCCATTACTTTACCTACTTGCAATCAACTCCACGTTTTCCCATTTCAACATCACCATCACTTACAATTGCTTGTTTGGTTCAGCTTTTCTTAAAAAATAAATTCTTATTACGTAAGTCGAGATAAAACTTCTCTCACATATTTATTTCGTATACCGTGAATCACGATTTATAAACACTTATTATCTAAAAATAAGCTATTCCAAACCAGCATGACATCTTTTCCCCCTCCAATTTTCTTACTCACTCTTTATTACTATCCCCTCCATTACAAGTATACTTTCTATAGCATATTGCTTCTTCTTCTTCTTCCTCGGTACTGTTGATAGTTTTATATTATTATTTACTATTGACCCATCGATTGTGGGATCCACAGTATTGCTTATCTTTTGACTTTGCTCCCCCCATCTCTTGACTTTTTTAGTTTTCATGTTTAAAATTTGTTTTGTTTTGATGTGCACTTTGTTTTGCTTTGCTGGAGATAAGCAATGGACTGCGTCATAATTTTATATTTTCTGAAAATTATTTAGTACTCAAAATTGTACTCTATTTTGAATATTTATATTATAATTTTTAACTCAAAATTTTCAATTAAGAAACTTTTGCGACTCTTTAAAAAAAAAAAAAACTAAATGTATATGCGCTAAAATGGGTCCACTGGTCCACCATCCCATTTCTATTCATGTTTAGCCTGTTTAAGTAGAGAGCCAGCTAGCCCGACTTAACCCACATGGGCTGGACCTTTTATACATAGGTGGGCCCATCACAATATGGGACAAGCCCTAATTAAATGATTTATGCCGTCTCGATTCAATTGGATCCTTTTTTATTCTAAAATCAGGTCAGTCACTCAAAATTTGAAAGAGTGTCGGTTTGTTTTAATTTTTTAAAAGTGTTTTTATGATTTATAAAATAAATATATGTTAGGAGTTTTATTTTGACTTACAAAAAATTACTTTAAAAAACACTTTTGTGCTCTTCCCAAACGAGCATACGTAGTGTTATTGTGCCTAATATAAGATTTCTCTGTCTAATTTTGACAGATTATGGAGTCAAAATAAATTATCTGATTATAACATGTGTGAAAACATCTCTCTAAAGCACTTTTGTGTAACATTACGTAAGTTAGACAAATTAATTTAAGAGAAACTTATAAAAATCATGTCAGTCTAGAAGTGGTGATGGTTCAATGAATGTAGAACAAAATAAAAAGGAGAGATTAAAGAGCTTCACGAGGGGAAAGTGATTGGAAAATTGCTCACATGCATGCATGAAACCACATTAATTAACCCAATTAAAAGCCTCTGACTCTTCTTTTCCTAAACTCGTTCTTCCCTTTTTGCATTTCTTTATTCTTTTTGGACTTTGGTATCTTCATATTTACATGTCATTGGTTGGACGGATAAGCATGGCCTGAACTTCTAACTTCCTCTTTCCAGAATGTTATTATAGCAAAAAAGGGTGGGGGATTCATAAAATCGCATACCTAACATTGAGGGGTCTGAGGTGAGGGGAGGGAAAATGAATGCAGGAAAAAAATTTTTGAGTTGAATTTAAAAAAAATTAGAGAAATGGGGTTAAAAATTTTTAATTAATTTTTCTTATATTTTATCTTATATATTTTCTTTATTAAAATTTTATTACCTCACTTCTTCAATATTTTAAAATTCAATTCAAAAAAAGTTAATAGAATAAAAATGATACTCATTGAAGGCGTTGTTGGGCCGAAACACTTGTCAGGGAAATAACTAATAAGGCTTTTAGTACTTGTCAACAAATTAGACAGTTAAAACTGCCCGCGAACAGAGCACAAGATAATATAGAAAGGATTAAGAAGCAAAAATACATACCAACTTATTTTAAAAATGTACCCAATATTATAAGTTTTTTTTATATACAAAAATAATCATAAATTTTTAAAATGGGAATAGCGTTGCCGTTAAAATCATTTAACATCTTATATAATTTTTTGTGGGTCCCACAATATTAAAAAAATAAAAATTCCAATTTTTTTTAAATCCCATCGCTACCCCTTTCCTTCATCTCTCACCACACTCACCCTCCCTTTGACTTCATTGTTTTCTTCTCATATCCGATGGCGGCGGCGGCGATATCCTCCATCAGTGACAGCGGAGAATCAAGCATAGCTAATATTTGACTTCCTCTTCCTCATCTTCTCCGATCCTACCCTGTTTTTGTCGCAACTCAGTGAGACAAGAATGGCAACATCCCCTTCATTTGAGGCTGCAAGATCAATGGCCTGGCAGGGAAAAGAGAAGGCAGCGACCCCCCCCCCCCCCCTCTTTCTATCCTCTCTCATTCTTCTTCTATACTCTCAAGTTTCAGCCCTCTCAAGTAGCTGTCGATCTCAGCAACCCAGTTTACAGTGCCGTCGATCCCAGCGACTCCGTTCACGCTGCCATCGATCTCTTCGTTTTTCTACTCTCCTCAGTCCTCACCAAACCCAGATGATAGGAAGAAGAATCGATGTATGGTGCTTCTGTGTTTGAAGTTTTTTTAAGTTTTTTCAATAACCTTGAGATATTTGTGTAGATCAACTCACTGGATCTAGTATAACTGATTGTTTTTGGTTTAATTTTTGGCTAAATTTGATGATGAATTTCAATGACTTGTAGAGATTTGTTTGAAGCCAAAGATGAAAAGTGAGGTTCGGAGTGGGAGATTTTTTTTCCTTGTGTTGGTTAAGATTGATTGTTTCTGTTTCATTTGTGGTTAAGTTTGGTTATGGAATTCAATGACTTGGAGATTTGTAGCTGGAACTCAATAAATGCATATCATATCATCTTTGTCAGTAATATATATCATATTACATGGATCTGCATAGAAGAGAATAGAATAGTCTTAAAAAGAAGTGCTGATTTCACAAGCAATAGTTTCAATAAATGTGATTGGGCTATATTTTCAAAGATTGTCATAAGTTGTCAATAAAGTCAATTGGAAGAGTCTCCACCTTCACATGCAATCACATGAACCTATTCACAAAACTATGCTTTTTATATCTGACTTCCCAGTTCTCTTCTGTTGTTTATCTGTTCACGCGTACACAAAATATATATAATTATTAATGAAGTAATCGTGTATCCGTACCTCCACTTACAATTACGTGTTTTATACTAAAAATCGATTATATATCCGACCTGATTTTTCACCATAACTGATTAGTTGTGTTTTTTTACACAAATATACACAGATTTTTACCAAAAAATATTTCAGAAGAGTAAATAATTATGTCTGGAAACATCAATATAAAGTTAACTTTTGAATAGGTGTGTTCTGTAAGACAGCTCGATCCGAAAACAACATTTGGTGATGACAAAAATGCAACGAAATCGAAAGGTTTTCATTTTTGGCTAATAGTCAAAGCTTTGAAAAGTCACAAGCACATGAAATATAAGAGTGGCTCTCCCGTATGACTCTGATCTTTTTGTGTGTTAATGTCTAAGTCCAAAAGAATGCAAAAATCTCGAAACAAATTAAATTGCAATATATATTTATATATATGGTATCTGTTATGCTATATAAATAGTCTTGTTGGGACTAAATCGTGATTATTTGATTTTCGCTAAGAATAACATTTGAATTGTTCTCTATTTTTTGGTGAAAGAATTGCTCTCTCTCTCTCTCTCTCTCTCTCTCTCTGTATACGTCTGTAATTTACTAGAAACTACACATACCATATGGCGTTAAAAAGAATAAATGATTGTTTCTTATATTTTACTCTGTTAACACGTACGCTCGCCGATTGGACGTTGTAATGTTTAGAATTAGGACATCGGAGTGATCGATCGAATTCAGTAGTGCCTTTTTTTAAAAAAAGAAAAAACGATGAGTGTAAAGAGGTCATTGATTATTGACCAAAAAAAAAAAAGAGGTCATTGATGCATGCAAAATGTGTGATGGCACAAATATCTTTCATTGTCTCAGTACATGTACACTTATTGTCTCGGTACATTGTCTAAGGAAAAATGTGTGATGGCACAAATATCTTTCATTGTCTCAGTACATGTACACTTATTTCTTTTTAGGCCATTGTTGCGTACCATGTTTCCTTAAATTATCCCCACCAGGCGCGTCCATGAATTATTTCAACTATTCATCCACCTCCACCAGTTCTCTTTAAAGTGATGTGATTTTACCGTGTACGAATATTGAGCTGGATTTCATAAAAATTAATACTATCTCCCATCAATTACTCACAGGACCAGATTGCAATGGAGAATGATAGGGAAGGTGTTGCTTAGTCTTAGATGGTTGCAGTATAGAATAAGTACTGCTATTTCTATAGTTGTTATGTTTTGCTGATATTATGCTATCCCTGTAATGACTTTCTTTACTCTATTAATGCAATGGGAATTTCCAGTGGTAAAAAAAAAAATATACGATCCGGATAAATTTTTATAAAATATTTAGAAAACTAAATAAATTATATTAAAATATGACATATACTATAATTAAGTGATATATTTAGTTTCTTTAATCTTTTTTTTTTTAAAAAAAATCAATTAGTTCTTGTATATAAAAATGTAGGAAGTATTGAGTTGGGGCACTGGACGTATATTTAAAACTTCTCATAGCGCTTTCTAAAATACCAATAGTTTTGGTTTCACAACGTGGCAAATCAAAGTTCAACTTTCTAATAAAAAAATGTTTACATTTAGTATTTGATGGTTTATATAATATGATTGCTTTCAGTAGAAGCATGTAGTACTACTGTCTCCAATACTAAATATAATACTTAGGGTCCGTTGGATTCAATCCCATTATATCATAAAGTGCAGTGCAAATGTGCAATGTGATGCAGTGACAATGTAATGTAATATTAATTAGAGGATAGTGTTTGGTTTGATTTTTAAGCAATGTGCAATGAGTTATTTTTTAATAATCATTTAAAATTAATATATCAAATAATAATAATTTAAAATTAATATATCAAATTAAATCTATTTTACCCTTAATGTAATCTTTGTAGAAAAAATAGTTAAGAGTTATTGTGTTGCCTCATAACAACTGTCACACTATCTCATCGAGAATCATCTGAAGTCGATAGTTGTGGTGGTGGAGGTGACAATAACAGTGATATAGCGGTGGCAGGTGGTGACAACTACAACGGTGGAGGAGGCGGCAACAACTATGGAGGAAGAGAAGGTAGTGGTGGCGACGACGGCAACAGTGAAAGTGGCGGCGATAACGATGGTGATGGAGGAGGAGATAGTGGCAATAACGGAGGTAATAGTGGAGGTGGAGGTGGTGGCAGCGGGGGGTGATGATGGCATAATGGAGAAGGAGGAGGTAGTGGTGACGGCCACAATGGTGGAGGTGACGACAGAGGCGGGGCCTGTCCGTGACGAAGGTGGAGGAGAAGGAGGTAGTGGCGGTGACAATTGTGGCATGGTGTGACGTGTGAAATGAGGCAAGTGAAATAAAGGTAAATAAAACTAAAAGGTAAATTATACTTTTTTAACCATGCAACGGGATAGTAATGAGTATCCATAGGGAGAGAGGTATGAATGAGGATTATCAATTTTTTTTGTAATCATCAGTACCATGGTAAACCCTATTACCATGCTAAAACACAACTAAACACTTATTTTGATAGTGCAATCATGCAATGTGGTTAAACTAAATGGGACTTTAGTTGATTTTTTTTAGAGAGATTAATGAAGCTAAATAAATTACTCTAAAGTATTTATATTTATCATTTTTTTTTCAAACTAATTTATGTTACTTATAAATTGGTAATATATAATCAAATGTTAGACAATAAATATTATAATTAAGTGATTTATTTAAGGAAAAATGCCAATTAAATACCATTTGAAATTTCAAAACCCCAAAAAGTATGTTAACACTTTAAAAAGACATAAATGTGTCAAGTATCAAATTAGAATTTTCAAGTTCTGACACTTTTACCATTTTACCCCTTAATTTTTTAAAAAAAAATAAGAGTGGTGCTCCGGCCAGCTGGTCGCAGGGACCCTCGACGGTAGGAGCTCCAGCCGACGTGAGCTTTTTTGGTGGGGAAAGGGTGTTTTTTTAAAAAAAAAAAAATGGTTGAGAATGGCAAGGAGTGGGATCGATCACCATGCTCCTTTGATATATATATGCATTACTAAATATGTATAATATAAATAAAGATGTAGTAGCTTTGAGAAAACTAGTAATGACTTTGACGAATTCAGTAATGGAAATAACAAAATTCGTAATAGTATTAACTAATTTGTTTGCTGATGAACCTTGACTTGCATTTTTTCATTAGAATTATATTATTATTTCCATTACGAATTTTGTTATTTCCATTACTGGATTTGTCAAAGTCATTACTGACTTGGTTAAAGTTATTATGTCTTCATTTATATTGTACATATTTAGTAATGTATATGTATATCAAAGGAGTTTTGGTGGCCCAATGGCCACCATGCTCCTTTGGTAAAAGGGTGGGATTGAACACTTGTCATTCTCAACCAAATTTTTTCAAAAAAAAAAAAAAAGCACCCCTTCCCCACAAAAAAAGCTCCCGCTGATCGGAGCTCCTGACTCCGGGGTCCGGGCCGGCCACCGCAGCACTAGGGGCCAGCGTCGGAGCACTACTTTTATTTTTTTAAAAATGAAAGGTAAAATAGTAAAAGTGTCAAAACTTAAAAATCCCAATTTAATACTTGTATTTTTATGTCTTTTTAAAGTATTAACAAACTTTTGGGAGTTTTACAATTTCAAATGATATTTAATTGATATTTTCTCTTTATTTAATTTTCTTAATTTCTTAAAAAAAATTAATTAGATCTTATATTTACCGGTCACGATGTATTATTTTTTGCGGGAGGGGAAGAAAGAAAGAACAAGTCAAAGTGGAAGAAGAAGAAGAAAACGGAGTGGTACGGTGGATAAGGTACGGGGCGACCAGGCCAAGAAAGAAATACAGAAGCGACGTCGTGGGGTGGGCACTGGACACCTTCATTCCCATCCATCTTGTTTATTACAGAACAATTAATAATTATTAATTATAAATCCAATCGCTAGTCTCTCACACGATTGGTTTAACGGCACTAACGTGTCGTGAACCCCATGGAAAAGTAAAACCCAGTCAAAAATCCTATCCCCCTCCCTCCAATCAAACTCTTCTCTTCTTTCTTCTTCGTTGACCCTATCATTACTCCAATTTCTCTTTCCTTCTTCTTTATTACTCCCACGCGAACCCACTTCCCACGTAGTACTTGCCTCGAACCTCCCCTTTCTCTTTCACTTACCTGTCTTTTTGAATTTTGCCATGGCCGTATTTATTGACCAATCACATTAGTCCCTCCATTATTCTTCATAAACAAACACTTCCTTGCCTCTTTCTTGACGCTTCTTTCGTTCCTTATCCCAAAACTTGGTCCTCTCTACGTTGCTTTCTAGCTCCCAGACAACGAAATTTCCCACCATGACCATTAACCATACAAGGTAGACGATGATCAACATGCCAAAGACTAAAAGAGATATTTATTACTTCTCTTTAGTATTTTCCTTGTCATTTTTCAGACGGCGATTTCTGAATAATGACTTTGAGCTGAGAGTCTTTTACGTGAATAAAGACAAGGTACAAGTGGAGTATAATGAACCGCACTGATATTATTACCAGAAAAGAAATTTGCTAAAATTGAAGCCACAAGATACAAAGGTACATAGCTACATGTCTGTTCTTTTCTTCCTGTCTATTTACTCAACCACGTTATTCAAAGATGACATAACAAAGAAAGAATGAAACTTTCTTGTTCTAAACCTTCCTTCCATGCTAGACACGGAAAAATTGAAATAAAAGAAAAAAACATATGAACATTTACCGATTTGTTCTCCCGATCCCCAAAAGTATGAAAGAAGAAACAAATTTTTACGGAAAAACGAAAAAGACAAAAGCTTTCTTATTGATTCCCTGAGAAACTACTCATTGTGGTGCCACCGGTGATGTTGGGATTGCCGCCGCTGTTGTTGTTGTTGTTGCCAGATGGAACACCGCCGCCATTAATGATGGAGGAGATGGCGGCAGCGAGCGCCGCTGTGAAATTCGGGTCTGCGGTGATGGCCGCAGTGGCGGCGCTGACAGTATCTGCCAACGACGACATCGGCTGCGGCGGTGGCGGTTGGTTTGGCTGCACCGGCCTGGGAGGTTGGGGGGCTAATTGGGAAGAAGATGAAGAGGACGAACCCATATCCTGAGACAAGTGAAGGCCAGAGAACTTGGATTGATTGTAAAGTGCTTGTGAAAACGCCTGAGCCAGCTGATGATGCTGAACCGACCCGGTTGGTTGAACTTGAGGCTGCCCTTGGAAATTAGGTACTTGAAATGGCGGTCTCTGGAATTGCAAAGGATTGTTCATGGTACTGTTTGAATTGTGAGTGAGGTCCAATGTTATAGTAGGAAATGGAGCTGAAGCAGAAAGTGTAGCCATGCTAGACGAACAAGGAAGAATAGCTCTGGCCAGCAAATTCGGATTCATTATCCCGTCTGCACTTGACATTGAACCTGACAACAACATGCTCGCAGCTGCCGTCGTCGTTGATGCCATCGCCATTGCCGCTGGTGGCAGTGGATGGTTATGGCTTCCTTCGTAGGTAGTTATCAAAATCGTCCTGTCCTCCGCGCAACGCTGTACCTTGACAAATCCAAAAAAAAACCACATAACCTCGTTAGCCTTCCACTACTAATATATTGATATCCTATTAGTTATATATATATATATATATATATATATGAGATACACAAGATGAAACTGCTTACTTGTTTTCGAACTGGGCAACCGACGGCCATGGTGCATCTATAATAAGCACGAGGACAAGGGTTTCCCTTCGCCATTTTCTGTCCGTATTTTCGCCATTGACACCCATCACTGATCTGTAAAAAGTGAAGCAAAGATCAATCTCAATTATTACTGTGAAATCATGCAAAACGGAATTATTTTTAATTTTTTAAAGATTCAAAGCTCTAAATTAAAAAAGAAAAACTACACGATTCTGATATCTTGGATTTTTTGAAAAACCATAAAAAATTAAAAATAATTCCTTTTTTCACCCATAATATATCAAAATGCCTCCTATCTCAGAATCTAATAATCAGAATCATAGAAAAAATATCCGGAAAGAGGCCCAAATTTAAGGCGCAGCTAGAGAGGCACTGCTGACACACCCGGGCAATTTTCAATTGTTGATAATTAATTAGTACAATATGATAAACATACCATGGGAGCTTCAGATCTGGCACGAACTGAAACGCGAGCTTTTCTCATGGTGGCTTCTGCAGTGGCGCTACTGGTTGATGGGTCGGCCGAGTTCGATGATGAGGGGTTTAGCTTCTGAAGCTTGTTAGGAGCACTATTGCCCCAGACATGGGGGTGACCATCTGAGTCTGGACTCTCTTCTCTTTCATTATTTTTACCATCGTTGGTGTTAAGAGGAGGAGTGGTGGATCGTGTTCTTTCATCGGAAGTTGAATTGGACACGTCGTTATTATCTACTTCAGCTGTTCCACTACTAGGCCCCAATTCCAGAAGCGGCATGGGTACAATTTCTCTTTTGTCATCAGGTTTTGATTGAACAACCTAAATCAAACCAAATTAGGCAAGCATAAATACAGATTCATATTTAAAAATTTGGGTCAAATCTTTATGTTTCTAGGTACTACTGTACAGTTAGTTTATTACCTCATTTGCTGTGCTCTGGATACGTTGAATCTGTTCGTGTTGCTGGTGCTGCATTAATGTAACGAGATGCATTTGCAGAGCCGTGTAATTATTGCTCACATGGCTCAACATGTCCCTCAGCTTCACGTTTTCCGCATTCATACGCTGTAGCTCCTCTTGCAGTTGCGCCAACTGTAACACACATCCATAATTCTCAGTTACTCAGACTTTCCGGTAATCAAAATTTTAAATATAAAAATTTAAAACCGCGTGAGATATCTATATGAATTGCTAACAGGGATAACACCTAAATGATAGATCTTGAACAATTAAGACAGACCATGAACTTAATTACCTCGGTGGAACTCTTGGCTCGCTTGATTTCAGCATCAGATGAAACGCCGTCATCGACGGTGGACTGATCGCTGCCGGTATGAGCGGTAAGGAGTTGCAAGCCAGTCTAATAGAAAAAGAACAGAATCAGAATCGTAATTAAGCACATAATTAAGAAATCAGAAGAGAGAAGATGCATGTGAGGGGTGCATACGTTGACATCGGGGGTCGGAATCTCGTTCTTGACGGGTTTAAGAGGCGGAGGGGCAGGAGGAGGGTGGTTGCGAACGGAGAAGAAGTCGAGCTCGGCGGAGGGGGGGCGGGAGGAGTCGGAGGCGGCGGCGGTGGCGGAGGGGCGGGAGAGATTGACGGGAAAGCCTAAGGAGGGAAGCATGGCGTGGGTGTGAGAAGAGTCGAGAGCGAGACGCATCATTTGGGGAAGAGAAGGAGGGAGGAGGAGGGGGAGGGGGAGGAAGAGAGTAAGAGAGAACTCTTCAGAAGAGTGAAAGAAGAGAGGGTTATAAAGGAAGGAGAGAGAAAGGAAAAACGTCAGATTGTGCGTCAGGTGTTGAAAAGAAGGAAGGGGCAGGGAGGGAGGAAGGAGGTTTCGTGAGGAAAAGAGTTTGACTGCTTCTTTAATCTTTCTAACTAAAATGCAGAGATGAAGGGCACCGCCCCGAATAGTGCGGCGCCTTCCACGTGACCAAAATCAATCAAAGTCAACTTCTTTGACCAACAACCCCTCCTCCTCTTTTCCTTCCTTCACATTTCATTCCCTACTCTCTCTCTCTTGTATACCTTCACTTGCATAATTTCAATTCTCTATTTTCCTATCCACAAATTTCATTAATTAATTCTCCCTAACCATAATCAAACATCATGTTTTTCACAAATTCACTTCATTTTCTGCCTCACACAAAATTTTATGGATTCATTTGCTGTCTTTGATCTCGTCTTGTAGCTTGATGATACTAAACCTATTTCTAAAATTTTTCTTCAAAATAATATTGTAAGTTCAAGCTCTCTATGTATGTAATGTACCACCTTGATCTTATTTATAATTTTAGTTTATGAAAAAATGTTGATCTTTACTATAAGTCCACTTCCAAAGTAAACAAATGAGAGTGTTACAATTTTGTCCATAGAAAAAGGTAAAAAACATTCATTCACAAAATTAGAAAAAATTATCAATTTAATCATAATATTTATTTCATGGTGAAAAAGGTCAATATTTATTAAGTTAACTAACTTTCCTTAATATATAAAAATTAGATAATTTAGACTTATAAATAATATCAGTCTTATTATATACGTATGAATTTTGATAACAAAAAAAGGGATTCCTTCATTGTCCCAAAATATATTAGATTTTACTGTGACAAAAGCTTATATTTCTTGCGCCCTACCAATAATATTCATGAATTTGTAAATAAATTATTAAGAAATTACTACTCCAGTTTTTAACGTAAGATCTCATACTTTAATTTACATTATAAACGAAATCTTGCCTTAAATACCAAAGCCAGTTATTAGTGGTATGAAAATCAGCCAAAAATTTTTTGGTGTGGATTTTTCTTAAAAAATTCACATCACACATTACAGCTAAAAGAAATAAAAGAATAATAGGTGGGAGTCATACATAAGTACAACGGTATTGTGTTCATTTGGAATAACTTATTTTTAGATAATAAGTACTTATAAATCGTAATTCACGGTATACGAGGTAAGTATGTGAGAGGAGTTTTATCCCAACTTGCGTAATAAGGACTTATTCTCTAAAATTAAGTGATCCCAAACATAAACATTATTTTATAGCACCCATAACAAAAATGGTTATGAGGAATTGATAATAAATAATACTCTCTCCGATCCTAATTATAAGATAAAATTGATTTTTTTGGAGAAATTAAAGAAGTTAATTAAATTATTTTAGAATATTTTTATTTTTTTCTTCAAACTAATTAGTTTGACTAATAAATCAATATATTATTTAAGATTACATAATATATAATAAGATTAAATAATTTATTTAATTTTATTAATTTTTTAAAAGAGTTAATTTTATCTTATAGTCAGGAGAAGAAAAGAAGAGAGGAAAACAGGTGAGGAAAGATCGGGGTGCCATGGAAAGGGGGTGTGCCGGTGTGGGCCCACGCACCCCTCGGATCTGCTTCCCCCGGGAACCTTGTTGACTCTTTACTCCTGGGTCCCATCCCCTCTTCTACTTCGCTTCCTTTTCCTTCCTTTCCCCACTTTTTGTAGGGAAAATTGCATTTAATATCGTATAAGAGAAAATATAACAAAATGTTTTTTTAAAATCTTAAAATTATATTCAAGTCTCATGAAATTTTTTTATAATAAGTTTCAATTGTCAAATACCCATTGACTTATTAATGGATGTCTCTAGATTTATTAATAAACGCCTCTAGATTTATTAATGGACATCCTTAAACTTGTCACTAGATGCCCATGGACTTATCATTGAAATTGGAATTTATAGCAAAAAAGTCCTATGGGATGAAAATGTAATTTTAAGATTTTAAAGGACCTTTTTGCCATATTTTTTCTTATCCTGGACCTAAGTAAATTTTTCCATTTTTTATTGTAGTATTTCAATTATTCCCACCACAGTACACCTATTTTCTTTTAATTATATTACTTTCTATATATTTAGTTTACACGATAACTCTATTTTCCAGTCAATTCTCATTTGCTGTGGGTGTGTGTATTTATTCATTTAAAATATAAATAAGTTGTTTTAGATAGGTAAGTCGGTATCTTCTTATCAACCACTTTTTTTTTTTTTTTAATATTATCATCCAATCATGTATCACATTTATTTTGATAAGATCAAGGTATTCACCGAAGTAAACCTGTTGACTAATACCTCAGGTACCGTTAGGCCCAAGATAAGGGCGACCCTCCCGAACGGATTTTTTTTATACACGCCATCTTAAGGATCAAACTCAGGACTAGAGCGCTTACCACTTACGCCAACCCATGTTAGTTACGCACCACACTTTTAATTTAGTGATATTTACTAATTACTAATTCATAATCCTAATTTGTCAAGTAATATGGTAGCCCGTTGTTTCTTGTTTTGAATTTGATCAATGCCAATCACACCAAAAACATAGAAAACTTGCCGCAATCATTGAATGATTGAACTCTATACGTTCTTCCCCCCCCCCCCCCCCCTCCACCCCCCACAATACACATATAGCTGTAAACAAAATAAAAACAAAATTTTCACGATTTAATAATTTCAGTGACTTCTCTTAATTTCTCTAGTGCAAATCACTTGACTATATATGTGTATAGCGACATTTCAACTACACACACATTATTATATTGTGAAAAATTAATTATAATTGCTACTCTGGTTGTACTTGATATAAGGTTGGATCCCTTGTCTGGCTATACTTGCTAAGATGCTATTATCATTTTCCATTTTATGCATACATTTGACACGCAATATTATACTTATACGATTGTAATGTAAATGGCTTGTAATAAAATAATCTTAATAAGATATATTTTATTCAGTTCTTAATATAAAAGTTTGTTCGTGGTGTAGCAAGAACTGGAGGTAATACTAAATACTCAACCTATAACCAACATGTGTTAATCCTAATTTAAGGGATTTTGGCCGTATAAACATGAGATCTCAAGTTTAAGTTGATGTAAATGTAAGAAACGCATTTAAGAGAGTTAATCCCGATTGGATCAAACAATACTCAAATCTAACCTACTAGCTACCAGATAAAAATAATACTCGGCCTATGTGTATATTGATTTTGATCAATTGCACTATTCTCAATTTTTAATGAAATTAATCAAATTATAATTATAATGACGAGAGTGTGACTTTTCTTCTGCACAATATTACAAAACGAGGTGTTGATGATAAGAGAATCAAACAAGTTAATAAATGGTAGCTAGTGACTCACAACCACTCTCATCACTGATGGAAACAACTTAACAGACCTGCAATAGACTACATAAAAATAATAAGTATCAGTTGTCATCATTTTGACAAAACGAAGCAGTGATAGATTATTATACCACTATTCATGATGTGATATATATTTGCTTATGGAAATAGTAACTAATTAATCCCCTATAATGTTAAAATTATCCACAAATGCAGTAACCTCCAACGTAGTGGATTAATTTCGCCCACTAATATTCTTAAAACAACGTTGTTTCTTCATAATATTAAGTGTTTGATTTTTACTCGGCAGACTTTTTATTGATTGATATGATATATTATTTAATTTGATGATAAGCCTGTAAGCATGCGTGTGAGAATACAACACAACATGATGATGTAAAATCAATGTGGAAAAGGCATATTTGTATATTTCAGTCCAACCATTGTCAAAAGGTGACACGCAGGGACGAGGAAATAAGGAAAGCACAATGATAATGGCCAACACTAATAAAGTAGAGAAGAGAGAAGAATAATGAAGATTGCAAGTAAAAAATTATACACAGATGAAATGTTAATCCCTGTACATACTTCTTTTTACTTCTTTCCATGCAATTGAGGAAGCAAAAATTCAACATGTTGCGACGTTCTACGTTGGCTTTTGGTCTCTTTAACGTTGTCTTTCAATGCTTCTTTTGAAATAATAATAGTAATAATAAAAACGGCACCAGATTTGAGAGGAAAAAGGCTTTCCTTGATGTGCCTTACCAAACGAAGAAAAATCCAACGTTTCTACTACTTTATATTCATTAATTTCATTTAGCTTCCCTTTCTTTACCTTGACTAGGAAGGAGGCTTTCTTTGAAACGAATACTTCATTAATTGAACATGGCCCTTTACAGCGAAAAAGCCAACGTCGGCTTAACTTTCACTATGTTTCTTCTCGTAATTTTTTTAATACGTCAAAGTTTTAGTGAGAATAGTATTATATTATACCCTGTGTTCTCACGAGCCTGCTCCCTTTCCCACGTTTTCAAACTATGATTTCCATTGCTCTCACTTACGTTATACCCTCTACGTTGCGGTACTTATTATTAAGTCCCATCTAATTATCTCACCGAAAAAATGTGGTTGGATGGAAAAGTTTGTCACAAAAAAAAAAAAAAAAAACAAAATCAACTTAACTCTTATTTTAAAAACATAAAGAATCACTACATTATACTTCAATTCTCTTCCCAGTAAATTATAGCATGAGCCAATGGCATAAAAAAAATAACAGCATGGAAGCTCTTTTATAAGTGGGAAGTTACAAGTTCAATCCCATTTATACCCTATATAAAAGGATAGGCATGATCACATTCTGGTTTTTCTTTTGTGGAAAATTATCATATTACTCTCTTCAGTTTTTTTTATAAAAATTCAAAATTTGAATTACCCAATTCTTTTTACAAGAGTTTGGCGATAAGAGTTGTCTAAATATTTAATGAGTTTTTTATTCTTATTTTTGCCCCGTATTAATTATATAAATTGAATTAATTAAAAGTTCAATGATAGCTATATTTTTATTCTATTTCTCTCTCTGACTTACTTTTCATATATATGGGTATACATTGAAAAATATGTTTATTTTAAATATATTTATTATTTTAACTAATTTTAATCACATTTTTAAATCATATAATTTAGCTATCAGGCTCTTATGAATATCACCGACGACTATTATTTCGAATGAAAACATTACACCCCATGGAACCGGCAGGACGCACGGGATTTGAAAACAGGAGAAGAGTGGGGAGACTGTAACAATATTATTATTATTATTATTAATTCGCATTTATGGTCATCAACTACTTCCCCGGCACAGTTAATAATTCGTCATTTGACAGATTGTTCAGAGAAGAAAATTTTAGTTTCTGGTGGTGATCCTTCACCCAAATGTTCAATTCTTATTTAAAAAAAATTAACGTTTCATCAACAACGTTTGATCCAGTGCAAAAAAGAGTCCATGTGAAAGATCAGAAATTCAAATCTGGACTCAGTAATATATAATACTCGAATCTACCATACACACACAAACGAAAGTTTCAAATTATGATTATATATTCACGGGATTGATGCTATTTCGTGACTTAATATTAAATTGGTGTGAGGGGATCCGCCGGTGATTGAATACACATTTCTTTTTTTTGTTTTGACCAATAGAGTTGAAACCATAAATATATTTTTGTTTCACACTAAAAATCAAAAAATGTTCTAAAGCCAAAATTCTTCCTACTAGTCTCACACCTCTCTTTTGTTATTTGAACAATCCTAATTTGGGTGAATTATGTTGAAGCCTATAATATATATTGGTTAGAGTAATTTTCTGTGGATTTTATGGAACCTTGAAACATGTTTTTATCAAATCGAGGTAGTTGAATTTCCTTTTTCCTACTTAGCTTAATATTATATATATATATATATGAGTTATTAAGTTCTCAGAGTTCATGCATGAGAGATGAATGAGGACGAAATCAGAGATGTTTTCAGCGTTCAAACTTGCGGCGCCCAAAGAAAATGAAAGAAACAATTAAACAAAAGGCAGAGTAAAGAGATAACTTTTTCTAAAAGCTTGCGAAAACGAAGCATATTCTTTTTCTTTTGTATATAAATAAAACAACAGGTTTAGAACGTGGTTTACTATTTTACTATTCTGAGATGTCTGTTTCTTACTACTGTGTATCTGAGAATTCAGCTAATTCAGTTTCAAGGTACAACTTCTCACTATGATATCTTAGCAGCCACGGCCTTGACTGGTGAACAGTTATACGTTGATGTAGGCAAATTATAAATATGATGCATTTTACATTTGATCATGGACAAATAATTTATTTCACAGCTCGATTAATTTATTTCACATTCGTGTATACACACACACAATTCTTATCAGATACGGTATCTTGTTTTCAAATTATCTCCGTGACTCCGTCTGATGGAACTACCCATTATTGTCGGTAGCATTAAAAAAAAAAAAAAACCCCACCACCATTCCCACCTGTTTTCTTAATATTTTTAGGAATAATTGGCATGCAATCTCATATAAGCAATTTAATCAATAAGAAAAGTTTCTAAAAATTAAGTGGTGTGATATGAGATAAGGAAATTTAGAGTTTAGTTAGGAGATCTATATTTATTCATTATAATTATTAAATAAGGATTTTTATCCATATTTGAATTTGAATTTATGATTTAGATTTGAATTTGAATTTTAAATTTTGGATTTAGAATTTAGAATTGTTATTTTATTATTTTCAGGGTTCAATAAATAGAGCTTAAGATTCTCTAATGTACGCACCTTTAATTGATCGATTGAATAAGAATTCATTTTCCCTTTGAATATTCTCTCTCCTCCCTCTCCTTTTGTCTGATTTCCCTCGAATTGTTGTCCTCCCTCCTCTAATTTCTCTCTCCTCCTCTCACAACTACAAAAAAAAGACCGGTTGTGATACTTATTTTTAAATTAACTTTAGCACTTAGAAAGGACCATATATCCCATCGCCATAAGTGCCACAACATATATATATATATATATATATATATATATATATATATATATATGTTTTTTTAAAAAAAAAACACACTTCCTATGGCTCTTCCTTGAGGAAGATCACAGGAAGTGCGCACTTCTTGTGACATTTCCTCAATAAAGTGCCACAGAAAGTCTATATATATATATTTTTTAATTTTTTCTTCCTATGGCACTTCCTTAAAAAAAGTGCAACAGGAAGTATTATTTTTTAAAATAAAATTTTTTTTCGTATTTTTCCTTAGAACCCTAAATTATAGTTAATAACACACTTTAAACATATTTTCATATCCACAATAAAATGAATAAAAGCAAACCACAATCAAATAATTCCAAAATTATATAAATTAACAAATAACTAATTGCTAAAATCACTACTAAGTAAAATACAAGTGTTAAAAATAAGTAATTATTTTACTTATGCAACTTATCAATGTTAACAATTACTACAACAACTAAAATTATAACTACTATACATATCTTCACATACAACATATATATAATAATATTTAATTTTATCACATTTATTTTTCAACATATAAAAATGAGAATAATTTTTTCAGATTTTATAATAAATTAAATATAAAAGATATCGAGAAAATTAAACTATTAACTACTAATAAAATTAGATTTGTAAGCTCAAAAATTTAAAAAACTTAGAGCAAATTGGAAGCTTGAATAAAGTGAGCTGAAACCTTAAGTATAACACTTGAAAAAAAATTAATAAAGGAAAAAGAAAAAGGTAAAGTTGTATAGATGTTTGAAAAAAAGTAGTTAAGAAGATAATGTGTTGTACGTAGCTTTAAAATATATATAAAAAAATAAGTGGGTACGAGTACGACTTATAGGACAAAATGACATTATAAGAAGGATAAAATGGGACCAAAAGGGAGGAGGAGTGGGGTTAGTTTGGTGCAAGAAATGAGACAAAAAAGAAGAAGAAGGAGTGCCGAAAATAAAAAAAGGAGGAGGAGGAAATGTGAGAAGTAATGGAACAAAAGAATGAGGGGGAAGTGCATATCGAAGTGGGGATGGTGATGAGTGACAAAAAGAGGAGAGGGAAGAAATGTGGGAACTAAGAGGATAAGGAGTGATAACATGTGTTGGATGAAGAGTATAAACTAAGAGAATAAAGGTGATAAAAGCAAATCACGAAAGAAAGAAAGGTTTGAAAAAAAAAGTAAAAAAAAATGTTATTTTGTGTGGCGCTTGCTAAGCCAAGTGCCACACAAAGTACGTAGCAGCTATGACACTTTTTTGAGAAAG
Organism: Inga laurina; assembly: GCA_963855925.1. NCBI lineage: Eukaryota > Viridiplantae > Streptophyta > Magnoliopsida > Fabales > Fabaceae > Inga > Inga laurina. The sequence goes on along the minus strand of OY979701.1, from coordinate 78,948,937 downwards.
TGTCACAGCTACTATTTTAGTTTTTTTTTATAAAAAAAGTGCCTTGAGGAAGCGCTACTTAAGATCACCAAACAGTTGTAACACTTCCTTGAGGAAGCGCAACCTAAGATGTTTTTTTTCAAAATAATTTTAAAAAAAATTCAAGAAGTGGAAGAAGTGCCACAAAATATGCGCTACTAATTCCTATTTTTGTAGTAGTGTCTTCTCCAACCCGTTTCACATCAATTTTGGCATTAGAGCAAGGTTCTCTCCATTGCTTTCACTGGCCAATTTCTCCATAAAAAATAAAATCACCTTCCTTCCAATGCACCTCTGCCGCCATATTCGAGCCCATATATCACCGCCATTCATTCAAGTTTCAACTCTACCTTGCAGCTTAGTTTGTAATTTTGTGGCTGTCTTAAGGAGTTTTGGGCATGATCAAGATCCTCTACCCTTGCAATATCTCACTTCCCACCCACGGTACCAGCCTTTAACCATTTAGAGCTCAATTATTGAGGATTGCTACTTAAGTAATTTATTAAAATTTGTTTTTAATTTTGTTCTTAATTTGATTTTGTATTTGAAAAAAAGAGGGAAAAAGAGTTGAAGGCAAAATAACGTGAAAAAAAGGAAATGGTGAAAAAAAAAAGAAAACAAAGAAAGAAAGAAAGAGAAAGTAGAGAAGTTGCTATGGTGATTAGTTGCAAGTATTTAGTTATAAAGAACATGCAAATATGAGTTACAGAAAATACTCATGTAGGGAGTGTCGTTATACATATGACACCTCATATGAGAATGTTTATCATGACTGAGCCTGATACTCTACTCGACGCCATCCTATGCCAACTCCAACTATGAGCACTACAGGTATGCTACTCATAATCAGCATGAGTATGGCCATGATTGATATGATGCTAGCTACTATAGCATCTGCTCATATGAGTGTGCCATATATCTTGAATACGAGGAAGATGATCATCACCAGTAGGAAGATCCTAACTTCAGTCGAGATGATAACTCTAACTTCTTCCTACCTAAAGTTGAAGAAGATTACAGAAGAGCTGAAAGACGCCGCAAGGAAAAGGATAGGTACGACGCTTTTTGGGAATGTTGGCAAGCTAAAAATAAACATCTCAAGGCACAACTGAAATGCTTGAGGGTCAAATATGAGCATCAACATGCTCGTATGCGAAAGGACTTAAAGAACCTTTGTCAACAGCTTCATGAGTTGTGTGATGTAAACATAAGTATAACGATATAGATAAGCAAGTTGAGAGAAGTCCGAGCTCATTCTTCAAAGCAATGAGATAAGACTGCAATCCTAATTGAAGAACTATCGCCAGCTCTTGTGGAACCTAATCATGACTTTGATGTGTCTTCACTTGCACTTGTCCTACATGCTCCAAGGAAAATTTCTGTAATTGATGCTGCTAATAACAATAATCCTGTTGATCATGTCATCCTCGCAATACTGATGAAAGTAGTGCCATCCCTGCTTGAGATTAGTAAGGTTCAAGTTCAAAGGACAACAACCTCACCTCTTCAGTACACTGCATTGCCTAAGATCATTCCATTGCTGAATGGTCCTCTCCAACAATACCTTGTCTGTTGGAAAGGTTTTTCAGACACTCTTCAAGATTCAACTAATATTCCTATCAAGGTTTACTCTTTCAATATCTCACTTGTTGGAAAGGGTTTCCAGATAGAAGTGACATGCTAAAGAATTAGCCTACCCTCCCTCCCAAATTTGTGAATAACTTTTAACTTGTCAGGAGCCAGGTCTTTTAAGCAAGGGAGAATGGTGTGATATGGGAAAAGAAAATTTAGGGTTACTCATTATAATTATTAAAGGGTTAAGAAGCAAAAATGCCCATAAACTTTTACCAAAAGTGCATCTAACACCATATATATTTTAGAGGTGTAAAAACACATATGAATATTCAAAATGGGAGCAAAAATTTATGCATGTATGTGAAAAAAGAGTGTGGGTCCCACTAAAAAAATTAACGATGATAGGTTAAATTTAATGGTGCTGGCATTTTTGCTTCTATTTTGAATATTCATTGGTATTTTTGTATATCCAAAATTTATGCATGTATGTGACAATTTTGCTTTTGTTAAAGCCCAATTGGTGAAAGCTCAATTGGGAGAAGCTAGAGAATGGAGCTTTTGTTAAAAGCTAATGCATTTTATACTAGATTGAGTTGTCTAGAAATTAGTTATATGATATTAGCTTTTCCCATAAAATGTTTTTTAAATAGTATGTAGTATCAAAAAATATTTTTTGAGTGTTTTTAACCCCTTAAAATATTTTTCTAGTTGAACCCACTACCTAATGTGCTATCAGAATGATTGCAATTTTATCCACTTTCTAGTTGTACCCACCAAAAAAATATTTTTTTTTTAGTGTTTTTAACTCCTTAAAACATTTTTTTTGGTGTTTTTAACCCCTTAAAATATTTTTTTTTGTATTTTTAACTCTTTAAAATAATTTTTCAGTTCTACCCAATCTTAAAAGACTGACTACAATTTTACCTTTAATGTATTTTTTTTAGTAGTGAAAAGCACCCAAAATTTAGAATACTGGCTTATTGATTTTCACCCATTCTAAAATATTTTTCCAGTAGCACCTAATATTTTAAAGTAATTTTTAAATATTTACTTGATTTTTAAAATATTTTTCCATCAACTCTCTCTTAATATTATCACAAAAGTCACTTATGTTTAAGTCAATTCAAACAAGTTTTACTTTTGTAAAAATCATTTATACAACTGTCAATCCAAACATAAATCACAATATACAATCTAGCTTTTACCAAAAGTAATATTACCAAAATTTCAATTGAAACAAGCCCAATTATCAATCGCTGATTCAAACACACACTATTTTTGCACCTTGACCCATTATTAAATAATGATATTTATCTATATTTGAATTTTGAATTATTATTTTATTATTTATAGGGCTCTATAAATAAAACTTAGGAATATTCTCTATTGAAGGTATCTTTAATTGACTGATTGAATAAGAATTCATTTTTTCACTTGATATTCTTTCTCCTCCCTTTCCCTCCATTTGATTTTTCCCTCCTTTTTGCTGTCCTCCACCGCTGCTCTCTCTTTCTCTCGTCCCCTGCCCAACCCTTTTCACATCACCAAGCAACATGCAATCTGCTGGGCTGAATTTTATCATGGCTTGCTAGCTTACTGAATCTTATTGGCTAAATCAAAAGGAGAATACATGTTCAGTAATGTCTATATTTGATTGTTTTTTAGCACATATGCAATTATTTTGGTTAAATTCTGAGTCTAAATTATTATACAGTACACTGATAAGAAATAATTAAAAAATCATAAACATACTTTTTTGTTAATTTTGAAGTGAACTACTCTACATGAGACAAATTGTAGTCATACTTTTTTTCCCCCTTGGTCATGACGTCTTTCTTCATGCTGGCTACAAGTTAGTCAACAAATGCAGGTAATATCTAGAAAATTCAAAAATCAGAGACGCTGATATAAATTCAGAAAAAAAGAAAAGTGCGAGTCAATCAAAGACAAACGCCTGCATTACGCTATTTATATTTTATATACTAATTCTATTTCATTGACTCTCCCTCACCGTTAGATCAAGAAATTAACCTGAAATGGCAAAACTTACATCCCACACTATCAAAGTAAATGATACAGACAAATGAAGTACTCTATATATATTTAAATTTAAATGGAGCTTAATTTATTTTAAGACTTGATTTGAATTATTGGGGATGGACCACTGAAGGCACATAATTAATGGCACCATAAGAGGAGACCTAGACCTTTTGAAAGAGAGAGAGAAGATGGAAGACGAAAAAGGCTGTAGGGTTGACTGGGATTCACGTTGACCAGAGGATCCTACCCCACGTGGCTTACTTGCATGACGTAGAATTTTGGCATTAGAGAAAGAGGTTAGGTTTTATTATTAACACAGAGTTGGTATAACGGTGTATTATCTTATCAAATTTTTTTAGGTTTTGAGTTCATCTCTTAAAGGAAATACTGTACTGAGAAGGATAATTATGAATCTCAAAACTGAAATAATCGATTGCTCGGATACTTTTTCTAATAGATCTAGAAAAGACACCGGATACCGATTAATAATATAAAAAAAAAATAGAAAGAGGTTAGGTTTAGAAACAAACCGAGTGAGAGCTCAGAACGGCATTGTGACAGCTTGCGTTGCGTACGCTCTTAAGCTAATCACAGATACTTTTCACACTTAACCTCATTATTATTTAATTTTTTTGAATTAAGAAAAAGAAAGAATTTGGTAACCATGAACGAGAAGGCGACAAGTCGTATGGGGTTCTCTTTTGTCGTTTCAACAACTCTTTTCTATTTTCCCGGGTTTGTTTAATGACGCAGTTCAAACTCTTTTCTTTTAATTTCAAACCTTAACCTTAGTGTGAAGAAGTCCCCAAATCAGGGGCTAGCGTTAGTCACCGGCGTATCTATTTGGGCACCTCAACCCAAAATTTCTTCACTTTTATTTTTCTATGTTTTCCCCTCTTATATATTCCCCTTTTAGGAGGGCAAGCTAGGGTTTAAGAGAAATTAAAATTCAGTTTCTGTGAATAAAATTAGTATTTATCACTAGTAATTATATGGTAAAAAAATCCGTAATTAAATATATTTTAACGTCAGAGCGTTCAGATGTAGTAATTTTCTTGTTTTATAGTATTAGATGATGTGGCACCTCTGATTTTGTTTTTATCGTTGGGATTCTGACCTTCCCTTCTTTGTTAATGTTATCTTCTTTGTTTAGAGTGCATCATATATAGAAAAAGATTAATAATAAAAGTGGCATAATTACATGCATACAAAACTGAGAAAGCTACAATAATTATATAAATATTTGCTACAGTGGGCATTTTTTAAATCATAATCTTCTTCATTGTGTTTTGTTTCTCTTTTGATTGAGCCATCTGTGTTGTGGCAAAAAACAAAAAAGATTGAGCCATCTGTGTTGTTTTGTATGCTAATTTCCAAGCAAGCAAGCATGGAAAACTACACGCTGAAAACTACTGCTAAATTAATTTTTTGCATAAAGTCAAAGGAAAAATTTATAGACAACGAAAAATGGGACCAGATATATAGTTGAACATAAATAATTCATACTTGAATTATATACAAATTGAATTTATATATTAGATATAATATTTCTGCGCAGATTTAATTATACAACTCAGTAGTAAATGGGCAAATGCGCCTTTTTCTCATTTGAAAAGTATGGGACGGTCGATTACAGGCAATTTCAAACTAAATATTTATTTCATGCCACTTGATTAAGTACTCCCTTCTATGCCTAATATAAGACATATTTACTTAATTTGATTAGATTAAGGAAGTTAATTTATGTTAGTTAATATAATACCTATTTTCTGAAATATCCTAGTTATCTTTCTCAATTCCTTCATTCCCTCTCCTCCTTCATTATTGTTGAGGGAATATCAGTGGGGGTAAACTAGAAAAATGTTAACAAATATGAAAACTTTATTTTATATTTAAGATCAAAATCAACTTCTTAAATATATCTTACATTGAGGACAGAGGAGTAATAATTATCAGTTATAAAATATGACTGATATATAGTTATCAACATATATTAATGTTACTGCACTAGTCAGTTACATATTATAATCTCAAAAGTTTAGCTTATAGCTAGAATTCATTGAATTAAAATGAAACTATTAGTTAAACTGTAATTGTGATCGAGCTTGGTGAACAATTCTCAAGTCAAACGAAATTAAAATCGAGTCATTTCCAGGATCTCTTTCAGGGTCTAATTTCTAATGATTTTGTTTATCTAGTAGAAACTCTGGCCCTTCTGGTTCATAAAATTTTTCATATAAACGAGAGGATGAGATTGGAATGAGGATTAGGTTTGCTTGTTTGACAGAATACGATGATTATGTTTGATATGTCATGAAACAATAGTGTTTATGTTTAATTGGTCTATAATATCCCTAATGTGTGTGTGTGTATTAAAATATTTGTAATTATCCCAGGCAAAAAATGTTTGTAATTATTTTCTTAATAATTGGAAAAATATTTTCAATCACTTCAATTAAATATTTTTTAATAGACAATACTTATGTTAGTTTGGTTATAGTCATTAGGCTCAATTTTTTTCGTTTATTAATAATGCTATATTAATGTTAATTTTAATTATTAAGGATAGTCCGTGTATAAATATTTGAGTGAAGAATTAAGTTTTGTCCTTTTTTTATTAATTACCACACATAGAATATTTTTCCAATATTTTAAAATAAATTTTGGTGGTATGACGTTGTGTAATTCATTTGGTGAACTACATGTAGTAGGATAAGGCTTGTTATATGTTTGGATAAATTAGTTCCAAAAATCCAAAAAGAATATATACGTTAAAAAAAAAAGCTGATGTAGTACTTAATTTAATTTAAGAAACAAAATTCCATTAATAAAAGAGGACAAATTTGTGAGTGAAAAAACATTCACGGAATCATATGTAAGGATATAACGATTCCCTTAGTCTACTAAATGCATATTGAATAATGCCCATTCCTTTAAATGCAGGAATCATCAAAATTCACAAGAGAATGGGAATCAAAGTTCAAAGAATCAATCAAATATATGTGCCCTTGTCAAGGACTTTCTTTGATATTTTCTTAAGCAGGAAGTTAATTTCGAATCCTTAGTGGAGCGTATGATGGACATGTGTATTTATAACAAAAGAAAACCACAAACACACATACTTGAGCGAATTACTATAAAGTCCTAATGAAAGGATTTAATCACCCAAAAATCTAATTAATAACAACTGATAAGTATGCAATTATAAATTTCTGTATATGAAATGATCACAACCAAGGCTATTAAACCCAGACCAAACATTTAAGCAATCAATATACTAGATCATGAGTCAGTAGGTCAGATCAGAGTCAAACCGGAGTTAATCTGGGGCCAAACTGGTAAGGAAATAAAGATTATAAGATTATTAATATAAAATTATGATGAAAAATAAGAAAATCGAATCAAATTATTTTTTTAATAGAAAAATATTGAACCGGTTAAACCGGTTTTGATGCTTGAATATTCTTATTTTTGTTCCAACTTGTACAGCTAGTGGCCTTTGCTTTCAACCCAAACGGGGCTCTGAGATATCAGTATTATCCTTTTTCTTCAGGGACCAGTCACTCGTGCAAATTGAAAAAGAGAAGACATGCATAGAAAATAAGCACATTTTTGTCATAAATTTCTCTAACTTAAGTTTGTTCGCTTTGACGATAGCAGAATGAAGTTTTAAAGTTCAAATATTGTGATCCCTTACAAGATCATCCACTGAATTGCGTGGAAATTTCAAATGTTAGATGTGAAAACTTGGATTGGATAAAAGAGAAGATAATAATAACAGCCCCTTTATAGTTTTGTGGATTATGACCAACAATAATAGAAAGCTATGCATACGTGTGATCTCCGTGTCTTGAGAGCAACAATAATCCTGGCAAAATTCATAGGGGTACTATTGTTTGAAAATTATCACATATATGGATATTTTTAATAATCTTCATAATTTTCAATCCCAGCATAGAAAAAGCAATCATGGGGCCTACCTATGTGATATTGTTCCATTCTAAGTTATTTTTCAGTTTCACATACCACACAATATAATCTGGCTCATATCCTGACTCAATCCCAATCCCCTAATCTTACGTAACACGTTAATTCTTACAGCAACGCACCTTGTCGTTATTTGTATTTAGTCTACCCTGAACAACCCTTTCAGAAATGTTTGGCGATAATTTTTCCCATTTCAAAAGAATAAAGAAATAAATTGTAAATGAAACATTTAGAGTTCTAAATGTTTTTTTTTTTTTGTAAAGGTCATTTATAGTACACCATTCTTAATTTGGTTTACTCCATATGTAAGGAATTTAAATAGTTAAAATGTCCAAGTGTGAGTGAGACTGACTTGATGTGGTAAATCTCACATCAGATAAAGTTGGGCATAATAAATACTCGTAATATACAATAAAGTGGAAGGCTCAAGTTTTTAAAATTTTGAGTTAGGATGTGACATTGATTCATTATCCAATTTTGTTTTGTCTTCCACTTTTTAGGCTTTGATCCTCATTCCTTCAAAGTGACATCAAAGTTCAAACCTTGTAAGAAGACGTTGGAAACCCACAACTATGTACATGTTTGAAGCTAAAAAATGATGGACACACACTTGAGTTATATATAATAAAATGAGAGAACCCATAAATTAGGTTTTTTTTTTTTTGGTAAAATCATTCAAAGCCTCAGTTAGAAGTTAGAACAACATTGGTGAGGGACCATTTAAAAGGCCAAAAGTGCTTATTGGGCCTTACATGATATTTGAGCTTGGGCCACATCTCTAAAGAAATTTCCTCAATGAGATGGGCATGGGGCTAGTGGACTTCTCTTCCTTCTCCACAAAGAAACTTCCCTCAGTGGCCCAACATGAGACAAAATCAATGTTAGCCAATATTAGCATATCAATACTCTTTTAGTTCTTCGTATAAGATATATTTAGATATTTGATCTCGATCTTAAAAATAAGATATAATTTTCATTTTTCTTAATCATTTCCAAATTTATCCCTATTGATGCTCACTCAACAATAATTAAGAAGGAGAGGGAATGAAAGAATTAAAGAATTAAAGAATATGACTACGGCGTTTTAGAAAATATATATTATATTAAATAATTTAGTTAAATTCTTTAATTTATTAAATTAGATAAATATGTCTTATATTAAAGACAAGAGGAGTAATAAATATGAAAACTTCATCAAACAAATTACCTCTTAAATTTAACTGGAGTCTAATGTTCCAATTTTATGGTACAAAAATCATGTTAAGAGAGTTATCGAGTATAATAGCATCTGACTGTAAAGTACCTAATAATATCAAATACTCCCTCCGGTCTTAATTATAAGATAAAGTTGACTTTTTTGGAGAAATTAAGGAAGCCAATTAAATTACTTTAGAGTGTTTATATTTTTAGTATCTTTAGATTATACATTAGTTTATTAGTTAAATTAATTAGTTTAGAGAAAAAAATATAAATATAAATACTCTAAAGTAATTTAACTGGCTTCCTTAATTTCTCCAAAAAAATCAACTTTGTCTTATAATTAGGACCGGAGGGAGTAACAAATAATTGCAAAAAAAGTCACCCATAGTTTAAGTTAAAATTATTAGGGGAATGAATTTAAGTCCCAAAAAAGGGAATTAATGACAATTAGGCCTCTCAGAAAACTTTCTGTTAAAAATAAGTTGTCAATTTAAGCTATTATAACCAGGAATCTCAGTCGTAAAGTTAAATTTATATTCAAAACTAAAATATCTTATTCATAATATCGACTTATAAATGTATATTTATCTGAATAATTATTTATAACTCATTTTTTTTTTTAAAAAAAAAGGTATGAATGACTTAACCGACATTAATTTTCTTTTTCGAGTGTAGTTTGTTGAATAAGCAAAAGTGTGTAGCATGCAAAGGGATGGGCTAGAATATGTTCCTAACCGCAACTTCACTTCATCATCAAAACAAAAACAAATCGTAACCTGGAATTCCTCACTAATATATCATGAACTGTCGACTCGGTTCCCTAATTCTCTTTAATCTCTATATTCTGTCCCCAGCTTCAGAACCCAGAAAGCAAAAGCAACATATAAAGAGAAACAAGCCATGGATTAAAGCAAGCAAAAGCCAACAAAAGCAACGCCTAGACAGAGATTCTTTCTTTCTTTCTTTATTGGTTCTTCTTACACTTCACTTTACTTCCTCCTTCCTCTGCCCTATGATTCAAAACACATTTAATTTTCTCTTCTCTCATCTCTCATGAATTTTCTTCTTCAAACCCCAAACCCCATTTCCATAATGATATCTTTCATCACTCATCTCACAGTACTCTTATCATTCTTCATCACCTTCACAACATCTCAATCCAGCACTTGTAGAACCTCTTGTGGTGGAATTCCCATAAACTACCCTTTCGGCATAGACGATGGATGTGGAAGCCCGTATTACAGACACATTCTGGATTGCTCTAATTCAGAGAAACTCGAGCTGAGAACCCCATCTGGGAGATACCCAGTTCGTAACTTGAGCTATTCTGATCCACACATTCTGGTCTCAGATCCACTCATGTGGAGCTGTGAAGATGGTGAGCATTTTAGACCCACTAGGCCATTTAGCTTAGACACAAGCACACATTTCAAGCTTTCCCCACAAAACGAATACTTGTTCTTCAATTGCAGTGAAGATCATGTGATCATGGAACCAAAGCCTATATTCTGTGAGCATTTCCCTGAACATTGTGATTCTTCATGTGATAGTGCTAGCTATCTTTGTAGGCACCTTCCTGGTTGTGCTTTTGCTTTAACTTCGAGTTCTTGCTGTTCTTACTACCCAAAAGCCACTGAATCTTTGAGGTTGATGCTTAAGTATTGTACAAGTTATACTAGTGTGTATTGGAGAAATGTGGGTGCTCCTCAACCGTATGATCAAGTGCCTGAGTATGGAATCAGAGTTGATTTTGATATACCAGTCACTACTAGATGCCTTCAGTGCCAGGATCCAATGAAAGGAGGTGGAATTTGTGGGTTTGATACACAAACCCAAAATTTCTTGTGCCAATGTAAAGATGGAAATTCCACTACCCATTGCAAAGGTACCTCAAACCAATTCCCCTGTTTTCTTATATTCTGAGTAGTTCGTTTTTCAACATAATATCATTGATTGGGTGGATTTTTGTGGGGCAGATCATGATATTGCAAGGCATAATAAGATGGTTCATGTGATTGCAGGTAAAGGAAATGAACTTTTTGACAATATATATATATATATAGATGGGGATTTTATTAGAGGATGTGAGGCTCATTTGTGGTTTTGTGTGTGTTGAAAATGTGGATTCAGGGACAGTTAGTGCTGTTTCAGCAGCAGGGGTATTTGGAGTTGGAGCTGGAATTTGGTACTTGAAGAAAGTGAGAGCCAAAGCACCTGCGACTTGTGGAGTTCAAAGCAACGAGAATAGGCTTTTCTGAATATTGATCAGCCAAAAGCTGACAATCATACACATATATACCTTCTTTCATTCTTAGTTTATTAATTGAGCTATATATATATATTTACATATTTATACAACATTTATGTACTTAGAGGCCATTATAATGCTTCTTATGGAGTTTCTTCCCAATTTTTCCCACTTTCTGATTGGCATCTCTGTTACTCTAATGGTGATGATTGTAATTTCCGTGTGTCTATTGGAAGCAAAAGACTGCCGAACAACATCTTTCACACTTGTTTATATCAACAATTTCTTTTCATCTTCTTGAGAAAAACATAAGCCACTATATCACAACTCACAAAGCCTAGCGTTATGCAGAGCAGGTTATAGGGTTGTCTTGTACAAAGTCCTCCAAACTATCAGAAATTCCACGGAGAAATATCATGCTCAAGAATTAATGGAACTTCATCGCCATTCAGAACATTTACTTTTATAAGTTCTCATTAGCTTCTTATTAGGTTGGTACCTTGCAACAATTTTTTCAAAAGTACTCTGATGTTCGCGGTCAAAGAATGTAACTCAACATCGGCATGGAACTAGTTATAGAGCTTGTCTCATTTGGATTGATACCACCGTCATATTTTATATTTTTTAATTGATGATTTTTAAATACAATTTTTTTTTGTTTGAAAAAATATTAATTAAGATATTATCTTTATTTTAAATTCTCTCCCAATTAAAATAATTTTCTAAAAAATGAAACGGAAAAAAAAAAAAAATGGACTGGATGAGCTTTTAGTGACTATCCTTTGGCGTAACTAGTCCCCCCAGGCTGTCTCTCACTATCCAACGTTTCTTACGCTCTTGTTCCATTATTTAAAAGGAAGAATTATACTCAAGTCAAAAAAAAAAAAAAAAAAGAGAGAAATGAAGAAATGAATCCTTAAAATTACAAAATGAAAAAAATGATCCTATGAAGTTATTATTACAGACTCTTGGAGTTATGAATGACCTGCTCCTAGAGTTGTTAATGGGACAATTCGTTTTATTTTACAATTTCAAGGGACTATTTCTTCATTTATTTTCTTTCTTAAGAATTGAGTGTAATTCTCCAAAAAAAAAAACTCACTTCTTCTTCTCTTCCCTCTCTCCAGCACTATTCTCTTCTTCAAAAATAATAATATGCAGGGTTAAAGGGTATTTTTGTTCCGGAAGTTTTCACCAGAGTAATTTTGTTTTGAAAGTTTTTTGGGAGGCAATTTTGCCCCGGAAATATAAAAATGGAGCAATTTTGCTCTGACTGTTATCCTAGTTAATTTTGACCATTAGTTGATTAAATATGCTGAACTGACAGTCCACATATCATTCACGTCATTTTTGTTAGGATGCAAATTTATCCTGAAAGTTTTAAATCTAACTTTAAAAAAAGATGAAGTAGATGACATAAACTTTCGGCTCAAATTTGCATCTTAGAAAAAATGACGTGAATGACATTTGACCTGCCAACTCGGCATATTTGACCAACTAACAGTCAAAATTAACTAGGGTAACAGCCAGAACAAACTTGCTTAATTTTTATACTTCCAAGACAAAATTACCCCATAAAAAACTTTCAGGATAAAATTACCCTTTAGTGAAAACTTTTCGAACAAAAATGCCCCTTAATCCTACCATAGTATGAAACTAATGGTCTCTTATTCCCGTTCCCAGTACGGACCTTCAATACAAAACCCACCATTATCAAATATTAGGAGCAATTAATACTCATCATACATGTATTACCAAGGAAAAAGATATCATTGTCGGGGCGGTTGACCTGTCTAACTACTATAACATGTAGGGCTGTCCTAGCTCTATAAGAAGCCAATCATCGATGGATAACATCGAAAAAAATCAAGAGAGAGAACAAAAAAAGAGACACAAAATAAGAGGCCAAATTAACAAGCTTTCCCAGCAATACAACTCAGAGGACCAGCTTGAAGGGTCAATGAAGGCACCAAGGATGCTGAAGCAGCAACAAAAGATTGAGAACTTGAATAGTAAGGGGCACAACTTCCATACCCAGATGGAACAAAATAGGCTCCATTCACAAATGCATCTTTAGAAGTCCTCCATTTCCAATTCTTCCAGTTTCCCTTCACTATCCTCTTGGTAACCTGTAATAAATGTCATACTCGTAATATTCTGGATTATGATGAAACAGAGCAACATTTATGGACAACACTTCTCTAGCGCATTTTTCACTTCGACCAATGAAAACCTTAAACCTTATTAGTTCTATAATAAAATTCAATAACTTTTCAACTCTATCTCTATCATTCTGACCCTATTTATAAGTCCATTTTCATAAAAATTTTTGGTTTTTATTATAAGTTCAGTTTCAGGTTAATAAATGTATTTTTTTACAATTTTTCCCCTATTAATTGCAATAAACAAAAAAAAATTATTCATGTTAACTTTTGTAACCATTCATAAATGAGGGCGAAATTGAAAAATTAGGCCATAAATAATAAGTTAACTAACTCTTCTTGATATGTGAGAGTTAGTTAATTGAGACTTATAAATAAGACCAGAGTGATATTTAGTATAATAATACCACTCTGGTCCTATTTATTAGTCCAAATGAACTAACTCTCATATATCAAAGAGAGTTAGTTAACTTATTAATTATAGGTTAAATTTTCAATTTTGCCCCGTTCTATGATTAATTCCAAAAGTCAACATGAATAAATTCTTTTTGTTTATTGCAATTAATAGGGGCAAAAAAGTAAAAAAATGCATTTATTATTATGAAATTGACAATGACCAAAATTTTTATTTAAAATGGATTTATAAATAGAACCAGAGTGGTACCTAATGAAAATAAAGTCAACACAACAATAAATGAATGGTTCAATTGTACATTCCTCTCAAAATTTTAATGAGACGCCTAATAAATAGAATAAAATAAGCTTTTCTCTCTGCTCTATAGATACAACCAAAGGAGTATATACATACCCCGGTCCATCACACCAGAATATTTGCCAGAAGGCAATGAATATAGGTTTAACCACGAATGATTTGTTGCTATATATATATATATATACCTGTTTAGCACTGGGGTTACTTGGAGCTATAAAGTAGTTCCCTTCACTAAGAATGGTTGGTTCAGCACTACCACCAATGGCATACATCCTCCAGCCATCATATCTGTTGTTGACCACATGGGCGTACCCAAATCTTACCCTTCACAACAAGTTCACTACGTGAATATAAACAAATTCTACCCAAAATTGTATTTTCCGATCGAATTTTTCTATGGTCATCCGTCAGTAAATTTACCAAAAAAAAAATTCCGTCGGTAATTTTTTTTTTAATTGTCAACCGGCTCTGTAGCCTCAAGAAGCTAAGTTTTACATATAAATCACTAGACCACTCTAATTAATTACCTTGGCATCCTTTCATAAAGGCCGCTAGCAAAATGGTTGAAAGCTATTGTCACTCTCATTACTTTATCTGCTTTGTATCCATCGCTGTGTCCTAACAGCATCACCTGCAGAAACATAATTAGTTTATCAGTCAAATGCACCATTAATTTCAAAGATATCATTGAGAGGAGAAGAATTAAATTGATCATACTTCATCGTGCTGCGTGAAGTAATTGTTGGAAATGGTGATGGAAGTTGAGGCGTGAATAATATCAATGAGACCGTCGACACAACGGGCAAGGAAACAATGGTCAACCCAAACATTTGAGGAACCAAATAAGCTAATGGCGTCTCCATCTGAACCTAGACGATGTCCTACATGATCACTACTGCTTCTCACCATCCCAGCTTTTCCTGCTCATGCAAAAACCAGCCAAGTATACTGAAGATCATTAGTTAAAGTTAAACTATGTGACACACAAAAGAATAAATTATCTTAATATTTCGGATTCTTTTTATAAGCAACTTTCTTTCTCTTGGAGCTAGTTCTTAATATAACCAATTTTTTTCTTGTGTCTTAAAATTTAAACTACTTTTTCCTTTTCTATCCCTATTAAATACATATTTTTATATTAATTAACTCCAACCACCACTAATTCTCTTTCATTTAATCTTTATTACCCCTCCTCTCTATCATATTTTTTACTCATACTCTTTCACAATTGTTATTCATTTTCTCTCCTATGCTCTTTTCATAACTTCAGGAAAATGTTTTGGTTATTTCTTAAATTTGAATTTTTGAACTCAAACGTGGTTGCACGAGCTTGAGTTATTATTGGTTGACATGTGGGTTGTCAATAAATTATGTTTATATTGCGATCTCTAGCTAGAAGCATATAGAGCTAGTTAGACTACTACAAAACATGTAACTATACACGCAGTGAAATATTATTTGTTGATTGGAACAGTATATTGAAATGGATGGTTTTTATGGAATATTATACAGGAAGGTGTGACAATTAAGTCCAAAAGAACGATTTAATGACAGTTTAGTTTCCGGCAAAATTTTCTAAAAGATGAATTACTAATATCAATTCAAATAATTGTAAATCCAGAAGACTCAATTGCAGATAAATCATATAAGTGTCAAATGTAATTCTCAATTTATAACTAAAAATCCTACTTGCAATTATCTCAATTCATATTATTGCATCTCATTTTTCAAAAAATTATTTTTTAAAACCTAATTATCATTAAATCAATTTTTGCGACTTATATCTAATTTCCCTTGTTTTACGGTATCGTAGTTAAACTTCACATGGGGACAACAAAGAACATGGGTGCATGCTTAGTATTAGGCCTGTTTAATACAATGGAATTAAAATTGTAAATATTCTATGAAAAATTCAATAGAAAATAATCAAAATGGAAAAAGGAGAAGAAATAGGAATTTCATGGAGTGAAATTTTTAGGACCAAAAGGGTATAGTGATAAAAATTAAATGAAATTTGGTTATCAACTTTGATGTTTTTGTATTTGCAACGATGGAATCAAAGCTTTAAAATAACAAAGGACCTAGAGAAAACTTTTATTAACGCTAATTTTGCATTGACTTCTTTTTTTTTTTTTAAAAATGAAATTAGTTCCTTTTTCTACAAATCTGCAAAGACGGAGGGGAAGAAAGCATCATTGAGGACCCTAAGAGTAATTTTAATATAATGGTGGAAATGAGGTGGTTGGGTGAGTAATAGCTAGCTAGTAATTCAGATCTCTTGAGATAAAAGAAAGAATGAAATATTTCTTGGGAAATCTATTAAAGTATTTTGCAAGAAAGATTTTTCTTTTGTTTTTATAAGCAAAAATAATTTTTCGGCATGAAAACTGAACTAATGCACAATAACTTAACAGTATATTTTCCTAACGTCACCAATAACGTGTATGCGTGGACAGCATCTAGAAGATGTATTTTTATTTTAAAAAAATATACTAACAATTTATAGTCTGCCAATGACTTTATATATAAAACCATTTAATAGGAAGCTTTCATCTTTAAGTTTTTTATGGTGTTCAAATCAATATCCCTAAAAACATTTATTTCAAAATTACGGATAAATTAGTTGTCCTTTCTCCCAGGTTGTATTATCACTATCCGAAATTATTTCATGTCATTTTTCAATCGCTTTCCATTTTATTGGATTGATAGCTCTAATAACTTCAAATCATGTTCAGTCCAAAAAAAATTCAAATCATGGCTGAGAAATACATACAGATGTATATCATTTATAATTTGTATTATAGCAAATTTTACTATTCACAAGTTATATATAACTTTAGTATTACTTGTTCCTTATATCTTCTAGAATACGCCAACAGATATGTATAGTTATAAAGATATCTTAAATTTGTTTGATTTTAAGGCAAACCGGCTCTAAAATAAGATTCTAGCCTTTTGGGAGCTGAAACGGAATGTTTTGGCGACTCCATAGCCCGTTTTGGAGTAATCATAAAAAAATGGAGTTAGAAAGAGAATTTCTAAGCAATTCCGAGGCCACTATGACAGTTTCCCTCTTGAAAGCGTAAACCAGCTCTAAAACAAGTTTCTAGAATTTTGGGGGCCAAAACAGAATGCTTTGGCAACTCTGTGGTAAATTTATTCTATTCTATTTTATTTTGCATATTTTACAGTAGAAAAAGAAATATAAGCACACATATAATATCTTAAAAGTGATCATCTAATTAAGTTCATAAAACATACGAGTATCCATTGCATTTGGTCATTTTGCTCTATAAATATCCCAGAGGGAATGTATCTTCAAGAGTATACTATCACAAATCAATTAGCTTTTAGCAAATATGGTAAATAGCCGTGGAATACATATTTTCCTGGCAATCTCAGTGCATGACTTTCAAAGATCCCACTGCAGGTTTCACAAATTAAAGAAGAAGAAGAAGAAGAAAACGCGTCAAGCTAATAGCTAGTGATGGACGAGGCCAAAAATATATATAGTTTTATAAACAAGCCTTGCCAAGAACACAAGGAAGAGGACCAGCATTGAGAGTTAATTGAGGAACCAATAAGGCAGAAGAAGCTACAAAAGATTGTGAAGCTGAATAATAAGGGGTACAGCTTCCATACCCTGATGGAACAAAATACGCTCCATTCATGAATTTATCCTTGTACGTCCTCCATTTCCACTTATTCCAGCTCTTATCACTTGTTTCCCTCTTCGTAACCTGTTTTATATATTCAAATATTCAATGCAATCAATTAAGAAAATAAACTATTATTAATGTTTGAATGTGTTAATTTGTGAATAATATAATATTATATTGACCTGTTTTGCGGCAACGTTGTTTGGAGCTATGAAGTAGTTGCCTTCACTTAAAATGGTAGGGTCGGCACTGCCTCCAATGGCGTACATAATCCACTCCTCATATTGGTTGTTCACCACATGCGCATACCCAAATCTCACCCTAATATTACATTCCAAAACTAATATGTATTTATATGCCTATATATATATATATATATATATATTTCCAAATTCTGTTTTTGATCAATGCGTGATAATATATTTTACGACGAAATTATGAAATTCTGTTTCTGAATTCCGTCGTATTTTGCAGGGCACGTGAAAAATAAAGCACTCCCTTATAAGTAATACCTTGGCATTCTCTCTACGAGGCCGCTGGCAAAGCGATTGAAGGCTATTGTCACTTTCATTATTCTATCGGCTGTAAATTCATCGTTGTGCCCTAGCAGCATTACCTGCAGGCCACATTATTCATCATGCACCTGGCTAGCTAGCTATATATAGCTTAATTATGATTCCTAAGTTCTGTGTATATAAGATCTTACCCCATTGATCCTTAATACGAGACCTCTTACAAAATTTCATTCATGAATCATCAATGACTCGTTTTTTTATTAAAAAAAAAATATAACTTCATCTCTTTCGCTCATTACTTAAATAATGGCTTTAATTGATTTGATTTAGGGAAAAATGCATGCACTTCCGTAGTCAAACGATGAAATTAATTAAAATTTGTTTGGCTTACTTTGTCATGCTGGGTAAAGTAATTGTTAGAGATAGTGACGGAAGTTGAGGCATGAATAACATCAATAAGGCCATCTGTACAACGAGCCAAGAAGCAATGATCGATCCAAATATTGGAAGAACCAAATATGGTAATGCCATCTCCATCTGAGCCTCCTCTATGCCCCACATGCTCTTCACTACTCCTAACCATCCCAACTTTTCCTGGAAATACATACATACGTGCAACAAAACGTAACAATATTCATCTCAAGATCATACTAGCTACCTCTGATCCTAAATAAAAGACCCAGGTAGCTTTTTTATTTGGAGAGATTAAGGAAACTAAATAAATTACTTAATTATATCATATACTGTGTATGATTAAATTATATATAAGTTTATAAATAAAACAAATTAGTTTGGAGAAAAAATGGTAAATATAAATACCTTAAAATAATTTAATTTGTTTTCTTAATATCCTAAAAAATTTAACTAAGCCTTATATTTAGAACCAGAGGTAGTATATCAGCTTATCAAATAACAGAAGGATGCATCAACTAGCAAGCGTTGATCCTAGTGAAAAGTGTTTTTCTACTAAACATGAGGTATCAAAATCAATTTTGTATGAGTGCAAAGGGCGTCTTTAGAAAAGTTATCTGAACTTGACTCGACAATACTTCAATTTGGCCCAGTCAAATAGGCATATATGTATTTATATTATATATAAAGAAGGATGCATCACCTAGCTTACAATCATGGATGCTAATCCCATGAATAATGACGTGAGTAACATCTTGAATGGTAATGCAAGGTCCATAAGCAATCTCCACTCTGGCTCCTCTGCCATCAATGGTCTTATAACTATTCACTATAAGCTCGTTCTCGAGGGTAATAACCATGTCCTTGACGAATATTATCCAAAGAGGCTGTGTTTGGATCACACCATAACGAAGTGTCCCAGGTTTAGGGTTCACAGGATCATCGGAGGCATCATTGACCTCATATATAGCACCAAACTTACCTCCAATGGCATCTTTACCAAACCCCACAGCACAATCAGCTAGGGCTTGCCGGTTTGATGCCCAGTTTGAGTTGGATCTCCAACAAGAATCTATGGTGTTGAGAATAAGGTTCTCAGATACGAGAGTATAGCTTGAATTGAGCTCGGGAGTATTGAGGTAATTATTGTCTGTGGAATCTGCGTACGAGGTTGTAGTCAAGTATGGAAGAAGAAAGCATGAAAAAAGGAGCAGGATTATTGGGGTTAAGGTGGCCATTGATTGATTGATGGTAATCGTGTGTTTAATTCGTTTTGAGATCATAAGAGAGGACAGGAGTTGATTAAATAGGTAATAGGTGAGTCGTAGATGGGGCACACGACTTAGGAGTTGTGTTTGTTTTGAGATTTTAATTTTGTCTGCATAAAAGACGTGGTTGCACGAGCTTGGCCGGTTGACTACTGCATGATAATTTCTTATTGTGTTAAACAGGAAAGAAATTCTCAAGTGTGGAAGAAGAGAAGAAAAAGGGGTGCGTATGGGTGGGAACTAATTTCAATGCACATTGAGAGTGATAAGCACCAAATCTGCACTATCCATGTCTAATATGAACTGTTTAGATTTAATTTTTTTAACTTTCATTTTTTTTTAAAAAAAAATTATCCAATTAATTATCAGTTTCATTGAAATTTGAAAATTTTAAATATAAACTGTTTAAACTATAGTTGGACAGTATAGATCACCGTGCAATAAAAATGATTTGTGAGAATGGTATCATTGATGGATGTCAATTAATCATCACGCCCAAATGAATCCATTGTATTAAAATAAAGCCAACAAAAATAATAGTAGTTTACAGGCACTCGCAAAGCTCATCAAGTGTGTGATGAGCACTTGCTCTTTTATTGGCCATAATAGGCTAACAAATTTATATATATTGACTGGTACACTAGACAACTGGTCCCTAAAATAACAACACTAATTCACACAAATATTCTCATATTCTTACTTACTAAACCAGTTTAATTCCATTTTAATTCTAATATGACCATGTTTATGTTAAATAAATATAATTAATTAGGCGTAGCTGCATATTCCAAAGACACAGGAATCGCCATTGTTGCACTTGTTGCCACATGTTCCACAGTGATTATCACTAACCATAGGGTTCACACACTTGCCTCTGCAACATATCTGCGAGTACTTGCACTTCCTCCCACATTTCCCACAGTTGTTTCTGTCTCTTGACACGTTCACACATTTCTTCTTGCAGCAGTCCGGCCCCTTGCTCCCCGCCGCCCGGCAAATCCTCGGATAATTATCACATGTCACCGCCTGCCGGTGGTGGTTCTGGCGGTGTTGTCTCCAGCCAAGAACTCGACTGCTTGATTCTTGTTCCAATATTGGTGTTGTTTCTGAAAGAGCAATGGCCAAAGCTGCCACCAGCAAGGCCAGAAGGAAGAGAGCCTTGAGGGACTTCATATATATATATATATATATGAGTTAATATAAGAGTTGATATAGAGAGTATTAAGAACTGTGAAACTGAATATGAATGGCTTTGATGGATGTAGATGAAGCAGGGGCATGGTGTGTATATATAGGAAATGGTATGATTCAAAGGTCAAATAAATGAGTGGTTAAGTAACGAAGTTAGGCTAGTTAGTTGCAAGTGTAAAATTTGTAATTCCGTGGGAGTGTGAAAATTGTCCTCCAACAATATTATAAAATGCCAATAGCTGCGAGAGTAGCTAGGTAACAACTAACCAATGGGCAAATTAAATTTTGTTCATACACATTAATTCAATTTTGGAAGTCAGATTATGCATAGTGTGAAGGAAAATAATGAAGCAGACGCCAAAAGTTTCAAGTAAAAATGTTCCTTTTCAATTTCATAAGCCAAAAAGAGTCAGTTACAGAAGCACTGATATTTCCCTTTGTGTGTGTATATATATTCTTTATATAGTTTGACATTTTTTATTAATAATTTATCCCAATGATTATTGACCTTTTGATGATGATTTAGACCGTAATCCCCCCCCCCCGGGGATTTAGACCGTAATTAACTGAAGAGAAGTGGTCGATACTTGGATATAACTAAAAATATAAGTCTGCTTATACCAAATGCATAGCCAACTTTCAAAACAAAACAATATATATAACTAATAACTAATTCCTACTTGCAGAAACTGACAAAAGCAGACCCGGCCCCTTGCCCGTGTATTTTGTGATGAAGACGGAAAGAAAAGCACGTCGTTGTTTGGGCCTTTTCTGGGCCCGACTTTGATTGAACCTCAGTTTATGGGATTTTAATTGGGCCTCCGCAAACGTCTTCGGGATCTTATGGTATCTATGGGAAGGCCTTTTTTGATATTATCTGATATCCGATTTGGGTTTTATGATTGCCCCTCCTAATATAAATGGCTCATCTAGGACTCAAATTTGAGATCTAAACGGATTTAGCGGGACCTTACACCGTTGGACTAACTCTATGATGTTCATTTATGGGATGTTTGAAAGCAATAATGTGTGATGTGGTGATAATGGATATATAAGTTTCATTGTGTCAATAAAAGTTTTTCGAAGTGGTAATGACTTAATTCATAACTCATAAAATTGTAAGTTCAAATCTCACTATCAATGTGAGAGCATTATTGGTAGATAATGTTACTTTCTCTTTAATCCTAATTGAGTTTATAGGCGTTTTTGATTTTGACGAGCTTCGGGACTCAACTCACCTAAAATGCTTTGTACCTTAAAAAGAAGGATAGATAAGCATGATTAATGGCCACCTGAGAGAGTTTTCTTCAATTACTTCATGGACTTGTTTGTGTTTAGCAGTAGAGATTTACAGGGTACATGATGTTTGATTGATATTATTGAAGGGAATTGAGGATCTTAATTAAAAGCAAGCTATATTATTTGATGGAGTATGAAAAATATGGTAGATTTTTTTTAGTGAGAATAAGATAAGAGCTTCACCTTGGCATTTTGCATGCGTGTGGGGCTATGTAATATATATTAAAATCATATACTTATTGGTTAGTTAGTAGTGCGTTGGTCAAATTGTCTAAATCTACCAAATAGTAATATGATAACTATGTTAGGTCTCATCACAGGTAGTATGGTCCATATATGTATGTACATAAATAAGTAGATAAACTAATGAAGCTAGGCAAAGTGGTATGCAAAGTCTAGTGTAAATGGATCGGGTGTTTTCTTAAACTCCGATGAAACCAGAAAACCGTTACAAAACCATCGTACGTACGTTAGGTTTCAAAAAGCCTTAGATTTTGACATTTTAAGATAAAAAAGGAGGCAGCGTCAAATTATCGGAATTCAAGCTTTGACCAACCAAAAGCCTGCATCTTGTAATGAACTGTTTTTTTTTTTTTTTTTTTGGGTTTAATAATCTTGTGATGGATTTAAGTTATTATAATAATCAAATGGCTATGATTCATGACAAGTAAACGTACACACACGTAGTAGTGCTTCCCGCGTACTAATCTTCTCTGAAGAATCAGAACTAATCGTGAAGTATGGTACGGCTGATCGATTTGACTACCGAGTTATATATGTCTGTATGAATCAGAGGAGAACTCGATTTTTTGTTGTATTATTATGGGTTAAGGTGTAAAAATACACATGTGATTGTCTTCGAAGTGCACCCAACACTAAATGCTTTTTTTAGGTGCAACAGTGACTATGTGGTTATAAAATAGGTGTAAAAATACCCTTTGACCGTTAGTTTGACTGTTTTATCCTGAAAGTGATGACGTGTACGATGACATAGACGCTGGAGTGACATTCTGAAAAAAAAAAACTTGCTGAAAATCAAATTTTTCTAATAAAGCATATAATTTAATAAAAATTAGTAATATAATATATGTATTATAATGATTTTAATTTAATAATATAGGGAATCTAGGGTTGGGAAAAAATTGAGCAATCAGTATGTTTTTTAGGGCAACAGCTTTGCTGAGTGATTTAAGCACTCTGCACTCAGATTTGAATCTACTTCAGCGAATGTGGTACTAAAATAGTGAAATGTGGGTAATGTTAATTGCAAAGCTTTACCAGTCAGCAAATTTTTTTTTCTAAAATGTCACTCTAGCATCCATGTCATCGTACACGTCATCACTTTCAAGGTCAAAAAGTCAAACTAACAGTCAAAGGGTATTTTTGCACCTATTTTATAATCACATAGTCACTGTTGTACCTAAAAAAAACATTTGGTGTTGGGTGCACTTCGAGGACAATCACATGTGTATTTTTGCACCTTAACCCTATTATTATTTATAGTATTAATATAATTAATTAATATCTAAATTACCATATATCAATGTTACGATAATACATATTTTAATCTTATAATTGTTATGCTGTATGTACATGAACATATTTGTAAGAGAATTTTTAGAAAGCGTGGGTCTCGACTCTCGAGTCTCTATTGATAAGTGATGGAACCATTGAGAAAATGAATATTATATGCAAGACGTTCAAGCCCAAACAAAAAAATGGCACTCCTCAAAACAAAAAAAATTTACCACAGGATTAGCCATAGAATTTTTTGTGGGTAATTTTGTTAGAAAAATAAAAAAAAAATATTATTTTTTAAATAATTTAATTTTTTAAAAAATATACTTATAAAAATTAAAATCATAATATTATTAACCATATAAATACTTAAAAATTAGGATTAACGTCATCTTTAATCCCCATAGTTTGAAATTTGAGAGACTAAAATCAAATGAGGGTAAATTTAAATGACCAAAGATTATATTAACTCTCAATATTATTTTTCCCATAATTATTGTTAAAATTATGATATACTATATGTAATTTCTTAATAATATATTACATATAAAATAAAATAAAAAATATATGATATAATCCACACACACACATATGAAATATATATATAAGCGTTTGTAAGATTTTCAAAAACTACCCCAAACAAGCTATAAATTATTACCAATTCGAACAACTTTTATTAGCACCATGAAACTTATATATCCTTTATCACCGCATCACACATCATTGCTTCCTAGCATCTCATAAATGATCAATATAGAGTTGGTCTAGCGGTATAAGACTCTGATAAATCTTTTTAGATCTCAAATTTGAGTTTTAAGGAAGTCATTTGTATTAAGAGGGACAATTATAAACCCTAAATAAATACCAACGATAATATTAAAAAAGATTTCCCATGAATGCATAAGCTCCCGAAGACATTTGCGGAGGCCCAATTTTTTGATTCAAGTGGAGGTTCGATTAAATTCCCATGAACTGAGGGTGCAATCAAAGTCGGGCCCAGAAAAGGCCCAAACAACGATATGCTTTTCTTCTCGTCTTCATCACAAAACAACAAGGACAGGGGGCCGGGTCTGCTTTTGTCAGTTTGTGCAAATAGGAATTAGTTTTTAGTTTTTATATATATAGTTTTGTTTTGAAAGTACTTTCTCTTCAGTTAATTACGGTCTAAATCATCATCAAAAGGTCAATAATCGCTGGGATAAATTATTAATAAAAAATGTCAAACTATCTAAAGAATAAATACACACACACAAAGGAAAATATCAGTGCTTCTGTAACTGACTCTTTTTGGCTTATGAAATTGAAAGAGAAGATTTTTACTTGAAACTTTTGAACAAGCAACTTTTGGCGTCTGCTTCATTATTTTCCTTCACACTATGCATAATCTGACTTCCAAAATTGAATTAATGTGTATGAACAAAATTTAATTTGCCCATTGGTTAGTTGTTACCTAGCTATTCTCGCAGCTATTGGCATTTTATAATATTGTTGGAGGACAATTTTCACACTCCCACGGAATTACAAATTTTACACTTGCAACTAACTAGCCTAACTTCGTTACTTAACCA
The DNA here is from genome assembly GCA_963855925.1 of Inga laurina. Classification (NCBI taxonomy): domain Eukaryota; kingdom Viridiplantae; phylum Streptophyta; class Magnoliopsida; order Fabales; family Fabaceae; genus Inga; species Inga laurina. The sequence continues at coordinate 78,923,566 of OY979701.1, read as the reverse complement.
CTCATTTATTTGACCTTTGAATCATACCATTCCCTATATATACACACCATGCCCCTGCTTCATCTACATCCATCAAAGCCATTCATATTCAGTTTCACAGTTCTTAATAACTCTTATATTAACTCATATATATATATATATGAAGTCCCTCAAGGCTCTCTTCCTTCTGGCCTTGCTGGTGGCAGCTTTGGCCATTGCTCTTTCAGAAACAACACCAATATTGGAACAAGAATCAAGTAGTCGAGTTCTTGGCTGGAGACAACACAGCCAGAACCACCACCGGCAGGCGGTGACATGTGATAATTATCCGAGGATTTGCCGGGCGGCGGGGAGCAAGGGGCCGGACTGCTGCAAGAAGAAATGTGTGAATGTGTCAAGAGACAGAAACAACTGTGGGAAATGTGGGAGGAAGTGCAAGTACTCGCAGATATGTTGCAGAGGCAAGTGTGTGAACCCTATGGTTAGTAATAATCACTGTGGAACATGTGGCAACAAGTGCAACAATGGCGATTCCTGTGTCTTTGGGATATGCAGCTACGCCTAATTAATTATATTTATTTAACCTAAATATGATCATATTAGAATTAAAATGGAATTAAACTGGTTTAGTCAGTAATAATATGAGAAAATTTGTGTGAATTAGCGTTGTTATTATAGGGTCCAGCTGAGTTTACTAGTCAATATATATAAATCTGTTAGCCTATTATGCCTAATAAAAGAGCAAGTACGCTCATCACACACTTCATGGGCTTTGCGAGTGCCTGTAAACTACTACTACTTTTTTGGCTTTATTTTAATACAATGGATTCATTGGGGCGTACGTGATGATTAATTGACATCCATCAATGATACCATTCTCACAAATCAGTTTTATTGCCCGGTGATCTATGAACGTCCAACTACAGTTTGAATAGTTTATATTTAAAATTTTCAAATTTCAGTGAAACTGATAATTAATTGGATAATTTTTTTTTAAAAAATAAAAGTTACAAAAATTAAATCTAAAAAGTTCATATTAGATATAGATACTTGTAGGGCTGAGCATGTCGCCCACAGCCCAGTGAACCCACCCATATTTAGTGAAAAATTGCCCATTTTGGCCTGTCCAATAACATGCTTAGATGGGCGGGTTTGTGCACTAAACGGGACAAGCCATGGGCACATCCTCGGGTTGCCCATGCCCGCCCATTTATGTGTGTGTATATATAATATTTATTTAAGGATAAATATATAATATATTTTTTTTTGCCAAAACATATAATATATATTATAATATATACAATATAATATTATATATAATATTTATTTAAGCATAATAGATAATGTAATTCTAAAGGATAAATTTTCAAGTGAGTTAAATGATATAATTATATATATCTCATGAATCAATGATTATATATTATGATCATGTTTCATAAATCAGAATCATGATCATGATATAGAGTTTTTATATATAAGCTATAATTCTATATATAATATTATAAATTGCTTTTACTCTAAAGATTTTATCAACTATTAATTAAGGATTAATTAAATTATTAAATAAAGTATCTCATAAGGAATGATAAGGATTATGGTGCTTTAATAATTATTAGTGCTTTTAATAATTTATATTGAGAAATTACTAACAACAAAATAATAAGATAGAAGTGTAATTTTTGAAAAAGATACATTAACGAGCAATTTATGCCCATTCTAACCCATAAGGGTTCCCATTTGTCATAAGCATGAGCGGGCTTTTGATGGCCCATGCCCATTAAAAAATAAATGGGCTGGTGACGGGTAGACCATCAGGTGACTCATATATAGCCCATTGCTTAGCTTTAATGGATAGTGCAGATTTGATGCTCATCGCTCTCAATGTGCATTGAAATTAGTTCCCACATATACGCACCATTTTTCTTCTCTTCTTCCACACTAAATAATTTCTTTTCTGTTTAACACGTGTGATCAATATACGTATGTACGTACGTAAATAAGTAGATAAACTAAGGGTTAATATAATTTTTGGTCCATGAAATTTGATCCAATTTTGGTTTTGGTCCCTCAAACTTGAAATTAGTGATTTTGATCCTTGAAGTTTGACCCAATTTTAATTTTGATTCTTCAAATTTGAAGTCGAATGAAATCAGAAAACCGTTACAAAGCCATCGTATGTACCCCAGGTTTCAAAAAGCCTTAGAGCCTGTTTGATTCAACCCCATTGCATGCCTGCAATGGTAATCATGATTACATTACCAAGAGAAGAGTGTTTGGTTGCTCTTTAGCATGGTAATAGGGTTTACTATGGTAATGATGATTACCAAAAAAATTGGTAATTCTCATTCATAGCTCCCCCCATAAATCCCCACCACCATCTCATTGCATGATCTAAAAAGTCCAATTTACCCTTTAGTTTTCCTTATCTTTGTTTCACTTATCTTATTTCACTTGCCGCATCACGTCATAATTGCCACCACCACAACTTCTTCCTCTTCCACCGCCGTCACCTCCACCCTCTGCCGCCACCACTACCTCCTCCACCACCGTCACCTCCACCCACTGCCACCGCCGCCACCTCCTCCTCCGCTGCCACCCTCACCCCTGCTGCCCGCTGCCACCGCCACCACCACCTCCGCCGCCGCCATCGGCCCACTGCCACCACCACCTCCTCCTCCACCCCTGCTGCCACCACCACCACCACCTCTTCCTCGCTGCTACCCCCCGGCCCACTGCCCACCGCCGCCGCCACCCCCATCATTGCCACCGCCACTACTTCCTCCTCCTCCATCCCCGCTGTTGCCGGCTTATGACTATTTTTTCTACAAAGATTATATTAAGGGGTAAAATAGACTCTGTGTAATATATTAATTTTAAATAATTGTTAAAATATTAACTCATTGCACGTTGTTTAAAAATCAAACCAAACACTAACCTTGTAATTAATATTGCATTGCATCGTATTACACTACACCATAGGATATAATGGGATCGAACCAAACGGACCTTTAAATTTTGACATTTTGAAATAAAAAAGGAGGCAGCGTCAAATTATCGGAATTCAAACTTTGACTAACCAAAAGCCTGCATCTTGTGATGAACTGTTTTTTTTTTTTTGGGTTTAATCTTGTGATGAATTTAAGTTATTATAATAATCAAATGGCTATGATTTATGATAACTAAAACTTGTACACACATACTGATTCCCGCATGCCAATCTTCTCCGAAGAATCATAACTAATCGTGAAGTATGGTACGGCTGATCGATTTGACTGCCGGCAATAATTAATAAATTCTATTGTCAATACTTAGTGTTTATATATGTGTGTATGAAATCAGATGGAGAACGCAATTTTTTTGTATTGTTATTTTTAGTATTAATATCATTAATTAGTATTTAAAATACATATATCAATGCTACGATAATACATATTTTAATTTCATAATTGTCATGCTATATGTACATGAACATATTCGTAAGAGAAATTTTACACAGCGTGGGTCTCGACTCTAGAGTCTCCATTGATTAGTGATGGAGCCATTGAGAAAATGAATATTATATGCAAGACGTTCAACCCAAATTAAAAATTGGCACTCTTCCAATTTTTATATAAACACTTTAAAGTAATTTATTTAGCTTCTTTAATATCTCTAAAAGATCAATTAGATCCTATATTAAGTATTGGAAGAAGTAATATTTAATAGTATGGTGATGATGAGAAGGAAGAGAATCGTCATGGACTTGTTCATGTTTGAAAGTGTGTGTTAGGGTTTTGCAGAGAGAAGAATTTGGGGAAGGCTTGAATAGAGAATGTTAGAGATAGTTAGAATAACGAATCAGCATAACAGATTAACAGGCTGTGTAACTAATTAAGTTAGTCTCTAAGTCAGTTATGTCTAGCTGTCAAGATATAGTAAAGACAGAGTATATTATATATACATGTACTGTGCTAATTAATTCTAAATGTGATTTTGACTCATTTCTCCATTCTCATCTTTCACTTCTGCTCTTCCACTTCTCTTTGAATCCTTTCATCACTTCTCTCTGAATCCTTTCATGATATTAGAGCCTTACTCTGATCTTGGAAAATAATTTCATCTGCTTCCTCACAAACTCAATTGAACCAGTCACGTTCACCTAGTTAGAAAGAACCTGTCACCTTTTCTCACTTGATTTCTGTCAAGTTGGACGAATCCAGCTTTCTCATCTACAAACATCAAATCTACTTGTCGATTTGGGGTCATGATTTGCAAGGTTTCATTGACAAGAATGTGAAATCCACATCCGACATACCTCTCTGATATGAACGACGACGAAGGATTTCAGATTAATCCGGCTTTCTTGGATTGGCAACGGCAAGATCATCTCCTTAAGTCATGGATTTCTTGTTCCATGTCTGATGGTTTACTCACTTGGATTGTTAGCTGTACCACTTCTCTTCAAAGCTGGGAGAAGATTGATGTGCATTTTGCTGCTCAGACTAAAGCCAAGGTCTGACAACTCAAAACACAATTGAAGAAGACAAAGAAAGATAGTTTTTCTTCCAATAATTATCTTCTCAAAATTAAAGCATGTACTAATGCACTGGCAGCTATTGGACTTCCGATCTCTGAATCAAATAATGTGGATTTCAAAACACAGTTGAAGAAGACGAAGAAAGATAGTCTTTCTGCCAATGATTATCTTCTCAAAATTAAAGCATGTACTGATGCACTGGTAGCTATTGGACATCCGACCTCTGAATCCAATCATGTGGATTTCATTTTTGAAGGGCTCAATAAAGCCTATGATCCATTTATCACTACTGTCACTACAAAAAAAGAACCTTACTCTGTTGATGAAATAGAATCTTTGCTAGTGTCTTAAGATGCACGAATGAAAAAGAATTTAAAACCTATTGAGATTACTGTTAATCTCGTTCAATCTAAGCATGTTTGGTCTAGAGCTGGTGGATGTTTTCATGGCAATCGTTATGGTCGTGGTAATCATGGTTGATTTACTGGTAGTGGTTCAGGATCTAGCTCGGTGGCTCTTCAAGCAATGGTTGTGATACTGATGTTCCTATATGTCAACTTTGTGACAAGCATGATCACAAAGCTACTGATTGTTGGAGGCGCTTTGATGAAGATTTCAAAACTCTTACCATGACTGAGAAGGCTCATAAGAAAGAGCATTCAGCTCTGCTTGCCACCTTTAAATCTCTTGTTGATGCAGATTGGTATCTTGACTTTGGTGCTTCAAGTCATGTTACTCATACTGATAAAGCAATAACTGATACAACAGGTACTTCTCTTGTTGATTGAATTTATGTTGGTAATGGTAATGATTTGGCAGTTCATTAGACTGGAAATTCTACATGTCATCTTCCTACTTCTCGCTATAAGCTTAAACTTAGAGACATTCTTCATGTGCCTGAAATTACCAAAAATCTATTGAATATTCCAAAGTTATGTCGTGACAATGATATACTAATTGCCTTCTATTCTAATATTTGCTTTATCAAGGATCTTCACACTAATCAGGTGATCTATAAAGGCACTCTCAGGCACAATGGCCTCCATAGTCTTCCACTTTATCATGGACTTTCGTCCCAATCCACTCTTAGACAGTCATAGTCTTTTTTTCCTCAATCTATATTTGCCACATTTAATTATAGTTCACATCAAGATCTTTTGTTTTTGTGTCATGTGCTCCCTCCAATACTTACTCTGAGTCTATTTCTGTTTTCAAGTGATGGCACAATATGTTGGCTGTGGAAAAATTAGAAGTTAGGGGGATCTTATGCTATAAAAGGAGCCCCTTCCTCCCTTTGAAATCATCCCTTAGCAATTGTCTCTTAAGGCATTTGCATCTTCTCCTCTCTTGTAGTATTTCACTTGTAAATTATTTAGAGTGAAAGTAGGTTTTGGTATTTTCCTTATTATTTAGAGTGAAAGTAGGTTTTGGTATTTACCTTATTGTTGTCCTATTTATTATTTATTAGTTGTTATTAGATATAGTAGTTGTGATTTATTATATTATTAAATTACGTCTAGAAACTCTGTTTTCTAGTATTATGATTTTTTAGTATAATCGGTTACACTCTCTATATCCCGCCTCTGCAACAATTGGTATCAAAGACAAGGTTCTGTCTGAGTGTGCTTTGTGGTTGTAGTATAATCTGAACTTTCACATCAGAAAAGAATTACTTTGGGCTTTTGTATTGACAACTATTAAATAGTATCCGGAGCAAAAATGACAGACAAGAAGATTAAAGAATCCACATCAAATGTCAATAACTCGTCGTTGGCATCTTCACTTATGATAATAATTGTGTCAAATGCGAAGGTTGCAGTTGAAATATTTGACGAATTTGGACATTTTGGGATGTGGCAGAGCGAGGTTTTTGATGTCTTTTTGCAACAAGGACTAGACTTTGCTATTGAAGAAAGAAAACCAGATAGCGTGGGGAAGGAAGATTAGAGGAGGATCAATTGTGTTACTTGTGGTACCATGCGATCGTTCCTTTTAAGAGAATAGAAGTATCCACACACAAAGAAAACTTCTGTATATAGACTGTAGAAGGCACTCGAGGAAATTTTTTTGAAGAAAAGCAATTAAAATAAACTTTATATGAAAAAAAGACTATTTCGTTTCACCTATGTTACTGGTACCATAATGAATGATCATATTACCAGCTTCAATAAGTTGGTAACAGATTTGCACCTGAAGATCTGGCCTTGATATTGTTAGGATCACTTCCTGATGAGTATGAGCACCTGGAGACTACTTTACTTCATTGCAAAGAGGAAGTATCTCTTAAAGAAGGTTGTTCTACGCTATATAGCTATGAACAAAGAAAGAAAGAGAAACAAAGAGGTGAAGAAGCAAAATCACTAGTCACAAGAGAACGTACTGAAAAATAGGTCGAGATCAAGGAAAGGGAGATCCAAATCGAGGTCCAGATCTAGTAAAGATGAATGTGCCTTTTGTTGAGAAAATGGCCACTAGAAGAAGGATTGTCCAAAATTGAAGAACAAATCCAAACACAACAATGAGAAGGCTGCTATGGATTTAAATGTAGATGACTATGATGATGAAAATTCAAAATTTTCACTATCTATAATGATATCATCGAAATCGTCAGGCGTATGGTTGTTAGACTCGGCTTGCAGTCATCATATGTGTCCTAAGCGAGACTGATTTACTGATTCCTATAAAGGAGGATGTGGAGTTGTCCACATAGCAGATAACACCTCTCTTACCACATATAACATTGGTTCAATTCGATTAAGGAGCCATGATACATTGATAAGAATATTGACTGATGTTCGATATGTACCGAATTTGAAGAAAAATCTCATTTCTGTGGGAACTCTAAACTTAAAGGGGTTCAAAATCACCATAAAAAGTGGAGTAATGAAGATACTTTTTGGTGCATTAGTGGTAATGAAGGGTATACGGAAGAAAAATAACATGTAGCACTATCAAGGTAGTACGATTATTGGAACAGCAGCAGTGACATCCAGTGATGATAAGGAAGTAGAAGTGATGAGGTTATGGCACATGCGCTTAGGACATGCTAGAGGAAAATCCTTAAAAACCCTATTAGATCAAGGGTTGTTAAAAGGATTAAATCATTATAGTTTGGATTTTTGTGAGCACTGTGTAAAGGGGAAGCAGACAAAGTTAAGTTTGGAACAACTATCCATAATACAAAAGGTATTTTAGATTATGTTTACTCTGATGTTTGGGGTCCTTCCAAAACACCGTCATGAGGAAGAAAGCATTATTTTGTAACATTTGTTGATGATTTTTCCCGTAGAGTTTGGGTGTATACAATGAAGACCAAGGGTAAAGTATTGAGAATCTTTCTCAAATGGAAGGTGATGATAGAAACACAAATAGGCAGGAGGATCAAATGTCTTTGTATAGATAATGGAGGAGAATACATGAATGATCCTTTTTAGAATATTTGTAAGGAAGATGGCATTGTTAAACACTTCACCGTTAGGCATACACCACAACAAAATGGAGTGGCAAAACATATGAATTAGACTTTATTGGAGAATGTTCGGTGTATGTTGTCCAATGCTAGCTTGGGCAAAGAATGTTGGGCTGAGGCAATTACATATGCGAGCCACCTCATTAATCATCTACCATCTTCTGCTATTGGTGGTAAGACACCTTTGGAATAGTGGTATGAAAAACCTGCTACAGATTATGATTATTTGCATGTATTTGGCTCAACTACATACTACCATGTGAAAGAGTCAAAATTGGATCCGAGAGCACAGAAAACCATATTTTTGGGAATCACTTATGGAGTTAAAGGATATCGTTTATGGTGTCCAGAGACAAAGAAAATTGTATTCAATAGGGATGTTACCTTTGATGAATTTGCCATGGTAAGAAAGGTAGCAGTTGAAGATACCAAGCAAAGTGATGGTGTTTCAAAGCAGGTGGAGTTTGAAGGAAAGATGATTTTCCCAGTACAAGGAGAGACAGGGAAACAAAAGAAAACTTTCCTGTAGTAGATGAAGAGCCAGTTGAAAGGGAGGTTTCAACTCATGAACCTCAATAGCAATGTGAATCAATAGCAACCAGCAAGTCAAAATGAACAATAATAAAGCCTACTTGTTTTGAGGATATGGTGGCTTGTACAAGCTCAATTGCAGCTGATGATGTTCCTTCAACTTATAAGTGGGCTATCCAGCGCTTAGAAAAGGACAAGTGAAGGAATGCCATGAATGAAGAAATGCAGTCCCTTCATCAGAATGGTATGTGCAAATTGGCCAAACTTCTGAAGGGTAAAAAGGCAATAGGTTGCAAATGGGTATATGCAAAGAAAGAAGGATTTCCTAACCAAGTTGATTTGCGCTACAAAGTAAGATTAGTAGCTAAAGGCTATACTCAAAAGGAGGGAATTGATTACAATGAGGTATTTTCTCCAGTTGTAAATCATTGCTCCATAAGAATTTTGTTGGCTTTGGTAGCACAGTTAGATTTGAAACTAGTTCATATGAATGTCAAAACTGAATTTTTGAATAGAGACTTGGAGGAGGAAATCTACATTACTCAGCCAGAGGGATTCAAAGTTACTGGAAAGGAGAAGATGGTGTGTAAACTTGAAAAATCGTTGTACGGATTAAAACAATCTTCGAGACAATGGTATAAACGATTTGACAAGTTTATGTTGTGGCATAAGTACAAAAGAAGTAGATATGATCATTGTGTCTATTTGAAAAATCTTAAAGATGGATCCTTTATATATCTGCTCCTATATGTTGATGATATGTTGATAGCTTCAAAAAATCACGCAGAAATTGAGAAGCTGAAGGTTCAACTAAAGGGGGAATTTGAGATAAAGGACTTAGGAGAGGCAAAGAAGATTCTCAACATGAAGATAACAAGAGATAGACAATCAAAGAAACTCTTTTTATCTCAAAAGGAGTATTTGAAGAGGGTGCTAAATCGATTTGGTATAAATGAGAGAACAAAGCCGGTTAGCACTTCACTTGCCCCTCATTTTAAACTTATAGCCGATATATCACCAAAGGATGAATATGAACGAGAGTATATGTCAAGGGTACCATACGCAAATGCTGTTTATAGCTTGATGTATGCAATGGTTTGTACAAGACCTGACATTTCATAGGTCGTTGGAGGTGTGAGTAAGTATATGCATGATCCAGGAAAGGAGCATTGGCAAGCTATGAAATGGATTCTATGGTATATCTGTAATACTGTAGATGTTGGATTGGCTTTTGAGCAGGAAGATGATCAATGTCTAGTTGGGTATTGTGACTCAAATTTTACGGGTGATTTGGACACATGAAGATCAACTACTGGTTATGTGTTTACTCTTGCAAAGGCTCCAGTTAGTTAGAAGTCGGCTTTACAGTCAACAGTTTCTTTGTCTACCACAGAGGCAAAGTACATGACAATTACAGACGCTGTGAAGGAGGCAATTTGGCTTCTAGGATTGCTTGGAGAACTTGGTATTGGTCAAGAAGACATCATAGTATTTTGTGATAGCCAAAGTGCTATTCAATTAGCAAAGAACCAAGGTAATCATGCAAGGACGAAGCATATTGATGTTCGATATCACTTCGTAAGAGAAATTTTAGAAGAAGGTGAAGTCATGATACAAAAGATACGGACAAGTGAGAATATTGCTATATTTGACAAAGGTGGTGACTTCTGTCAAATTTCAACATTGTTTAGATCTATTCAACATTATTGAATATTGATTGTTGCATTGTAAGTACAAATTTTAATTAAGAAAATTAGGAATGTGGGGATTTTTTCAAGGTGGAGATTTGTTGGCTGTGGAAAAATTGGAAGTCCCACATCGGTGGGATTCCATTGTGGTAGGGGGCTCTTATGCTATAAAAGGAGCCCCCTTCCTCCCTTTGAAAATCATCCCTTAGCAATTGTCTTTTAAGGCATTTGTATCTTCTCATCTTGTAGTATTTTATTTGTAAATTATTTAGAGTGAAAGTACATTTTGGTATTTTTCTTATTATTGTCCTATTTATTATTTATTAGCTGTTATTAGATATAGTAGTTGTGATTTATTATATTATTAAATTACATTTAGAAACTCTATTTTTTAGTATTGTGGTTTTTTAGTATAATTGGTTACACCCTATATATCCCCCTTCTGCAACATAGTACTCCACAAATAGCTCAAGTTAAGTTTCTGTTTCTATTTCTATTGTACCTATGATGCCTTGCATGTTAGGTTTAGGTTCTGTTTTAATAGAATCTACTTCTTCAAGTAGCTTAGGTGATATGTCTCTTTATGCACCTACTTCTGTGTCTTCTTTACCTTAGAGTTCCACAAGTACTTGTCCTCCCCCGCTTGCTGCTAATGCTTCTCATAGGATGGTTATTTGGTCAATGAATGGCATTTTTAATCCCAAGGTTTTTCTTACTGAGGTAGAACCAGTCTTAGCAGAAGCTGCCTTGCAATCTCCTCTCTGGAAACATGCCATGTATGAGGAGTATGAAGCCTTATGAGGAATTAGACTTGGCACCTAGTCCCACTACCACCAAATAGGCGTGCAATTGGATGTAAATGGGTTTTCAAATTGAAAACCAATCCAAATGGGAGTTTATCTAAGCGCAAGGCACGCTTGATAGCAAAGGGCTTTCACCAACAAGAAGGCTTTGATTTTAGTGAGACTTTTAGCCCTGTTATTAATCCAGTTTCTCAAAGGTGGTGTATTTGTCATATTAATGTCAATAATGTCTTCCTTAATAGCATACTTCAAGAGGAGGTGTATATGCAACAACCACCGGGTTTTGAACATAGAGACAGAAGCTTGGTTAATAAATTGGATAAAGCTTTGTATGACCTTAAACAGGCACCCAAGGCCTGGTTTGAGAGGCTAACATCAGTCCTAAATAAATATGGTTTTCAAAGTAGTAGATGTGACCAATCTCTGTTTACTAGGACTCAAGGTGCAACAATTCTTTATGTTTTGGTTTATGTGGATGATATAATCATCATAGGCAACTCTCCTTCTGCAATTACTGATCTCATTGCTTTCCTGAACAAAGAATTTGCTCTAAAAGATCTTGGCCCTCTTAACTACTTCTTGTAACCCCCTCAGTAATTATATCCGAAATACGCGATTAAAATGAAATAGAGACCAATAATAATCAAAACTCATTTAAAATCCCATCCTTGAGATAGGGTTTTCAAAAATACCTTTTAAAATCTAGTTAACTTGATCTCATATTCACATTTCGAATACAATTACTACGCGAAGATAAATCACATTCATATAAATATCAGAGTGCACAATATAATCATCCGGGCAATCCTGGGTATATACATTCGCTAAAGATACACAGGGCACAATTGCCCATTACAATTCTTCAAATGGGGATTACACAATCTCATCTCGAAGGAGTCCTAGCCACTCCCTCCACAAGCCACTTGCCCTGTCTAAATTGTTGGTAAGGGAGGGTGAGATTCGAGAGAATCTCAGTAGGGAAATATTATCAATATGCAGGCAAGATAAGTGTTTAATGCATGACATGTTTGCATCGCATAACTCATGCACACATACAATGACAAATCTATAAGCTCAATGCTTTGAACGATACACATATGGCCATAGTATATATTGAAACATAGCTTCAAATCATTTATACATGTTCCACATAATCAAGCAAAGCAATAACATGCATCAACACATTAATACAATTATCAGAGCATGCAGGAGAGATAAGTTCCCTACCTCCAGTCTTTTCTCCTCGATTTACGTGCCAACAACTCGGGGCTTCACGTTCGATACTACAATGTCAAATGTACTATTTAGATACTTCCATAGTGTTTCTAGGGGTTATATGAAGCTATATGGAAAAATTACTAAAATACCCCCGGGGACTCGGCCTGGCCCCGCCGTACCCGGCCTGGCTGTACTTTTCTTGAAATTTTGACATGGGCTATTCTGACATTTTCACCCAAGGAATCCATTTCCGGACTCGGAATTATCAAATTCAATGTAAATTTACAAATTTACCCTTGGCAGCCTCACTTTAAGGGTTTCAGGGGCGTTTTCGTAATTATGCTTTTTCGGCCTTTTCCGAAAAAGTGACCAACTGTAATCCCACCTAATTTTCGCTCCTGAACTCAATGGAACCATCAAATTATTGAAAATCCAACTCTAAGACCCATTTATAGCCATAACCGAAATATATAAGTACTTTGGGGAAAATTGGGGTTTTTCGGTTTCGACTCTGTAAACGTATTTCTTTCTACTCCTAACCACTTTATTAACCATTACATTGGGTTAGAACTACCATTTAGTATCAATTTGGGCAGCATAACACCTAGGCCAACCCATTTTCCAAATTTACAAACAAAGACAATCCGGTGAAATTTCACCGATTAAATCAACCACAGCAGCCAGAACAATCAAAGATTGAAGTTTCGGAGGTTACCTTAAGCTCCTTCTAGCTTATCCTTCTTATGGCTGAACCCTAGCCTCTTTAAACAATGAAATTCCTTGCTTCAAGACCTTAATTCTCATAGAGGAATAACTTAGGAGAAGGATTATACACGTTAGGAGCTAGATCATCGGAGAAATGAGCTTACCTTACGAGATTTCTTCCTCTTTCTCTCTCTAAAGATCCCATATGCTCTCTCTCTCTCTCTCTCTCTCTATTTCAGCTGTTCTCAGCGTTAGAAATGAGGAGGAAGAAGGAAAAAACCGTTTAATAACATATCACATGCTTATGTCATCAATGTAACATGATGATGTCATAATTCTCAATTTTCGGATTTTTGGCAGATTTCTGCCCAAACTTTGCAAAATCATAACTAATTCTAGAAAAATCGAAATGAGGTGATTCTAAAGCCAAATGAAAGGTATTTAAGTCCTCTTTATAGGAAAAATATTTACCAATACTAGAAATCACCACACAATTCCAGAATTACACAAATTTCATCACTGCCCCAAAACAGAGTCCATTTTCGACCTCAAATTTTGGACAATCATATCTCCCAGTTCCCAACATGAAATGGCACAAATTATATGTCAATTTTGAAGCTTGGGATGTGAACTTTAAGACTGGAAAGTTTCATAATTTTCTGACATCATTTGTCTAGTAAAAACGTCCACACAAGAAGACTGTCCAAATAGAATTCACCCTGGACAGCATTTCCAGTTTTGCAACCAATGTGTCCAATCCAATTTAAATCAATTCCAATGATTAAATACCACAACATGACACCATTTCCATCACAATACCCCATTCAATTCTTCCCTCTATTCTAAGTCAATTTGGATGTTAATCCACAATTGAACTCAAATACAGGGTTTTGGCGTTGCTCATAACACAAGTGACTACAATCCACTTTATATTCTCTAAAAGGGTTTATTAATCACTAACCACGTCCACTTTTGTAGTCATTAACCCCTAATCACAATTTGGGATCTTGTTAAACCGGGGCTTAGCAATCCACTAGTCTCAAGCTTATTCTCTAACCTCGAGTCTTAAAATTCGGGGTATTACACTTCTTGGGCATTGAGGTCATACCACTAGCTAATGGCAGTTTGTCTCTCTCTCAAACCAAGTATATTACAGACTTATTTAAAAAGGCAAGGATGTCATCAGCTAAGGGTACTAGAACTCCAATGACTCCTGGTTTAAAACTATTCAAAGAGGGGTCTAATTTCTGTCATGATGCAGCACTTTTTCGATCTATTGTGGGTGCATTACAATATGCTACTATCATAAGGCCTGAGATCAACTTTGCAGTAAACAAAGTATGCTAGATTATGCAAGCACCCCAGCAAGAACATTGGAAAGCAGTTAAACGAATTTTAAGATACTTTTCGGGTTCAGTTACATATGGTTTTTGTTTAACACCATCACCAAGTAGTGTAATTGTTGCCTATTGTGATGCTGATTGGGCTTCTGATTGTAATGATAGGAGGAGTACCACTGGTTTTTGTGTGTATTTTGGACCTAACTTGATTGCTTGGTGTTCAAAGAAACAAATCACAGTAGCCAGGTCAAGCACAGAAGCTGAATACGGTAGTATGGCATCTGTTATAGCAGAGGTTCTGTGGATCCAGTCTCTTCTGAGTGATGAGCTTCGAGTTCAACTTGTTAACAATCCTAGAATCTTGTGTGATAATCAAGGTGCGGTATTAATGACAGCAAATCCTATTCTACAAGCACGCACCAAGCACCTGGAGCTTGATCTACACTTGTGCGTGAAAGAGCTATCAAGGGTGATATCAAGGTTCTGCATATTCCAGCCTCTCTTCAGATTGCCGATGGTGCCACTAAGGCTATTTCTAGTTCTTCCTTTGAGAGTTTCAAGTACAATCTTGGTGTAAGAGGGTTCCTTAAATTGAGAGGCCATAATGTTAGAGATAGTTAGAATAATGAATTAGCATAACAGACTGTGTAACTAATTTAGTCTATCTCTAAGTCAGTTTGTTATGTCTAGCTGTCAAGATATAGTAGAGACAGAGTATATTATATACACATGTACTGTGCTAACTCTAAATGTGATTTTGACTCATTTCTCCATTCTCATCTTTCACTTCCTCTCTTCCACTTCTCTTTGAATCCTTTCATCTTCTCTCTGAATCCTTTCAGAGAAGAAGGTTACATACGAATTCTTGTGGTTTTGGATGAGACGAAAGGAGGGACATAGAAGGGGTTTATATATAGGAGGAACAAGTGAAGGAATCATGGAATAAGGATCTTATATAAGGGAATTAAGGATCTTATTTAAAAGCAAGCTTAATTTTATTTGACTGAGTAGGAAAAACATGGTACACTTATTTATATTGCATGTATGTTGGGCTGTATAATATATATATTAAAATCTTATACGTGTTGGTTAGTTGGTAGTGCGTTGGTCTAAATCTACCAAATACTCCCCCCGGTTCTTAATACAGATATATTTAGAGAATTGATCTTGATTCTAAATATAAGACATATTTTCATATTTATCAGTTTTTTTCCTAATTTAGCCTATTGACGCTCCCTCAACAATAATTAAGATAGAGAAAAAAATGAGGGAATTAAGGAAGATGATCATGACATTTAAGACATATTAGCTAACTTTCGTAAAATTAAATTAGATAAAAATGTCTTATATTAAGCACCGGATGGAGTAATATGGCAACTATGTTAGGCCTCACCATAGTTACTATGACCGATATATGTGTGTAAATAAGTAGATAAATAACTGAAGGCAAGGTTTCTCTCATTTTCCTCTTTCTCATTTTCTTCTCATAATGTAATATCTATCGTTAGATTAAAAAAATAACTCAGATTCAACATTTTATAAAATTATTACTATAAACATAAATAACTAAATTGAAACTCTTAAAATTCTATCTATATAGTTCATAACTGTAATACAGAAAAAATAAATAAATTTTAATTCATAAAATATTATAACAATAATTTTATAAAAAATTAAATCTTCACCATCTATTTCATTATATAAGGGTGGAGATAAGATAAGATAATCAGAAAGAGAAAAAGGGGAGTCTCCTTGTCCCAATAGTCTGGTGTAAATGGATCGGGGGTTTTGTTGAAGTCCGATGAAACTCAAAAACCGTTACAAAGCAATCGTACGTTAGGTTTCAAAAGTCTTTTATCTTGACATTTTGAAATAAAAGAAGGAGCTGTGGCAGCGTCAAATTATTGGAATTCAGGTTTTGACTAATTAATTTTCCTTCAATTAACCAAAAGCCTGCATCTTGTGATAAATTTCAGCCAGTTCAAATGGCTTTGATTTATAACAAATTATTAAAAAAAAAACTCACACACACACACACAATGCTCCCCACTTACCACTAATCTTCTCTGAAGGATTAGAGCTAATTGTGAAAGAACTATAATATTGTTAATATGTAGAGTTTGTGTGTATGAAAACAAATGAGAAGTCCTGAAGATGCTTAACAAATGAGAAGTGTTCAATTATTAGGCACTAATCCACCATACCTAGACAAAAATATCTGTATGGTTGAATTCGTTTTTGACTCTATATTAAGAAATATAAAAATAATTTTTTAAAATAAAAAACCTAACATGCTGGGTGGCCATTTTTTTAGGCTGAATAAGCTATAGCATTTTTTACATTTTCTTGGGCGCAGCTTTTTTTTATTAGACTAACAGGGTTTCTAAACTGTTATTTGGTCTTTTTAAAATGATTAAATTTGTTTGCTATGGTGTGTATGTAGATTTATTCCTGATATATTATGTATATAAATATAGGATATGAAAGTATTTTCTAAATCTAAGAACTCAATTTTTTTGTTTCGTTATTTATAGTATTGATGTCATTAATTAATATTTAAAATACATATATCAATTTTATGATAATTCATATTTTGATTTCATAATTGTTATGCTATGGACAAGAACATATTTGTAAGAGAATTTTTAGAAAGAATGGGTCTCGACTCTCGAGCCTCCATTATATGTGATGGAGAAAATGAGAAACTAAATATTATATGTAAGACGTTCAAGCCCAAAAAAGGTTTCCTTAGTATAAGACCTATTTATCTAATTTGATTAGATTATGAAGTAATTAGTTAAATTAGTTAATATGACATTTCTTAAAACACTCAAATCATCTTCCTTAATTGCCTCTATCATTTATATCTCTATCTTACTTGATTATTGTTGAAGGAGCATCAATAGAGGTAAATTAAGAAAAGACTGACAAATATAATAAATAGGTCTTACATTAAAGATCAATATCAACCATCCAACCAGGTCCTACATTGTGGACGGGAGGGATTGGAGTAATATTTAGTACAAATAAGACCATCAAATGGTAATATTATTGGGATTGGGTAAGCCATCAAATTCCTCGTTATCCCTTCGAGGACATCCGATAAAATTGGAATAATACTCATTATACAAGGAAGATTAGTATGGCCCCTGCATAAGGATGGCACGGACAGATTTCTCGTTTGTTCCAATGCAAAATTAAAAATGAGATCACCTACTTACTCACAATTATGTCAATATTTTATATTTTAACACAAAATTTTGTTGTCCAATACTCACAATGAATCATGAATGGAAGCCCTGCGCGATGTTAATATATATTACCTCTGGTTCTTAATATAAAAGACGGTTGATTACTTAATAATCATAGGATATATATCATGTATCATTATATTATATATTAGTTTATAAGTCAAATAAATTATTTTGGAGAAAACGTTAAATATAAATACTTTAATATAGCTTATTTAGTTTCCTTAATCTCTTAAAAAAAGTCAATTGTCTCTTATATTAAGGATTGAGGAGAGTACTATATTTTATCCAGATCAAGGTAACATTGATTTTAACAACGCCCAGTTCAACGTAATTAATGAGTTAAACCAAAGGAAAAAAAAAATCAATCCAGAGAAAGTGAAGCAATTGGAGAAAGAATAGGTTACACACAACTATATAAACAAACAATAACACTGATTTATTCATTTATTCATAGTCATGCTTACATATCCATGCTCATACACATTCCAGTACAACAAATGCAAAAGAAAAAAAAGAAGAAGAACAAACGTATTGGCAGCACTCATATGCCAAGCTAACTGGTCGGTGGCTGCGCTTTATTATAATCAATACAATCATAATTCTTAATGAAATTAATTAATATAAATGAATATAATCTTTGTTCATCAAGGCTTCAAGCGTAGCTGCACATCCCGTACAAGCAGGAACTGGTTTCTTCACACTTGTTACCACACTTTCCACAATGCTTCTCGTTACTCATAGGGTTCACACACTTGCCCTCACAACATATTTTCTGGTGTGGACATTTCTTCCCACATCTTCCACAGTTTGATGAATCCATCTCAAGATTCACACACTTGTTGTTGCAGCAATCTGGACCTGCACTTCCTTCCACAAGACAAACCCTAGGGTTTATCTTGCAGTAGGTTGTACCAGCTAGGAAGCGACTCGTGAGCCCACGCCCGAAGCGGAAATGTTCTTCATCTTCTTGGCAAAGAGTAGTAATGGCTGAAGCTGCAAGTATGGTGGTGATGAGAAGGAAGAGAATCCTCATGGACTTGTTCATGTTTGGAGGTGTGAGTAATTAGGGTTTCTGAGAAGAAGATTATCTGATATAGGAATGATTATGCTTTTGGATGAGACAAATAAGGGACGTAGAGGGGTTTATATAGGATGAACAAAGTCAAGGAATCATGGAGATTTCAAATTTGGTTGTATATGGTTCCATTTATTTTTCTGGTGTGGTCCAATCTACGGGTTGAAGTTCAAATTAATAAGTTAGGCTTATTACCACAACAAAATTGTAAGAGTGGGAAAAAAACTGAAAACTGCACGAAAACTTCGTACGTTGAGAATCTCATCACTTGCATGTATTGTTACGTTGCTTACATAAGTCATAATGATTTATTTCTTAAGATTTTATCCATTTTACGAAAGTTGTACGTGTCTGGTTAAAAAGCAAAATGAGAAGTTTATACATAACCAGCAAACGTTAGCTTCAATCTTTTATTTATTGTCTAGTTAAAAAATATAGAGAAGTTGCACTGTAAAGTGTGGCCTATATACATATAATAGTTGGAAAATAAACGTTAAAAATTAATGCATATCTCTTGTGGTCCAGTGACATGTATACCAATAAGCAACGATTCTGATCAGATGAATATGATCGATATTTAGATGTAAGTTGGTGTGTGTGTTAATGAAGCAGCCAAGTCGTAGTTGATGTCTCAAGTAAACGGAGCAGTCTTTGTTGAAGTCTTAGGAAACCAGAAAAACCGTTACGAAGCCACTTATGTTTAGAAAAACATTTAATTTTGACATTTTTAAAATGGAAGGACGAGGCAGCGTCAAATGATGGTAATTCAGACATGACTACTTGACTCTGTATTCAAAATAAGGGTTAAAGCCCTAAGTTATGTTTTTACCGATGTTTTAAAAGCTGGACCGGACGTCAAATCGGAGAAGTTATCATGGGTCGCATGGTCGGACTGGTCGAACCGATAACGTAATAATTAAATAAAAATAATATTATACGTATATATAATTATATAAATATAAAAAAATAAATATAAAATTTTAACAGTACTTAAAAATAAGCACATACAAAAACTTATATGTATCATCTTTCTCAAATCCTAAGTTTTAATACATTGAAATCATTAAAAATAACATAATAATATATCAGTAATACTAATAAACGGTTCCCGGTTCAACCACCCTGGTTCCTGGCCCAACAGCCGGTCTAAAGTGGCTTGAAATGGTCTAAATGGTGAAACGGTTGAATCATACTGAACGAGCCGAAAACCCTTTCGGGCACCGGTCCAACCGGTCTGACCGTTCGGTTCAGTTTTCACAACATTGGTTTTTACCCGAAAGTTGAAGGTGGCATATCGCTTCTCATGTATCAATTAAAAACTGAAACATGTGGTTGCGGGTTATAAGAAAATTAATATTAATTAAGTCCTCAAAATTACAAATAAATGCAAAGAGACTAGTGTTATTTCTTATTCGTGTAAAATATCAAAAATACCATTTGAACAAACTATTATTTTGATTGGATCACCATTGTTGGCAACACTGCTGAAGTTAGTTTTTTTTTTTTTTTTTGAAAAACAAACAATAAGTTCAGACCAGAGAAAGGGTTGTCCACAAGAGATGCCCAAAAAAAAAAATCTCCAAAAGTTATTTGTTGTGGTGGTAAGCTTGAGAAGAAAAAAAGTTTACATATCAAGAAACACATTTGTTGGAAGAGGTGAAAATTCTTTATGCTCTAAATATTAAAAGGAAAAACTCTTGATCAAACAATTTTTTTTTTCAACATTTAAATATATTTATAGAAGTTATTGAAAGCCACATAACAAATTTATTAAAATGATGTAGAATACAATATGTAGTATATAATTTTCTAAATGGCTCGCATCTTTGTTTTATTTTTTTCTAAATATTTTGGGGATAATTGGAAAAACCATCAAAGTATTAAAAATAAATTTTATAACAAGTTGTATTGTTTACCAATCGTGAACAGAATAACTCTTTTCTCAAAGGTTCACTATATGAGAACCCCACCTTATTAACATTAATTTTAGCAAAAAAAAAAAAAAATAAAATAAACTTAGGGTTCAATTGGTAGTTGGCACGTACGTAATTAATTAATGGGTTAGTTAGAGAAAAAAAAATTTAACAGATCTAGAAAAACACTACTACAAAAAATAGAAGCTATGACTCTTGATTTAAAGAACACTATAGTGCTTGGGAAGCGCCATAACTTTCAGCGCCATTAAAACAAGCTACGCTCTTCTTGAATATATAGAAACGCCATAGCTTGATTATATAATTTTTTTAAAAATATAAAGCTATGGCGCTTGTTCAGAGAAGCGCCATAGGAAGTGCCACTTCCTATGGCGCTTCTCTAAACAAGGACAAGCATCGTTAGAAGTCTATTACCTCCAACAGCGCTTCTCTAGAGAAGTGCCATTAGAGGTAAGTTTTTTTTTCCTTCCCACTGTACGCATTCAATCACAGCAATTCACAGTTCACAAATCCATAGATCCATAGCATTACATTAATCCACAGCAAAAACTCAAACCAGAATCACACCAAATCAGAATGAAATAACTCAAATTAAAATAATTAATTCATAAAATCAATACTAATGTATGTATTTAATTACAACGTAACAAATAATATACAACTAATTTTAAGTACTTATGTATGTAGAGTGTAGGTAAGAAATAATTTTAATGTACAATTAATTCATAAACAACACAAGATGAAAAGGCAAGAAAAAACCTACATATGTACCTAAATATTAGCTAATTGCCTGACCATATATTCATATCATTCTTCAATGATTTCATCTACTTGTTGGTCAGTCAATTGGGCACAACGTTGATCTTAATAATACTACATAAAAAACATGCAAAGAACAAATTAAAATAACTAAAAATCAATTAATTTAGACACTTGTCAATTAAATTTAAAACACAGTAACTGCAAATAAAAGAACTTACTTGCGTAGGAACAAAAAGTTGACTATGAGTAACTAAATCTTTTATAAATTTTATAATGCAATAACCGCAATCATTATTGTTTGGTTAGAATGGGCACTGCAACAATACAATGAAATAGTTAAGTAAATATTTGAAGAAAAATATTTGAATAACAAAATTTGAGTAAATTCATATATAAGTATCGCAATTTTCCTTCAGGTATAGCTACTGGCTAGGTCTTTGCGTGTAGAATAGCTCAATCCAACGTTGCTTCGATAACCAGTCAATGCACTAACTAAACAAGGAGTGACTGATTAATTTTGGTAATTCAATAATGACACACGCAAATATTTACACATGCACCCATACACTTACTTATTGATTATAATCTTCAAATCAGGCTGGTTATCTGGATGATTGGCCTTTAGAGTTAAGGATCCAAATAGTAAATGCCGGGGACTCCAAGTGACGTTGAACTGATAACAATCAAAATCCAATGTCCCCTAAAATATTTTGAAGATTTTACTTCGACGATTATGTTATAGTAAAAGTGGAAGAATAAAAAACATACATTAAAATATTGTCGCAAATAACTTACCTTGGATTGTATGGCACAATAAAGAGCATATTAGGGGTTGCTCTCCGCATCAAGATGTATTTAATATCGTTAGATTGTGTTTCCACATCTAATCTCCCCGTATGCTAGCCAAGGAGGTATGGGCTGACAAATACCAATCTATGCGCCCTTTTCTGTGTGCAGTAACAGATCGTGGTACAAGTGCCTTTATAGAAAACAAACAATGTTATTAAAACCAAAAAATGAATGATGAATAATAATAACCGTGATAGACGATGATGATAAAGTACCTAATCTATATGTTGACGGTCGTCGCACTAAGCCAATCACAACTAAGCACTTCGTTCTGCACACTACCATCGACATGATCGGATATATCTGCATGATAGATGTTGATATCGAAACGTATTTCTTGAACTCCTTGGCTGATTAAAACTGGTGCCATTGATGCCAATTGTTGGCGATATGAAGGCATTTGTCGGTTGCTTCGATTGCTGGTTGAAGGTTGGGACTTCTGTTCAGTTGATAAACACTTTGAGTTCTTCCCATGCCCTTCAATTTGTTTTCCTTTAGGACGAGCAACAACCTACAAAAATCATGAAATTAAATCATATGGTTTTAGATCGAAGTGTATAGAAAAAGTAAAAGGAATTGTAAATTAACTACCTTTGCATATGACTCAATTATACCTATTGGCCATGCAACATAATCACCGATAATATCTTTTGCCATTATTGCCTCATCTAGAGAAGGGATTGGTAAGAAGGCATCTTCATTTGTACATACGTTGACCCTTACTTGGAGTGTGTTTGGTGGTAATGGTGAATTATGCAATACATCACTTTCGGTGTTGTAGACCACACCCATAGAAACCACGTGCTTGAGAGATTCATCGACGTGCAACTTGCATGCCGATTCGCCCTTATGAAAAATAGAGTTAATATATTAAGGTTCACTAATTTATAACATAACAAAAAGTGAAGTAGAGAATAAATTAATTACCAAATGAATGGAGACTTTAGGCATTGAAGGGCACCTATCTGTTGCACTTGTGCTGTCACACAGTGGACTCGGTGCTGGCTTAGACTGCAGTAAGGCGTCAATAACACGTTTTGCTCTTGTATCAAATACATATGATTATTAAATTGTTCTACTTGATGCTCGTAGTCATTAATCCTCTGTTATATGTGATACTTGTAGTCAGAAATCTCCTCCTTTAGTTGTAGTAAGTCATTTTTGTTGGCTCGTTTTTGGGGTCTGAAGTATGATGTTTGGGTCACTACAAAACCAGTACCCCGAATACAACCATGATACTCAAGAACTCCAAATGCTCTATTGAGCAAATCATTTCGATCAACATAATGCACCAAGTCTGGCTGCTCCTGAGTCATTGAATGCTATAACAAAAAGAATTACAACAATATTAATTATTATAAAATAGAATCAGTTAAGTAAAGCTAAATCTTTATTATATGTATAATCAACTACTTACATAATATTCGGCAACTTTTCTAGCTTGTTCGTTAGGAATTTTGCCTTTTTTTGTTCATGCAACCGGCCAGCCACAAATCATGCTAAGGTATATATGTGACATCATTATTATACGAGTTCATTTCTTCTCTTATTCATTTACTTATCCAAGTTCTTATGTTATAATATATATACTTAGATTTCACACCCCCAAACAATGTGAGGCTTATTACATTTGACACAACCTCATTTAAGTTTTAATTCCAACATACCTCTATTATTCATCAAAATTGGTTCAACTTCAGTAGCAACATCTCATGCCTATCGAAGCAGGGGGGGATATTGATTGGAACCGGATCCGTTGACCCGACCCAGAGTCACTGCGGACCCGCCGTAACCTGAGCTTCATGCCCGTCTTTCCGGCAATTCTGAGCTCGGGTTTCGGTGGTTTAGACGGCAGCACACACAAAAAATGATAGCAAACCATTTTTGACATAGATTTTACCCAAATCAAGGCCAAACACAAACTGAAAATTTTCCCTCCTGAATTCAAAACCAAAGACGTTGTTTTTTTACCAAATTCAATGAAGTGTTTTGACTTTTCACAGATGGGAAGGCCAACGCAAATACAAACATTATCACATCAAAAGTAAGCGAAAATTCAAATCGAAAATTTTATTAGGAACCACAAAAATGAAAACTTGGTAACAGGGCCCTTTTTCATTGATTCTACCTCAGGCTCTCGTCTTCTTGCAAACCCCCATTACTCTCTCATTGATGCTCTCGTCTTCAAAGGCTCTCTACCACGCCCTCGAACTTACTGCCTGCGACGACGACGACGCCACCGCCGCCCTTCTCTTCCCCTATCGGATCTAGCATTTCAACAAAACCAGGAGTGTCGGAAGCCTTTGAAAACACACGAGTTTTGCGAATAAAGGAAGGAGACGAGGTGCGGTGGGATGTGGCAACGAGATGGTAGCCGGGAAAGATGTCAAAGAGGAGGGGGGAAGAAGGAGAGGATAGGAGAACAAGGTTGCAGATTTGTGGTAGGTTTTTTTTTTTTTTGGGAAAAATTGTATTTAAGTCTCTAACAAGATGATCTACGATAAAATGATGGGACAATTATAATGAAGTCCCACACAAGAAAAATAAAAAAAATAAAAAAATGGTCCCTAAAATTGTTAATGACAAGTCGAGGAGCGTTCATTAACAAGTTGAGGAGCTTACATTGACAACTTCAGGGACCATTTCTTCATTTTTTCTCTTGTATGAGATTTCATTGTAATTGCCCCTAAAATGATTCCTTGAAATTTTAAAATTATATTTAAGTCATATGAGACTTCTTTATAATAAATTTTAATTGTCAAATGTTCATGAACTTGTTAATAGACGCTCATATGGATGTCTATGAACTTGTCAGTTGACGCTTCTGGACACATCAGTGGACATCCATGGACTTGTCAGTAAAATTGGAATTTATTGTAAAAAAGTTTCATGGGACTTAAATATAATTTTGAGATTTTAAGGGATCATTTTATCGTATTTTCTCTTGTCCGAAACCTAAATACAATTTTTCTCTTTTTTAATGATAAATTTCATAGTTGGCAGACATGTGGCCGTTTTTTTTGGGAGAATGACATTGAGGTTCTAGAGATTGAACAAAATACCAATAAAGTATATGCGAAAAGAAATAACAACTCGTTAAGTCATTTTTATAACATGTTGAGTTATAAAACATATTTAACGAGTTATTATTTCATTTCATAGAGACTTTATTGGTATTTTCTCCCAAGAACCTCATTGTCATTCTCCTTTTTTTTTTTTTTTTTTACTTTCCACTGCCAACTAGGAAATTATCATGGCTATGTTAACTTCCATATCAGCGTTTCCAGTCAACTAACTGTTAACATAATGGAAATTAATGGTGCTTGTATTTTTGCTCTTATTTTGAAAGCTTATGGGTATTTTTACATTTCCAAAAAGTATACGGTGTTGAGCGCATGTTGGGTAAAAGCTTATAAGTATTTTTGCACTTTAATCCTTTTGTGAATTCTCTTATTTCTCTTGTAAAATGCCAAAATGTTCTTGTTAGCTCTTTAGTTTTCTTTGAATCTCTTTATTTATCTTATAAATACTCTTATAAAAAATAAAACAAAAACATTATTGTCTTTTCACTGACAAAACATAATTTTATTTTAACTTAAGGGGTGCACTGATCATTGTATATTAAAACTAATTTGAATTCTATTTTTCTACAAAAAATTATAACTGCCAAAATCATTCATGCAAGATATTTTTTTTTTTTTTTACCTTATATTTTCCACTGACATCAACATAATCATATGATCAATTTATTAGTGTTACATGGATTTCTTTTATTTTTAAAAATCACACAAATTTATTTTTAAATAAAAATAAATAATGGACACTCATTTTTTTTAATCATTAAAACCCACATAAATTGGAAAGGAGTTTGCCCAATTTTTTTTAAAAAATAAATTTATGAGAGTTTTAAAAATATAAAAAAAAGTCTATGTAATGTTAACATTTTAACAAAGCGTACATAATCTATATATTTTTTTATGTGTAGTCATAGTTGCCTCCACGGAAGAGTACCTATGCGTAAACCAAAAAAATATTGTCAATAAAAAAATTAATATAACCAGAAAAATATATAATAAATCATAATATAAACAAACGATGAAAATGTTTCTTATATTTTTATGAGTATAACCAGTAAAATGGGTTGAGGTGTTGAGCCCAGCCCGCCAATTCGGGCGAGCATTCAAGTGCGCCCCCCCCCCCCCACGATTTAGCCAGAGTTCGTTTTTTTTTTCTTATAAAATAAATTCAAATACCATCATCGCCTTTTCTTTGATGTTGTGTTTAACTATTTCCTTATGCATTTTATTTTATTTTATATTAATTTATTATGATATTATTAAATTTGAAAGAGATGTGTTTATATGTTTTTGTAATGTGAGTAGATAGAAAAAAAAGGAAAGTTTGAATGGAATTGACTTCCTAACACAAATATATGAAAGAAAAGAAGTATAATGTGAGTGAGTGAAAGAAAAAGGAAGTGAAAAAATAAAAAAGGAGTGAAATAACAGTAGCCCCGTTTGGCCTGCGACCGAAGGGGTGAGTTACAACAGTAGCCCCGTTTGGCCTGCGACCACGGCCCCAATTCCCAACGCTATTTTTTTTTAGTACAATACCCAACGCTATTTTTAATGACGAGGATAAAGCATTTCAACAAAAATGCATTTTTAACAATGTTATGAGACCTGGACCGGACCCGCCGGTCCGGCCCGGGACCCGGCGAACCGGCCGGGAAACCGGTCCGGTTCCCGGTCCGGTCCGGGTCACTTATAAAAAAAAAAAAAATTTGTTTACTTTTTCCTTTAGAATTTCATACTATAAGTCTAAAATTTTCAATTTCTCACCGGTTTGGTCCCGGTTTAGCTCCGGTTTGGTCCCGGTTTGACCCACTGACCCTTAACCCAGTACCCCGACCGGTTCAATGCCCGGTCCGGGTTTTAATACCTTGATTTTTAAACCCGAAAAAAATAGTTGCGGCTTTCAACAGTATACTATATCCACACCTAAAATGCATTTTTCCGTTTGGGACATAAAGTCCATTGACCAAAGATATCATGGATATATAATTTTGAAAGTCAATAATTTTGACTTTTGTTATTTTTTCAAAAATCTTTAATCTTTTTGATGGCTGAACGCGAGGTCTAAAGCCATTGACGAAAACAATTGTTTGACATAAAGCCATTCAAACAATTGTTTCTATTGTTCCATATTTGGGTGAAAAAAGTATATTTTTGTTGCTCAAATTTTGATCATTCTAGGTTACAAAATACTAATAAAAATGCTCATCTACTGTTTAATTTCATTAATCTTGTTCATCCTTATGATTTTTGCCATATGTGTTTTCCACGATATTTTATAATACTACTTCCCACCTCGTTGTTCACATCGCTACTATTTGTTTCTTATATTGGAGATAGTACTTGTTAACAATAATTTTCTTAAATAACTTCTACTTTGATTGCTTCAACTTAATCGTCACTTAGTTCTAGAAACAAAACTTTGACTATTTCCTTAAGCGTTAGCGTGTCTTATGTTTTGTTACACAGCAGAATAAGTCTTGGTCAAGAAGAATTTGTCTATTTAATATAAAAATTTATGGTTTCTAGATGATTTATCTTTTAATACCGTTGATGAAGCGAACTCATGCTTAATATGACCATTTCCTTTTGTTAAATTCGTTTATTTTTTTTCCTTATCTTCCGCCTGTCGCGCATACGTCTGGAGTGTCTTCTTTTGTTCCGTCCACTCATGTGGGGTCCACGTTTCTTGCCTATTACGGGTTTATTTGAGAAAACGGTGAAAAAACATGTTCATGCAAGTCGAGACAAAACTCTTTTCACAAACTTACTTTATATACCGTAAATCAGGTTGGAAAAGCAACTTCTATCGCTAATCCAAACATGCACTATCTCTCTATTTTTTTCTTTGCATTAATTTTTTCTTTCCCATTAGTCATTTTCCAGGTACAAAAAGAGAGAATATGAATAAATTTTCTTTCAAAATTCTATTTTTCCTAACCATCAAATTTAGGGAGAAAAATATGTAAAAAAAAAAAAAAGGTAGAAAATATGCTGAAATTTAATCTAATATTTCCCAAATGATACACCTATTTTTTTGGCAAAAAACGAAAGCGGAAAAGGGCCTCTCCATTTCCCTTACCGTCCATTTCCCTCCGCTTCCTTATTTAAACTGTTAGATCAATTCTGATGGTTGATATTTAATATCCTCTAAAAAGTAAAAGAGAATATATAAAATACTTTAATAAAAGTATAGTGATATGAACGCCCTAAATTAAATTTTAATGATTTAAATTTATTTATTTAAATTTTTTGTTATTTAATATTATAATAATATTTTTATAAGATACTAAGTCTCAACCGCTAGAGAATCTAATGGAGTAAATAAAGATGTGCAAAGATTTGGACGGTAAGGGAAATGGAGAGATCCGTTTCCCAAAAGATATACCTATTTAATTATAAAATATACACTTGTCAAACTCACAAAAAGAATATGACAATTCTAAATGAAAAAATCCTAAGTGCAACCTACAAAAGTACCAAAATTCAAATTCAAGCCTATACTTTTAATAGACTCCTAATTAGGCCAAGATGACATGTTATAGATTTAAAGAAAAAAAAAATGAAAGTCAATATAGGCCTGATTTCATTTAATTATCTTAAATTCATATATAAGATTTTTATTTTGATTTTCTAATTCATCCAAAGATAAACCTAACACTTAATTTACTCCTTGTTGTATAGAATACTATATATTAGGTACTATGTAAAAGATAAAAAAAGTAAAGAGGTTAGAAATTGAAGAACAGAAAATTTTTTAAGAAGCATGTAATGGTTTAATTTTCATTTTTTGAAGTTTACTGTTTTTAGTCATCCAGCTTTCGTTGTGGCAGAAACGGAAAAGGAATGGTGGAAAAATACATGCATGCATGCATAACATACGATTTTTCATACCATCAAGATTTTCTCATGTAGCAGTATATTTTATTCCTTTTAGAATAAGGATTATAAATTAAAGATTAGGAAGTTTTAAGAATAGTTTTACCATAAGTTGTTTCTATTTTTGGCCAAATAACATCATAAAAATAGACTTTTGTCACCCCGGGGGTACAAAACGCTGGGATGATTCTTGTGATTGATAAATACATGAAATTGATTATCCAAGAAGAAAGATGGCTTTATTTTGTACTAGTCGAATCAACCTATGTTAATATTTTCTTCTGAAGTTGAAAAACTTGAATTTGGATCTATGCAAATAAAACTTCATTGCTAATGGTGTCCTCAGGCGGGAGACAAAAATAGAATTGAAAACGAAAGAAAAGAAAACAAGATAAAAATTAAAAAAGAAGATGCATGGTTTCTTTTATAATAAACAAATTATTAATTTTATGATCCTTCACATGAAAAAAAAAAAAACTAACATGAAAAAATAAAGGGAAAATTCCAAAAAAATACTATGGAATATACAAAAGGACAGATTAGACCACTGAAATTTTGAAATCCCAAATCAGTTGGCTGTCAGTACGGAGGAGGAATTTGGGATTTTGAAATCTTGGTAAAAAGATGATTCTGCCCTTCAGCTATCCCTATCTCTCAGCTCGGAATAACAACATCGGGCTCTTATTAGCAACACTGCATTCTACATTAACAACTCCGCTTTACTTCTTTCACAACCTCGTATCTCAAATATGGTGTTGTTAATGTAAAATATGGTGTTGTAAATAAAGAGAGAAGTGTTGTTATTGGCCATGAAACTTAAGTTATGAAGTTGTGAAAAAAGAAAGTTGAGTTATTAATGTAAAAGAGGGTGTTGTTAATACAGAGACTAGTGCTATTATTGTGAAACAAGAAAGTTGAGTTATTAATGTAAAATACCATGTTGTTAATAAAGAGACTGGTGTTGTTATTGTCAAAGAACAAAGTGGAGTTGTTAATGTAAATTTGGTGTTGTTATTAAAGAGAAAAGTGTTGTTATTAGCCTTGAAACTTAAATTAGGGGTTTGTGAAAAAAGAAACTCGAGTTGTTAATGTCAAATATGATGTTGTTATTTTGAAACAAGAAACTCGAGTTGTTAATATAAAATATCATGTTGTTAATAAAGAGACCCGTGTTGTTATTGTACAAGAAGAAAGTGGAGTTGCTCACGTAAAATCCGGTGTTGTTAATAAAGAGGCCTCTGTTGTTATTCCAAGCTGAGAGAGGGGGAGAGCTGAATGACATGATCGTCTTTTTGCGGAAATTTCATAATCCCATGTTGGTCCTCCATACTAACAGCCGATTGACTTGGGATTTCAGAATTTTAGAGGTCTGATCTGTCCTTTTATCTATTCGACAGTATTTTTCTGGAATTTTCCCAAGAATAAATTTCAATTAAATCCAATTTGAATAATCAAAACTAAAATTAAACCTACACTTACTTTCAATTTTCTTTTCTTAATTACAGAAGGGCATTCTCCCTTCTAGTCTTTCAACAACATTTAGAAATTTCTAGTTAAATGTCTTGGCCTGATTAAGAATTTGTTACAAGTATAAGCCTAAATTTGAATTTTGATATTTCAGCTGGATGCAATTAGGATTTTCCCATTCTTAATTCACCACACCCTTGATATGTCATTCTATTTTATATAAACAAGGGAGACTAATCCCTTTCGAAACATAGAGCGGGAAGGGTTTTTGTCTATCCCAACAAGTATGCTTCTCAATATTCAAACATGTGTTCTCTTCTTAACTTGGTAGGACTGCTTACCACCTCTATCAACAGTTTGTTGGTTTGACATGTCACTCTTAATTCTGAAATTTCATTCAACTCCCACAAAAGTTGAATGAAATTAAATTTTAAGTAAGTTTGCATAGACGACCTTACTTTATTATCTCATTTACTGATATTCTATTTTACACTTTCCTTTGGCAAATAATTTACACACACTCTTGGTAATGAGTTGATTTGGTAAGAAGAGAACCTCTCTTTGCAGGTGCAATCCAATAATACTTAGAAAGTGTATCGATATGTATGATCTCTCATATCTATGTGTGAGACACAATGAAATATGAAAAAAAAAATTTAATATCACCATCAAAGTAATTAAATTAACTGACAATCATGATCACAATGATACAACATTCTTACAACACCAATAATTTATTGGGACAATTATAATGAAGTCCCACACAAGAGAAAAAAATGAAAAAATGGTCTCTGAAGTTGTTAATGACAAGTCGAGGAGCATCCATTAACAAGTCGAGGAGCTTACACTAACAACTTCAGGGACCAATTCTTCATTTTTTCTCTTGTATGGGATTTCATTGTAATTGCCCCTAATTTATTTGGCATGCTTATTTGGATCAAAAGCATATGCATGCACAAAAACAAAATATAAAACAAATTACCATAAAAACATTCACTTGTTTAACCCTTGAAACTTTCCAAAGGCAATGGAGGAATACTCTGCTCATGTCTAAATAAATTACTTGGATCAACCTTGGACTTCACCTTCACCAA
Source organism: Inga laurina (assembly GCA_963855925.1). NCBI lineage: Eukaryota > Viridiplantae > Streptophyta > Magnoliopsida > Fabales > Fabaceae > Inga > Inga laurina. The sequence continues at coordinate 78,891,929 of OY979701.1, read as the reverse complement.
CCTTATAAAATTATCCACGAAGTACTTGAATCCCCAAGTGCTCGACCTCAAGAAGCTTGTCCCGTTGAACTGGTTCATCCCCAAGTCAAGGTCTCTATAATTGACATACGATTCTCTTGGAAAGCGTGAAGCATAAGGAGTCATGAAGTCATAGAATCTCCTAACCCAATTCATATGCTTTTTCATGCTCTTTTCTCCATCCAACCACTGCGCTACATATTGCGACGTGAAGACCACTCCTTTTCTATGAGGATATGGAATAGCGGATTCTGAGATTCTACCCATCATTCCTCCGTATGGGAGCCAAATCATGAGGGGCTCATCATCTTGCATAAACCTTTTCCATATGGAATTCAAAGCAATTTCAGGAATCACTTGCCTCATGTAATCTACCTTGCTCTTCAAGTACGACTTGGTAGATATGGTGCGTTGGATAAGAATTTCTGGGGATGTGGTGTTTGGAAAACCATCAATGTAAAGCACGGATTTGATCCAACTTGTTTCCAAACAATCTTTTTTGGTGAGGCCCAACTCTGGAAACTTTTCCGCCATCAACTGGAGAAGGCTATCGGCCCTTCCAAGGTAACGACCAATATAAGAGGTTAGCACAGTTCTTTTGCCAGGAGTACTAGAATTTATTGCCGTCATTTGAACCCTAAAGAACATATCGTCATCAATATTTGGTGCCACTTGCTGCCATTTATAGAGAATCTTGTTCGCATCTTGCTCTAAGGTTTTCTTCACAGTAAAAACCGTCACTACAGGTGGAACCCAAACAAGCTTGATTTGCCACGACAAAATAATCCCAAAGCTTCCACCTCCTCCACCTCTAATTGCCCAAAAAAAGTCCTCCCCCATGGCTTCTCTGTCAAGAATCTTGCCGTTAGCATCCACTATTCGGGCATTGATGACGTTGTCAGCGGCAAGTCCATACTTCCTGTGCAGAGAGCCGTATCCGCCTCCTGTAATGTGACCACCAACGCCGATGCTCGGGCAAATACCCGCAGGGAAGGCATGGACTGGACTTTTCTCAGATATTCTGTAATAAACTTCTCCAAGTGTGGCACCGGCTTCAACCCAAGCTGTGTTATGAGCTATATCAACCTGGATGGCACGGAGCTTGGCGAGATCTACAATCATGAATGGCTTCTCAATGAGAGAAACAAAAGAAAGCCCTTCAAAGTCATGACCTCCACTACGCACTCTCATGTGAATTTTGAGCTTTTTCGCACATAGGACAGCAGCCTGAACATGAGAATCCTCTAATGGAGTGAATATAAATTCGGGTTTCGTCATTGAAGGCAGCAAGTACCTTAGATTTTGAGCTGTGGATTCAAGGACTGAAGTGAAAGAAGCATTATTTTGGGGAGTGAAAAACGTGGTGGAAAATGGGATTGGATTTTGAGAATTCGCCTCAAGACATTGAGTGAAGAGTTCTGGAATATGGGTTGATGAAGTTGATGAAACCGAAAGTAACACAAACGCAGAAGTGAGCAATAATAGCGAACTTGGGGAACCCATGATTTTGGTATTTCACGTAATCGTGCTTTTGCTGTGCTTAAAACAGCATGTTATGTCCGCTTATATACACAAATTCTGTACCAGATAATTGTGGTGATATCCGTGTTTATCTACGACTAAGTCATCTTTAGGCCATACATTTTACTTACGCGTTATTTCTTATTACGTCTACATTGTAGACTAAACTTTAGGCCATATACCTTTTACGTGCACGTTATTACTTATTACGTCTACATTATAGACTAAGGTTCCATTCTCATTTATTTGATAACGCGAATTTGTCTATTTAATATAAAAATTTATGGTTTGTAGATGATTTATCTTTTAATACCGTTGATGAAGCGAAGTCATACTCAATATGATCATTTCCTTTCTTTAAATTCGTTCTCTTCCGCCTGCCGCGCATACGTCTGGAATGTCTTCTTTTGTTTCGTGCACTCACGTGGGGTCCATGTTTCTTGCCTATTACGGGTCTTTTTGAGAAAGTGGTGAAAAAACATGTTCATGCAAGTCGAGACAAAACTCTTTTCACAAACTTACCTTATATACTATAAATCAGGTTGGAAAAACAACTTCTACTAGTAATTCAAACATGCACTATCTCTCTGTTTTTTTCTTTTTTTTCTTTGAATTAATTTTTTCTTTCCCATTCGTCATTTTCCAGTTACAAAAAGAGAGAATATGAATAAATTTTCTTTCAAAATTCTATTTTTCCTAACAATTAAATTTAGGGAGAAAAATATGTAAAAAAAAGGTAGAAAATATGATGAAATTTAATCTAATATTTCCCAAAAGATATATGATAAATCCAAAATTTAATATATTTTATCTCACCTTATTCATTTATTTTGGGGATTATTTTGGGCTAATTTGGATTTGTTAGATAATATTTGGAGTATTAGCCAATTTTAGGAAATAACATAAATCTAAATTGATTATGATATTATTGGGCTTAAATTGATCATATTCTAATTAGTATCTTGTAATTGGATAATATTTTCAAATATATATTAGGTCACAATATAATTTAATTCTTGCAGGACAAGAAAAAACATATTAGAAGATCCTACGATGTAGAAATTTTCTTGAAAGCTAAAAAAGAATCTAATGATGGAATTTTATTTGATCTTCTTAAATTTTAATAGGGCCAAATTGATACCCAAAAACTCTCCCCTCCTGTCTGAAAAATTAACCTAGCAGCTGCCACAAAAATATATACATGGACTGACGCTAGAGGCGGAGACGAGGTACGAAGGGACGCACTAACAGATGCGGGACGAGACTTTTCGGAATTCCTGGCTTGCATATCACTGAGACACACCAGGAGAGCTTGCTTGATTCAATCACTATTATTTCTCCAATCACGGGCCCCACCTCCAATTGCATGAAACAATTCCATTCTCCTTTTCCTTCCGCACATATACACACAGCATCCATTCATTAATTATTCATCCACAACCACCTTTCCAATGGCCATAAATCACTGCTGGAGGCGTGAAGGGGGAAGGATTTTCATGGCAGCTTAAACTTCTTTAGGAGGTAATTTGGGAAGAGTATGGAGGAAGTTAGAGCCTTGGAGTTTACACTTGAAGACCACAAGGAAGTGTCTTTCTTTTTATCTTTTTGATTCAAAGACTTGAGATTGTTTAGTTTTAAATGATTTTGAGTTTTACTAATTGAGAACAATCTAATTTTAGATTGTAGACTTATTATTGATTTGGATTGAATTGATATTTTGGACTTGATTTATTCTTAAATGATTGTTGGGATTTTTGTTTGCAAACTCTTCGATTGTCAACTGGAGTATTAATTGAGTTTTCATTATTAATTTAAGGGTTAAGGGGCAAAAATACACATGTGATTTGTCCCAAAGTGCGCCGAACAACAAAAGCTTTTTTTAGATGCAAAAGTAACAATGTGGTTACATAATAGGTGCAAAAGTCACACTTTCAGTTAAAGGGTAAACAGTCAACGGTTAAAAAAAATTTGTTGACTAGGGGTGCTGACTTGGCAGTTTTTTAGGTGCTGTTCCAGTGTTCCTTATTTCATAACAGTCCTCTCTCTCTCTCTCTTCTCCCCCATCTCTCTTCCCTCCAATTCCAACTCACGGACCGCTGCATCGGATCTAAACTATGGCTTCTTCTACTACACTCCTAGATCCTTCCAGACACTGCACCTATAATTGCAAGCAAAAATCTCTCAACCTCTTGTGCACCAATTACTTTCCCTTTCCTAGTCTTTTCTTTTGTTTTTGTTTCTTTGATTTTGCAATCATCCATCTTTATCCTTGGCATCTTTTGTTTTAAATTTGATTTGCACGTGCAGTTTCTTGAGCTTGTATAATCGAGATGTTGTTCACTTGATTGGCCTGGACGGAACCATTACGGAGTTCCGGTTCCTTGTGATCTTCGCCCTCCTGCGAAGGACCTGCTCCATTATCACTGACCTTCTCTGATTTGGGTTGAATCGCAATTGACAGCTTATCAATTATCGGAACCTCATTTTGGCCGTTAGATAGAGAGCCAGGGTTAGGGATCGATAGGGTCGTGGTGGTGGTAACCGCCTCGTCGGCAAGGCGACGGGAGTGGGCCTTTGAACGACGCGCAAGAAGCGATTTGAATTGTCTGAGAGAAATTTTTGGAGCTGGCATGAGCCATCGACGAGGCACGTCTGGTACTCTATGGAGATTCCCTCTGTAAAGCGAAATGGCCACTTAACTTCTTAATGCCACTTAACTTGCCAAGTCAGCATCCTGATCAACAAACTTTTTTTAACCGTTGATCGTTTCTCCTTTAACTGAGAGTGTGACTTTTGCACCTATTATGTAACCATATTGGTACTTTTGCACCTAAGAAAAGCTTTTGCTGTTGAGCGCACTTTGGGACAAATCACATGTGTATTTTTGCCCCTTAACCCTTAATTTAATTATCAATTTGGGTTTAATCTCCTGATTGTTTAATTAGGTGATTAATTGTCAAATTGTTTAATTAGGCATGTGAACATGATTTCCAAAACTATCTTAAACAATTGTGATTGGTTTTTAATGGATTTAATTAACCACTTCCTTTTCCATTATGAGTTTTCTAGTAGATTAGGTGTTATTGAGATTGAGGGTTTCCCATGTTTCAATTAGGTGAATAAGTTTATTAATTCCAATTTTTCATTAACCTCCCTTTGGTATAATAAATTGAATGGCTAAGAAAGCTAAATCCATGTGAATCCTAAGTTGTCCCATTTATCATCATAAGAGTTAAACCTTTGTTGTTGGTCTTGCTTCTTCATAATATTTTGTTTAGCATTTTAATTCCTCTTTCATAAACCCCCCCCAAAATTGCATTTAACTTCATATAGATTAGTTTCATTCTCATATAGGTTTTAGAATTAATTGCATTAGTATATTTAGTTAGTCTAATTACATTTAGGTAGTAGTGTCTTACATTCTAGTTTAGGTCCATTCCATTGCATTTTTTGTCACTTTAAAATCAATCCTGAAGAAAACCCATAGATTGCTCCTTGGGAGAATAACCTAGGTTGACTCTAAACTGCATAATAATTTAGGACTTAGTTTAATTGATTGCTTTAGCAACAAAAGCACACATCAATACACCTATATTTTTGGCCAAAAATGAAAGCGGAAAGGGGCCTCTCAATTTCCCTTACCGTCCATTTTCCTCCGCTTCCTTATTTAAACCGTTAGATCAATTCTGACGGTTGAGATTTAATATCCTGTAAAAAGTAAAAGAGAATATATAAAATATTTTAATAAAAGTATAGTGATATGAACTTCTTAAATTAAATTTTAAAGATTTAAATTTATTTATTTAATTGTTTTTCAATTTAATATTATAATAATAGTTTTATAAGATATTAAATCTCAACTGTAAATGAATCTAACACTGTAAATAAAGAAGTTGAGATAATTGGACGGTAAGCGAAATGAAGAGGCTGGTTTCCTGAAAGATACACCTATTCAATTATAAAATATACATTTGTCAACCTTACAAAAAGAATATGACAATTCTAAGTGAAAAAATCTTAAGTGCAACCCGCAGAAGTACCAAAATTCAAATTTAATCCTATACTTTTAACAAACTCCTAATTAGGCCAAGATGACAAGTTATAGATTTAAAGGAAAAAAATGAAAGTCACTATAGGCCTGATTTCATTTTTAATTATTTCATTTAATTATCTTAAATTCATATATAAGATTGTTATTTTGATTTTATAGAATACTATATTAGGTACTCCTTGTTGTATAGAATACTATGTTAGGTTAGGGGTGAGCAAACGGTTTTCGGTGCAGTTTTCGGTTATAACCAAAAAAACCAAACAACCGAATCTAATGTATTTTTATGACCGAACCAAAACCGAAGTTTAGCAATAACTGAAACCGAAGTAACTGATCAATTTTGGTTCGGTTTTGTGGTACAGTTCGGTTATTGGGCTTTTTTGGCCTTTTTGGCTGCAAGCTTGTCCAATACGAAAAACGAACAGCCCAAAGGAAATTCTAACGGTAAAAATAATTAACACAAACCACTACTTCAACAACAAAACCATTATAAACCAATGAACAAATAAGATGAGTCACAAGTATCATTTTATTGTCATTCAAAAGTAGTGAATGACATACTTGAGGTCTGGAGCATAACACTTGTATCATTTTAATCAAGCACCTGTATAATTTTACTTATATAACATAATTTTCTATTACTGGAGGTCTGGAGCATCAAATTATACACTTGAACAAGCATTCAATATCCACGTTTTGATGCGATCACACATGACTGGTCTAATGGATGGTGAAACTTCAAAATACAAGTTGAATCATATATCACTTTGAAGTTTAAAGTTCATCTATTAATCAACAGAACCAAAAGAATACATTAAAAGTCAAAAATTTTGATATATCAAATATTCAAATTCAGCCTTGCTCCTTGAATGCCTCCTAAATGCCACCTACAACTGAAGCAAGAAAACAAAAAATAAACATAAACAAAAAGAAATTAAATACTACGAAGATTACAAATATGAAACAAATATGAAGTTAGTGAAGATATCAACATTTAGGAAAAATTGCTTACAAAATCTAAAGTTGCCCATATGCATCTAGAAGATATCTACATTTGTCTCCACTGCAATTTTTTGCAAATCTAGCAATGTAAAAGAAAAAACAATCAGACTTCATATATCACAATAAATATGGAATTAACACAATAAAGTTGAGTTCGATGAAGTAAAGCAAAACATTACCAAGCTCTATCTTTTGTATATCATCATCTCTTTCTTCAACAAGATATTCCAATGATTGCTTAAGCCAATCTTGAGTACACATTAGAGATTGCACAAATTAGCTATTTTTGCTGTCTCTATGACATCACTCATCCAAAAACTGATGCAGCTTATAAATTTTAGGGAAGAAACAGTTAGATGTCACAAATAAAGAACTAGAGATGCACAAAGTCAAATCATAAAAGTGACCTAACATCACAATTAACCTTCAACATGCTTCCAATCATCAGTTTCAGGCACTCCTACTCCAAGATGAAGATCAAAAGTAAAGTAAGGATCATTAAAACCATACCTTTTAAAGGCTACCTCAAATTTTTGAGCAGTTCCAGCATCAAATAGGTTGAGTTCCACCTAGTAGGTACATCTAAACACAACATTTTCTTGCTCTGAATTTTATTTGATAGATTTCAACAGAATTTTATTTGACTCAATGATTATGATTCCATAATTTATGTGATTTGGGTACGTATTGCGTCTTCAATTATATTCTGTAGAAGTCATGGCAAATCAAATTAAGTGTGATTTATTTGATTCGATATTTTCCGTTTCTTTATTCAGTTAGATTATTGCGATGATATTTTAAGGTTGGATTTTGAGAATAAAAACTAAATTGACGAAACCCAATCTAAGAGGATTATATTTTTGGGTTAAGGTGCAAAAATACACATGAGCTTTTATCAAAAGTGCATCCAACACCAAATGCTTTTTTTTGGAGCAAAAGTGCCTCTGAGCTTTCAAAATAGGTGCAAAAGTCACATAACTCGTTATCTGAAACTGACGTCTGTTAGGTTATATTTTTTGGCTGCCAGGTGGAGACCAAGGGTGATTTATCTCGTTTGACTAAGCTAACGTGGCAGTTGCATTTATCTATTATACAATAAACATTAAACACACAAAAGAAATCGAACTCCACGACAAAGAAATAGATCAAGCAAGGTTCAGGTGTTCAACCAGAATTGGGAACGGATCTGCAACAAGGATGGAGGAGGTCGGACGATATGGAAAGAGCAAGGATGAGCGAGAGTCGGCGAAGCGTCATGGCGTCGTCGTCGACTTCAAGTACTGGAGGTTGCAAACGCAGGGTGGTGTTGATGCGGCAACCAAGTCGCGAGGAAGAGTACGAAGCTCCGAAACGGTACTGCCATCACAAGTTGTTAGCTCCAAGGTGGACATCGTGGACTGAGGGAAACCCTGGTAGGAGGTTTTATGGGTGCCGCAACTAGTACAAGGTAAGATTGGTTCATAATGTTGTGATTGATAATGGTTTGTCAGATTCATCACAAAATGGGGGTGGTTGTTTTTTAAACCTGCGGTGATGCAATTTTTCAGGATGGGGGTTGTGGATTTTTTGCCTGGCATGATGGTGAGTTTGGGGAAAGGCCAAATGCAGTGATAAAGGATTTGCTTAATGATATAGACAAGCTTTATGAAGAGAACAAGAAGCTGAGAAGAGGGACCGACAGTGCAGCGATATATGAAGAGCTAGTTACAATCCATGGTGAGGTTAAAAAGCTGAAATGCACTCATGAGGCCAGAGAAAAAGAAATAAGGAAGTGGGAGTTGAAGTTCAAACTTGCCATGGCAACTTTGTTAATAAGTTGGGTGTTGATGGTTGTTTTGTGCAAGTATTAATCCTTGATGTGTGAAGGGGACGAAAGATTGTAAAGTAGGTAGTGATGTATGCGTTTTGAGTATTTAAGCTGCTGGACAATACCACATTTTGTAGGTAAAATGTGGTTTATTTGGTGTATTAATTATAAATTTTGAATATGAAAAGTGGATTGTATGCGTTTCTATTAGATTTTTTCTTCTTCAAAGAAATATCACAAAACTAGAAAAGCTAAAAATGATAGCAACAGAGAAGTGCCAGCAAAAAACGCATAAGTTTTCTATTAGGAAACTTTTTTTTTTTTTTTCGGGTTTTGGTGGAGAAGAGAGAAAGGAAAAAGAAAATCAGAAAGGAAAGTGGAAATTGATAACAAAGAGGAAACTGTAGAAATGAAGTAAAGGAAGAAGCTGAGAATGCAATAAAAGGCACATGTTTCCATATACTTGCATACCTATTTTGCCTAATTTTCATGATTCATCAGAACCATGCGTGTTCAACTTTGTAATACACACACACATAAAATAATGCGAATGGGATATATAGAGGGTGGATGAAGAGAGTAAATGAAATAGATTGTTGAATACCATTGTACTCAAAGGACATATAATGAACCAAATCTCTGGGTACAAATGTATAGAGTGCATTTTACATCAAAAGTATGGAACAAAAGTTTTCCATATAATGCTGTAGGAGAACTTTTAACACCAAAAGTTTGAGTTGCTATCAATTGAACCAGCAAGACCCATTTACATCAAAACATTCTCAACACCTAAAGCAATTTCAAGGAACAGACCCATATAGTGAGTGTAGGCTTGTACAAGACAACCAGTGAAGCCTTTAAAAAGTCATTCAAAATATACACACAAAAAAGTCATTACTAAATCTGACTAACACAGGACATAATTCTAAATAGTTGGCTCCTTTGATTTGTGGCTTCTCTTCAGAAGATGACTTTGTGTCTGTGCTAATAGCTGGGATTGGGTGACACACGGCTGACCCTTCCACTGCAGACCTGGAGGTTGAAAAGGTAGGTTAGATGGCTCAGCTATATTCATGGGATGTCCGCTGAACTGAATCGATCTTGAACCTGTTGGTGCGCCTGAGCTTTCAAGTCTGGACATTCTAATTTCCCTTTCATTTGGTATAGGGAATTTAGTTTGTGGGTCAGCATAGTAGCGCATATACTCAAGTGATGTTCCTTCGTCAAGTACCATTTCAGAGTTAAGACCAGGCTGCAAAATGTACATCAAATCAGTTACAAATAGTCAAATACTATATAAACCATTTCAGAAATATACACCAGGCTGCAAAATTGAAAAAGAAAATAGTAGCACATTTACATTGTAAACTGTACGTCCAGTCGTTTCATCAAACCGTACACCCATCCCACATTGACCTCTGGACTTGTAATAGCACTTCCTTGTTACAGCTCTTTTAGTTGGCTGGGTTGGTGCCTCTTGGGATGGTTGTGGGGGCTGTTAAGATGATTGGCTATCATCTAGTGGGTCCTGGGATGTTTGTAAGTGCACTGGTTGGTTTTCAGATGGTTTGGACTTGTTTTTCTTTTTATTTTGAGGTCTACTAGCAGCTGGAGCCTGTACAAATATGGTAAAGGAAAACTGAAATATAACTGAAATATGAATGACAAAAATGAATTAGAAGTATGCATGGTATTCTCAGACCATGCACTTTATTTTTTCAATTCTCACAAAGACAGAGACACAAGCAAGTGGCAACCATACTAATATCATATAACGCATGGAAAATAAATTACAGTGGAAGGAACCAAGGGAAATGCAATTAATCATTAATTTATTAATGAAGCAAGGAAAAGGCTTGGCATCAACGTTGACAATTTTTGTTCACCACTTTGGGCCTAGATTGAAACAGAATCCGCAAAGAGAAGGGTATCCTCGCACTGAACAAATGCTAAAAATATCACAGTGAGTTTAATAGCACAAGCATAAAACATTTCAGTCTGAACAGAAATTTCAATCTGAACAGAAATTAAAACAGAACCCGCAAACAATTGTTGAATACCATTGTAAAGAGAATGATAATATATGAAACTAATATCTGAAATAACAGTGAAACCCAGAAGGAGATGGTGAATGGGCAACACGAAAATGCATCAAATAGCTAAATGTTGAAGAAGGAAGACAGACAGGGACAGAGAGGATTCATTTACCCAATTTTTCGCCCCAAAACGAAGCCCTAAACTCGCCTCCGATCTCGCCGCCGTCGCTAATCGCAGTCCGTCGTCGCGTACGCCGCTGGTTTCTTAATCGAACTCCGTTGTCGAGTATGCAGCTGATAAGAACGCTCACCCTCTGTACCCTCAGCCTCTGTACCTCGTCGGCGTCATCCTCCCTTTCTCGCGATTTCCTTCTTCAATCCCTACCCGATAAGAACCCGCACCCTCTGTACCTCCTTTTTTTCCTTTACTTCACATTTCATTTCCTTTTTCTTTTTCACTTTTGTTATTTATTTTTAGTAAATATTCAGACTGCCTTGTGCCATATCAGCATCTCATCCTCCAAGTTGTTTATTATTCGTCCACATCATCATCACTAATCAGCATTTTTAGTCAACAAAGTTAAAACTCACAATCAACATTCTTGAGATAACGAGTTATGTGACTTTTGCACCTATTTTGAAAGCTCAGAGGCACTTTTGCTCCAAAAAAAAAGCATTTGGTGTTGGATGCACTTTTGATAAAAGCTCATGTGTATTTTTGCACCTTAACCCTTTTTCTAGAAAATTACAGTTTTTTTTTTCCGGCCAAGAAATAGAATCAAGTTTGACATGCATGAAAACGAAAAGACAAAACTTTTTATAAATAAAGTGACACATGATTTGTCAAAATAAAGTAACTCAAGAAGTATTAAATATTTGAAAAATCATAACAACATTAATAAGATATCAAAATGTCACTTATTTTATACAAAATCTAATCTAATGAGATATGCCGAGACAGTATTTGTTTATTTACAAGGTTGCTTGTCAGCTCAAGGTCCTCTTCAGTGGGGAGTAAGGTAACAGACTCACATACGTTGGGCCTAGAAGCTGATCCAAGAGAAGGTTCACATAGAGATCACATGCATAGCACAATGAGGAGACCTCAGTTATAACAAGGCCACATTCTGTTGGACGGGTTGCGGATGAATTTAGTGACTCTCTTCCTTGTGTCTTCTTCATCTTTTGGTATTGTAACCCTGCGACTTGTTGCATACACACACACACACACACAGAGTTGGCTGTGCTTCTCATTTATCTTGCAATTATCTGTGTTGAGTTTTCATTATAAAGGGTGATCTTTGCCACATGGCACAATATCGCTCCTCACGTTTGTATTAAAAATCGAATCCATGTTGCGCTTCCTCGTCTGTTATTAAATTGTTAATTTGATCATTACTTGACTGAGAAATTAAAACGGTAGAAAAGGCTCCACAAAATCACTAATTAGCGCCCTATATTAATATCAATTAAACCCTCAAAAATAAAAATAAATGCAAAGAGAAGTGTTAGTTCTTGTTCATATAAAATACCAAAGGACCACTTTTTTATAGACACAAATCTCTTCTCATTGAAACAATCTTATTCGAAGTACTGTTAAATACTAAACGTGGACATCTGTCTTAATAAGGAGATTATTGGACCATGATTATTGGCAACAACACTAGACTAGCTTTTCCTTTTTTTTCCTTTGAAAAAACAACCAATAGGTTTAGACCAAAAAATGTTAAAAAACGGTGGTCCATGCAAGATATCCGAAATAAAATCACCACCAACATCTTAATATATTCATAGAAGTTATTGGAAGCCACACACCTTAAAAATTTGGGAAAATTACTCTTAAGTCCCAAAGACCAAAGATAATATTAGAAAAGTCTCTGAGAAAAGTTAAATATCAGAAAAATCCTAGAGACTATTCTGAAATTATTTCCCAAAGTTAAATAACAAAGATGCCCCCCATATAAATTGCAAAATGAAATTTTGTATTCACAATATGTTGAGTCATGTTAACAACTTTTACCTTATGTTTGCCTGGAACAATCTTGTCTTACATTAACTATGCAGAATGCTTTGTTTACAACTCGTAAAGTGTGTATTCGCAACACATTGAGTCATGCTAACAATTTCTAGACTCAACTTCTGTACCTTTCATTTTGCAATTTTGTATGGGGGCATCTTTATCACTTGACTTTGGAAAATAATATTAGTTCTGATATTTGACTTTTCCCAGGGACTTTTCGAATATTATCTTTGGTTCTTGGGATCTTTGAGTGATTTTCCCTAAAAATTTTTAAATGGCGTGTATTGTTTACCGGTCGTTAATAGAATAACTCTTTTAAATGCTCACTGTATGAGTGCCAGTGTGCCACACCGTATCACCTAATTTTAACCCCAAAAAAACATGTTACTGCACCGTATTTTTTTATGTAAGAGTTATTTAAGAGTTATTTAACTAATTTAAGTAAATTAAAAAATTAGTTAAGTTAGGTATTTGAAATAAATATAAGTTAATCTTCCTAAAATATCATTTTTAATGAGGACTACCCTTTAATGAAAATCTCATTAATATGTGTGTAATCAATATGGATATTTTAAAAAAATAATTATAAATATAAGAGATAAAGTTAATTCAGGTTTTGATTTAATATCACAAACTCTGTTTTCCTCTCGGTTCTTACTTCTTCAAGATTGCGTTCCTTCCAAGATTACACTTCCTTTCAAAGATTTCAGAACCCAATCGTTTCTTTCCCTCCTTCACTTCACTTCTCTTGATTGTGAATTCTGAACCCCTAATTCCCTAGGGCTAGCATATGGCAAAAAGAAGAAGCCGCAATCCCTTTCTGCCCAAAGAGATTATCACCTTCATTCTTACATGGCTTCCTGTCAAATCCATTCTTCGATTTGTAAGCGTGTGTAAAGATTGGAAAAATATGTTGAAGACCCCATCATTCATCGCTGAACATCTGCAAGCTCGCCAAAAGCCTCTTCTTCTCATCCATGCATACCGTCACAACCACAGGAATCAGTCCATACGTTTGCTTGATCCCAAGATGGCAACCATTAAAGCTGTGAGTACAGTCTCAGTCGATCCCTGGAGACATGGTTTTACAATCATTGATTCCTGCAATGGCCTGCTTTGCGTGCAACTAGAAAATGTTGTTAAGGACCTTTTGCTGTGGAACCCAGAGATGGATGAGGTAAGAGACGTACCCCAAACACAATGAATCATTATACGAACCTTTGCAAGTTACGGGTACAGTAGCGTCGTTGATGATTACAAGATAGTGCGCTTTTATCATCCAGAGTGGCGTAAACAGAGGGACGATGGGTCCTATATACGCACCAAGCATAATCGAGCGGAAGTGTTTTCTTTGAGCACGGGTTTATGGAAGGCATTAGAATTTGAGTCTTTACATCGTACCCAGGACTTAGATAATGGTTTCAGTGTTGATGGAACCATCTTTTGGCAGGGATACCGACGTTCTTCAACTATATTAATTTCCTTCGACATAGCAACGGAAGTGTTTACAGTGATAACAATGCCAACTGAAGATGGTATTTCCCGATTGCGTTTGCTTGGGTTTGGTGTATACCAGAACAGACTTGCGGGTTACTCCCTGAATAGACGTTTCGCCTATATATGGGTGTTAGAGGAGGTTGTTTCTGAATCTGGGAAGTGTTTGATTCCTACTCAGAAATATCTGGGAGTTCAACTACCTTCACAGGATGAACCACCTTCACGGCTCGCATGTTTTTGGAAGACTGAAGCAGTCTTCGAGGATGAACTAGCACACGTTTATTCTATGGTCGATCTCATTACTAACAAATGGAGGAGGATTACTTGTCCAATTGAATTTCCCTATACCACTTCGGCCAGTTTCAATTATGAGGAGAGCCTTGTGTCAGTTTGGAAAAAGCAGGTGAAATACCTTGCTCTGAAATCGCATTATTTATACCTTCCAGATTTCTTTTGTTACAGTTATGCTCCTCACATAGATTTGTGATCTGAAATTATGAAATTCCAAACTAAACTTTAGCTTTCTATATCATAATATGTTCAATTTTCACGTACAAATGCAATCTTATAATCTGAGGATATTGAAAACCATAGTTTTTTATTTGTCTTATAATCGAAACTTTTTGTTTCATTCCTTTCCCAATATACTTGATGCATTCAAATTGATCAGCCTCGTTATGCTGTTGTTGTGGTAAATCTCAGAATAATTTCAGACCCTTCTTGAATACTCTCTCTGCTTCAAATTGATCAGCCTCGTTATGTTGTTGCCCCTATATTTTGATGTCCTTTATATCTGCTGTCTATACGGAGGATATTCTGAGTAAACGTGGTTGAATTGATTTTAAATATTTAGAGTGCATGAAATTCATTCCAGATATTTATGCAGTTGATTGGCTGATATTTTACAAACCCGTGTATCTCATAATTAGAGTTGGAATAGACACTGTTATGCAAGCTCTCCCATGTTATTTGACTACATCCACCCCAGATGTTTAATTAGCATAAGCTAAAGCATAATTATTTTTCATCTGTGATTGTACCTACTCTGCGTGTATTTGAGCATAAGCCATCTGTACAATCAGTTAAGGGTCCGAAGTTGTAAATAAGATAACCTGCATAATTCAAGATTTAGAGGCTATGGTTAAATATGTTTGTGAGAAATATTGTTTTTGACGGGAAGGCTGTGGCTCTGTGGTCATATTCTAATTCATGCAAGTTACACAGGTGGAGGCTGATCGAGGACCAAAGTGGCGAGCTCCGAACATGGACTTTGTCAAGATTAATGTTGCCAGCGCTTGTGCGAGTGATGGAACGAAGGTGACCTGTGGTGGGGTAAGACGCGATGAGGATGGGAATTACCTTGGCGCATTTATGTGTAACATAGGCCGAGCACCCAGTTTATATGCAGAAGCCAGGGCTATTGTGTTGGCACTGAAAGGAGCACGGAAAGTGGGTTTGAAGAAGATTGAACTTGAATCTGACTGCTTAGATATCATAGAGCTTATCCGTACGGGGTGGACTGATGATCACCCTCTAGCTATGCCACTCAAAAGAATCAGAAACTTGCTTGACAAAGATTGGGAGGTGAAAATAGACTGTTGTTGTCGAGAGGTCAATGCTGCGGCGCATGCAGTGGCCGAAGAGTCACTGAACAATAGTAGTGGCTTCCAGTACCTCCCTTTACCTCCAAAGTTTCTCGAGGATGTCCTTAGGTCAGACTTAGCTCTGTAGTGAATGGTGCTATTTCACTCATTGAAAAACTGAAATGTTTGAACATATGAAGCTTGATTTTTACAAGTATGATCTTCAGTTCTCATACAAGAGAGTGAACTCTATGAGCTATTGCTTTTTGTAACTCTGAGACTTGTTGCAGATATATAAAAATACAGTTGGCTGTGCTTCTCATTTATCTTGCAATTATTTGTGTTGAGCTTTCTTTATAAAGGATGATCTTTACCAGCTGACACACTATCGCTCCTCACGTTTGTATTAAATCGAAACCGTGTTGCTCCTCCTCGTCTGTTATTGAATAGTTAGTTTATTACTGTTGACTTTTCACTTTTGGTAGATGAATGCATAATTTAGTTGCTCCTATTATTAGGTACTGTAACCCTGGGACCCTGGGACTTGTTGCATATATATATATATAAACACAGTTGGTTGTGCTTCTCATTTATCTTGCAATTATTTGTGTTGAGCTTTCATTATAATGGGTGATCTTAGCCAGGTGGCACAATATCGCTTCTCACGTTTGTATTAAAAATCGAATCCATGTTGCTCTTCCTCGTCTATTATTAAATTGTTAATTTGATCATTAAGTGACTGAGAAATTAAAACAGTAGAAAAGGCTCCACAAAATTACTAATTAGCGCCCTATATTAATATCAATTAAACCCTCAAAAATAAAAATAAATGCAAAGAGAAGTGTTAGTTCTTGTTCATATAAAATACCAAAGGACCACTTTTTTATAGACACAAATCTCTTCTCATTGAAGCAATCTTATTCGAAGTACTGTTAAACACTAAACGTGAACATCTATCTTAATAAGGAGATTATTGGACCATTGTTATTGGCAACAACACTAAACTTAGTTTTTTGATTTTTTTTTCCTTTGAAAAAACAACCAATAGGTTTAGACCAAAAAATGTTAAAAAACGGTGGTCTACGCAAGATGTCCGAAATAAAATCACCATCAATATAATTAATATATTCATAGAAGTTATTGGAAGCCACACACCTTAAAAATTTTTAAATGGCGTGTATTGTTTACCAGTCGTTAATAGAATAACTCTTTTGAAAGCTCACTGTATGACTGCCACACCGTGTATAACCTTAATTTTAACCCCAAAAAAATGCTACTACCTCATGTCCTTAATATAAGAGTTGCTTAACTAATTTAGATAAATTAAAAAATTAGTTCAGTTAGGTATTTGAAATAAATATAAATTAATTTTCCTAAACTATCATTTTTAATTATAACTACCCTTTAATGAAAATCCCATTAATATGTGTGTAATCAATATGGATATTTTTAAAAAATAATTATAAATCTGGGAGATAAAGTTAACTGAGGTTTTAATTTAATATCAAATCCAATCCCTAACAATGGTATTTTTTTTTTGGCCAAACAGTACATGCGTAATTAAGTAATGGGTTAGTCGAGGGGTAGAACTTCAATAGATCTAAAAAAGTGAAGTAGTTAGATAGAGAACAAGGCAACCACAAACATAAATAAATATCACAGCTGATTTGTTTATTCATATATTCATGCATGCATATATGCATGCTCATTGTATCTCGGATATAACAAATGAAATAAAAAGAACAAATAACAATTAATGCATTGGCAGCACTCATCAAGCTAACAGGCTCATTATCTCTGCACTTTATTAATCACCACCACCACCACCACCATTATTCTTGGCATCAAATATGTATATCTTGATGGCGTAGTTTTTATAAATACACTGTATAATTTGAGTCACATCTAAAGACGTTGTTCTTAAGAGCTATTCCACAACCATCGGTGGAAAAGAAGTGACACTCCCTAAAATAAAACAGATCCTTCTTGCAAAAATATGATGAGCAGAATAACGAAATATAATTAAACTCACCAAACAAAGAAAATTTAAGAGGAGGAAAGAAGGGCTCAAAAACTCAAGAGCATTATACCCAAACTTCTAACTGGAACCACCTTATATAGGCAACAAACCATTTCATAATTGTCACAAAGTAATCACATTAAAGTGATTCAATTCACGGTTTCACAAGTTTCAACATGAGTTTGAACATTGCAACGACCGTATTTCACAATTAAAGGCTAAGCGATAGTGATATTTAATGATAAGTATTTTTCATTCCAAGATATATTTTTGTATATCTGCAAAATATATTTAGTAAAAGGTGTTTAATCTATAACTCGCATATAGGAGAAATTGTTGGATTTTCGTATGACTTATTGTTGTGTGAATTCATTCCTTCTTTTAACTCATTTACTTATCCAAATTCATATTTTATAATACATATACTTAAACTCTCACACCACCAAACAATACGAGACTTGTTACATTTGACATAACCTCATTTATATTATAATTCCAACATACCTCTATTATTCATCAAATTTGGCTCAACTCCAATAGCAACATCTCATGCCTATCGAAGCAGGGGGGAGATATTGATTGGAACCGGGTCCCTTGACCCGACCCAGAGTACCCGCCGTAGCCTGAGCTTCATGCCCGTCTTTCCGGCAATTCTGAGCTCGGGTTTCGGTGATTCAGACGGCAGCACACACAAAAATTGATAGCAAACAATTTTTGACATAGATTTCACCCAAATCAAGGCCAAACCACAAACTGATAATTTTCACTCTTGAATCGAAAACCGAAGACGTTTGTTTTTTTACCAAATTCAATGAAGTGTTTTGACTTTTCACAGATGGGAAGGCCAACGCAAATACAAACACTATCACTAGGGGTGTTCAAAGTATCCCGGTCCCGGTTGTCCCGACCCGGTCCCGAATTTTTTATCCCGGGAATTTCCCGTCCCGGCCGGGACCGGGATCGGGACCGGGACCGGGATCACACCTTGTGATCCCGGGAATTCCCGGTCCCGGGTTTTTTTCTTTTTTCCTTAAAAAATAGGTTATTATTTTATTTTTGTATTTTTTACCCCATAAATTAAGTTATCATTTGATAAAATGTATATTACATATTTAGTTAAAGTTAAATTGTATATATCGTGATACAAATCCTAACTATATAATGTATAAAGATAATAACAAAAATGATGAATGTGATAATAATATGTTATTTTTCAATTCTAACTCAATTTATGTGATTTTTATGACCTTATTAGGTGTTAAATAATTACTTTAAACATTAGATTATAAAAAAATTTAACTAATATAATTATATTATTAAGACCGGGAATTCCCAATCCCGGTCCCGATTGTCCCGGGAATTTCCCGGGACCGGGAAGGAGATCCCAATCCCGGGAAATCCCGGGACGGGAACCGGGAATAGGTATTCCCGATCCTGTCCCGGGATTTGAACACCCCTAACTATCACATCAAAAGTAAGCCAAAATTCAAATCGAAAATTTTATTGGGAACCACAAAAATGAAAACTTGATAACAGGGCCCTTTCTCATTGATTCTACTTCAGGCTCTCGTCTTCTTGCACACCCCCATACTCTCTCATTGATGCTCGCGTCTTCAAAGGCTCTCTACCACGCCCTCGAACTTACTGCCTGCGACGACGACGCCGCCCTTCTCTTCCCCGATAGGATCTAGCATTTCAACAAAACCAGGAGTGTCGGAAGCCTTTGAAAACACACGAGTTTTGCGAATAAAGGAAGGAGACGAGGTGCGGTGGGATGTGGCAACGAGATGGTAGCCGGGAAAGATGTCAAAGAGGAGGGGGGCAGAAGGAGAGGATAGGAGAACAAGGATGCAGATCTGTGGGTTGTTTTTTTTGGGGGCAAAATTGCATTTAGTTCCCTAACAAGAGAATTTATAACACAATGATCCCTTAAAATTTTAAAATTATATTCAAGTCATATGAGACTTCTTTATAATAAATTTCAATTGCCAAACGTCTATGAACTAATTAATAGACACCCATATGGATGCCTATAAACTTGTTAGTGGATGCCCTTGGACATGTCAGTGAACACCCATAGACTTATCATAATAATTGAAATTTATTACAAAAAAGTTTTATGGGACTTAAAATATAATTTTGAGATTTTAAGAGATTATTTTATCATATTTTCTCTTATTTGAAACTTAAATACAATTTTTCTCTTTTTTAATGATAAATTTCATAGTTGGCAGACATGTGGCCTTTTTTTTTTTTTGGGAGAATGATAGTGAGGTTTCAGAGACCGAACAAAATATCAGTAAAGTACATGTGAAAAGAAATAAAAACTCGTTGAGTCATTTTATAACATGTTAAGCTGTAAAACACATTTAATGAATTGTTATTTCTTTTCGTAGGGATTTTACTGATATTTTTTTTTTATCCTTGGGACCTCACTGATATTCTCCCTTTTTTTCCCCTCTCCACTGCCAATTAGGAAATTATCATGGCTATTTCAACTTCCATATAGTGTTTCCAGTCAACTGACCATCAACGTAACAGAAATTAACAGTGCTCGTATTTTTACTCTCATTTTGAAAGTTTATAGGTATTTTTGTATCTCTGAAAAGCTTACGGTGTTGAGCGTACCTTGGGTAAAAGCTTATGAGTATTTTTACACCCTAATCCTTTTGTGAATTCTCTTATTTCTCTTGTAAAATGTCAAAATGTTCTTGTTAGTTCTTTGGTTTTCTTTGAATCTCTTTATTTATCTTACAAATATTCTTATAAAAAATAAAGCAAAAACGTTATTGTTTTTTCTTTGAAAACATAATTTTATTTTAACTTGGGGGTGCACTGATCATTATATATTAAAACTAATTTGAATTCTATTTTCTACAAAAATTATAACCGCCAAAATCATTCATGCAAGATCTTTTTTTTTTTTTTTTTTACCTTTTATTTTCCGCTGACATCGACATAATCATATGATCAATTTATTTGTGTTACATGGATTTCTTTTATTTTTAAAACTCACACAAATTTATTTTTAAATAAAAATAAATAATGGACACTCATTTTTTTAATCATTAAAACCCACATAAATTGGAAAGGAGTTTGCCTAACTTTTTTTTTTTTTAAAAAATAAATTTACGAGAGTATTAAAAATATAAAAAAAAAAAAGTCTATGTAATGTTAACATTTTAAAAAAGCCTACATAATCTATATATATTTTTTATGTGTAGTCATAGTTGCCTCCACGGGAGAGTACTTTTGCGTAAACCAAAAAAAAAAAAATTAATATAACCAGCAAAATCTATAATAAATCATAATATAAACATACCATGAAAATGTTTCTTTTACTTTTAAGAGTATAACCAGTAAAATGGGTTGGGCCCAGCTAATCAATTCAGGCTAGCATTCAAGTGCACCCCCACGGGTTCAGCTAGAGGGCTAAAGCGGGCTGATCCGATTTTTTTTAATAAAATACATTTAAATATCCTGATTATCTTTCTTTTAATGTTGTGTTTAATTACTTTCTTATATTTTTTTATTTCATATTTTTATTTTCATATTAAATTTATTTATCTTGCTATTATTAAATTTAAAAGAGATATGTTTATATATTTTTGTGATGTGAATAGATGAAAAAAAAAAGGAAAGTAAGAATGAAATTGACTTTCTAACATAAATATATGAAAGAAAAAAAATGTAATGTAAGTAGATAAAAGAAAAAAGAACTAAAAATTTTAAAAAAAAAGGAGTGCAATAATTTTAAAAAAATAAAAAAAGTAGGCGAGCTCAATGCCAGCCCTTAAAGGGGGTACGCTAGCAGGCCTCGTCTGACCCACAACCCGCCGCTGTCACGGGCTGACCCGAATTCCCAATATAATGAGGATAAATCATTTCAACGAAAATGCATTTTTAACCAAAAGAATAAAAAAAAAAAAAAAAAAGGTTGCGGTTTTCAACAGTATCCTATATCCCACCTAAATGGCATTTCAACAGTATCCTATATCCACACCTAAAATGCATTTTTCCGTTTGGGATATAAAGCCCATTGACCAAAGGTCACGGATATATAATTTTGAAAGTCAATAATTTTGACTTTTCTTATTTTTCTGTTTGGTTGGACAAAAATCTTTAATCTTTTTGATAGCTGAACGCGAGGTCTAAAGCCATTGACCAAAACAATTGTTTCACATAAAGCCATTCAAACAATCTATCTATTGTATCTTAAGAAAGCGCGTGATAACAGAGATTTCTGTCAATTATAAGCTAATCACGTACCTGGGTGGTTGTTTGATGCTGACTCTACTGTGAATTCCATATTAAAATGCCGTAAAATTGTCACAGGTATAACGGGTCAGCGTAGTCTAGAAAAAACGGGCACAACAAATTAATAGAGAAAACCGCAAAAAATGCAAAAACATTAAAAGAAATGACTCCATTAGATATATACTAGATATTAGATTAGATTAGATTAATTGGGCACAACAAATTATATCCAATTTGGATGACCAAAAAAACAACTAATCTGATTTAAAGAAAAAAGGATGTTGAGATATAGTAATAATTTAAAGAAAAAGAAATGAAAAAAGGATGTTCAATATCTGGGTGAAAAAAGTATATTTTTGTGGCTCAAATTTTAATCATTCTGGGTTACGGAATACTAATAATAATGCTCATCTACTGTTTAATTTCATTAATCTCTTACATACTTATGATTTTTGCCATATCTGTTTTCCACGATATTATATAATACTAATTGCCAACTCGATGTTTACGTAGCTACTATTTGTTTCTTCTATTGGAGATAGTACTTGTTAACAATAATTTTCTTAAATAACTTCTTATTTTGATTGCTTCAACTTAATTGTCACTTAGTTCCAGAAACAAAACTTTGACTATTTCCTTATGCGTTAGCGGTCTTATATATGTATTGTTACAAAGCAGAATAAGTTTTGGTCACGAAGAATTTGTCTATTTAATATAAAAATTTATGGTTTGTAGATGATTTATCTTTTAATACAGTTGATGAAGCGAAGTCATGCTCAATATGATCATTTCCTTTCTTTAAATTCGTTTTTTTCCCCCCTTCTCTTCCGCCTGCCGCGCATATGTATGGAGTGTCTTCTAGAATAAGGATTTTTAATTAAAGATTAGGAAGTTTTAAGATTAGTTTTACCATAAGTTGTTTCTATTTTTGGCCAAATAACATCATAAAAATAGACTTTTGTCCCCCCGGGGGGCACAAAACGCTGGGATGATTCTTGTGATTGATAAATAAATGAAATTGATTATCCAAGAAGAAAGATGGCTTTATTTTGTACTAGTCGAATCAGCCTATGTTAATATTTTCTTCTGGAGTTGAAAAACTTGAATTTAGATCTATGCAAATAAAACTTCATTGCTAATAGTGTCCTCAGACGGGAGAGAAAGATAGAATTGAAATCGAAAGAAAAGAAAAACAAGGTAAAAATTAAAAAGAAGATGCATGGTTTCTTTTATAATACAAAAATTATTAATTTTATGATCCTTCACATGAAAAAAAAAAACTAACATGAAAGAATAAAGGGAAAATTCCAAAAAAAAAAAACTATGGAATATACCAAAGGACAGATCAGACCTATGAAATTCTGAAATCCCAAGTCAGTCGGTTGTCAGTACAGAGGAGGAATTTAGGATTTTGAAATCTCGGCGAAAAGACGATTCTGCCCTTCAGCTATCCCTCTCTCTGTGTTCAGAATAACAACATGGGCTTTTTATTAACAACACTGCATTCTATATTAACAACCCCACTTTACTTCTTCCACAACTTCGTATCTCAAATATGGTGTTGTTAATAAAGAGAGAAGTGTTGTTATTGGCTCTGAAACTTCAATTATGAAATTGTGAAAAAAGAAAGGTGAGTTGTTAATGTAAAATAGGGTGTTGTTAATATAGAGACATGTGATGTTATTGTGCAACAAGAAAGTCAAGTTGTTAATGTAGAATCTGGTGTTGTTAATAAAGAGAGAAGTGTTGTTATCGGCCTTGAAACTTAAATTAGGAAATTGTGAAAAAGGAAACTCGAGTTATTAATGTAAAATAGGGTGTTGTTAATATAGAGACCGGTATTGTTATTGTGAAACAAGAAAGTCGAGTCGTTAATGTAAAATACCATGTTGTTAATAAAGAGACCCACGTTGTTATTGTACAAGAAGAAAGTGGAGCTGTTAACGTAGAATCCAGTGTTGTTAATAAAGTGGCCTCTGTTGTTATTCCAAGTTGAGGGAGAGGGAGAGCTGAAGGGCAGGATCGTCTTTGTGCGGAGATTTCATAATCCCATATTGGTCCTCCGTACTGACAGCCGACTGACTTGGGATTTCAGAATTTCAGAGGTCTGATCTATGCTTTTGTATATTCCACAGTATTTTTCTAGAATTTTCCCAAGAGTAAATTTCAATTAAATCCAATTTGTATAATCAAAACTGAAATTAAACCTACACTTACTTTCAATTTTCTTTTCTTAATTACAGAAGGGCATTCTCCCTTCTAGTCTTTCAGCAACATTTATAAATTCCTAGTTAGACGTCTTGGCCTGATTAAGAATTTGTTACAAGCGTAACCCTGAATTTGAATTTTGATATTTCAGCTGGATGCAATTAGGATTTTTCCCATTCTTAATTCATCACACCCTTGATATGTCATTCTTTTTTATTTAAACAAGGGAGAATAATTCCTTTCGAAACATAGAGCGCGAAGGGTTTTTGTCTCTCCCAATAAGTGTGCTTCTCGAGATTCAAACCTGTGTTCTCCTCCTTATGTGGTGAGACCGCTTACCATCTCAATCAACAGCTTGTTGGTTTGACATGTCACTCTTAATTATGAAATTTCATTCAACTCCCATGAAAGTTGAATGAAATTAAATTTTAAGTAAGTTCGCATAGACACCCTTCCTTTATTATCTCATTTACTGTTATTCTATTTTCTACTTTCCTTTGGCAAATAATTTACACACACTCTCTTAGTAATGAGTTGATTTGGCAAGAAGAGAACCTCTCTTTGCAGGTGCAATCCAAGAATTCTCAGAAAGTGTATTAATATGTATGATCTCTCATATCTACGCGCGAGACGCAATGAAATATGTAAAAACAAAAACTTTTGTAACATCACCATCAAAGTAAATTAATTAATTAATTAATTGAGAATCATGATCACAATGATACAACATTCTTACACCGCCAATAATTTCTTTGGCATGCTTATTTGGATCGGAAGCATATGCATACACAAAAACAATATAAAATAAGTTACCATAAAAACATTCACTCGTTTAACCCTTGAAACTTCCCAACGGCAATGGAGGAATGCTCTGCTCATGTCTAAATAAATTACCTGGATCAACCTCGGACTTCACCTTCACTAACCTTATAAAATTATCCTTGAAGTACTTGAATCCCCAAGTGCTCGACCTCAAGAGGCTTGTCCCGTTGAACTGGTTCATCCCCAAGTCAAGGTCTCTATAATTGAGATACGCTTCTCTTGGAAAGCGTGAAGCATAAGGAGTCATGAAGTCATAGAATCTCCTAACCCAATTCATATGCTTTTTCATGCTCTTTTCTCCATCCAACCACCTCGCTACATACTGCGACGTGAAGAGCACTCCTTTTCTATGAGGATATGGAAGAGCAGATTCTGAGATTCTACCCATCATTCCTCCGTATGGGATCCAAATCATGAGGGGCTCATCATCTTGCATAAACCTTTTCCATATGGAATTCAAAGCAATTTCAGGAATCACTTGCCTCATGTAATCTACCTTGCTCTTAATGTACGACTTAGTGGATATGGTGCGCTGGATAAGAATTTCTGGGGATGTGGTGTTTGGAAAACCATCAATGTAAGGCACAGATTTGATCCAACTTGTTTCCAGACAATCTTTTTTGGTGAGGCCCAACTCTGGAAACTTTTCCGCCATCAACTGGAGAAGCCTATCGGCCCTACCAAGGTAACGACCAATATAAGAGGTTATCACAGTTCTTTTGCCAGGAGTACTAGAATTTACTGCCCGCATTTGAACCATAAAGAACATATCGTCATCAATGTTTGTTGCCACTTGCTGCCATTTATGGAGAATCTTGTTCGCATCTTGCTCTAAGGTTTTATTCACAGTAAAAACCGTCACTACAGGTGGAACCTGAACAAGCTTGATTCGCCACGACAAAATAATCCCAAAGCTTCCACCCCCTCCACCTCTAATTGCCCAAAAAAAGTCCTCCCCCATGGCTTCTCTGTCAAGAATCTTGCCGTTAGCATCCACTATTCGGGCATTGATGACGTTGTCAGCGGCAAGTCCATACTTTCTGTGCAGAGAGCCATATCCGCCTCCTGTAATATGACCACCAACGCCGACGCTCGGGCAAACACCCGCAGGGAAGGCATGGATTGGACTTTTCTCAGATATTCTGTAATAAACTTCTCCAAGTGTGGCACCAACTTCAACCCAAGCTGTGTTATGAGCTATATCAACCTGGATAGCACGGAGCTTGGCGAGATCTACTATCATGAATGGCTTCTCAATGAGAGAAGCAAAAGAAAGCCCTTCAAAGTCATGACCTCCACTACGCACCCTCATGTGAATTTTGAGCTTTTTCGCACATAGGACAGCAGCCTGAACATGAGAATCCTCTAATGGAGTGAATATAAATTCGGGTTTCGTAATTGAAGGCAGCAAGTACCTTAGATTTTGAGCTGTGGATTCAAGGACTGAAGTGAAAGAGGCATTATTTTGGGGAGTGAAAAATGTGGTGGAAAATGGGATTGGATTGTGAGAATTCGCCTCAAGACATTGAGTGAAGAGTTCTGGAATATGGGTTGATGAAGTTGATGAGACCGAAAGTAACACAAACGCAGAAGTGAGCAATAATAGCGAACTTGGGGAACCCATGATTTTGGTACTTCACGTAATCGTGCTTTCTCTGTGCTTAAAACAGCATGTTATGTCCGCTTATATACACAAATTCATGTACCAGATAATTGTGGTGATATCCGTCTAATTTATCTACGACTAAGTCATCTCTAGGCCATACATTTTACGTACGCGTTATTACTTATTACGTCCACATTATAGACTAAGGTTCCATTCTCATTTATTTGGTCGCGCGAACTGGCATGACGCGGCCAGAAAAGAAATTGTTTTCAGCGTTTTTTACTTGGTTTTTCCGAGTTCTTTCTTTTCGATTTTATATGATTCTTATTCATTTCAACAATGTCCTATGTCCACACCTAAAATGCATTTTTCCGTTTGGGATATAAAGCCCATGGACCAAAGATATCACGGATATATAATTTTGGAAGTCAATAATTGTGACTTTTGTTATTTTTCTGTTTGGTTGGACAAAAATCTTTAATTTTCTTATATCTGAACGCGAGGTCTAAGGCCATTGACCAAAACAATTGTTTGACATAAAGCCATTCAAACAATTGTTTCTATTGTTCAATATTTGGGTGAAAAAAGTGTATTTTTGTGGCTCAAATTTTAATCATTCTGTATTTTTGTGGCTCAAATTTTAATCATTCTAGGTTACAGAATACTAATAATAATGCTCATCTACTGTTTAACTTCATTAATCTTGTTCATACTTATGATTTTTGCCATATATGTTTTCCACGACATTATATAATACTGCTTCCCACCTCGTTGTCTACATAGCTACTATTTGTTTCTTATATTGGAGACAGTACTTGTTAACAATAATTTTCTTAAATACCTTTTATTTGGATTGCTTCAGCTTAATTGTCACTTAGTTCTAGAAGCAAAACTTTGACTATATCCTTATGCGTTAGCGTGTCTTATGTATTGTTACAAAGCAGAACAAGTCTTGGTCACGAAGAATTTGTCTATTTAATATAAAAATTTGTGGTTTGTAGCTGATTTATCTTTTAATATAGTTGATGAAGCGAAGTCATGGTCAATATGATCATTTCCCTTCTTTAAATTCGTTTACTTTTTTTCCTTCTCTTCCACCTACCGCGCATACGTCTAGAGTGTCTTCTTTTGTTTCGTTCACTCACGTGGGGTCCACGTTTTGTTGCCTACTTTGGGTCTATTTAAGAAAGCGGTGAAAAGGCATGTTCACGTAAGTCGAGACAAAACTCATTTCACAAACTTACCTTATATATGCCGTAAATCAGGTAGGAAAAACAACTTCTACCGCTAATCCAAACATGCACTATCTCTCTGTTTTTTTTCTTTGTTTTCTTTGAATTAATTTTTTCTTTCCCATTCGTCCTCTTCCAGGTACAAAAGCAGAGAATATGAATAAATTTTCTTTCAAAATTCTATTTTTCCTAACCTTTAAATTTAGGGAGAAAAATATGTGAAAATAAAGGTAGAAAATATGCTGAAATTTAATCTAATACTTCCCAAAAGATACACCTATTTCTTTGGCCAAAAATGAAAGCGGGAAGGGGCCTCTCCATTTCCCTCCGCTTCCTTAATTAAACCGTTAGATCAATTCTGACGGTTGAGATTTAATATCCTCTAAAAAGTAAAAGAGAATATATAAATACTTTGATAAAAGTATAGTGATATGAACTGCATAAATTAAATTTTAATTATTTAAATTTTTTGATATTTAATATTATAATAATATTTTTATAAGATATTAAATCTCAACCACAAGAGAATCTAACGGCGTAAATAAAGAAGTTGAGAGAATTGAACGGTAAGGGAAATAAAGTGGCCTGTTTCCCAAAAAGATACACCTATTTAATTATAAAATATACACGTGCCAAACTCACAAAAAGAATATGATAATTCTAAGTGAAAAAATCCAAAGTGCAACCCGCAGAAGTACCAAAATTCAAATTTAAGCCTATACTTTTAACAAACTCCTAATTAGGCCAAGATGACAGGTTATAGATTTAAGCGAAAAAAATGATAGTCGATATAGGCCTGATTTCATTTTTAATTATTTCATTTGATTATCTTAAATTCATATATAAGATTTTTATTTTGATTTTATAATTTATCCAAAGATAAACCTAACACTTAATTTACTCCTTGTTGTATAGAATACTATATATTAGGTACTATGTAAAAGATAAAAAAGTAAAGAGGTTAGAAATTGAAGAAGAGAAAATTTTTTAAGAAGCATGTAATGGTTTAATTTTCATTTTTTTGAACTTTACTGGTTTTAGTTATCCTGCGTCCTTTATGGCAGAAACGGAAAAGGAATGGTGGAAAAATATATGCATGCATGCATAACATACGATTTTTCATACCATCAAGATTTTCTCATATTGCAGTATATTTTATTCCTTTAAGAATAAGGATTTTAATTAAAGATTAGGTTCTTTAATTGCTAGAGCATTGCTTGAGTTTTGGTTAGAGGAATAAGGCCTTGTCAGGTGTGGAAGTGTTTTGTTAATCTAACTCAAGCTAGTTTAAAGGGTCTTTTGGACACATTTTAATTAAACTAGCTAACTTCCATATTATTTGAAGCAAGGAAAGCCTAACTCATTTGCCAAAGAGAATATCCATTTCATCATTATCTGGTCATTTACACATTCATTCCATTCAAGTATTTTTATAAATTAAAAGTCATAAAAAGTAGTCTAGGACATGCATTTAGTACAAAATTAGTTTAGGTAATATATCTTCATCTTAGTTAATTTATAGTTGTGACTTAATTAATTTAAGAACTTAGATAACTAGGCTGCAATTAAAGAATCGACCTAGGTTAGCATCACTATAATGCATATTAATCTAGTTTTTATTTGATAGCTCCCATGACATGCTTGTCCTAGGGAGTCTAAGCGTGTGTTTGAATTAGTTTTTGAGAATAGCTTTTACGATTTATGAGATAAGTATGTGAGAGGAGTTTTATCTCGACTTGTGGAAAATAGCTTCTGAAACCACGGTTTGGGTGTTTACCAAACACTTAAAACCTGGGCAAACTGGTTGGGTTGGGGGTTGACTCAGGGTTTCTTTTTTTTCTTTTATTTTTGAAAAAAGTTGCTCAAAAAATACATGAAATGCAAGAACTTCAAGAAGAAAGATGTTTACTGAGGGAAAAAAATAAGAAATAAGAGGAAAAAGAGAAGGAGAATAGAAAAGGAAATGAA
The DNA here is from genome assembly GCA_963855925.1 of Inga laurina. Classification (NCBI taxonomy): domain Eukaryota; kingdom Viridiplantae; phylum Streptophyta; class Magnoliopsida; order Fabales; family Fabaceae; genus Inga; species Inga laurina. Next base: position 78,862,281 of record OY979701.1, on the reverse strand, counting down.
AAAAAATATATATTGACAATATAGAAAATATGCATTTTCTCAGGTACTTTTTATAAGATTCAAATTTTAAAATTGGTTTGGTCCTTTTTATATTGATTATATATAAATATATTATTGTAACATTACTATGTATGAGTTGTTAATATGTACTTTTATACATTTTATTTCAAATAAATATTTTAATTATCACCGATCTAACACCAAGTTAACCCTCGATCTGACCCACGAACCTTTGAACCACTGTCTTGATCGGTTCATTGATTGGTTCAGTTTTTAATACCTTGTGTCAACACCCGCTTCCATCTCGATAATCGAAGAGTAATAGAGACGGAATTCCATGGGTATGCATAAAAGTACAATTATACTGATAAAAGCATTCGTTTAAAATCCCAAAGTCGTTCGTCGACAAAATACAAAATACAGCAGAAGTTTCAATAGTTACAGGATATCCCAAAATATCTAAAGCATAAACTAATTATAACCACCAGCTTTGACCTTGCCTTGAGACATGTGCCAATCACTTCTCGGCATCTACGCCTTTGCCTTTCATCCCACAGGCACCCGCTGAGATGTTTGTTTAGAAAAAGAGGTGAGATTCCAAGGAATCCGAGTAGAAACATGCTATCGTTCATAGAAAATGTGAAAAGTACATATGATATGTGCCAGATATGTACCAATTAATAAACATTATAAACACATCATCTGCATGTATACATATATAGGGCCCAACCCCACAATCTACATCAGTTGGATTCTCGCCAACTCCCAGTGTAAGTGCCCTTGGCACTAAATGCCCCTCTCTAGGCAAATCATGTTGATTAATAAAGCACATTTACAAACATGACATTCACACAATCATATAACTATGGCATGATATATGAAGGATAATGTCCCTACCTCGAAGTTCTTTTAACCCCTTTTTAGTATGCCTCGTAAAACATGTCGCTTCCGGCTTCCGTCTCGTTACTAAAATATTAAATGTATAAGAAATAGGTTATAACCTATCCAAGTATCATTTTAGACTATTCCATAGTGTTTCTTGTGGTTATATTAGTCTATGGTGAAAATTTACCAAAATACCCCTGGGACCCCGGCCCGGCCCCGCTGTACCCGGCCGATGGCACGTTTTCTCAAAATTTTGACTAGGACTATCCTGACATATTTTCACCTAAGGAATCCATTTCCAGGTTAGAAATCACCAAATTCAGTGTCAAATTACAAAAATACCCTTGACAACCCCTATTTAGGGTTTAGGAGCGTTTTCATAATTATGTTTTTCCGGCCTTTTCCGAAAAAGTGACTAACTGTAACCCCACTTATTTTTGCCCACTGAATCTAATGGAACCATCTATTTCATGAAAATCCAGATCCTACCCCTTGTTCTGACTTTGGCCAAAACTTTGCAAAAAAATGGAAAAATGGATTGTTTGTATTTTAGCTTCCAAAGCTTGTACTTTTCCACTTCTAATCCTTTATTAACTCATTTAACCACTTCTTAACTATGATTCAAAGAAATTTTGGCAGCATAACTCCTTAGGGTTAGGGCTTTCCAAATTTACAACTTAACCAAAAATCACAAAACCAAACAATAATCACCAACAACAACTTCATACTAGCTAGTATATATTTGAGTTTGGTGTAGCTACCTCTTGAGCTTCTTGGATCTTCTCACTCTAGGCGCCTACTCCCTCTCTTCTTGAGCTAAGAATGTGTCTTCAAAATCATGGATTCATGAGGAAAGGGAGTTTAGAGAAGGTTTCTTAAGCAAAATGACAAGAGAAAGCTTAAGAGATCATCTTCTTACCTCAAGTTTCTTCCTCCTTCTCTCTAGACTTCTTTGCTCTTCCAAGCTCTCTCTATCTCTCTCTTCTTTCTCTTGGTGTGGCCGAAATGCAAAAAGGGAAGGGAAGAGGAAGTGTTTTAATCAATTGCCTCTTCTTTCCTCTTAGCCTTTGATTTTCCAGATGGAATCTTGTTGTGACACTTGTCACAAGCCATACTTCCACCCATACCTGCTTCATATTATGACACACTTACTCCATTAGTTTCCTTTTAGATTTGAACCAATTTTCTCCTCCCTTGGTTGGCCAAAAAAATGTCCCCCTCTTATACTCCAACTAAACCATTTGCTTTTCTCCAACTAAATCCAAACTTGCACTCAACTAGGCACTCAATTAGTGAATTGAGTTTACTCCATGTCATTCCCATCATGCACTCAACCATGCCTCCATGTAGTGTACACTCAACCTTGCATACATGTAGTGTACCATTATCATCATGACTATGTTCATGTAGTAATTAGGCATGTGCTCTTGGAAATCAATTTTTCCCTCCATCCTTCTCATAATTACCATGTTCATTAGCATTATTTTATTGCAATTGGACATGTGCTCATCTTCATAAATCATAATCTAATCCTCTCTTCATATGATTATGACACTTGGCATCTTTAATTCCACAATTTACACAATTGCTAGCACATTTTATTTTCAATTTTCGGAATAATGCCAATTCTGACAGATTTTTTGTCCTAACTTTGAAAAATCATAACTAATTTTGTAGACATCATTTCAGAGTGATTCCAAAGGCTATGGAACCTTTATTGAGTCTAGTTTCAAGGAAAAATATGGAATTTAGCCTGATGGAAGCATATCATTCCCATATTTCATTTCTTTGACCACTGCTCCAGAGACTTTCCAGATTTTCTGGACTAAATTCAAAAATTCATATCTTTTTGTACATAGCATCAATTGATTCATATGACCTATCAAATTAAAGCTTAGGATGTCTATTTTACCCTGTAAAATTTTATAATTTTTCCTCATCAATTGTTATTTCAAAACCACATGACAAACTCACTGCTTCGCAGGCGATTTCACTGAAAACACTATTCAACTTTCAATTTTCAATATTTAATTCCTTTGGCCTTAAATTTCACCATTTCATTGAATATATAAAATAATCACAATATACTCTTGGTGAATAAAATTTGGGGTGTTACACCTTGGGTGAAATAGAGAAATAGAGAATGGAATGAATTTCTTCTATTCATTATACTTTAGGCGTATACACACACAAACACAAGACTTTAGACTTAACATCAGTTACGCACTAACTTGACTTTATAACTACTTACAACAAATCCTAACTAATAGTTTGATTTGTTTACTTTGAATCAAAAACTATATCTTACACTATGCCATTTATCACATTATAAAGCCTCCGCATTTTATTTTACATTTATATAAAAATTGTATATTATGACAAAGCTAAGAAACTATTTATCTCATCCACCAGAAAACATAGTCAAACATATATAGGACAACATTATATATATTATACAAGTGTCCCACCAACCATTACATAGCATTACAAATTTATCAGGCTTGCGAGGCCGGGGAATTCACTCCATGCCACAATTCATTTCCTTTATTTCCAAAGCAGACAAGCTTTAAAGTCCTAATACATAGTTTTCCACCTAGCGAGCTAGGATTATCTTGATTGGTCAAATATATATACTACCTCCTATGCTTAATATAGAATATAGTTTGTAACGTAAATAGCACTACAAACTAAATCTTATATCAAGTACCAGAGATAGTAATAGACTAATATTAAATTGGACAAAATGGGTTTCTTCCAGGTCCACCATAGTAGAAGTTGGCAGCCCAATCATCAGAATAATCATTTAGGACAATGTCGTAGCACATGGGATTGCTAGCGTAAGTGTTAAAGTAATTAGGAGTTTCAAGATTATTATTTCCATTGACAATGGAAATGTCCTTGAAGAAGCTAGCTTTCCCAAAACCAGCTCTTGCAAAATATCCACTTCCCATTTCAGTCGTGGTGTGTTTCCCATTAGATTTCTTGTTTATTACTTCACCTCCCCACTTTATTCTTGATGCACTCTCAGACAGACGATCGAATATAGAAGATGGCCAATATCCCACATCTGTATCTCCAAATTTCATCCACCAGTCTCCACTTTCCTTGATCCTGCTCATTAGTTGTATTATGTTATTATTGTTGGTAATATAAACAACTGCATTATATTTATTGGTAAGACTAGTTATATTTGCCTAGCTTAAAGTATTTATATTTATCATTTTTTTAAAATTATTTTGTTTGACTTATAAACTAATATATAATAATGATACACATATGTATCTCAGAGAAATCATGTAACATATGCTACAATTAAGTAATTTATTTAGCTTTTTTAATCTTCATAAATTAGTCAATTGGGTCTTATATTAAGGACCAAAGGTAGTATAAATTATAGTTAGAGATAAATAGATGTTGTAATTTATTGAAGTCAATTTTCAAAAAATAAATATTTTACACATTTTTTTATAGGGAAAAAGGGAAGAAAATATCATTTAAACTTTAAAATCCCAAATCAGTCTTATTGCCTATAAGAGAATAGGTATTGACTGCAAGAGTATAGCAATTGACAACTCATTTTTGTAGAAAATAACTTATTTGGAATTTTGAAGTTCAAGTGGTAATTTTTTGACTTTTTTGTCTTTTTATAATTGAATTATTATTTAAAATTTTAAATATTATCAATTTATTTATGGAATATGTGGTTTATTGAACATATGCCTTAATTTTTATTACAACATCTATTAAAAAACAACAGACACAAAAATAAAGTCGTTAAATTAGTATTTTGCACAGTGTCACTACTACAAAAAGGTGGAAAGGTGGCGCACATTTTGTGGCACTTCTTTAAGGTGGCGCACATTTTGTGGCACTTCTTTAAAGAAGTGCCACAACCGCCTTTTTTTTTTCTTTTTCTTTTTCTATTTTATTTTTTTAAAATTTTAGGTACCAACTATGGTGCCTAGTGGACTAGATGCCACAGCTGGTAGGCCCAACTGTGGCGCCTACCAAGGCAGACGCCACAATTGGATGCATGCTACCAGCTGTAGCGCCTAGAAAATCAAGCGCCACAGCTGGTTGTATAATAAATAAATAAATAAATAAAAATTTACCAGCTGTATCGCTTGGAAAACCAAGCGCCACAGCTTCTTCTATATTAAAAAAGAAAAAAGAAAGGCTAGCTGCCTTATGCCTTTATGATTCTAAAGCCATCTAGTTTTAGGCCCAAGTATTCCCAAAAAATAATTAAAAAAAAATGGACCAGTTGTGGCGCCTGGAATCCAGGCGCCACAGCTGATCCTATCCTATGCCAAAAAAAAAATTTTGGCATAGGTATTCCTTAAAAAAAATTAAAAAATTATTAGCTGTGGCACTTGGAATCCAGGCGCCACAACTGCTCCTATCCTATGCCAAAAAAAAATTTTTGGCATAGGTATTCCTATAAAAAAAATTAAAAAATAACCAGCTGTGGCACCTGGAATCCAGACGCCACAGCTGCTCCTATCCTATGCCAAAAAAATTTTTTTGGCATAGGTATTCCTAAAATAAAAAAAAAAGGACCAGTTGTGGCGCCTGGACAGCTGATCCTATTAAATAAAAAAAATTTTGTCAAAATGTTCAACTTATATAAAAAAAATTTTTTTGACCTTTTTAATGGATTACACTATCCACTTCCCACCAATCACAATTCCCCTCGCTTCCACCCTTATCTTTTTTCCCCTTCCCGCCCAGTGGCCTCCTTCCTTCTTTTTTAATTTATTTTGACTCATCCAACTTTAATTATTCCCTCCTCTCTCACTTTCCCTTTTCATTTACACTACATCTTCTTGCAGTGGACGACCGTCGCCCCCCTCCCTCCATTTCCTATCATCTTCACACTTAAAAACATACCCACATTCACACACGTCTTCATCATCGAATCTACTTCTTTGTTTTGTTTCAACTGCCATCCCCACTCCTCCTCCTCACTCACTCAAGATTGCGACACCAACAGGCAACGTGGTCCCCCACTCCACTGCACTGATCAATTGAGCTTGTAAGTTCAACGTGCTTCTTCCTTTTTTTTAATTGGCATATAATTTCTGCAATTTTTTTATTTCAAATTGATATCTATGTTCTAATCTGTGTTTAAAAAGTGGAGAATATATATAATATTTCAAAAGAAGTTATCCAAAAAAATAATATTTCAAAAGAAAAGAAAAACCAAAAGTGGACTATGTTTCGTGATGCCTTTAGCATATTGATAAAAGATATCTTTACATATCCGGAGTACTTGATTTCAGATTAGGCTTAAGCAATTTTAACATTTTTTGTCTGAAAAAATTTTTAATTTCAAAAAACCTTATTTTAGTAATTTAAAAGAAAATAGCCTAGTCTATACGCATGATTAAGAAAAATATAATATTTGTATCATAATATAAGTTTCTTTAGCTTAACTTTTTTGCCAACAGTTTCTAGTTTAACACTGGCCTCAATATCTTCAATTTTGAAAATAAATCTGGACAATTAATATTATTTTGTAAATTAAAATAAAACAATTTCTTTAGCTAAATTTTTAAAAAAAAATTAAAAAAAATTACCATCCTGTGGCGCTTGTTGGAGGAGGTGCCACAGGAGGGGGTCTCCTGTGGCGCTTGGTGGAGGAAGTGCCATAGGAGGGGGGTCTCCTGTGGTGCTTGCATCAGCAAGTGCCACAGGAAACCCCCCTCCTGTGGAACTTCCTCCAACAAGCGCCACATGAGGGTATTTTTTTAAAAAAAAAAAAATTAAATGTTGTGGCGCTTGAAAGCGCCACAGCTTCTTTTAGTAGCGTCCAGATATGTGGCACTTCTCTAGCGCCACAGTTAATGCAATTATAAGCGCCACAACTTTATTTTTTTGTAGTAGTGTGTGATGTGAATTTATAAAACAATTTATAAAACATTTTGAAAAGGGATTTATGTTCTAGCCCCAAAAAAAATTACCTTCCATAAGTAGGGAGATTCCATATTGATCACCACCATCGACAAATAATGGTTGGAGGCTGCCTCCCATGACTACTATGTTGGAAACTTGAACACAGCCAGGGCATTGTAGATTATAACACCCAATACGTTCATATAAATGACTTTGTTGGATAAATTAAGAAACCCATTTAAATTATAATTAACAATAACAAAAATAGAATGATGTGAGGAACCAAAAAATTGGGTTGATAATTTGAACTTATTGTCCAATAGGGTTGTACATAGACCAGACCGGGCCGGGTTGGTCACTAGCCCGTGGTCTGGTCTAATTGGATGATCGGCCTGGACATTCCAGCCCGAAGACCAGTCCTGCCCGGATGTAAACCCAATCACCATCGGGTTGGGCTGACCAGGCCAAACTGGACCGGGTTACGGTCTAGGTAGCCCAGTCTAGCTTGGTGTTTTTTTTAAGCCCAAGTTCAAGATAGAAGGCATGCGTTTGCAGACAACCTTGCAAAAATGACCTGGATATCATTTTAAAACACATATGAAATATTCTTCCTTGGATATCAATATCATGATCTTGCATATCATCAATATAGATAAATATATATTGATGATTTCATCAATATATAGACAGATTCAATAATTGAACAATGACCTGCCTATATATAACTAACAATCAGGCATTACTATCAAATTCATCAATAACTTGCTCTTAGATAACAAGCATCATCAAAATAATCAAAGGGCACAAGTCTAAAGAAGATTACAACCATAGTCCAAAGTCCAAATGACCAACCAAGGTCCATAATTGTAAAGCTTAAAAGGTAAAACCAAGTCCATGACTTGAAACAAAATATCAAAAGATAATCAGCAAGAAGGTAATCTGATTTAAGATCCATAATTTCTCATGGCAGAAAAATATGTCCACTTGTGATTTTAGTCAATTTCCTCCATAGATGCACCAGCAGCTCCAACATCAGTCACACATCACTATAAAAAAATGTGATTTAATAGCGGTTAAAAATGGTTATTAGTAGCGGTTTTAACCGCTACAAACAACATTAGTAGTGGTTATAAAACCGCTACTAAATCGTATGTTGCAAACTGTTTTGCAAGGTATTAAAACTCGGACCGGGTATTAAACCGGTCGGGGTACTGGGTTAAGGGTCAGTGGGTCAAACCGGGTTCAAACCGGGACCAAACCGGTGAGTAATTGAAAATTTTAGGCTTATAGTATGAAATTCTAAAGGAAAAAGTTAAAAAATTTTTTTTTTTTAAATTGGGACCCGGACCGGACCTGTCTAGTGACCGATTCGGCGGGTTCGGGGCCGGACCGGCCGGTCCGGTCCGGGTCCCTGAACACTACTGTTTTGTAATGGTTATACTAAACCGCTACTCAAACAAAATAACTGCTACTTTATTTGTAGCGGTTCAATCTCATCGCTACAACAACGCCATAAGCTAAAATCATTTTCTGTGATATTTGTAGCAGTTATATAACCGCTATAAATATCAAAAAGAAAAATATCAAGGCGGGAAATGGAAAATAATCTTTTTTTTGGTATTTTGTAGCTGTTTAAAAACCGTTACTAAACCGCTACAAATATCAAAAAGAAAAATATCAAGGCAGGAAACGGAAAATGAATTTTTTTTGGTATTTTGTAGCGGTTTAAAAATCGCTACTAATATTAGAACATTAAATTAGTAGCAGTTGTGTAACCGCTACTATTTTCATCCAAATTCAAATTTCGCGCCAAAAATTAATTTGAGCTGGAAAAAGGCGCGTTAATTTGTAGCGTTTTAGTAACCGCTACAAAAAATAAGAAAATTTTAAAAAAATCATTTGTTTCAAGTTTTTGATATTAAATTAAATATTTTATTTTGTTTAGTAATTTAGCTAATTTAATTAGCTTATTATTAAATAGTTTAAATCATTTATAAATTAAAATAAATAATTTAATTTAGTTAGATAATTATAAAGATTATATTGATAATGTTATTAAAGATACGTAGGTAATAAGGAACTATTATGTTGTGTATTAAAATATAATTGCGTATGAAAAATAGATGAAAATGAGATAAAGCTCTGAAATATCAAAAAAAATGGTGAGAATAAATTTTATGAGAAGGAAAGAAGTATTCAAATAAAAAATTAAAAAACTTATTACCATATTTGATTGCAATGTTAAGCTCCTCAACTCATACAAAAAAATTTATAAATGAGAGAAAATGAAAGAAGAGTAAGGTGAAAAGAAATGGGGAAGTGTTTGAAATGAGATGTGGTAGGGGTATTTATAGGGATTCGCGTAGCATTTGTAGCGGTTAATGTATCCATTTTGTAGCGGTTATTGTTATTTTTGTAGCGGTTTTAGAACCGCTACAAATATTATTATTTTTTAAAATATTTTTTCCAATTTTTTTAAGACAAAAACATAATTTGAATTTGATCACTCATCCTCGCCATCCCTACAGAAATTATGTAGAAAAATATTGTTATTGATGTATTATTAAATTTAAATGATGTGGAATTAAAAAGACGCACCGCAGTAGAGGTAAATTGTCATCGCCTTCAGGGAAGTAGTTTTCAAAATTGGTGGGCTGAAATGGCTCACTCTCGTAGGTGATGTTATCGCTTTCACCCATGTTGTAAAGGTCTTGTGGCTTTAAATGAACGACCATGTGCCAATCCCTGTACCTCTCTTCCTCGACATAATAAACCTGATGTGCCTCTAAAGCAAGAATATACAGCTCATCATCTTGAGAAATACCAGCATGAATTGGCCGTGAGAAATTGACTGATGTGATCCCTAAGTCGTCAGTTGTCAGTCCCCGAGAAGGAGTGGTATTTGGCCACAAACACTTGAACAGCGTCACGGTGAAACGACCTTGATAATTAAGTTCGACCATATCAAGAAGCTTTCTATAGTAAGGGACGCCTCCAAACTACATGTTGGCGTCACTGCTGCTCGCATAACTCCTTGTCCCAAATGTGCCATAAACAACCAAATTTTGAGTTTGCAATCATTGATCCCATGAAACCGTGCAAAACTTAAAACCATTGACACGGTACGCTGTAAACCTTTTTGCATGATCAAGAGGGCTGATTGCGAGAGCTCTGAAATCTGGTGAGTGTGGGTTGTGGTCATTTAGTATTCTGCGCGCAAATTAGCTCAGGAATTCTCTGTGGACCTTTTTGTCAACTTTTGAGGATGTTTATGCACAGATCCTGAGTTGACGCTTAACATGACTTCTGAATTACCTGCAATTAATAATGGAAAGGCGATAGTGAAATAAAAGCAAAAAATGTAACGAAAGATATAGAATAACATGTGAGTGTACAATTCTTACTGTATGAAAGGTTCAACTTGAGTGTAATTAATCAAGACATGTCTATGTGCTTGCAACTTCTCAGTTACTGTTAGTATGTGTTTGGATTAGCTTTTTTTAATAACTTTTACGACTTACGAGGTAAGTATGTGAGAGGAGTTTTGTCTCGGGTTACGCAAACCATGGTTTGAAACCATGGTTTTGGAAGTTCCCAAACACACACTTAGTTTGAAGATCTCAGTTGCTCCAACTGGTTTACCAATACGAGGGATAAATTCTCCTGATGGCTCAAGTTTTGGACAATCATCAACACGAGGTGGGTGGTTGAAAGCCGTCTCAAGGTCATCAAAATACCTTGAACAAAAATACAGTACTTCATCCCCTATATAGCCTTCAGCTATGGAACCTTTTGACCACGCCTTATTCCTTAAGTAAGATTTTAATTTCCCCAGAAACCTATGAAGTAAATAAGAGAAAATTGATACTAAATGCTGAAAAGGACGACTAGCAAACATAAGAACTAACAATGAAGCACATATTTAAAATGAGTACCACTCAATCGGATACATCCATCGATATTGTACTGGGCCAGCGAGATTTTTTTCATGAACGAGGTGGACTGTAAGGTGAACCATCACAGTGAAAAAGGACGGGGGAAAGATCATCTCTAAATGACAAAGCGTAAGAATGATTTTGGACTGTAGTTGGTCAAGCTCCTCAACGATCAAAACCTTAGAACACAACTTTCGAAAGAAAGAACAAAGTTGCACCATAACGATGGGAACATCGGGAGGAAGTGCATTCTTTATAGCCAGAGGGAGTAACTGCTGCATAAGAACATGTGAGTCATGACTCTTCAGGCCAGCAACCTTTTGAGCTTGCAAGTCAACACATCAAGAAATGTTGCTTGAATACCTATCAAGAACTTTTAATTTCTTCAATGTCGCGAGGAAGACTTCCTTGTTCGGTTTTGTGAGGGTAAACTTTACTGGCTGAAATTTATCATGCTCATATGGCCAAGCGTCTTCACGAACTCCTATGGCGCGTAAATCTTTCCTCACTTGAAGGTGATCTTTTGTCTTACCGGGTTTGTTAAGAAACGTATATAGCACATTATCGCAAACATTCTTTTCAATGTGCATGACATCAAGACTGTAGCGAAGTAAATTAGATCTCCAATAGTAATAGTGAATAAAATACTTATCTTCTTCCACTACTGGGGCACCAAAGTCCTGCACGTCTTTTGGCGAGATTGTGCTGAATCATCACTTTTTCCAAACTTGAAGTCAACATGCTCAAGCTGCTGTACGATATCTGTACCGGACAAAGTCTGAGGTGGTCCTCTTTTTTCTGGTTTCCCATTGAAACGAGTCCATTGCAATCTGAACTTATGCCTTCCATCAGGAAACCTTTGATGCCCCATAAAGCACCACTTTCGGCTGTGGGGAAGGCGCACTGTGTCAAAGTCAAAATTGCAAGCTGGACATGCTGACCCAATATGCACATTCCAACCAGATAATGTGCCAAGGCCAGGAAAGTCACTAATCGTCCACATTAAGGCTACACACAAGTTGAACAAAGTCTTCCTATAAGCGTCGTGCGTCTTAATGCTGACATTCCACAGGTCAAGCAATTCCGCAATAAGCGGTTGGAGATACACATCAATATCATTGCCCGGTGCCTTTTTGCCTAGAATGATCATAGACAGAATGAAGGAGCTTTGTTTCATACACATCCAGGGGGTAAGTTGTAGGGAACCAAGACTACCGGCCAAATACTGTAACTTATGCTAAGATTCCCGAAAGGATTGAAACCGTCGGTCGCCATAGCAAGCCGAACATTTATGGGGTCAGTCGTGAAATCTAGAAAGTCGTTGTCAAACGTTGTCAAGTGTCTGCATCCCAGGGATGTCTTAATTTACCGTCTTCATTCTTATCAATGGCATGCCACCTCATATGATCTACGGTTTTAGACGACATAAATAATCTTTGTAGGTGAGGTTTCAAATGGAAGTACCTGAGAATCTTTACAGGTTTCTTCTTCTACTTGTTTCCCTTCTGAATTGTCTTGTACCTAGATGTGTGACATCTCTTACAAGTCTCCCTGCTGGAATCGACTCCCTAATACAGCATACAATTGTTGGGGCATGCATCAATCTTTTGATAGTTTAACGTCAACCTGTTGATAATCTTCTTAGCCTTGTAGAATGTTATGGGAATCTTAGCGTCGGAGAATGTATCTTGTAATAATTCGAGCAATATTGACATTCCCTTGTCTGTGATTCCACACAAGCACTTGATATGATACAATTTGATCAAGAAAGATAATTTAGAATATTTTCAACAACCTTGATATAAAGGACGATCTGCTTCATCTATCAAGCTGAAAAAATCTTGAGCTGATTCATTCCTCATAAACACCGGCTCAGAATCGTGCACTTCTTCGTGGAAGTTGTTGCCTTGAAATCCAAATGCATCATGCACAACATCATTCACAGGATCATCTTCATCTAGTTGAACTCCTACTTGTGAACTTCAAGGAAGAGCATCATCATATATAATGTCGGGCTTCTCACCATGAACTACCCAGAACGTATAGTCCTCCGGGAAAGGCTTCAGAAGGAAATGTTCCTTAATAACATTTCGTGCATGTCACTTCTTGAACTTTCATCTCCAACATATGAAAGAGGCAAGCTTCACCCAAGAGGGGGGTGAATTGGGTGATGTGATAAATTTTTCGCTTGATGTGGTGATATGAAAGTAGTTGTAGACAGAGTATAGTTGAGAAGATTAGGACACAGAGAGTTATACTGGTTCGGCCTAAAAACTAAGCCTACATCCTCAGAGATCAAGACCTATTGAGATTTTCACTATGCTTTCAAGATTCAATGGGCTCTCAGAATGCCACAAAACAACAATTGTCCTCAAATGGACTACGAGCAGAAATATTCTCACACTAAGAAATTTCTCTCCCCCTTACGACAAGTCTTACGTGCAGAAAAACAACCTATGACCTTTCTCACTTGCTTACGTATACAAGTCTTACGAGCATTAATGTTCTCTCCCGCTTACACCACTGTAAGTCTTACGAGCAGTAACGTTCTCTACTACTTGTATCTTATAAGTCTTATAAGTGGAAAGTTTTACTAGGAATTCTCTCAACTGCTTCCCTCGTAAGGATATCTACCCTCTCAAGGTCCCAATACCTTGAGATCAAATGAAAATAGAATTTGAAATGTATATAGACTCCCTTACAGAGCAAGTATGATAAACACTGAAGAACAATATGAATACAGAGAAAATATGAATAACAGAGACTCATGAATTTGCTTGTGAATTCTTGTGCTTCGTTATATTTGACGATCCCTGGAACTTTGTATTTATAGACGTTCGATTTTGCCCGTTTGAATGATGATCGTTGTAAAGTGGGACATGTTACTGTGAAATGGCATGCGTACGTTTGAAATCTTTGAACGCGGTAGGTACGTGCTTGTAATGATGTTGTCTGCCGTTGTTTGACTTCCTTCACAACTGTTTATTTCAAACGTTCATCCTCCTGTATCACACTTACAATACATTCAAAATGATGTTAAATAATAATAATAATAATAATAAGTGATGATAAGATAAATAAATATCATTAAACCATATTCGAATTGAACGCTGTAAAACTGGTGCATTTTGTCTTCTGGCATAGTATCACTCGAGCATGGATGGGCTCACTCGAGTGAACTCAAAAATTTTCTCCTTGTTCTTCAGTTTTATACTTGCACTTCCATATGATTTCAGAGAGTTCATTTTCTCACTCGCGAGTGATGTGGGGCCTCACTCGAGCACAACTCCTTCTGCTCGAGTGTCCTTGTTCTTTATACTAAGAGACCCGTCTCTGGACAACACTCTCATACCATTTTAGCAAGAGTGTGATTTTGCACTCGCAGGTGATGTGGGCCCTCACTCAAGTACACATACTCCTGCTCAAGTGAGAAGAATATTCTCATGTAATATACTCTTGTTATCAGCACTTGCATCAGGATTTGAGAGAGTTGAATTTCACACTCGCGAATGCTGATGTGTCACTCGGGCATATGAAGTCTCACTCGGGCATACTTGTGCTTCTCTGACCTTCATGACTCTCGGCCAAACACTTACAGCCCCTCACTCGCTAGTGCTCGAGTGCAAACCAACTTCATGCTCGAGTGCATCAGTAAGGATTATAGTAATTGCTCTCGGCCAAACACTTCTTGTCCAACACTTGTATGTGCTCGAGTGAGAAAGAGACTCATGCTCGAGTGCTATCTCCAGTGCTCGAGTGCATCAGTAAGAATGATAGTAATTTGCTCTCGGGAAAACACTTTCTGTCTAACACTCGCATTTACTCGAGTGCAAAAGAGCTCCATGCTCGAGTGCATCAATTAAATCTGAAAGCAGACATTACAGAACTTTGCCATATGCATTTGGTAACTTTGTAATCATTCTTTAGACTTATAAAACCATGCTTTGCATACATTACCTTTTGTTATCATCAAAACTTGGGATCTAACAACATGGACAGACGATCTTGTCGTTACAGCTGGCGTGAGTGAATGCGAAATCCAAGAAATTGTTTAATCTGTATAAATATTATGGAGAATTGCACGACTTATCCATAGCTACTAGTGAGAGAGAAGAAAGTATAGTGAAGAATATGAGTGAATAGAGAATGACGAATGCCTGGAACCTTATATTCTGACTTCTCAACGTTTACTATCTTATAGCGGTTTTTAAACCGCTACTGTATTAACATTTGTAGCGGTTATATGAATAAAACCGCTACTAATATTAAAGCCGTTAGAAATCAAATCGAAGAATTAGTTTTAAACTTGTAGCGGTTATATATAAGTAACCGCTACAAATGTGCAAAAAGGCGGGGAAATTCAAATTCAAAAGTTGAGTATTTGTAGCGGTTATTTATGTAACCACTACAAATATAATAAAATTTTATTTGTAGCGGTTATTGATTTAACCGCTACAAAAATTGAACTATATTTTTAAATCTAAAAAAATAAACTATATATAATTGTAGCGGTTTTAGAATAAAACCGCTACAAATATAACAAAACTTTATTGTAGCAGTTATTTATTGTAAAACTGCTACAATTATATATATAATTTATTTTTTTAGTTTTAGAAATATAAATAATACTGTTGTAATTAATTTACAAATTCAACAATGCGATCTAAGAATATAAATATAATTATGGTAAACGCTATAAGAATTTAAGTTATGAAATAAAAAATATATATATTTATTTACAAATGTTTCAACAGCAAATAAAAAAAAGATGTCATAAACTAACTAGCTGGGGGCTGATCATCTGGTGCTCCCTCAAGTGCTGCTGGATCGAGCCGTTGGGCAGAGTTAATCGCACCATCATCATCAGCAGGAAGAGGAGGAGGAGTAGTTTGGACGACGAACCGAGGGACAGGGGGAACCGTTGGATACTGCTCGTCTGAGAACATGCGAATCCATCACGCTCTAGCATGTTGTTCTTGATATCATGCCACTGCGTCTGCTGAGCATAGATCAAATCAGCATGCTGCTGTAGATGCAGCTGCTGCAGCTGAGCCACTGCTGCTTGTGTCCACTCCAAATCTGACTACAACTACTCAACAGACTTGTCCCTAGGACGTCTGACCCCTCTAGAGTTGCCAGCCTCAGAGGCAACGCTCCTGCCGTAGACCATGCTAGGTCTGGCGCCTATCCCCATCCCCTGCACGTGTCCAGGGTGCTCAGCCTGACCCAGACCCGCCTTCAAAGGAGCCGTCGGGTCCACTGACCCCTGTGACTCCTCGGCCTGGGTCTCTCACAGCTCAATTTGTGACTGCTGCATCCGCTCTTGCCATTTTATGAAACAATTACTAATTAGTTACAATTATAATAATAAAAAAATTATAATAATAAAATTTCTTACAATGGCCGCCTCTACCTGCTGAAAGGTCAGAGTCCCGTCACGGTGTCTGTGTGTGATGGCGTACAGCTCCCCATAGTCCGTCTGACAGTTCTCCTGTTGTGCCTTCCTTTCCTAAAACAATTACAAAATTCAATTAGTATTATGAAATAACCAGCTAAAAGTCAGTGATATTATGAAAAGTTACCAGCTCGCTGTACGTGACAGCAAAGGTTTTCGATCCTACTGTGTGGTAGATCGTCTCCTACCCATGGATCCTAGTGTTCCTTTGAGAAAGCGCCTGCAAAAAAAAATAATATTAAACATTTAAAATTAATAAAGTTCAAGTTAAAATTAATTAAATTTAAATTATGATTTAATACTTAACAATTACAAAATTATATATAAATAATATAATAAATACATTACCTACTCCTTAGGGCTCCTCCTGAACTAGACGAAACTCGCCCAGTCGTTCGGCGGGACACCGTCCGGGACGCTCTCGATCAGCTGCTCCAGAGGCATCGTCCCATCCTTATCCACACTGTGGAAGAGACGGTTCCTCCTATTCCTTTAGCCGTCACCCATCTTTACCTGGGTGTACCTCTTCTGGTTAGCCCGGACTGTAAATCGCAGCTGCAAAAAAATTATTTAAATATCAATAATTACAAAAATCCTATTAAAAATATTAATTAAATAGAGTTAATTACCAAAAATATTAATTAAATACTATTAATTACCTAAACCACCTCCTCCCAAGCTAGGTCCTTCGGCCTCTTCGGAACGTGCCTCCACGTCCTGAAGTGAAGGGGGAACCGCATCCAATTTGAGCCCAGCTCGTTAGGAAGCGGTTGAACAGGTAACCCCCATTGTCGATGGTTTGGTCCGTGCCCTCATTCCACGGCACTATAACTTGTAGTGTCCGGTCCATTCTGTTTAGACCGGCCACATCCAACCTCCTCGTGGACACGTTCCCCTGCTCATCTACACAATTTACCGCACGTTAGAAAAATTGTAATTCAAATTTAACATTTCAGATTTAAATAAATAATTTATTAAATAAAAAAATTTATTTACCTTGGACCTGCACCTCAAACCCAGTAAAGCGCGAAGATGACCCTCGTGGGTTGTTCTACTCCCGCGCCTCCTCCTCATCGAGGAACTGCTCCATCTCCCTGATCCCAATCGGGATCTCGAAGTCCTCGTTCGCCTCATAGTCCTCGATGCTAATATCTCCCTCCCCTAAATGAGGCACCTCTGGTGGGGGGATCGTATGCGGTGCCTGTGGTAGGACTGACTCTTGTGGGGGGATGGGCTGAAATGCCGCGATCACCCTCCCTCCATACTACCCCCTCCCTCTGCCCCCTGCTCTACTGCTGCCACCTCGTAAAATAGGTCTAGGGATCTCGGGCGCCTTCCCTTTATCCTCTCTTGAAGCCATATCAACTACAAAAATACAAAAAAAAAAATTAGTCACATTATTATGCAAAAATATAAATAAAATACATATTATCTCCATACCTCAAGTACAAATAAATAATGAGAAATAATGCAGCAAAAACTCTTCCACAGACGTCAGAACGCTCAAATCTAAAAGAAAACACTAAGGGAAACTTCAGGAAATAAAATGGACAAACGGAAAACTGAAGGGAGGCGGCACCCTTTTATAGAGCAGGAATTTGTAGCAATTCCTTAAATAACCGCTACATCAACCGCTACAAAGCACCTAGGGTGGCCAAAATTTATCGCGGTTTTGTATATAACCACTACTAAGTTTGAGGCCTCTGAAATTCTGTAGCGGTTAACACTTTATAACCGCTACAAATACGTGACCTTTGGAATTTTGTAGCGGTTTATAGTGATAAACCGCTACAAATAAATGCTACACTGTTGGCGCGTCTTGGTCGCTCCAAGTGGCGACAATGTTGTAGAGGTTTTTATTTCTTAACCGCTACAAGTTTTGGCAGGAAATTTGTGCCATTTTTCTAGCGGTTATTTCTAATTAACCACTATAAAAAGTGTTGCCTATTTGTCGTACCATTTGGCTCGTAGCTTGCTGCTACAAATTGGTAGCGGTTTAGGTTAAAACCACTACAAATGTTAATATTTGTAGTGGTTAATTGTAATCGCTACAATGTCACCGCTACAAAATACCATTTTTTTTTGTAGTGCATGAAGAATCTGAAAAAGAAATATAGCAACATTATATTTTTTTTTCCAAAGTATATGTAAAGAATCATTATATTAAAAACATTACCAGAATCTTCAAAATTTTCAAATTCACGAAGCTATTCAATGAGTTCTGATAGTGATTGCCCAGGAATAAGCCAATTTTGGGAACAAATAAGAGCCTCAGTCATTCTAGATGACAATGAGCTTCATTATTGATCAACTACATGACCTCTTGTGCTAAAAGCAGATTTGGAGGCAACTGTGGAAACCAGGATGGCTAACATATCACGTGCCATTTGAGAGAAGATTCTGTATTTCATGTAATTTGCTTTCCACCAAGCCAATACATTGAACTTAACAGAAATAGGAACATCATTAGATAAATCAGCAGCAAGATATTTTTCCAACTCTATTTGAGAATCATTTGAACTTCTTTCTTTAATTGAGGCTGACCATTGAAGTCCCGAATCATGATCCTCAACATTTCCTGTAACACTTAGTGAAGATGAAGGTACAGTAAAAGATGAAATAATACTTGATTTAGAAGATTCACTAACAAATGTAGAGTATTCTTCGAACATACGATATAAACAATCCATGACCCTGTCCTTCATAGCAATGCAAACTTCAGGGTCATGAAACAGATTGTCAAATATATGATTAACATATGCCAATTTGTAATGTGGATCCAATATGACAGCTACTATCAGCAAAGGGTTCATAATTTCTGCCTTACCCCAATATTTTTCATACTTGACTTTGTTGTTAAGAGACATATTTGCAAGGAGAGAGTATAAATTCAGCACATTCCTTTCCAACAATTGTTGAACACATGCAATCTGATGGAAGCAAGAGTTTGAAGTCACATTAATGGAATATGAGAACATTAATGTGATATCATAGAAAAATTTTAAGAACTACAAGAAGACACATGCACGATTCCAATCTTCTATTGTTGGTGGGCCATCACGCTTTTTCTGTTTTTCTTCACGTGTATCACGCACCCGCTTGAAGAAACCACGTGATTCATGTCTGTTAATGGACACCTTACGTGAATCAATGCTGAAGATGTCATGTGCTTCAAATTCACGCCTGGAGGGGGCAAAGTATGCACAAAAGTCATCATCCTCATCACTCATTCTGTCAAAGACTTTTTGAAACTTTAATGCAGCTTCCAACATTAAGAATATTGAATTCCAGCATGTTGACACATCTAAACAAACAAGGCTCTTTGTATCAATCCTTTCAACTTCAACAAAGGCCTTAAACTTTGCAAAACGAGCAGGGGATGAACGAACATATTTCACAGCACTTTGTATACTTTCAAAGTTATCTTTCAAATCTTTCAACCCTTCACAAACTATCAAGTTGAGGATATGCGCACAACACTAAAGATGGAGACAATCCCTATTACATATCAGTCCTCTCCAACTCTTTAAACGCTTCTTTAAATAGGATAATGTTGTAGCATTTGATGAGGCATTGTCCATTGTAATAGTAAAAACCTTTTCAATTCCCCAATCCAATAAACACATTTCTATGGTCTTCCCTATTATCTCCCCTTTGTGATCCTCCATCATACAAAAATTGATTATCATCTTATGCAAATTCTATTCAGGATTAATAAAGTGGACTGTCAAGCATAGGTAATTAAAATTCTAATTAGATGTCTAGCAGCCAGTAGTAAGACAAACCCGAGTGGCACACGTCCTCAAAATCTTCTTCAAAACCTTGATCTCCCTAAGGTATAACCGCCAACAATCCCTACCAATTGTAATATTAGAAGGGATACGAAATCGTGGCTCTAGCGCCTCCACAAATTTCTTAAATCCGAGCTTCTCAAAAATCCTGAAGGGCAATTCATCACAAATTATGAACTCAGCCAAGGCTCTTCGTATGCTCTACTAGTTGTACACATGTGGAACTAAGGCCCTGCCTTGTGTGGCATTTAACAAGTAATTTAACAAGGGCTGCTTCTTATATTTATCTGCCTTATTTGGGTTCTTTTGACACTTCAACAAATGCCTTTTCAAAGAAGTTATCCCATGCCTGTTAGGGTCAAAAGCATAGGTGTTATTGCAATGCTTGCAATATGCTATTATCTCTCCATTTGTTTCTTCCACTAATATCTTCACAAAATGGTCCCAAACTTCAGATGTTTTAGGCTTGCCTTGTTGTGTTTCTTTTCTCTGTTTAGGATTTTCACCCCCAGCCACTTGAGCCTCTTGTGGTGCATGAGAGGCTTCTACTCCAGAAGTAGGAGGAGTAGAAGTTGCTGCTATTGGTAATGGTGGCAATCACAGAGAAACAGGACCAAGACAAGGAAAAGGAGCTGTAAAAGGTCTAGAGCCAGGCAAGAGAGGGCTATTATCAGATTGGGGAGTGATAAAGACCCCTTTGTTAAGTGTTGTTGATATGGAATTTTAATCTTCCATTTCAAATTAACAATATACCTGCATGAAACAAAATAAGATAGTATATAAAATAGCAATGAATCAAATAAAGTTGATCAAATATTTTATATAAAATAGCACAGAAACAAACAAAGGACATAATATATTCTCATGTAAGCAGGGGGCTCAGAAATGCTAAAAAAAAGACAAAAGCATGATTATTTTAACCCAATTTAAGCTGAACATAGTGATCAAATTATGAAAAAAGCACCTATTGGGACATGCCACTGGCATTCTAAATTTCTAATGCAATATTTCGCTAAAAATACCAAAGCTAAAACAACCAATGCTGATTCCATCTAAATATGGGACAACATGTATGTTTCAGACTATAATTCCACCCAGTTGAAGGTCAAATAGCATGATAATTTAATGGCGTGCTAGAATGAAAGAGACAGGATAATGCCAACATCATATTAATGAAGCATTTTGCTCACGAAACCTAAATTGGAAGCAAAGATTAAGTAAAAAAAGAGACAACATCATACCAACATCATATTTATCAAGATTTTTAGCACAAAACTTAAATTACAAACCAAGATTAAGAGGAGATAACTCGATTGGGAAACACAATGTAGGCACAGGCGCCGAAGAAATGGAACCAATGCAGTAGATCAAAGGAGTTGGGTTTGAAGAGACTGAAGGTGCTGAGTGTTGAGTGTTGAGTGCCGAAGTCAAAAGGAGTAGGATTTGCAACAAGCCAACAAATAACCATGATTAAAGTCATGTAAGGGAAAAGGGCATACAGTTGGTATAAAAGCAAGTCATATAATCATATTGTTTCAATGTTCCTTTTGGTGGTCATCCTAACTTATTATAATATTTTTTCATCAAAAAACTTATTATAATATTTTTATAATAATATAAATGGGTAAGATTGGGCTTCCTAGTCCTGAATGCTACCTCGATACCCGGTCTTACCTAGACATTAGGTCAGACCCGGTCTTGCCCAATTTTTTTAGGCTTACTGTTCCTTCTACTGGGCTGGATCAGTGGATCGGGGTTGTCCGGGTCGGGTTGGGTTATCCGGGTTTTCGGGTTTCATGTACAACCCTATTGTCCAATATACAAAAAGTCTTGGTTTGTCATCGCCATATAACATTATATGAATCAAATTGTGCAAATCAAGAAACATTATTAGTGAACCATGGAGCTAGATTGACTAAAAGTAATAATCTTCTAGCCCTTAATATATAAGACCTAATTGGAGAGTTGATGTTAGTCATAAATGTAAGACTTATATAACATGTTTATCAATTTTTTTCTAAATTAACCCTATTGATATTTCCTCAATAATAATTAAGTAAGAGGGGGAGGGAGAGAATTGAACAAAAGTATTAGGGTGTTTTATAAAAAACATATCATATTGATTAACATAACTATCCTCAATATACTTAAATGAGCTAATTATGTCTTACATAAAGGACCAGAGGAGTAATTTTTAAATTACTATTGAAATTTAATGTAAGAGAAATTATATAATACTTGCCAACCAACTTCGATTGTTAAAGGTTAGCCTCCCTAAACAAGCTGCCATGTTAAAACAAACCGATTGTTAAAGGTCGGCCTTGGTCAATCCAAGGTCATCTATTTAGTATCCAAGTATGGGAAGACTACATGGTGTTAGATGAGGTTGATTTTAATACTTCACCTTTTTGGGTGCAGTTTCATGGTCTTTCGCTGAAGGCCTTTGATAATGAGAATGCTGTTACGTTGGGTAATGTAGTCGGAGAGACGATGATGTATAAGAAGCCTGAAGTGGATGAAAAATTAACCAGAGTTTTTATACGTGTTCGATCTCTCATTAATTTGAAGAACCCCCTGGTGGTTGGTTTCTGGGTTCCCCTTTAGGATAAAGATTCAGCATGGGTTACAGTTCGATACGAACGATTACAGAATTTCTATTATAAGTGTGGTCGTATTAGTCATGAAGTACGGGGTTGTAGGGAAGGAGGAGATAAGGATGAAGATGAAGAGAGCAATGGTGCTTTTGGCAACTGGGTCAGTACCCCACGTTAAAACTTTTGATAATTTCTTGGAGATCTATAGGGAGGACTGGTTGGAAGCTAAAATCTATCGTAACAGGAGGTCACCAGCCGGAAAATCCATAAAGGTAAAATGCTTGCTCACACAAGATAATTTTGGAAAGAATCAATCTTTGGCGTCTATTACGCAGGACTGTATCATCATAGGTGAAAATTTTAATGCAAAGTATGTTGAAATTCAAAAAGTGTGATTGATGACTTAAAAGGTGGAAAGGAGGATTTAATAGACAGTATGCTATGAGGGACCTAATGGTTGAGCCTAATTTGGTATCTCCTAAAGTAAGAAAGTGTGAGGAGGTGGTAAGGAGGCATGTCACTATTATTAGGAATGATTTGGCGGGCCTACAAGTTAGGATTCAAGAAGTGCATCATACGCCAAGTCGAAAGGGAGTTGAAGGTTATAATGTTTATGATAAAGTGGAGTTCCCAAAAGAAGATGAAGATTGTTCTAGTGCTATTATTCCTTTGAGCGGGTTGTCCCTAATCTTTGCTATGACTAATGAACTTAAGGATATCAGTCTAAAAAGGAGTCTAGAGAATAGTGAGAATTTCACTGAAGGATCTAGACATCGATGCCTTAATTTTTCTCCAGAGGTGCCCAGCGTTAATCAGGAAATTTCAATGGTGGTTGGAAGATTTAATCCTCAAAGAAATATTCGGACCTTGAAACACAATATTTATCACAAATCATTAGCGAAGAAATCCAAGATAGTCCAAGATACTGATCTTCATGGCGAAATTGACTTTCCTGTAAGTTGGCATGCCCCTAAGGATGATAATGATGTTGTTGATTCTTCTAATTCTTCTCAAAACACCGGTGGTTGGATGAGACCAACCATCGGTTCACAATGAATCTCATGGCCTGGAACTGTCAAGGTCTTGGGGTTGCCTTGATAGTTTGAAATTTGAAAGAAGAATGTAAGGTGAATAAACCCCAAATGGTATTTCTCATGGAAACAAAACAAAATGGCATATATGTGAGGAAGGTAAGACGCAAGTATGGTTTCCAGGAAGAGTGGATGGTGGATCATGTGGGAAGAAGTAGTAAACTAGCTCTATGGTGGAATGAAAATGTCACGGTAAATATTCTTTACTCTACCTCTAATATTATTCACACTCTAGTCTCAGCCATAGGTTTTGACACTCCCGCTTATATTACTTTTATATACGGGTTGCCAAAGGAAAATGAGAGATTATTATGTTGGCAAGAGGTTCGACGAATTGCTACTGGTATTAACCACTCTTAGTTATGTCTAGGTGATTTTAATGATATTATGTCTCAAGATGAGAAGTTGGGTGGCAATCCACGTGTTATGAGGAAAATAATTAATTTCCAGTCCTTTATGGTAGATTGTGAATTAATGGATCTCAGGTTCAATGGCTATAAATTTACATGGTGTAATAAACGAGCAGATCAAGAGACAATCCGGGAACGAATTGATCGAGCTTTAGGGAATATCCAGTTACGGGAAGAATTCCCAAATCTTCAAGTTTTTAATATTGACCCAATCGGATCTGATCACCATCTTCTACTTGTCAAATGCTGCTTTACCCAATCGAGGAAAAGTAACAATTTCAAATTTGAGGCTATTTGAGCATCATATGAAAATTTTTTGAATATTGTCAACAATGGGTGGACTAATACCTCTGTAAGTGACATCTCTCCTCTTAACTCTTTCTTAATACGACTTAATTCATGCAAAAAAGAGTTGGGTAGATGAAGTAGGCGCGAATACCCTAATGGAAAACTTATCATTGAGAAATTGAAACATGAACTTGTACCCAAGATGTTCTATCATCTAGTAACTCCCAGAAAAATTGCTAAACTCACTGAATTACTTGATCAAGCATTGGAATGTGAGGAGCAATATTGGTGGCAACAGTCAAGGGTAGATTGGCTAAAAGCAGGTGACAAGAACTCCAAACTTTTTCATCTGTCCATTATTAGGCGGAGATAATTCAACAACATATTGCGTATTAAAGATGACTCAGGGAAATGGCTTACTGAGAGAGTGGATGTTGCATCTAATATCACTCTTTTCTTCCAGAAGCTATTCCTTTCTAGTGGGGAAAGATCTCTGGAAACTACCCTAAGCTATGTGGATGCAAAAACTAATGAACAAAGATTTGATGATGCCTATTACAAGGGAGGAAATCAAAGAAGCAGCTTTCAGTCTTAGAGGTACCAAAGCACCTGGCCCTAATGATTTTTTAGGTAAATTTTATCATTTTGCATGGGTTGAGATGAGATACAGTTTGCTCTTTGGTATTAGATTTTTTTACTAGACATGCTCTCATTCAAGATATAAATTATACCAATATCACTTTGATCCCTAAAGTTGATAAACCTGATCACATCTCCCATTTTTTACCGATTAGGCTCTATAATTTCTCATATAAGATTATCTCCAAGATCATTGCGAATCGCATAAGACTTCTTCTAGATGTTTGCGTCTCCCCAAAACAAAGTGCTTTTGTCCCTAGTCGGTCTATTCATGATAATATTATCATAGCTCATGAAGTGTATCATTATTTACGAAGGAAAAAGACAAGCTGCAAATATGAGTTTAATCTAAAAATGGACATAAGTAAAGATTATGATAGAGTTAAGTGGGATTTTTTTAGAACTTGTTTTATTGAGAATAAGTTTCCGTTCTGATTAGGTTAATCTTATAATGCACTATGTGAGCTCAATTAAATTAAACTTGTGCCTTTCAGGTGAGAAGTTTGGCTCTATTACTCTAGGTAGAGGACTCGCCAAGGGGATCCACTTTCCCCTTATCTCTTTATTCTAGTTGCTGAAGTTTTGAGCAATATGATAACGAAAACTTAGCATTCTCGAGAACTTCATGGGATCAAGTTGAGTAATGCCTACCCAGAATTGACACATAGTTTCTTTACAGATGATGCTCTATTTTTTATGAATGCTAGTGATAGAAATTGTCTCAAACTTGCACAAATCCTGAATTGTTCTTGTAATGCTTCAGGACAGGTTGCTAATCATGATAAATCATGTGTTTTCTTCTCTGAAAATACTCTAGTAGAGTTTAAAACAAGAGTGGGTGAACTTCTGGGCATCTAAGAAATTGGAGATCCGAGCAAATATTTGGGCATTCTGAGTATCTAGGGAAAAGCTAAACATCAAGCCCTTTCTTATATCTGGAACAGGGTCTGTTACAAAGTTCAGGGGTGGTGTAAATCCACTCTCTCATATGCTGGCCGAGAAGTCATGATTAAATCAGTGATCAATGCCATTCCTATTTATTCCATGAATTACTTCAAATTCCCTCTCAAGACGTGTAGAGAATTGAATAATATTATCTCAAATTTCTTATGAGATAGTAGTGCAACAAGAGGTAGAACTCATTGGAAAGTCTGGAAGCAGCTCACTAGGAGTAAATATGAGGAATGGGCTTCAGAGATTTTGTAATTATGAATAACACTTTGCTCACAAAGTCAATATGGAAACTCATGCTGTATCTGGATGCCTTGTGGGTTTAGGTTCTCAAACGTATCTACTTCCCAAGAAGTGAGTTTATCGAGGCCAAGAAAGGATCCAGAGCTTCATGGTACTGGTCCAGTATTTTAAAAGGAAGAGAATTTTTAAAGAATGATTTATTTTGGGATCTTGGTAAAGGAACTTCAACCCGGATATGGGGTGATAATTGGGTGCCAATTATTACCTTCCCAGAGAAGCCTACAAATTCAGAAAATTTTATTGTGAAGAACGGCAAGGTTAGTGATTTGATAAGAGATAGTGTTTGAGATCTTGATCTGGTGCATGAGTTGCTACCTGAAAATGTACTACATGCTATTTCTCAAATTCCAATCCCTGCTACTGATATTGAGGACAAACTTTTTTGGAAGATAGCTCCTAATGGTCAATACTCAATCAAACTTGGGTACAAGCATGGAAACATATGTGGTAACATAGCAGTTCATAAAGCTAGCTCTTCATGTATGGTTTCCGCTGCTGATTGGAAATCTTTATAGAAGCTAAAAACCATTCCCCATATCCAACAATTTTTTTGGCAAACTTTAAGTAATGCAATGGCTACAAATGAAGCACTCTTCAATCAAAAGAGATCTCCAACTCCACTTTGCCCGATATGTTATCAGGAGAATGAATCCATTGAGCATCTCTTTTTTAGGTGTCGTTGGACTCATTGTGTTTAGCTTGGCTGCCATATCGGTGTCAAGTTAGATATGTGCAGCACTACAAATTTTACCTCTTGGTGGCAAAGGATTAATGATGCTAACAGAGGTCTTAAAGATGTGGATATTACGTTGACTTGTTGGTTATTATCGCTGATATAGAAGCAAAGAAATGATAGGATCTTTAATGGAGCGCAATTGAATCCTTCATTGGTAATTAAATTAGCTACTAGAATGAATAATGAATGTTTGTCTGTTAATGGGGAATCCTATAATGTTACTACAATGCCTAATTCAGAAAATGTGAGTTGGTATCCACCTTCTCTAGGTTTTATCAAGATAAATTGTGAAGGAGTGTATCAGGAGTTTTTAGGCCAAGCGTCGTTGGGGATTGTTTGTTGTGATGATAAGAGCAATTTCTTATGCGGTTTTGTGGATAAAATTAAATCAATATCTGCTTTTATGACTGAGGTACTTGCGTTAAACAGAGCTCTCCTACTGGCTATTAATTTGGGGAATGATAAAGTTGTGTTTGAAATTGATTCCAAACTTCTGCAATCTTATGTCGAAATGTAACTGCTAGATCTTTACGACTAGAAAAGTAGGGGTTATTGTGCATGATATCATTAATCTCATTTCATCTAAAGTTGGGTTCTCTATATCTTTTACTCCTAAACTTGGAAATGTTGCAGCTGATTTACTAGCAGCAAAGGCTTTTAAGGGAGTGTGCCCAATATGGTGGGTATCAAAACTGTCACTCTCATTATCTTCAATTCTAACCTCGAATGTTCATGAAGTGCAATGGTCTCTTGCAGATAACACAATGCCAGTAGCTAGATTAGGAGTTGGCTAAAGCGCTATGAATTTGCTTCGTGCTTACATTCCTTTGGTTTTGCTTTGTATTTTTCATTATTTATAAGAAAAGCGCATTTGTCCAAAAGGTAGTGAGTTAACATGAAAACAACTGTATCCAAAGCAATAGGGTTTCATTAAAGGACACTAAATCAAGACCCTTTTTTGATCCCCCCCTTGCATAT
This sequence comes from Inga laurina, assembly GCA_963855925.1. Taxonomy (NCBI): domain Eukaryota; kingdom Viridiplantae; phylum Streptophyta; class Magnoliopsida; order Fabales; family Fabaceae; genus Inga; species Inga laurina. The sequence continues at coordinate 78,834,330 of OY979701.1, read as the reverse complement.
GCATGCCATTATCAGATAAAGCTAAAAGATTTCGCACCCCAACATAGCTTTATTTATAAGTAGGTCATTAACTATTAACCAATAGATACAACTTAAAAGGGTCTTCATCTGCTATAAGCTCATTAACCAATGGTTAAAACCATAACAACTAAACCTTGTACAAAAGATCAAACTAAGTGTAATCGCATACATTAATTTGAATGACCAAGTAGCATAAAAGCAACTATTCCAGAAGCACAAATTGCACAGTTGAAGCTTGCCTTGCCAAGGTCTTCTCCTGATACATAATAATCAATGAGTGGCTTCACAACATTCTCAAAAAATTATTTTTTAGTTTCCAGAATTTTTCCTGACTTGATTTTGTTTTTCATTTAGCCAAGTGAAAAAACAAATCTCATGCAATTAGACCAGATGGTTTTGTTTCAAACCACATTATGTATAATTAACATTAATTTAATCTCAATTGGCAAGTCAAATTAAATAAACTAAACCACACACTCACAAACATAACATAAATATCAGACATTCACAAACAGTTACAAGATGGTAGAAACTAAAAACACAAGCCTTAATGACCACAACCTCTAAGAACACTCAGACATATCCCTTCCTCTCTTCAATCACTTCAGGCAACTGAACAGAGAAATCCTCAGCAACTCTAGTGGAAGGAGGGAATTTATACTTGTTATGCACACCATGCCCATGGTGCTTGACCTCGCAACCTACAATCTTGTAACTACCACCTTGTCCAAACCTCCACTCAAAAAGTTCCAAGACATAATCACCATCTAGACACAACATGAGTGACTGTATACTACATCTAAAATCAAAAAATCAAATAGCTCAGAAACCAAAGTGGAAAGGGATTGAGATTTTAAACCCCCTTTTGTAGCGCCCCGAACAAAGGACGAAGGTTCATGCAGAAAAGAAGGTTTTGCTCTTCAACTGCAGTTCTTCCAATCTCCTTGCTTCCTCCCGCTATTGTGACCTGGAAAAAAAATAAGGAATCATATATTAGAAGTGTAAGAGGATGAAGAAAACTTTAGAAACAAAGAAGAAATTGATGGAGGGAGGTTGAGAGATCGTCTGAAACGAAAAACATACCGATATGTGCTGAATTCAGTTGCTTAGCTCCCTTGAATTGCGATTTGTGATACAAAGATGCTAACATATTTCAGGATTTTGAAAAAGTATGTGGCAGATGTAGAAATAGGAGAGGGAGGGAGGTTTGAAAACTTTTAAAAATAGGATACAGAGTTGAAAGTATCTTTCTCATCTGCTGTTGCACAGAGCTCCAAATTTTGTGTGCCCGGTCAACAGCACTTTGATGAGCTGATCTTTTTGTTTTTTTCATTGTATTGAAAACCGGACCAGACCGACCGGTTTAAACCGGAAACAGGTGAATCGGTTGCCATTCCGGTCTGGTTGAGGTTAGAAAACCGTTCGGTCGACCCGGTGTGAACTGGGGTGACCCGGGTTGCACTATTTTGTTTTTACATTTTTATGCTTCAACTTGCCTTTTTTTTTAAAAAATATTTTTCCTAAAATATTTTAATTTGCAAGGAGCTTTAAAAGGATTGTTGAATACTTTTGGCATTGGTTGGAGAAAAATCCTTATGTACTTAATGATATTTTTGTGGGTATTAAGTTCAGGAGGTTATATTAGACTATTGATTTGAAAAAAAAAAAAAAAAAACTCTTTTATAGTTTTTTGAATGATATACATGAACATTTAAATTTTTTTTAATTGACCCCAATCTAACCTTGGATTGACCCCGGTCTAAACAATTGATCATTAACTCAGTACCTCGGCCGGTTCAGTGTCCAGTCCAGTGTTTCAGTACCTTAGTTTTTTTTTTTTTTTTTTGAGCCATTTTTACTGTTGTGAACAGTAATCTGTGAGATAAGCCGTGCATGAGCCAATTTCCAGCGGTTGGCTTGGTAGATAAGAATTATAAGATATATAGATGTTATTCAAAGTACTACTGAATACTTAACGTGACATCTCTCAATAGAGAGATTATTGGACCATTGTTATTGGCAACAACAATGAACTTAGTCTCCCCCCCCCCCCCCCCCCCCCCCGAAAAACAACCAATAGGTTTAGACCAAAAAAAGTTAAAAAACGGTGGTCCACGCGAGATGTCCGAAATAAAATCCTCATCAACATCTTAATATATTCATAGAAGTTATTGGAAGCCACACAACTGAAAAATTTTTAAATGGCGTGTATTGTTTACTAGTCGTTAATAGAATAACTCTTTTACAAGCTCACTATATGACAGCCACACCGTATAACATTAATCTAAAAAAAATTTGTTACTACCTCATGACATTAATATAAAAGTTACTTAACTAATTTAGGTAAATTAAAAAATTAGTTAAGTTAGGTATTTATAATAAATATAAGTTAATTTCTCTAAAGTACCATTTTTAATTACTACCCTTTAATAAAAATACCCTTAATATGTGTGTAATCACTCTGAATAATTTGAAGAAATAAATGTAAATTTAGGAGATAAAGTTGGTTGGGTTCTGAATTTAATATCAAATCCAATCCCTAACTATCTTTTATATTAAGGATAGGAGATTAGGAGGCAGTAAAAATTAAACTTGCTACTGCTCAATTGGTAGTTGGTAATTTTTTTTGGCCCAACAGTACATACGTAATTAAGTAATGGGCTAGTCGAGGGAAAAAACTTCAATAGATCTGAAAAAGTAAAGTAGTTAGATAAAGAACAAGACAACCACAAACATATATAAATATCACAGCAGATTTGTTTATTCATATATTCATGCATCCATATATGCATGTGCTCATTATATCTGGGATATAACAAATGAAATAAAAAGAGAACAAACAATAATTAATGTATTAGCATCACTCATCAAGCTAACAGCTGATTATCTCTGCACTTTATCAATGACCATCACCACCACCACCACCATTATTCTTAATTAATCTTCATTATTATTCTTAATTAATGAATATAAGCGAATGTGTCTTCAAGCATAACTGCACATTCCATACAAGCAGGAGCTGGATTCTTCACACTTGTTACCACATTTACCACAGTGCTTCTCGTTGTTCATAGGGTTCACACACTTCCCTTCGCAGCATATTTTCTGGTGTGGACATTGCTTCCCACATCTTCCACAGTTTGATGAATCTATCTCCACATTCACACACTTGTTGTTGCAGCAATCTGGGCCTGCACTTCCTTCAGCAAGACAAACCCTAGGGTTTATCTTGCAGTAGGTTATACCAGCCAGGAAGCGACTTGTGAACCCACGTACAGATTTGGGTTCTTCTTCTGCTTTGGAAACGGTAATGGCAGAAGCTGCAAGTATGGCGATGATGAGAAGGAGGAGAACCCTCATGGACTTGTTCATGTTTGAAAGTGTGTTAGGGTTTCTGAAATAAGAATTTAGGGAAGGCTTGAATAGAGAAGAAGGTGATATATGTGGCTTTGGATGAGACAAATATATAAGGGACGTAGAGGGGTTTATATAGGAGGAAGTGAGGAACAAGCTAAGTGAGGGAATCATGGAGATTTCAGATTTGGTTGTTATGGTTTCAATTATTTTATTCATTTTTCTGACTCAATGGTCCAATCTATGGGCTCAAGTTCAAATTAAGTTAGGCTTAATTACCAGAACAAAACTCAAGAGTAGTGGGGAAAAAACTAAAGTCTGCGTGATGGCAACTAATTAAGACTGTTGCCAAGTAACTTCGTAGCGTGATAACTGTTTTTGATACACCGGAAAGCAAAAAACAAAACTGACTAGCAGCCACGGATATTAAGTCATTAAGCTCGCCAAGGCCTAAGATCTGAAGACCTAGCAAATCAGCTATAACATTGGGAACCCTGTCAATTTGTATTATTACTTGGTTTGAACCTGCAAATCAGCTATAACATTCTGATCCCTTCCGCCTTTAATATAACATATATTTAGGGAGTTAATTTTGATTTTTAATGTAACACATATGTTTCATATTACTATTTTTTTTCTAATTTACCTATATTGATGTGCTCCTTCTACAATAATCAAAGAGGAGGAGGGGGGAATTAAAAGAGATAACTAGGGTATTTTTAAAAATACATGTCATATTAACTAACTTAACTCATTTTTTTAATCTAAACAAATTAGATAAATATGTTTTATATATTAACAAGTGGATGGAGTATTATTATATTAACGTTCCTGGATAAGTTAAATAAAACGATGATAAAGGACTTTGTTTTTTATAACAACGCATCATCTCATGATTATGTATATATGCCTTTAAACAAAGTTCATTTACAAAATAAGTTTAATTTTTCAAATTTTGCAGTCAATGTTTTTTTTAAAAAAAAATGTCACAATTATTTTTTTGAAAATTTCAATTAATAGTTGGCGGATCTTGATTTAATCGCCATCATATAGCAAAAAAGAAAGTCAAAGACGCGAGTCTGGTCATGAAGCATTAGGGTTCCTCGTAAAAATTTTCAGATGTAATTGAATTGCATTGATTTATACTATATTGTAGATTAATCCGACGTTGACTTCTGAGTTTACATAAAGATTAATCCAACAATAAAACATCGTCGTTATCGAAGCGCATACCACATGAATGATGAGCAAGGGGTGCACATAAAAAAATTTATCCATTCAAATTAAATATAAACACTGCACAAACTCAGATTTGATTTGATTTACCAATTATTTTATTTTTATTCTTAAATTTTATTTGGTAAAAATTTAATGTTTTTGGCCGGTAGTGAAAATTTTAATTTAATAGATGTAAAATATAAAATAAATATTGATAATATTCTAATTTTGACGTTTTTAAAAAAATTATCATTTAAAATATTATGAATTAGATGAGCACTTCATATAATTATGATGAATGTCAAATATGGAAATGGAATTGTTGCTATTTTGCATAAACTTTCATTCAACACACATATATGGAGACACTATATATGTCAAATAAATTTATAACAAACTGTGTTATTCAAAAGTTATTAACAATGTAGCTCATAATTCTTATTTCTGAAATCGAATGTGCATATATATACCCATAAACACCCTTGCAAGTCCTTATTTTTGGCTAGATCTCTAGAGAGCTGATCGAGAAGTCGCTTGAGCAAATTGTTTGATATATACAACTGTAAGCTTATAGTCCTTACAAGTAGTCTAATTATTATTTATAATTTCATCGTATAGTTGATCTTTGTGCATTGAACATTGTATTCCTTTTTTAAGATAATAGAATTTTTTGCTTTGAACCATAGTCGTTTGCTCTCACTCATATTGAGAGGGAGCTTTTTCCACGTTAAATTATTGTGTCTGCATTTATTATTTTATTACTCATTTTATTTTTTTACTTTTATTGATTCCATACGATCATTCTCATTATGAAAATTTAATATATGTTGAATTCTTCGCTTGCTAACATTTTAAGCCGTCAAATAAATCATTTCATAAATTCATTGAAGTTGAGCATTTTTCCCTCATTAAACGCAGTTTTTGTGGGATTATAATTAGTTATTACCAATGTTATCTGACCCGAACCGGATCGGCCGCACCGGCCCGGAAACCGGCGACTTGGGCACCAAACCGATCCGGTTTGGTGACCCGGTCCGGGTCAACTTTTTAAATCTTTTTTTTTAAAATTTTTCCTTTAGAATTTCATACTATAGGTCTAAAATATTCCATTTCTCACCAGTTTGATACCGGTTTGGCTCCGGTTTGACTCCGGTTTAACCTACTGAACCTTGACCCAGTACCCCGACCGGTTCACTGATCGGTCCGGGTTTAATTACCTTAGTTATTACAAATAAAGTTATCGTCTTTTATAAAGATCTGGGATTCCGGGGGTTTGGGCCAAAACTATAGTTCATTTCATCAATAGAAGGTCCATCTAATTGTGTAGAGAGTTTGATATATAATCAAACAATTTAAAATTTAACCAAAAAGTATATATAGTTCATGTCCCAAAACATAAAAATGTTAATTGGATTTACAAGATTGATGATTCAGTTACTTGAAATGTGACCAAACAAGATATTTTATGTTACTATAGAGTCTCAAAGACTCTCTTCTCTCTGTTTATCCCATGAAAATTATCACGCCACTGAAGATTGCTACAACAAATACTCTGAGGCGGACAAAAGAAAAGTACAAAAATGTTGATGTTAACCTGTTAGGGAACTTCTCATGTAATTTAATAGTTGCCCCACCAAATAAAAAAAATAAAAAAACTTCAATTGAAAGTGAAATAATTGAAGAGCACAATTAATCAACAACCACAAAAGTAAATAAACAACACTGATTTATTCATATTAATTTATTCATGCGTACATATGCATATGCTCTTTAATATCTTCAATATAACAAATGAAAAAAACCAAAAAAAAAAAATCAGTGCATTATTGGTAGGACTCATCAAGCTAACCGCTTGATGGCTCTGCACTTTATTATAATTATATTATAACCATCACATCATTATATTATTTTCAATGAAATTAAGTAAGTGTTTTAAGTAATTAATTGTGTTAACGTTCAAGCATAGCTGCACATCCCATACAGGCAGGAGCTTGCTTCATCACACTTGTTACCACATTTGCCACAGTGCTTCTTGTTCCTCATAGGATTCACACACTTGCCCTCACAACATATCTTCTGGTGTGGACATTTCTTTCCACATCTTCCACAGTTTGATGAATCTATCTCCACATTCACACATTTGTTGTTGCAACAATCTGGGCCTGCACTTCCTTCCACAAGACAAACACTAGGGTTTATCTTGCAGTAGGTTGTACCAGCTAGGAAGCGACTTGTGAGCCCACGCCCGAAGCGGAAATGTTCTTCATCTTCTTGGGAAAGAGTAGTAATGGCTGAAGCTGCAATTATGGTGGTGATGAGAAGGAAGACAATCCTCAAGGACTTGTTCATGTTTGAAAGTGTGTGTTAGGGTTTTCCAGAGAGAAGAATTATTGGGGAAGGCTTGAATAGAGAAGAAGGTGATCTTGTATAGGAATGATTGTGGTTTTGGATGAGACGAAGGAAGGGACGTGGATGGATTTATATAGATGAGGAACAAGTGAAGGAATCGTGCAATATTTCAGATTTTGGTTATTCTATATACTTTATTTATTTTATTCATTTTAATTCAGATGTCGTGGTCCAATATTCTATGGGTTCAAGCTTAAATCAAGTTAGGCTTACCAGAATATAATTGAAAGTTGGCAGATTTTGAATGGGGTCAAAGCAAAAACAGGCAAGTCAAAGACGCAAATCGGATTATGAAGCATTATATTAGGGTTCGTCTTAAAATTCTTTAGATGCGGTTGGATCTTTTAGCTCGTCTATAAAACTTCCGTTGCTGTTTTTGTATACATTTTATTACCCAGAACACACAAGTAAATTCCCTTTTTATTCTTGTTCCAGATCACTAGATCAAGCAAGAAAGGGAAATAAATTAATTAAAAAATCAATATACTGGAATGTTTAATATCAATGTTTTTATGTTTACTTATCAACCCTTGTATTTAAGCTAAACTATTTTTTCTGTTTTTCTAATTCTACTAAATTTTTAATTTAATCTTTATATATAATTTCAAGAGTTATGATTAAGCCCTTTAGAGTTTATTTAATTAAGTCAACGAGTGTCTCATTGTATATACGTGACTATGTGAGTACTATCTTAACACCCTGCACGTATAATTCTAGCCTACTCATAATTTCTTAACATGGGTTTATAATATTTGTGTGACTTAAAATTATGGGGATGTGATTTTTTTTTTTTAGTGCCCTTAATGGGCTGAGGATGTGATTTTATTCTCAATTATGCTTGTAATGACAACTATATTAATAATGTTAAACTAACATATGAGATTGTACTTTTATTCTTAAATATTCCTATAACAGTTAATACAACTGTAAAGACAATTAAAATAATTAACTTTAAATCTGAATATATGTGTGCGTGTGTTTCAAGTTCTTGGAAGAAGTTTTCTTAAGCTAATGACAAAATTAAAGGGGAAAGAAACTTTGCAATAGCTGGGAACGTGTTACTAATATGCCTCTTGTTTACAGCTAAAGAGAAATAAAAAAGGAATTAAGGAAATGATTATTATTCGCATTAATTCTCGAAGAGACAAAAAAAATCCTTCTAAAGAGAGTGAAGTTCCATGTATTTTTTTTTTTGGTCGAAAAAGTTCCATGTATATTGGCACGCTAATACATCAAGTTTTTTCTGGGAATGTGTGAAACTAGATGAAAAAGGGGAAAGATAATAAATAGGGAAAGATGTAGAGGAATAATATCTGATAGTGTTTTGCTATTAAATCAAGCCAGGCATCATTCCTTAGTCTCATAAGAAAAGCACATATTCCCTACAGCTAAGCTAATTTGCACACTGTCCGTAGCATCTTCAAAATTAAATCTCTTATACTTTTAAACATGACAAGTTATAATAAGTGAGTACTACTGTTTGCATTAAATTAAATTTGAGGATTGAACCCATATTAGGATAACAATTCTCTGAGATTTTTTTGACCTCAAAATCAAAGGCGTAGATGCCAGAAATTCCTGATCTGCAGAGCCCAGATTACGCTGCTAAAACAACGCATTTGATATCATACAGAGATCATTCTCTCTCTCTGCATCATCATCAGCATCTTCTTGCAACTGTAAGCTCATTAATATCAAGTTTAAACACATCCTGTATCATATATTCATCTCAAAGTTGTGAATTTCTCTAAGCATCACTATCTAAGGAACAAAATATTGATTATATATATATATATATGGCTTACGAATGAATTTGTTGTTAGGCTGAAGGGATTCTAATAGTGATAGGATGGGGTACTTTGCTGCCCATTGGGGTGATGATTGCAAGATCCTGCAGAAAAATTCCCATGAAATGCAATAAATGGTACTCAACTCACATAGCTTGCCAGCTTCTGGGATACATTCTTGGCACCATTGGCTGGTCCATTGGCATTTGGCTTCAAACTTCTTCAGCACAACATTATGCATCTGCAACACAACGCACTCTCAGTATCGTTGCTTTTACTCTCATAAACCTACAAGTAAGCCTCCTTATTATAGTTCTCTTCTTCTTCCACGCTTTGCTGGTTATTATAATGTAAATATGTTTGTGTTGATGAAATCAAAGTTTAAAACTATCTCCGCTTCTTAATATAAGATTTATTTGACTTTTTTTTTGGACAGATTCAGGAAAGTAAATAAGGTATTTAATCATAACATATGTTATATATCATTATATTATACTTCTCCAGTCTTTAATATAAGACATATTTACATAATTTGATTAGATTGAGGAAGTTAGTTAATATGAGGTGTATTTTCTAAAATACCCTCGTCACATTCCTTAATTCCCTCATTCCTTCTCTTCCTTGATTATTGTTGAGGGGGCATCAACATAGATAAATTAGGAAAAGATTGACAAATATAAAAGTCTTGTTTTATATTTAAGACTGAGATCAACTCCTCAAATATGTCATATAGTAAGGACTGAAGGGAGTATATCAATTTATAAACCAGACAAATTAGTTTTAAGAAAAAATGATAAATATAAATACTCTAAAGTAAATTTTTTAGCTTTCTTATTAATCTCTTTAAAAAAAGTCAACTGAATCTTTTATTAAGGACCGGGAGTAGTAGACATTGAACATTTTGCTTCTTCATCAGATGCTTTCCATTTGTATGTGACCAAAGAAAGACCAGGGTTATTGCAGGAGCTGGAACATATGTCACCATGTAGTTGGGTATGTCATAGTTGCGATAGTTATAGCAAATATATTTGAAGGTATCAACAGTAATCAGAGCGAGGAAGCTGACAAGTTGATGAAGTGGGCTTATTTGGGGATACTTTGAGTTTTGGCTCTCATAGTTGCAGCATTGGAAGTCTTGAGATGCATCAAGCCTAAAATGTTGTTACAATCTGTGGAATCTGCCTCCACTATATATAGCAGTACACCAGAAATCAAATGAAGTGTATGTTTGTTTTTGTTTCTTCTTTTTGAAGACCTTGATAAAGGAGGAAGACATTCCTAACTTGTACCTTCTTTATTTCCTTATCAGTTACATGGCTCATGAATCACACTATCTATTGTCCAATCATAATCACAATTCTTAAGGCTTTCTTAAATGTGATGTTATGAGTTCGAATCCTCTATAAAAAAATAATGTGTGCGTCGGTTATGGCAAAAAGGAAAAAAAAAAACAAGAAGAAGAATTACAACATTTATGACTTATGAATCCTGTAATTTTCTATAAATTTAGTATTAAAAATATATTGATATGTTGAAGCATGATTAGCTAAAGAATTTTAAAATAAATTTCATATGAAAACCCTTTAATTAATTTTCTTGAATTTGTGTCAATAGTAATCTAGACGGTATCGATATTGAATCTACACCATCCAAATTGGCACATTCCACAATTTAGTTTTAATTTAATTTAATTTTTTATTATTTTGATAGATCTACAATATAGAATAAAATAATTTTTGTAACTATTAAATTTAAAATAATGAAATATTAACGAGGAGAGAATAATGAGAATACGGCATGTCGTTTTGTCATCTTCCTCCTCACCGTCATCTTCCATCACCAGTTCACGACGAATTTTGTAGGCACCGTTTTCAAGATGCATCGTCTTCTGGTTTTTTTATGTGGGGGATCGGCAGCTCCGTGTCAAGAACAACGAAGAGGTTTCCCTTCCCCGTACTTGCGGTGAACGAACTCAATCAAAACCATCAGTATTTATGGCTGCTTCAGCCGCCATGGACGGCGTTGCCGCGTCGTCGTTGAGGTCTGTCCTACAACGAGTTCAACAGGCCGCTGAGCGGTCCGGCCGCACTGCCCAGCAGATGCGACTCGTTGCCGTTAGCAAGACTAAGCCAGTTTCTGTTATCCGCGAGGTCTATGATGCTGGTCATCGATGCTTTGGCGAGAACTACGTTCAAGAGCTCGTTGAGAAAGCTCCTCAGGTCCATATCTCTTTTCGTCCCCCCCTTTTGTCGAAAGTTTGATTAAGGCTTTATTTTTGGCTCCTTTTCGTTTCAATGTTTCGAGGAAAACTGATTGAACATTTCTAATCTGCTTGATTTTGCTATACTTACTGCCCAATGTAATCCGTATTAGAGAAAACTCTGATTGAATAATTTTTTGCTCTTGCAGCTCCCAGATGATATCGAGTGGCATTTCATTGGGAATTTGCAGAGCAATAAAGTGAAGCCTCTTTTGGGTATGTCATGAGATAAAGTCCTGACTGAAAATTGTGATGAATCTTACTGTTGTTCCTAGGAACCTGGACCCATGAGATTCAGAGGAGAATTTTATGATACAGAGTAGTAGTAAAATTATGCTTAATTGTTTGTGTTGTTGCTTATTGGAGTGACTATTCTTAATACAGACGATCTATTCTGCTCCCTCTTCCCTAAAAGGTTCCACTGAATGTTTGAGTTGTTTATGCATTAATATTGACTAGCTTATGCATATTATGGAAATATGCTCGGTTTTACTCCACTCATTCATCTGATTTCGTTCCATTTTCCATTTACAGCTGGTGTCCCAAATCTTGCATATGTAGAGACTGTAGATGATGAGAAGGTATGCTTTTCATGCGTGTTTTTGCTTGCTCTGGGAAGAGTGGTGCATTAAGGAATTTGAGCCCATAAAATTTTGTTTGCTAAATTTTTGGGGAATGGGAGACACATTTGTCTTTGTTTTTATACTAAAATGAAGGGATTTTGGGGCTTTTCCTTTGAAGGTAATATATAATATTTTATGACGTACATATTCTCAACTTCATAGTGTTTAAGTTCTCGAAAGGACATTGTCATGGTTAGCTGCAGACTCCACTAGTTAACTTATCTCAACCGATGTTTACTCTATCAATGTGTTTAATTCCTCAAGTTACACAAGCAAATTTGTCCTAAATCTTTTTTTCAATTCTTATCCAATGGACTAAAATTTCTGCTCTAACTTTCTTCTTCAATCTTCTTCAGTTCTATCTTCGATTCAACAAAGCTTAATTTGAAATCTCATAAGAAACTGTAGTTTACCCTAGTTGTGTGAAATAATGCTTGTAGCGTTAGCATGCGCATAACTACAGTACCTTTCCATTTGCTGGCAGATAGCAAATCATCTTGACCGTGCAGTAGCAAACATTGGCAGAAAGCCTTTGAAAATTTTTGTTCAAGTGAATACAAGTGGAGAAACATGTGAGCTACACTGGTTTTTCTTAATTTTTCAGTTTATGCAATGTATTAATAAAATGACTTGCTTGTGTTAGATATTCATTGACCCTATGTTGCACTGCTTCGATTAGATGAATCCCAAAATAACATCTGCGGCTTCCAATCATATTATTGAATTTATGTCCTACAGATCACTCCTGTAAATAGATGAAACCTATACTTAATGTTTATCAGACTAAAAGCCATATTGCTGGGCTACTTGATGGAGAGTAGCTTGCTGGTTTACAGTTTGTACCCTGAATCTTGGGGTACATTTCTGTTCCTTAGTATTATAAGTCATATGACCAATCTTATCATAATGTTTTCAATTTGAAGATGATAAATAATTTGCTATCTTCACGCAGCAAAATCTGGTGTTGAACCTGCCGGATGCGTTGACCTTGTAAAGCATGTCAGGAGCTGCCCTAACCTTGAGTTTTGTGGTTTAATGACAATTGGTATGCCAGACTATACAGCTACGCCAGAAAACTTTAAGGTGGCGGCAGGTGCCCTAAATTTTCAACTCGTAATTACCGTCCTTTGCTGGTGAATTTCCTTGAAACGATTGTTTTTTCTATTCTCCAGGCATTATCTGATTGTAGAAGCGAAGTTTGTAAAGAACTTGGAATATCAGAAGAGCAATGTGAGCTATCAATGGGCATGTCCTCAGACTTTGAGCTAGCTGTAAGAAATCTACATGTGATTTACATGCATTGAGCCGAAAGGACAAGTAATGTCTAAGCATTGTTTAACAAGCCAACTTTATAATTTTTGCAGATTGAGATGGGAAGTACAAATGTGAGGGTTGGATCTACCATATTTGGTGCCAGAGAGTATCCAAAGAAACAAAACCAGTAGCTCTCCAAATCTTGCAGCCTCGATTGACTACCCAAAATCTCATGCGGCAAAAAAAATTGTGGGGGATCATGAACACAGTTTTTGGGGATTACAGAGAGTTAGTGTCAGAATACCCTGAACAAATAAATTGACGTTGAAAATAAAATAAATTCACTTACTGAATGTGATGTGAATTGTTTTTCTTTTTCCTTTTTCTCTTTGGTACCTCATGATTGTTGTCCCAACAAGTGATGGGGGAAAATCCTAAAGTGACAGGAGCCATGAGAAAACAAGAACAATGCTCTAAGCACACACCATTGTCTAACCATTGAAGGTATTTTATATTTTTTCCAGTTCAAATATGAGGTATTTTTTGGAAAGTCATATGTTATTACAGGACACTATATATTAATTCCAATAGAAATCAACTAAATCTTGTTATACTCCTGTTAGAATTTTAGATAAAAATATTAGCTATCCTTATAATTTCGTAAAGTGCCTCACATAGGATTTTCAAAAAGACAGGTCTTGTATTTGAAATGGAGATAGTATTTTTAGAAATTCATAGTATGTAAACATTTTTACCAGAGTCATGTAATTGATTTATTTGATCATTTTCATAATTAATATTAATTTGAGAATGAATCAATTCAGAGAGGATTATTTAATATGCAATACTTTTTAATTTTTACATTCTTAAATTACTCAATGAAATGATTAATATACAATGATTTTATATTTAATCTTTTATTAACACGAAATACTTTCTTGAAGGGCTGTAAGTCGTGAGAGTTTAACAATTGAAAGATTAAACTATGTCTCCATCAAGTTCTTAGTATAAGATATATTTAGGAAGTTGATATTGATCTTAAATATAAGATATAGTTTTTATATTTATCAATTTTTTTCTAATTTACCCATGTTGATGCTTCCTCGACAATAATTAAGGAGGAAAGGAAATCAGGGAATTAAGAAAGATAACTAGAGTGTTTTAGAAAATGCATGTCATATTATCTAATTTTCTTAATCTAATCAAATTAGGTAAATACTTCCTCCGGTCCTAAATATAAGACATATTTAAATTTTTTTGGAGATATTAAGAAAGCTAATTAAATTATTTTAAAATATTTATATTTATCATTTTTACTCCCAATTGTTTTGCCTAATTTATAAATATATGATATATTTAAATAACTTATTTAACTTTCTTAATCTTTCTTGAAAAAAAAAAAGTCTATTAAGTGTGTGTTTGGTTGGGCTTATTTTTGGACAATAAGTTCTTATTACGCAAGCCGAGATAAAACTCTTCTCACATACTTACCTCGTATACCGTGAATCACGATTTATAAGCACTTATTATCTAAAAATAAACTATTCCAAACGAACACTAAGTCTATTATTTTGCCAAGGGAGTAATATTTAATTAATATTCATATGGTTTTGTTCGATTCATTACGACGTCGTTAACTCCCAAACTTTGTCAGCAGCATTTGGAGCTGGAGGAGGAAACTAAATATAGTAAGTAGCAACATACTTGGTAGAAATAGACGCGTGTAGATGTAGATGGTGAGGCAGTTTATTTGCAGAGAGAAATACGAAACAATTGAGAGAGGAAGATCCTTTTTCTCAGTGGAAATCCGGAGAGATGAACAGGAAGCAAAAAAAGGCGTTGAAGTTGTTTTTGTGGATACTGGCACTCACTCTCGCCGTTTATATGGCCGGACCACCCTTATATTGGCAACTCACCGAAGGTTTCGCCGCCATTCGCCGTCACGCCTCTCCTTCTTCTTGTCCTCCTTGTCCCTGCGATTGCTCTCTTCAACCCCTCCTTTCTCTTCCCGACGGTGCTTCTCTTTTTCTTTCCTTCTAATTGTGAACACACGCACATTTTATAGGACATAGCAGTCTCCGATATGTGCAACTGGATTGTGTTAGATAGAAGAAGAAATGGATACTTCATTGCCAACATTTCTTTGTTGGTTTTTTTTTTTATTATTATCCGGTATTCGGTTCGGGGTTCTTGCTTCCCTTCCCAATTCCCAATACAAGTGTCTCTTCTTGGACTCAAACTCGAGACTCAGAAAGGGATTTAACAGGGTCTTATACCGCTAAACCAACTCTATATTGCTCACATTTCTTTGTTGTTAGTCCAGTGTGACTAGTTAATTGCCAATGGAAAAGAAAAAGAAAAAAGATCACTCTCTAAACAATACTCCTGACTCTGACCATGCATTTTTACAACGGAAAATAAAAACATGATAATCTTTTAGTAAAAGTTGTTTATACATATTATTGAAATATTAATTGCTGATTGCTATTATTGTCAGTTTTCATTTACACCTTGATCTTGCTTGTTGATTGTGCAAGATTAACTCAGTTTATCTGCCTGTTTTCCAACTGCAGAATTGAGCAACAACTCCATTATAGGTAAGTGATCTTTCCACCTTTATTACACTTTGTGACATAAAGCAATCAGTATGAACTCAAATGGCAATAACGAGGCATTGATAAGATACTCTTTAAGCATCCTAAGTGTCTAGATGATCTGACCTAGGCTGAGGCATTTTTAGATGGCTAAATTCAATCCTGAATGTGGGTTAATATATATGATTTCTTAAACAACCAAAGCCATCAGTCCTGATATTTGTTGCATGTACTTGTGTTATAAAAAATGTCAAGGATAATCTTAACTCATTACTGAAAATCTTATTTCAGTATCATCTGGTGTAGGGGCAACTAAAAGAATGTCTATAGGATACCATACTGAAAAGGCCAGTCATAGAGAACATTAATGAGATCTTAATATACTATCTCTGGTTCTCAATATAATATTTCGTTAACGAGATCTTATATTACAAACCAAAGGTAGTATCTCAAAAATTCAAATTCTGTCACCTTTTGTGCAAAGACAATTGTTCAAATTATATTTAGAATATATGCAGATTGCATGAGACAAGATCCAGAGGTGAGCGACGAGATGCAGAAGGGTTTTTTGGATCTGTTGACAGAAGAAGTGAAGTTAAAGGAAGCTGAAGCTCTAGAAAAACAACGGCGAGCCGAAATGGCTCTTTTAGAGGCTAAGAAAGTGGCATCACAGTATCAAAAGGAGGCAGACAAATGCAATTCAGGGATGGAGACATGTGAGGAGGCAAGGGAAAAAGCAGAAGAAGCACTTGAAGATCAGAGGAAAATAACTGCTTTGTGGGAACTAAGGGCTCGCCAAAGAGGATGGAGTCCCCAGTAGAATAGGGCAGTGCCCTTTTTATCTGAGCAAAAGTATCATCATCTAACATGTTTATCGTTAGTTGTGTTTTGTTTCCATTATCATCGTATACAGTGATTTATTTTGTGGTTACTTGGTTTTAGCTAGTAACTAAGAAGTAATTTCCCACGAAATTTCCAGTTTCAGACCGGTTTGAATCTTGTTCCTGATTGCTTAGTTCTTATTCAGCCTATCTCTCATCTCTTAGTTGGGATTTTGAGTTCATAAAGAAGCACTTTTCTAGTTTCACTGCAACAATGTCATAATCTCTACCTGATGATGCTAGAAACTCGTACTTGCACTTCCATGAACATACTTCAGGATTGGTGTTGAAAATAATAAAAGTGAACGTGCTTGCGTGCAGAGAATGTTTGCTTACACCATGTTTATGGACTTTGAGCATATTTGGGATGGCTTTTGAACCTCTCTAATGTGTTTATGAGAGGGCCAATTGAGCTCTTAGAAAATTTTGGCTTTTGTAAATGTTTGTGATAGCTTTGAACCAACTGAACTTTCAAGGGAAAAGTGACTTTTTCCCGTAAGTCACAAAATGCAGCTTATCACAGTTGGCTTTTAAGAAAAAAGTGACCTTTTCTCTTATAATTATCACAAAAGCCACTCATACTATCGCCAGTCCAAACAAGTTCAGTTTCAGACAAGCTACTTATGATACCGTCAATCCAGACATAAATTATATTACACAATCTGATTTTTACTCAATCTTAGGTTTGCACAAGTCTTATTGCAAAAAAAAAAAAAAAAAAAAAAAAAAAAAACCACTTTTCTCATTGCTATCCCAACCACACTCAATATGTTTACATCACATCATCTATTTTTTGTTTCCTAAAACCACATTCTTATTTTCAGAGTGAAATGAAATCAGACAGTCCCAAAGTTTACAGAAATAATCGCAGCTTTTTGAAGCTCTTTTATCTTTATAAATTAATAATTAATAATTCATATAACAGATCGCCGTTCTACAACTGAGGTATTTGTATGAAGCCTCTCTACAAGGCAAGATAAAATTATCTGCTTCTTACTACTAACCATACCTACATCCTGCTGAATTAAACTATTTCTGCTGCAAGTGATCTTTATCTGCTTGTTACTAGTAAATATTAACCGTATCTACTTACCTCTGAGCTGAACTATTTTCAGCTGCGGCTATCTCATCCCTTTTTATCTGCAAAATCTGGGGCAGTGTAAGCTGTCTTTAAACTTGAAGTAGCCCCACTAGGCGTTCGAAGTATGGATTGTATGAGTTAGTATATGGCTAGAGAGCTTCATAAACATATGCATCACGTCATGGATGACCGTCTAACGATGAAGATGCTTCAGAGCCGCCGACGGAGTCATCACTCAACAGGCGCATAGCAGCTGCCTGAGAGAATTTCCGAGCAAATAAAAAACAAGGAACTGATGTTGAATTGTTACGGCACCATTCTGTCCGGTACTCAGTATCATAATATATATGATTGATGCCCTGTTAAAAAATAATAAATAAAATCTTCACATGATAAGCATGTAGTTGCAGTAGCAAGACCAAAGATAAAATCTAATTATAATGATTGAAGCTAAGTAGCTAATACTACAAATCAACAAGTGCTAGATATATTGATTGAAAGAAAAAGGACCTCGCATTGATGGGGCAGAGAAAGAGAATAGTTACTCAGAAAGCATCTATGAAAACAAGTATAACAGATGAAAATCATGAGTAATTATTATCTATAGACCTTTCTTTATATTTCCAACAAAACCACTTTTCATTTCCAACCCATCAAACTTCACATCTACAATCATAGGAGGAAGAGAATGAATTATAGCAACACATAGGATGATTCAAGACCAGCACAGGCAGCACAGATTTCAAGAAGTTATATCCTGTCATTCCCACCACATTATGTGCCACAACAGTAGAAACATCAATTTTTCATTAATATAAATTAGAAACTATCTTTGTGTTTGTTTTCCTTTGTGGGGAGAGGATTTTAGGCAAGTGAAAAAATAACCTTTATTTCCCTTATTCTTTCAGGGCTAGCATTTGCATAGCCGAATGTCATAGGATGCCACCCTTTATTCTCCATTTTTGTTGCAGTCGCATTCCACACTGTGTAGGTTAAAGTTCTTCTTTCAAGTTCACCTTCAAGGCCATGCATCTGAAACAAAAGCACAATAATAAGAATGGAAACCATGACTTCTAACAAAAATTATGATCAAGGTCATTAATGATTAAAGTGGAAGGGAAAAATACTGTAAATTGATGCATTCTACGAACATCTAATACAAAAAATAGAGAAGGAAAAAGTATCTCAGCATCTTACCGCAAGCAATGTCTGGACATAGTGTTCGTCTGGGATACAATTGTGCTGCTTCTGAAGTTTCTGTGCTTACACCAAATTATTCAAAATTATCACACATTAAAAAATCAAGACACCGGTGCTTTACAAAATCAATATTAATATAAAGAAAACCAGATTATCACCACTTACAAGATTGAGCTTTCCCTTTCTGGTATCCACTGGTGGACGTCGCTGCAAAGCAAGAAGAAAATGAAAAGGTTTCATATTGATAATCATACAATGCTTATTTACAGGTTAGTCAGAAATGAACAATAATGTATACTAAATAATTTGATTTTGATTTGTCTGATTTCCAGGGTAACATGATTTTCATATAACATCGAATTAAACTAACTTATGTAAAAGTGTAAAGTGTAGACAAGAATTTATCCAACTATAGATTAACTAAATACCTTGCAATATTTTCTAAAAGCTGGAAAAACGACTTCATCATCCGCAATCACTTCTGCATGGCTGCGAATCAAGGTGATCCACTGGATTTCAAAAATAATTTCCAATTAAGCATAATTATAGAAAGACATGGTCAAAACTGTCATTCTCTATACTACACGAAAAATTTAAAAGCCCATTTGATATGTACAAATGATTTTGTGGCTAAAAACTATCCTGGTTTTCAAATTGGAAATGTTGGCAGCTTCATGCTGTGAGGAGAGCCTTCAGATTATACAAGGCTAGTTATGAAAGTCAAATCAGTTCCACAGCATAACAGTGGCTTGATTTTCCTATCAAGCATGGAATAACATTTTTTTCTCCATTCAACTTGGAAAAATGTGACATTCTTGCCTCTGTATTTCACACCATTTTTAACTCAATGACATGAATAATAAGAATATCTGAGTTTTGTTATCGTTTAGAGTTGTTTCCCTGGTTCCTCATCTATCACTGCATCACTCCTCAACTAGTATCGTGGGAAGTTATTTGTTCACAAGATCCTGCAAAGTACACCTAACCCATAGGCTCTAAATGACTGCAAAGCAAAATATCCTACAACATACGACTGAGGCAGCAAAGAAACCCAAGCAACAGGCAAAACAATTTTCTTTAGAGGCCATGGATTCTCATAAAAACAAAACGATAGATGCTGCAAAACACATTTTAGCTAAGACAAATAACCTGAGACCCTTTACGCCATCTTTCTCTTGGTATTTTAGGTGACATTTTTGGGTTGTAGCGGCCCTCCTTCACGTCAAGAAAGCTGCAATACAAACAAACTACTAAGTTGCAGCTTCAAAACTTCTGCATTATACAGAAGGGTCAGAAATTGCATTATGAAGTCATTTCGATGGGCCCGGTCCAACATGAATTAGTGCTAAGCACCTCCAGAATCAAAGTCGTCTTCTACCTGTCCACGAAACTCCTTGGTGAACCCATGACATAATTGTACACGTAGTTAAAGTTGTACAGAGGGACACAACTGCACAGGGGAAACAGGAAACAAAGAGATGTAAGTTCGCACACGTATATCCCTGGCCTGAACCCTCCTCTTCCTTAGAAAAAGAATTGAAACAGTAAGCTAAGGAGGTGAAATCAATAAAAGCTTATATCTTAATGGAAATTTATGTTATAAATTGACAGGGTGGAGAAAGTAATATGAAAATTAGTCGTGAATAAACACGGAGGTGACTTTGAATGAATTATTTCAAGAGGCTCGAAGCTCGAAATTTGATCAAGCGATTATAAACCAAACATTTACAGAAGTATATGGCGATGGGGATGAAAAACCCATGCATGTATGGAATCGACATCAACACAACCTGTCAGAGAGAAGAACAAATCTTTGATTTGCAGGGTCTTCCAAAGCTGCATCCAGTAACAACCTCTCAGCCTTAATCATACTCGATTCGCCCCATAAAACCTATAATAGGCAACGTCAAATAAGTAAATTCTTAATTCAAATAAAATAATAATAATATTAACATGAAACACCTAGCCATAAATTGGATCCCTTTTTTCTTTTTCTTTCTTTCCCTTAAAGAGCTTTCTAGTTTCCAACCACCGCAATCGTTTAAAGGAGAAGAAACTTTTTGGTTGAGCTGTATTTTTCAACTACTTTCTCGGTGAAGTAATTACTTCACCTGAATGCTATTACTCAATTGTCGACCGTAAAAGTAGTGCGACCTCGTGGTAGATTCATCAAACACAAAACCAGGCGCGGAATGAACATAAATGGAGAAATTAGCAACGTCACCGTGCTGCAAACACAGAAAAAGCCCAAATCACAACACCATCAAACCCGAACACTAGGTCAATAAAACACGATCACAGCGAACCTCGAAGAAGATTTCCCATAGAAAATCGACAGGGAGTTCGCGGCGGGCGAGGAACATGAAGGCGATCTTGGGAGGGCCATTGAAGGTCTCAAGAGAAATTCGAGGTCTCCTCCGAGAATAAGGAGTGGAAGAAGTGAGTTCTGATTGCGAATGAAGCTTGAAGAAAGCGAAGGCGCAGAGGGAGAGAGACACACAGAAGATGATCAATAGCTTGAAGCTAAACCGGGTAGCTTGGCGTCTCGCTAATGGAGTCGCCTTCTTCGTCATGCCTAACCCTGTTATTCCCAAAATGGGGAAGTTGAATTTGATTCGAAAATTTGAATAAATAAAAAAATTGATTCGAAAAGAGTTCAACAAGCATTTCAAAATCGAATTGCTGATCACCATTACCGTGGTGAGGGGTGGTGTTGAAGCTGGCCTGTGACTCTGCGTGCCGGCGCTGAACTCCAAAAGCTGAAGGATTTCAAGATTCTTCAGTAACCGTGTATACGTCGTCGTCGTCGTCAATCTCGTGAACTTACCGAACTCGAGGCGCTGGTCATACCATACACTACGATACGATCTAGGGACCGGCGTGGACCTTTTGCCGTGACCAAACTAAAGACGTAAAACTCGGAAACTGAAGTAAAAGCCAAACAAAGGGTCACTTTCTTCTCAGCCCAAAAAAGTATTTTACGGGGAATTATGAAATATATTTATCTAATTTAATTAGATTAAAAATATTAATTTATTTAATTAATATAATTTATATTTTTTAAAACTCTCTAATATTTTTTAAAATTTTTTCATTCATTCTTCTCCTTAATTATTATTGAATGAGCATCAATAAAAATAAATTATATAAAGATTGACAATTATAAAAACTATGTTTTATATTTATAACCAAAATTAACTCTCAAATATATTTTATATTAAGAACCAGAGGAGTGTTACATTCTTTTTTTTCATCCTAGCAATGGACTACTCTAATTTTAGAGTTTGTGGGTGAGCAATCACTAGACTAGTGTTAGTAAATAATGAGCAATCCCTCTCATTCTAAATATAAAACTCAGTCACCTTTTTTATGGAAAGATTAAGGAAGTTACATAGGTTACTTATTACTTAATCATATCATATATTGTGTATTATTAGATTATATGTCAGTTTTTAAATCAAACAAATTAGTGTGAAGAAAAAAATTAAAATAAAATACTTTAAAATAATTTAATTAGTTTCTTTAATCTTTTAGAAAAAATCAACTAGGTCATCTATTTAGAACTGAAGGTAGTATAGCATTCTTTGTATCGGCCAATTTTTTTAAAATATACTAAACCCTATCAAATTTAAAATTTAATAATAAACCTGCCTAAACTTTCAAAACCAATCATTTAAATTATATTTTTTTAATATATATATATATATATATATATATATATATAAAGTATAACCCCTCAATATATGAATTATATATGCACATAAAGCCCATAAATTTCAATATACACACTTATGTTGGGAAAGTTATTTTCATAAATGCATGAGTTTGAGGAGGTGTATTATAAAGATATATTTTCATAACATAAAGTTTAGAAAAATTATGTAGTGTGATGAATATTACTCCTCCAATCCTTAATAAAAAACATATTTAGGGAATTGATCTTAGTTATAAATATAAGACATAGTTTTCATATTTATAATCTTTTTTAATTTACTCCTATTGATCCTCCTTCAACAATAATTAATGAGGATGGGGAATGAGGAAATTAAAGAAGATGACTTAGATATTTTAAAAAATACATGTCATGTTAATTAACTCAACTAACTTCTTTAATATAATCTTTTTTTTCGCCAACCACTTTTTTAATATAATCAAATTAAATAAATATGTCTTGTATTAAATACCAGAGGAATAATTATGATGATGTTCATAAAATTTTGACCTCTCATATTCTAGTCATCAGTATTTGAGAAACTCAAAGGTTACTTGATGGATATTCATATACATGAACGTTTTTTTTTTTTGCCCACATATACATGAACGTTGCTAGTGACATAATGTACATTCATGAATATTAATTGTACTATAAATAAAGGTAAAAGCCATGTATAAAGCTTTGAAATATAACACAAGTGAATAAGATTTTTTTTCTCTTATCCCATATCTCTTAGTGAATAAGAATTTTTTTTCTCTTATCCCATATCTCTTATTTTTACAGCATGTATAGTTTTGCTAATTTATTTAGCTACTCCAATCTCTCCCAATTTGAATTGCGTGGAACAAAAATTTGACAACTGGATTCAACAAACAAATACCCAAAATGAACAATAATTTAATTGATGAGAATAGGTGTCATGTGAACTGCAATAATTTGAAGAAATAAATCCTAATTTAAATAATTGTAGCACCAGTCCAGAACTGTAATTGAATATTCATATTCAACGTCTTATTTCAAGAGAGAAGAAAAAGAAAAATGAAAATAATGAAAATTCTGAAGCAGGTGGATCACACAGGGCAGAAGCAGATGCCGCCACAAGTCATTAACCAAACTCCAAGGCTGTTTAGCTTTTCACGATCACGAATCGTGACAATACGTCGTCGTCTCAAATCCATGACACGTGTCAACATCCTAAAGAATTGATAGTGGGACCCAATTATAGTACTTGGCGATGCTTGTCATAAATCATGGATGGGGAACGAGTAAAAGCCAGGCAAAGCATCGCTTTTATTATTATGGCCCATGTTTGAGTTAATGCCAAGATAATTAAACATTGATCGAGAATAGCTGGTAAAACGCGTTGGGGGTAATGGGCCCAACCCGCCAGCCAGTAAAAAGTGATGGGCTCAGGCCGGCTAGATGTCAGCTCGCTGGCTTTTTTTTTTAATAAAATAAATTTAAATACCTTTATCGATTTTTCTCTAATGTTTTGTTTAATCAATTTCTCATATTTTTTATTTTACATTTTTACTTTAATATTTTATTTATGTATTCTATTATTATTAAATTTAAAAGAGATGTGTTTATATGTTTTTTGTTATGTGAATAGATAAAAAAAAAGGAAAGTAAGAATGAAATTGACTTCCTAACACAAATATATAAAAGAAAATAAGTGTAATGTGATCATGTGAGTGGGTGAAAGACAAAGGGAATGAGAATTTAAAAAAGAAAAGAGTGAAATTTTTTTTTTAAAACAAAATTGGAGTGCTGGCCCGCCAACCCGCCTTGGCGGGCTTTCCCAGCCCTCGACCCCTGGGCTGCCCCGAATTCCCAGTACTATGGACCAGTCACTAAACCAGCCAAGGTACTAAATCAGACCAAAGTCAAATTAGAGCTAGTTTGGGATCAAACCGGTGAAAAAGTGAATATTTCAGGGTCATTAATATAAAATTATAAAGAAAATAAAAAAATTGATTTTTTTAATTTTTAAAAAAGCGAACCAGTTTGACTCCTAGACCAGTTCACTAGTTTCGAGTCTGGTCCGGGTTTCATAACCTGGGTTAATGCAGAGTAATATTAGGCAACTCTCATGATATCTAATGCGCTCAGGTGAGAATGGTACTAACTCTATAAGAGCTAATTGATTTTTTTTCAAAGAGATTAAAAAAACTAAATAAATTATTTGATTATAGTACATGTTATGTGCCATTAAATTATATAGGGTTAAGGTGCAAAAATACACATGAGTTTTCCTCAAAAGTGCGCCTAACACTAAATGCTTTTTTAAGGAGCAAAAGTAACTATATGGTTACAAAATAGGTGCAAAAGTCACATTTACCGTTAGTGGCAGTGGACACCGTCAGTGTTGCCGTTGCGTCCTTCTTCTTCTTCATTTTTCGACTTCCTGGCCACCATAGCTGAGAAAGCTATCAGAGAGAGACCATGGCATAAAAACCACCGACGTTACCCTCTCTCACAGTAATCTGTGGCCCCATTTCCGGCGACCCTCCTCTCAGTCTGCTAAGCACCGTCACCACGAACCAGAGAGCACCGTGAACCATGATCAAGGAGCTCTGAACCTTTGGCCATTTCCTTGTCACTATCACAGACTACCACCGGAGCTGCAAGACTTTGAACCAGCGATCGCAGACCTTCACTGCCTCTCTGGATCGACTTCCGACATCACCGACAACTCCACCGTCACCTACAGAGCTTCAGTTTCTGAAGGAGATCGTTGACTCATAACACCACCAACCAACATCATCGTCATCTCCTCTATCGCTGGAACACATTACACCATTGGCACTCTCTGCTTCTTTCCATTCTTTCATTCCCCTGTTTTTCTTCATTTATGTCAATATCCAACTTTGCCATTCCCTCATTCTCATGCACTTCCATCACTGTTTCAGCCCCCCGACTGTCATCTCCTTCTCCATCTTCCAGAGCACCATTTTGACGATGTCGAGAAGGAGGACAAATTGGAGACCAGTGACTTAAGTGTGTTCTAGTGGTTGCATCTGCCGCCGCCTCTGTTTTGAGATAGAAGAACTTGTCGACGTTGAAGAAGCCGAACCAGTTGCATTCTTGCTCTGATCCGAACACGTAGTAAGAAAAGCTAGCTTTTTAGTTTTAATCCATGGCTATGTCATTCTACTAACGGTGTACCTCCGAGGTCGAGTTCTGACATTAAGTTTTCGATGTTCTCATTGCTGTCATCGTCGTAGATGAACCATCGTTCTACCCCCAGCCATGAATGGTACATGACCCATTCTTTAAGAGTAGATCTGCGTTTATTGCTTCTAAACTTAACCACCAGATCGGGAATGAATATGTGGTGGTGAAAGTGGAAAAGGAATAGGGGAGGCAGGGGAATGGTGGAGATGAGATATGGTGAATCGTTGGAGATGGTGAGAACAATGAACCTGAGGAAGAAAGGATGGTGATCGATTAGAGTGAAGCTAGAAGAAATGACAGAGCAAGAGATATGAACAGCGGACATGGGGGAGACTAACAGTGGCACGAATAGGAGAAGACGATGATGGTGGTGGCATTTGGTGGTGGCCTCCGGCGGTGAACAAGACGGACTAACGGAGGAGGAACTCAGATGGCAGTGGTGATCGACTTCAGCCTTGGAAACTAACGGCGCTGCTTCTGTGTCCAGAGCCTCTCAGCTCACACTCCCCAGCCGCGTCTCTCACGGTGTGGAGAAGACGATGGACGGTGAATGATGGGAAAGTAACAGACGTTTTCTGATTTTAACGGTCACTGTGACTTTTGCCCTTATTTTAGAAGCTTCTAGTTACTTTTGCACCTAAAAAAAATATTTGGTGTTGGATGCACTTTGAGAATAATCACATGTGTATTTTTGCCCCTTAACCCAATTATATATCAGTTTATATTTTATAAACAAGGAAAATTAGATTTTTTTATAAAAAATAATAAATATAAATATTTTAATATAATTTATTTTACTTCGTTAACCGTTTAAAAATAAAAAAGCCAACTACCTCTTATCTTAGAGATTGGATCTTAAAGATTGGATGGAGTTAAAAAAAAAAAAAAAGATCCATTAAACTTACACCTCTAAGACCTTTCGCGGACTCTCCTTTTTCACATTCAGACGCTCAAACTAAAGACCTGGTACTTAAGTAACTAAAATCTCGCCTGTTAGGACGAACGTGCTACTTTCATGCACTCTGCATTCCATAGTTTGAGCCTTGAGGCCATTTGTTTTGTAATTGAATATTTGAATAACCTAAGACTCACATGGCCCATGTGTGAAAGAGTCCATGTTTGTCGGGAGAGCTTTCGGCGTGACAGATTTATTATTTATAGAATCAATGACGAATGACACATTTATGATTCCACCTCCAAATTCTCTCTTATAATAGTTGCATTCACCAACACTCTGAAAGTTAGGATCCAATAAATACAATAACTGAAGTATCATTACATTATTACAACAACACAACATATCACCGGCATATGAATGCCCGCTGCATCTGAAAATCAATATATATCTACAGGAAATAGCTTTAATACGCATCTTCATGTACACACAACCCACTATAAAAAACCTTGAACCACGTGTTGTCACTCTTTTACTTCAAGTACATACGCCTCTTATTTCGCTGGCCCTCAGCATTCTTAAAGCTTTCCTTTTTTGATTCGACCTTCTCTGGGGAGTGATGAGAACTAAAGTTGGCTGTTGCTACTTGTTTCCAGTAAAACTGACTACTATACACCCACCTTGGTCTTTTTACGGTCCAAAACAACATTCAAGATCTTGCCAGGGACGTAAATTCTTTTTTTCACAGGGTTACCATCTAAAAACTTGGATAGCTTTTCATCCCTACATGCCAATTCAAAGGCATCCTCCTCTGTACATGTTTCTTCCACCTGGATGGTACCCCTTGTTTTACCATTGATCTGAACTGGGAGGACGATCGTGGAATCTTTCAAGTAGGCAGGATTTGCCTGCAACAACATGAGAGACATGACCACAAATTAACATGATATCCAAAATCAAAAATAAATTAATGTCCATTATGAAGCCTGAACCTAAAATATATCTACTTAGCCTGACAATTTAAAAGGAAAACTAAATCGAGAGAAGTTTATGGAATAAATAAAATTATAAAAAAGAGTGAATTATTTATTTTAAGGAGTTCATAAATTGTGACACATAAAGAAAAGCAGTCTAGAACTAACATAATAAGCAATGAAAGATCGGTTTGGTTTGATTTGGACAACAATTCATACCTTAGGGAAACGCTCATACGCCAAGGAATTTGTGTGTCCTAGCCGTGACCAAAGCTCCTCAGCTACATGTGGTGCATAAGGTGAAAGCAGCAAAACAAATGCCTCAATAACTGATCTTGGATGTTTATCCCACTGAAAACATAGGCCAAGAAAATCATTATATACATAATGAGTCAACAAGAAAATGTTGTAGTCAAATACCAAAGAATGGGGAAAGTAACCAAAAGGAAATGGTGGCAGAAGGAAGTGAAAGGAACCCTTTGACAACCAAGAATAAGAAAGCAGCATGAACATGATGAGGGACAACAGAGGAATTGATTGTAATCCATGTTACAACCCTCGCTTAGTGGAATATGATTTATTGTCATTGTAATCAGCCTAGGAAACCAAATTCAATTACTGTGCCATGAATCACACCAAACACGCTCTGACTTCAAGATTTCATTTCATTCAAAGAAAGAAAAACTACTCATCCATGTATTTTTAGTTACTCTTCTTTTTAAATGAAATCAACAACATCAATGACAAAACCAGAAACTAGGTCTAGACACCCGACCTTAACACCCTTCTCTGCCACAAGAACAAAGTAAGGGAGGGGAAAAAGATCCAAGAAAAATGTAGAAAGATATCAAAGAAAATAACTTGCAAACAAGATAACCTTATAAGCCACATTTAAGAACTCCATCATTGCAGAAATTCCTGTGTTGAATCGTGTGCCCTCAATTTCCTCTGTTACCTGTGTGCTGAAATTGAACTCTTAGGCCAAATGTCCAAATTGAATTGGTAAATTGAATAAAATCATTGAAAATAATTACAAAATCCATCTCAAAAGTTAGGATGTTGACCTTAGCAATGCATTTATGGAGAGATCGAAGTTGTTCCACCGTAGGCTCCTCATCAGCTGTTAAAGTCCCATCCTTGAATGTACCATCAGCCAAAGGTGAGCCAACAATGAGCCTCCATGTTCGTCCTAAGAATCTATGCACACCTTCAATACCGCTTGTACTCCAAGATTTTGAGTCTCTTGTGGAAGATTAAAGAAAGAAACAATAGGAAGAATGATGTCAGATTAAAAAAAGAAGAGAAGGGTTGCATTAACTCAAGACTCAATCCCATATCATTTCAAGGTCACAACTAAAATTATATGGTCAACTCACCTTAATGGGCCCATGAACATTTCATATAAGCGGAGAGAATCTGCACCATACTCAGAAACAACATCATCAGGATTAACTACGTTTCCCCTACTTTTGCTCATTTTATAGGCACGAGCAATTAAACGAATGTGAGGGTTGTCTTTCAAGACAAAAGAATCGTCAGATTTCATGACCTGAGTCAGCAGAAAAATCCACATGTCAAAAGAATAATTTTTGGGCTTATTACTTCAGCTACGTTTATTGAGAAATCCATTAAGATGGAACATGGAACCAGGCACGAGAAACCTTTTCCTCAGGAACTTTTTCTAAATTATTTTCACCCAACGCTGGATCAGCAGATATCAAATTCCCATCTTCATCCCTGCCAGCCATATATTGAACCTGCCAATCAAGCCATCAGAAACTAGTGATGATGAAATCCACACCACCTCCCCCACCACAAAAAAAAAAAAAAAAAAAACCTAAAAAAGAAAAACAGAGTTTTCAGACAGAAATGAACTTACTTCCCCGAGGATAAGCCCCTGATTTATAACACATTGGAAGGGTTCCTTGGTGGATACAACACCAATGTCATAGAGAACCTGAAATAGAATATTGAATCAAATTGCTAATATTGCTGCAACATAGAATACTTTAAATAGAGTACTAGATACCACCTCCGGTCTTAATTATAAGACAAAGTTAACTTTTTTTGGAAAAATTAAGGAAGCTAAATAAGTTACTTAATCATATCATATATTATGTATTCTTAGATTATATATTAATTTATTAGTCAAACTAATTAGTTTGAAAAAAAAATAAAAATTTAACTACTTGAAAGTAATTTAATTAGTATCCTTAATTTCTCCAAAAAAGTCAACTTTGTCTTCTAATTAGGACCAAAGGGAGTACCTTATTTCATCTCAGGGTAAGTGGGTAATCTTTTGGTCAACCATGTCACCAAATACCTTTTTAACTGCTAAAAGGGATACTAACATTTCTTTTAAGATTGCACTGGTGGAAATTGCCACTTTATATGTTATTCAAGAGAGAGAAGATATCAGTGGTAGATGATGGTGACAGGAATATTGATGGCTCACCGCAACCCATGAATACTACCAAAACCTATAGCAGGGGACACAAGAGAGTGACAGAGGGAATAAAAGGGGGAACTGATGGTCTAGAAGAGAGCATAAATGGGGCTGTTTGGTATGAGGGGAGGGGAGGGAAAGTAAGCGAAAGGAAAAATTTTTGAATTCGGATTTAAAAAAATTACAGTGGTGGGGTTAAAAGTTTTAATTAATTTTTCTTACTCTTTTATCATACATCGTCTCTTAATTAAAATTTCACCACCCCATTTCTCCAATTTTTTTAAATCCAACTCATAAAATTTTTCCTTCCCCTCCCCTCTCCTTCAAATCCCTCGTACCTAACAAAAGAAGAAAGGAAGGAAGGAGGTAAAAAGAAGAACTCAAGATGAAAAGGCGACAGGCAGTCTGAGAGTAGTTGGAAAACTGCAAGAGTACATGAAGGGGAGAGTCTGAGGATGCAGACAAGGATTTTGGTTGGAGAGAGCTAACTTCTCAAAAGCTAAAACCTGGCTGCTGCCATTGTCATTTTATTCAGTTCTTTTGTTCCATCCGTCCTGTCCTTCATTGTACATTGGTTGCTTTACTGTCATTTCTTTTTCCGTGTTGTGTTAAGTAATCTTTAACTAGCATTCATCTTTTGGTTTCTGGTTTATGCCTGTGACTGGTCTTCATTCATGTAGCTGAAGTGTGTTTTTGGGCTGTGTTTGAGTGAATAATGTTGACACTAGTGCCTGAGTTGGGTGTTGTAACCTCTGGTGTGAGGATTATGTTTCAATATCAGTATCTGTGTTGACAGTGTTCTTCAGGCAATTCAGCAGGGTATAGCAAGGTCATGAGGCACGGGGTGAAACAAATCACAAAACAATCTGACATAAAATACAAACCTTGTGCCAGAATCTAGCATACAGTAGATGAAGAACCGCATGCTCAGCACCACCAACATACACATCAACTGGGCTCCAATACCTGTAGAAATGGTAACTTTGAAAAGTTAAGTGATCTAATCATTCAGAAAATGTAGAAGTCTATAAAGAAACAAAGAGCAAACGGAAAAACCAAACATGAACAACTGAAGATTTACCTTTCTTTTGTCTTGTCAACCAATTCTTTAGAGTTCTTAGGGTCCATAAATCTCAAATAGTACCTGGACAAAATAAAAGAAAACTGACACATAAACACGTAGAATTATAATTCATTACCAAGATTTGAGAGTCTTAAACCTTAAAACAATAATTATAATAAGATATCTACAGTTAGTCTCACATCAGAATCCTTTACACAAGAATTTATTGAAGGGGGAAAAACTACAACTTCAGTCTTCTGTTGTAGCTAATGAATAGGAAATCCTGAATCTAGAAAACTAAGCCACCAGAAGAATTTGAAGAAATGAATCCATATCTGGAACAGCCAAATAATTTTGTAATAATTGCCTATATACCAGAAGACATATTTTTATAAACAGTTTCGTTTTTTTCACTATATTCAATGAATGATCTTTAAACAGATTTAACTGGAAAGGGGAAAATCTTGAGCAGAAAGGCAGAGAACCAATAAAGAGATTCAAATAGAGATGATCGAAGACTAGGCTTTGGGTCTCAGTTTAATTATGAAGGGGTACCCAAAATTAAGGTTAACAAGATCCTATATAAAATGAAGCCCAGCCCACAGTAAAGTATATTCAAATCAACAGAAAATCAAACTAGTGAGGGTTAAGTGCCAAACCAGCATGAACCAGCCCACTGTGGCATAGTATTTGTTTCTCGGGTAGCTGGTCTTCCAGATAAAGTATCTGCAGTTTTAACCTGAAGTAATGAATAAACAATTACTATCCAGGACAAAATCAGATTAAAAAAACAGACAAAATAAATTTGAACAGAATACCCAGATTAACTAAGAAAATAATGACTTGAGTCTTACGAGGAAGAACTGAAAATAAAAATAGAGCCAAAATATTCTTAAATCACTTTAAGTCGTATAGAGATTAGACATTTAACAAATGCCTTGCTACTTCCACTTTAACCTAGCATGGCCTAAGATTTTGTCACAGCTTGCTTGTTACTAGTCAATGACATTAAGGAATGTTATAGCAGAATGACTCTCGTTCAGAAATGATTAGTCTACAGATAAGTAGATAAGAAGAGATGCAGAACAACTCTCTTAAACATCAGAAAGGAATCCAGGTGCGAATATAGCTTTCTCATCATGTTTCAATTTAATGAATGTATAAAAATGCTTTAGCTTTTCGAAAGGCTACTGTAAAGCTCAATCTCACCTTTTAGCAACAAATTTCTCTGTATGGCGATGTCTGAAACTAGAAACAATATGACAAGAGTAGATTCGGTTTATGTTAATATCTGGCTAATTGTCAATGGACTGCGCTGTTTACATGCATGGCCTAAACAACAAGATATTAAGCATAATTATCTTTTTATTGTGCTGTTCTTAATTTTATATGCTTTAAGTAGACTAATTTTAATTTGTAATAAGAAAATCCTCTAATTCAAGAAATCATATGGATGGAAATTCTAAGTAAAAAAATTTAGAAGTCTTAAACTGCCATAACGAAGACATAGCGGGGATGGAATATACAAATACCACAAAAAAGAAAAAAAGAAAAATTGGCATATAGAGAAAAGGCAAATATTGGTTAATGCATACCCAAGAAACAGCCTTGGACAGTGGAGGGTCCCCTGTTCCAGTGGGAGTGAAGTCATCCAATTCAGGCAGCATAAGAGGCAGTTCAGTTTCATTAAGTGGAACTGTCTCCCCAGTTTCATCTAAGAAAATGACAGGGATAGGTTCACCCCAATAACGTTGCCGAGCAAAAAGCCAGTCCCTTAACTTGTAGTTTACCTATAAAGGAGAAACAACACAATTTAGACTTTACATAACATCAAAAACCCCATTTCAAACATACATGTTAAGATTAAATTGAGATTAAACCTTTCTCTTTCCATTTCCAGTTTTCTCTGCCCACTCAATGACTTTCAAAGCAGCATTTTTGCTGGATAATCCATTAATGTCAAGTCCCACCATCGCATTTGATGAATTTATAATAGTTCCTTCACCTGAAAAAGCCTTTCCAGACTCAATGGTACTTTTATCATCTGGAGTTACAACCCAATTTACTGGAACACCGTGTTTCAAAGCAAAGTCATAATCCCGAGAGTCATGTGCAGGCACAGCCATAATTGCTCCCGTTCCATAACTGGACGAGCAAAAGCATTCATAAGTTGGTGTCATGTTTACCAAATGTAATTAAAGAATCTTACGCCAATAGCATGCTGAGCAGTCAATAAATGCATTTTGCAAATGCTGAGCAGTCAATAAATGCATTTTGCAAAGTTTTATACACAAATTGGCATCCTAAGCATATGACCTAGACAAATGGAAATTCATCAAGGATATTATAAAAAAGGGTTTTTATAGACACAAATACCTCCCCAATACATAATCTGCCATCCATATTGGAATGGCTTCTCCATTTGCGGGATTTCTTGCATAACAACCCGTAAAAACCCCAGTCTTCTCCTTCTGAAGCTCAGTCCTCTCAAGGTCACTTTTCCTTGAGGCAAGGTCCTTATACTCCTCCACCTGTAGCCAGTGAATTTCCATCTTATTGATACCCATAGTGCAAAACTCTGATGCGACTGGAAAATGAGAAAAGAATAGCTTACATATTTGCTCTGGGCTGTGGAAACTAATGATGACAAAAAAGAATACTCTGGTGCAGCAACCAAGTAACTGAACACAATCAATGAGAACATGAAATATTTAAAAGTCACTTTACAGAGTCGTTCAGATTTCAGCTAATATTAAAATTTATATAAATCATCAGAAGAATGAATAGAAAGATACGTTGCTCCAAAGATTGTATCTGGCCTCGTAGTATAGACAATAATCTTTATGTCTCTCTCATTTCCATCACTATCCAGAACACAAAATTCCAGCTCAGCCCCTTCTGACCTTCCTATCCAATTTCTTTGCATTTCCTTTACACTTTCAGGCCAATCAAGGTCATCTAAATCCTGGAGCAGACGATCAGCATAGGCAGTGATCTTGAGCATCCATTGCCGCATTGGCTGCTTGTTAATAAACAATGACACTGTATAGATTATGAAACCATTCAAACAAGGAAGAAAAGAGATAATCACCAAAGGATTCAGCAACAAAGATAGATATGCGAACAAACACACCTTTCTTATCACAGGATGACCCCCCCTCTCACTAACACCATCCACCACCTCCTCATTGGCTAACACAGTGCCTAGAGCAGGGCACCAATTGACAGGAACTTCAGCCTGTATATATGATAGGAACAGCATCAGGTCTTCATTGGTCAGGATTATAGACAGAAAAAGTTTAATAAGCTATCTTAGATTCAACCTGATATGCTAGTCCTCTCTTTAACAGCTGAAGAAAAATCCATTGAGTCCATTTGTAGTAATCAGGGTCTGTGGTAGATATTTCACGATCCCAGTCGTATGAAAAGCCTAATGATCTTAGCTGTAAAGACAAAAGTAGACATATTATGAGGGGAAAATCAGCAATGCTTATCATCAGAGTAGATCTTAAGACTATTTGACTGGTGCTACTGATCATTTCAATCAATAGAAGTAGTCAGATTCAGCTGAGGCAGGGAGCGAAAAAAAACACTTCTTTCTCAGATAATCGCCAAACCAAACATATGGGAAGCTATTTTCCTCACTTCAGCTGGAGTACCATCACAACTCTTTCTAGTAATTATAAAACTTTGACCAAATATACCATGCAACGATCTCCAGACAGAAGCTAGCAAAGCAAATCACAAACAAAAAAATTGAAGAGGCGGACAGTGTACTGGGCATTTTAATTCTCCCATCTTCTTAATAAATATTTTTAGTAAAATTTAAAGTATACCTTTTCTTTGTGAGAAGTAACACTGTCTCATCATCATTCATTCATTTGATCAATTTTTTCTTTTTTTGGACTGAACATTCCTTTGATCAAATTACCTGAGAACGAAAGCGACTAATGTTGCTCATCGTAGTAATCTTTGGGTGAGTTCCTGTCTGAAATACAGACAGATAATTAAACCAAAAATAAAAATTGTCACGATATCTCTAAACAACGTAAGTCAGAGGCCAGACCCAAAAAACAGACCTGAATAGCAAATTGTTCAGCAGGCAGCCCAAAGGCATCCCATCCCATTGGATGCAACACATTGTATCCCTGCATGCGTTTATATCTAGCTAGAATATCCGTGGCAGTGTATCCCAGGGGATGGCCAACATGTAGCCCAGCCCCACTACAAACAATAGGTCAACAAAATGATGAACAGTGACTGAATGGATAAAACCAATTATGGAAAATATATATACACACACACTCACATCCCGTTGCACTAAACAATCCTGACAACCTAAATAGAAAATTGACAGCAGAAACTGCTGGTAAAAAGTAACTGAAATGATAAGAGTAAGGGAGGAACCTGGGATAAGGGAACATGTCAAGTATATAATATTTAGGTTTAGAGGTATCGATATCATCATCTGGTGTTCGGAAAGTTTTGTTCTCCTCCCAAAACTGCTGCCACTTAGGCTCAATCTCATGGAAAGGGTAAGGCCTATTCACCACTTGCTGGTTCGGCTTCTGGTACTCCACTTCATTGGCTCCCCTAGTCGCCGAGTTCCTAACACAAGCGCCATAACTAAAGCTCCTATAGCACAATCTACGCCCAAATTGACCATTCTTAGTCGTTGAAACGGCGAAATTTCGAGAACGAAGCCGCTTTGTATGAAAAGGAAATGAAAGTGAGTGAAGCGAAAGAGGCTGAAATTGAAGCGGCTGAAGCTGTGTGTGAGCGTGCATGAGCCGTGCGTTCATTTGGCATGAGATGCAAAGAAGAGTAAGATAACCAGTGGCCGAGAACTCAAAGATAACAGGAAGATGATGGCGGTAACGGCCCGACCAATGTTTTTATATATATATAATAAATTCGGATTGGGCTGAGTCACGACTCACGAGAGTTTGGGTCACCTTGTGTTGAAACTTAAAACATATCAATGTTAAGAAATTTAGAGGATTTAAGAAAGATTATAAATTTGTTGGCAAAAAAACACAAAAGAAAGATTAAAAATTAAAAACTAACGAGGAGTAAAAGCGAAAAAAAGTATGGAGAAAGGGAAAAGACAAAAAAAAAATATTACTTAAATTTTAAAATCTCAAATTAGTCTTGTTACCGATAAAGTATAGACATCAACTATAAGAGCATAATAATTAACATAGTTCTCTAATCCGGACCGGACCGGCCGGACCGGCCCAGAAACCGATGACCCGGGCACTAAACCGGTCCGGGTCAACTTTTTTATTTTTTAAAAAATTTTTTATTTTTTTAAAAAAAATTTTCCTTTAGAATTTCATACTATAAATCTAAAATATTCTATTTCTCACCGGTTTGGTCCCGGTTTAGCTCCGGTTTGACCTACTAACCCTTAACCCAGTACCCCAACCGATTCACTGACCGGTCCGGGTTTAATTACCTTGATAATTAATAACTCATCATAATAGTAAATCATTGATTATTTTGAAGTTTAAGTGGATTTTCTTATCTTTTTCCCTATTGAAAAACCACCTTATATTCCAGTCCAAATGCGATAAGATTTTAATTTTTTCCCCCCTACAAGAGCTTATCAAATAACTTATTTATATTATTCGATTTTTAGTGTAAGAGTCCGTTAACTTTTTTTTTTAAAGATTAAAGAAGTTAAATAAGTGTTTATAAGTTTTTAAGCCATGAAACTTATCCAGCCGTGTTCGGGAGGTTTTTTTAAGAATGAAATAGAATCGTGGGGATGACTCAAAGATTTATATCATTACCTGGGAGAATTTTTTAAAAAAGGGAGTGAAATGAGTTGAAATCCTTACAAACCATTGTCAACCAACATAAATGAATTTCTTGACCTCCGATTTGGAGTTAAGGATAAAATATGTTGAGATAATTAATCCATTGCTTTCATTAGTTGAAATTCAGTAGATTTGGTGGTTATCACTTTTTGAGACTTCAGTGGCTTGGATTTGGGAGTAGTTATTATTCTATTTTCAGTTATGAAATCTCAAAATTTGTCATTAGATTTTCCTCCGATCCTAATTATAGGATAATATTTGAAAGTTGATTATGATCATAAATATGAGACATAATTTATATATTTATCAATATTTTTCTAATTTACCTCTCTTGATATTCTCTCAACAATAATCAAAGACGAGAGGAAATGAGAGAATTAAGGAAGATGCTTAGAGTGTTTTAGAAAATACATGTCATACTAACTAACTCAATTAACTTCCTTAATCTTATCAAATTAGATAAATATGTCTTATATTAAATACCAAAAGAGTATGTCTTAATTCAAATTGAAGACTGTGAAACAAAAGGATATGGTATTTGGACTCAAATTTTGCAGTGTCACCCTTGGACTGCCTTATTTGCAGTTGTAATGTGGTAAACTCCAATTCCCTATAGCCATTGTTAGGCAGATACTAACTTTTGCCCTCTTCGTAGTCGGCACCTTTCTGCATATTCTTTGATTTGGTTATGTCCCAAGGTTTTGCTTATGCAATTGGAAGTTTGTTTGTTGTAACGTTTTATTCCTCACTCTTATGTAGGTTACATTGAGTGTACCTGTAGTTGGAATATTTAAAAATGAAAACATGTGTTTTCTTTTTGTAAAATCACATTCTTATAAATCAAGGGATTTGTATAAAAAGTTGTGTAGGAAGTCATAACATTAAAGGTCACCATATTATATCTTTTTAGTTCTTAAAGACACATATAAAAAGTTATAATTACAGGCTCTTGGTGAAAGGTTATATTGATTTTTAAGAAAATCCTACATACTATAAAGATGTAACTCTTCATGGAAATGTTATAATAAATAACTATTGGTTATTTCATGAATGAAGATATGGTTATAACTTTTAATTGAAGAAGTGTTGTTTCAAGAGGCGCCACTTCAAGACATCATTTAATGGTCGATAAATAGCCTACACCATCATTTCATTCGTGACCGATAGTACAACATTATAAATCACACAACAACAAAGAAAACAAACTCATTGCCTTTATCCTTTTTTAATGAAAACTGGATTCCATTACAAACTCAAAAGGCAATTATAAAGCAAAGATAAAACAAACTATTGTCCCTCGTTAATTTCCGCCTCCTGGAAAAAAGGTGGTGGTTGATCAAAGAGAAAAAAGTTTCCTACAATGTTATGAGCTAACTTAGCTAAATAATCAGTTAAGGTATTGTACTTCCTAGGGATAGGATTAATCAAGATCTACCAGTTCTTAAATAACCATAGTCTTGCATCATCTACAATTTCCTTAAAGGGGTGTGATTGGTCACATCCCCTAGGCAAAATATTTATGGCTTCAACACAATTAGACAAAACTACAACGTTTCGATATCCTTTATTCCAACATATTTGTAAGCCTTGGATAATTGCTATGATCTCTACTATTGTTGGAGGTACAATTGTAATTTTACACATATATCCGCATATCCATCTCCCATCGTCCCCACAAATAGCTCCACCGCATCCGCTTTGCCCTGAGTCAAGAGTCCAGAGTGAAAAAGCCTTGATGTTGTTCCTGCCTTACTTTTTCTACATTTGCCGAGGAAGAATAAAATTGACACCTTGAACATAAATCACAATCCCAGCTTGCCCTAAATAAGCTTGAATAAGCATTTGCAGTATTTGTGTCAATCTCTTCACCAAATAGCTTCCTACATCGTGCCACCCAGATGTCCCAGCAAACATATCCAAACAGAGTGGCCCATTGTATCTTCCTGGAGAAATCCCTACCCGCTTCATGTGAAAGATTTCAGTGTAGCCATTCCTTGCCTTGGAGAGATATGAAGGTTTCCCACAAGGTTGGTTTAACTACAGAAATCCATCTTCCATTGGCATTGCTGCAATCCCTTAAAAGGCGCATTGAGTTTTCCTCCTGATCACAACCAAACGGGCATCTAGCCGACTCCTCAATACCTCTCCGCATTCTCAGTTGTGATGTATGAGCTCAACCATGTGCAAGGATCCATATGAAGGATTTGATCTTCTTGGGGACCGCCTATCCTTCCATATTAACTCTCCCTCTCAGTATGTACTTGCAAAAAGAAAATGATATGCATAACTTACAGTAAATCGGCCATTAAATGAAGGCTTCCAATAGTGTTTATCTCCTCCTCCTCCTTATAGGGTAGATGTGCACACATAATCCGATCAATTATCTGTGAAGGAAACCACCAACTCAGTTTCTCTCTGTCCCACTCTCCACTAAGGTCAACATAATCTGTAACTTTTTCATTATTGTCAGCAAAAGCTTCAAAACTTGGGATAAGATCAATAAGGGGTTTATTTGCTTGTGACCAATTATCAAACCAAAAGGATGCCGATTCACCCTTACCAATTTTAACTCCCACCCCCTTTCAGAATTTATCCCAAACAACACAAATTCCTTTCCATGTTAAAGACGGCTCTTGCTTTTTTCGAATCCTTGGTCTGAAATTATCACCACATTTGTATTTATTGCGAAGCACCTAAACCCATAAGTCACCCTCTTGCTCAGAAGATTCTAACAAAGCTTCATCAAGAAGACTTTGTTTTGTTTCCTTAAATCTCAAATCCTTAATCCACCCTCCTTCTTCTCTTTGGCA
Source organism: Inga laurina (assembly GCA_963855925.1). Taxonomy (NCBI): domain Eukaryota; kingdom Viridiplantae; phylum Streptophyta; class Magnoliopsida; order Fabales; family Fabaceae; genus Inga; species Inga laurina. The sequence continues at coordinate 78,794,746 of OY979701.1, read as the reverse complement.
ACGTTCTCCCATGTCACCAAATGGAGTTTTTTCCCATTAACATCATCACCCCATAAAAAATTCCAACTCCTCCTTTCCAACTCTTTTACCAATCCCTTCTAGAGGAGCATTTTATGGTATTAAGCTAGTAAAGTTTTAAGAACAACTCTGATTAGTGTAGTTCTACTCGCAAGTTCAAACAACCTCGTTTCCATCCTGCCAATTTCTTCCAAGTTTTCTCCAATATCAGTGCAAATGTAACATTGAATGCTCTCTTATGAATTAATGGTATGCACAAGTATTTACCCAAGCCTCCTGTGAGGCCAACTCCCATGTTTTGGCTCAAATGAAGAGCTCTTAAGCTATGCACATTCTTGGAGAAACAAACTCTAGTCTTGTTCTTATTCATCAATTGACCAGAAGCATCACAAAATGTCTTCAGATACTCCATCATTCCTTCAACTTGCCTTTATCCTTTAGTGTACACAAAGATAGGCCATTATTGCCTCAGTGTAAGTGTTCCATGCTCAAGGGTCTTCATTGTATCCTTCAAGAAATTTGCCCGTCAATTCAAATTGCATCATATAAGATAGGTGTAGATGGAGGCAGATTAAGCCTAAAGAAAAGTGTTGCCAATGCCTTGAAGACATTGTGCATCACTTTTTTCTTCATCTCTTATTCGTATACTCCTCAGAGATCCAGTCCCTCCAACATCTATGATAAGTAAATTCAATTTCCATGGATTTAAGGGAGTTGGTTTCTCATGTACCGTTCATTTTTCTTCAACTTTAAAGGCGGGCATGTCAACACCTGTTTCCATTTCGATATACACAAGGTAATAGAGACCAGATTTTATAGGCATACAAAAAAGTGCATATCTACTAATAAAAGTATTTGTTTACAGTCCAGAGTCAACCATACAAAATGCGACAATATATACAACTATTACAAAATATCCAAAAGTATTTTAGACATAGACTATTTAAAACCATGAACTTTGTCTTTACCTCGAGACACGTGCCAATCACTTCCCTTGATCTACATCCTTGCCTTTTGATTCACTGGCTGTAAAACCCCAAAACTCATTATTTATTTATTAAGGTATTATTGGCAACATAGAATTTTTTTTGTTTCCATTTGGAAGAGGACAAATGCTAAGGGTCATCTTAACTTCTAGTGGTTCTAGCTTGTATCCCTTATATCATAACCCACCTCCTTATTTCCTTACATATATATTACACTTCTATTTAACACTTCCCTCCCCCCTCATGTTTTGTTGTTTTTTTTGTCTTGACAAATGCTATAGATTGCTTTGACGTGGGCCCCACTTAATCATGACTCTTGCCTTATCTAGTCTATATTTTCTCTTTCTATCTGCCAGGTGCTAGTTTCTTTTGATTACTTGCCTATCTCTATATATATACATACATGTATGTTCTCCTTTCTTTCCACCTTTTTCACTATTATCTGTGTATTTGGTAACTGTGCAGCTCATATTTATGCGGTGGGAGTACAATTTATAATAAGACAACTACTAAATAAACCATAATGAAAATAAAACTAAAGATTAAACCAGATTTTTCTCAAAAGTTCATATAAAAGGTGGGGAACATACACCCCTTAATACATCATGGGATACGTAATAAAACTAAAGTAACCTTTTTATATACATAACATGGTTCTTAATAAACTAAGCAGTTTATTCTATATTATTTCTACGTAGTGCTTTTCAATACTCTACTAGTTGGTTGGTTCTTCATTTGTGAAAAGGTCTGCTAGGAGGTCTGGAAGATCCTGGGGATAGTTTCCATATACAAAACACATAAACTTGTCAGGATAAATGACAACCACATCATCATTAGGCTCGTAGAAATTCTCAAAAGATGGTGGTGGACTCGGATTGAAAGGCGGAGGATCAACAAGGTTGGTGGTATGAACACTGATGCTACGTATGACTTGGAGATCCCCGACCTGGACCCATTCAATCTTAACTGTAATCTCAGTAACTGGCATCTGGGCATTACGTAAACAAAGGTGAGTAATAACAATAAAATTTTCAACTAATAATACTCAGATGCTCTTAAGCAGAAAATATATCTAACCCTGTCTCTAATTTGTATAAGAAAAGAAATAACAGGAAAACACCAAATCTTATTGATTGAACCATATTTTTACATGATTTTTCATGATTTATTTGGGATTTAAATGCATTTTATGAAGCATTATTACATGATTAAGCATGAATTTTGGTTAGGAACAATTGTTTTGAATTAATGGTAATTAGGGGCAAAATGATCAAAATTATTAATTATTTTGTACAATTGTTTCTTGGACTTTTAATGCTACTTATGCTTAAATTTTGTATTGTAGGTATTAAAGAAGAAATTGAAGATTTTTGAGATCCAAATTAATTATTTTGAAGGAATTGGGCTAATGTTGAAATTGGAAAGCCTGAAATAGAGAGAGCCCAAAAGACAAGGAAAAGAGACAGAAATGCAGTTGGGCCGAAAGAAAAAGAAAGAAAGAAAGAGAGAATAGGCCCATGGAGAAAGCCCAAAATAGATATCAGAAAAAAAAAATCAGAGAATCCGATTCCCATTGACCCAACCCGGTGGATATGCCAAATGGATATGCAGACCCGATCCGAGAGAATGGCGAGCTGAGTTTATATCACAGAGGGAGCGCCGCATAGGAGACCATCATCTTCATCGTCTTCCTTCCTTCCTTCCTCCACCTCGCCGGCGGCCTCATCACCCACCACGTTCGCCGGCGAGCATCCTTTCCCTACTACCACCGTCCCTGCTCTGTTTTTCCGTAGCTACTATTGGCGACTTCCCCTTCACTTTCACTGTCACCTTCTCTCTCTCAAGTAACCAACATCGGCTTCCTCTGTTCGCGACTATCAATACCGACGAACTCCACCTTCTCTCTCTCAAGCAACCATCATACACCACCACCTTCACTGTGTCTCTTATTTCTCGTCGGACAACCTACACTACCACCAGCTCCGACAGAGTAAGGCGGACGAAGGACAGAGAGAGCTTGAAGAAGAGAGTTTAGAGCTTTGATCGGAGAAGAGGTGGAGACGAGACCAACGTCTCTGTCCTCTATGCCGCCGCTATTCACCACCATCGCTGGAAGCCGTCGGTTCTCTTCCACCTTCACACTACCAACATCACCGAAGATCGCGGACTCACTATTCCATTTTCCTCCTCTATACTAGCGTTTGTCTCTGCCATTTCCTTCAATTTTCTCAACAAAACCGATAGCCCCATTTCCTCTTTTCTGTGATTTGGTCACTTAATTTCCATGAGATTCTGGTAGTACTTTGAAGATGGTACAGGAGTAATTGAGACCATGAGAGGCTAATAATTGCTTTGCTTCTTGGTGATGAGGATGTGCTTGAGCTTCAAGAACTACATAGGGGAGTTAACTAGTTCAATTCTTTTTCTCATTTGTATATTTTGATTACCTAAATTGTAGGATTATCTTTTTATGCTGTTGAGACTTGATTGCCGTTTAGATTATCTTGTGGATTGAATTTATGTGATTGGATTGGATTTTTGTGGCTTGTTGAATTTATATATATATATTTCCTTATTGATTCAATGAAATTGTGCTTTCTACGTGTTATTGTTAGATTGTATAATTGAATTGATTCAATTGAGTGTCGTGTTATCGCATTCATATCAAGAGGAAGCTAGCTGCATTTATTCATTTTAATTGCACTCTAAGTGGTTCCTAATAGTACCTTAAGGGATAGTTACTAGCTGCGTTCGCAGGAGTTACTATTAATTAAGAACACTAGACCCGAGCGATCGTTTGGGGTTTTATTTTTAAGACTTAGAGAAAATTAACTCTCATAATCTTTTTGAGCAAGGATTGTCACTTCTTCATTACCAAGAGCATTCTTTATTGATATTTTTCACTCCATACTATTTCATTCACTTTTACTCATTCTCCATTTTCATAAGAAAATACCAAAAATATTAGATTAGCTTTTAATTAACAATTGCATTTTCTTTTAATTATTAATTTCAAAAATCAAAAAATCATTTTCCCCTTGTTTTAATTGCATTTGCATGATAATTAGTTTACTTATGTAGTTCAATAAAGGCTCCTCAAGTGAGATGACCCAAGTGTTGCATTATACTGCAATTCTTGGATTAAAAATATTTTGCATTTGACCCTAAGGCGTAAAGACATTGTCAAATCAATCTTATGTAGTGAGAAAAACTAGCACAAATAAATTTATTTTGTGAGCACCCATAAATTTACATCACATAGATATACTAGGGCATCCCCTAAAGTGGATCCACAATTTATCACATAGTATTAATGGGTGAACACAAAGTCTTCACACAGCAACAATATCTGGCATTTTTCTCAAAAATCATAAATATTAGTTTAAATATATGATAGAGACATAAATTAATTTAGAAAGAAAATAATAAGAATAAGCTGAATCAGAAAGTAATACTTTACAGGGTATTATTACTCAGTAAGAGAAATTTCTTACTTTGCTGCAACACATGAGGTTTTTGTGTGAGTTTCTTTTTTTTTTCTGAACTTTGTACGGACTGTGTTCTCCTAATAGTGAGAGGTGTAGTATTATATAGAAATCATGCACCGACCTAACTTATTTCATTCATCCCTATCCATATAATTTATTATATTCTTATCCATTCTTTTCTTTTTCCTCAAGTCAACCAAAACTTTGTTGTTTTCCAAGTGATTGTACCATGATATCTACACCTTGCTCCCTACGTCACTCAAATATCTTCTTTTTCCTTTCTTTCTCTTTCTTCCACATTTTCCCATGCTACTCTTCATTCTTTTAATCTCTCTTCCTTCACGTGAACTCTTTCTTTTAAATCTAATAGTCAATCTTTATATATTACCTTCTTTCTTACGTGGCTTTCCCTTTGCATATATTCTCTTTATATATATATACACAAATATAAAATCATATTAAATAATTTATTTTGAGGGTGTTATACTAGCACCCTCTGAGATGTTTTATTTAGAAAAAGGGGTAAGATTCCAAGAAATCTTAGTAGAAACATATTATCGTTCACATAACATGCGATAAGTAAATATGACATGCACCATGAATGCACCAATTAATGGACAATATAACACATCGTCATGTATACACAAGTAGGGCTCCAGCCCCACTAATCGTACACCAGTTGGATTCTTACCCAACTCCCAATATAAGTGCTCTTCTGGCACTAACTGTCTCTCTAGGCATATCATGTTAATTAATAAAAGCATAAACCATGGTCACCACACATTCATATAGACTAAGGCATGACATATGAAAGATAATGTTTCTACCTTAACCCTTTTAACCTTGAGATGTTTGCCTCGTAGTACGTACCAACCTCAGGCTCCTAACTCGGTCCTAAAATACCAAATGTACAAGAATTGGGTTATAACCTCTCCATGTATCATTTTAGACACTTCCATAGTGTTTATTGTGGTTATGTTAGCCTATGGTGAAAATTTACCAAAATGCCCCTAGAACCTCGGCCCGGCTGTACTTTTTCCAAAATTTTAACATGGGCTATTCTAATATATTTTCATCCATAGAATCCATTTCGAAACTTGAAATGACCAAATTCATTGTCAAATCACAAAAATACCCTTGATAGCCTCGCTTTAAGGGTTTCAGGGGCGTTTTCATAATTATGTTTTTTCGGCCTTTTCCGACAAAGTGCCCAACTATAACCCTGCCTAATTTTCCCTTATGAATCCAATGGAATCATCAAATCATTGAAAATCCAACTCTAATACCCATTTCTAGAGCTGGCCGAAATTATGGTATTTTCCGAAAAAAATAAGGGTTTTGCGATTTCAACTCCATAAACGCATTCCTTTCTACTTCTAACCACTTTATTAACTATTACATTAGGTTATAACTATCATTTGAACCAAAATTGGGCAGCATAACCCTTAGGCAACTCAATTTTCAAAATTTAAAACCAACGACAATCCGGCGAAATTTCACTGATTAAATTACCCATAACAGCCAGAATAGTTAATATATGAAGGTTTAAAAGTTACCTCAAGCTCCCACTAACTTTTCCTCAATATGGATGAAACCCTAGCCCATATACAATAGATTTTTGAGCCTCCAAACCTTAAAGAACAAAGAGGAGTAGCTTAGAATCAGAGTTATACGCGTTAAGAACTGATTTACCGAATAAATCACTTACCTTTGAAAGTTTTTCTTCTCCCTCTCTAGAAATCTCACACTTTCCCTCTCTATTTCAGACCTGTTCTGGCATGAAATGAGCTGAAGGAAGAAGGATACGATAATATATCCTAATATTATATCTTATTTTATCCATTTACCAATTTCCGAAATTCCAAAACTTAACTTATGTACATAAATCCTTATGTGCATGTAACAATGCTCATTAAGCCCAACTAATATTTCCTTCCTCATGCCATATATAGGAGACACCTAAGGGTCTTTCCCTATGGTCTCAACTGGCTTTACAACTTGTTCCGGTTACGTATATACATAAAGTCCCAATTTTGATCAAATTAGCATTTTGCTCAAATTTTCCAAAAATTCATATTTAATTGATCAAAATATTTCAAATATATTTTTTCATTTATTTTTCTTAATTAATTGAAATTAAATTCAATTAATTGGAAAATAATTAATTATCACTTGTTTGGTAAAATTACAAGTTTGTCAATACATTTTCTCTATTTTCGGATTTTCTGATAGTTTTTTTGCCCAAACTTTGAAAGATCATAAATAAATTTGTAAACATCATTTTAGAGTGATTCTAAAGGCTATAGAACTTTTATTGAGTCAAGTTTCAAGGAAAAATATGGAATTCAACCAGTTGAAAACACATCATTCCCATATTTAATTTCTTTGATCGCTGCTCCAGAAACATTCCAGTTTTTTTGGGCTAACTTCAAAAATTCATATTTTTTTGCATATAGCTTCAAATGATTTATATGACTTATCAAATTAAAGTTTATGATGTCTTCTTCCATCCTATAAAATTTCATAATTTTTGCTCATCATTTGATCTTCCAAAACCACATGAAAAATTCACTGTCTCATACGTGATTTCACTTAAAACACCTTTCACCTTTTAATTTCTAATATTTAATTTCTTTAGTCATAAATATTCACCATTTTACTCAATATATAAAATAATTATAATGTATTTTTTATGAATAAAATTTAGGGTGTTACAGGGGCGCATTGACATGTTTCTTGTTTGTCACCTTTATTCCACTCAGTACTCCCTCCAGTTCATAATATAAATTGAATTTTTTCACTTTTATCTTTATTGAAAAATGTTCTTAAAAATTTAATAAGTAGTCAAAATCGGAGATGAATATTAAACACAGGGACAAAACTAAAAATAAACATTAATTATATTCCCAGCGACTTATATTTTAGACCAAACTATTTTTTTAAAAACATCCTATATTAAAAACGGAAGAGAGCATATGGTTGGTGCTCGTACCTGTCTCCTTGAGACTTGGCATAATGGTTGGACACTATGGTTGGGCACACTTTGCCACCTGGGTTTGCAATTAGCTGCATGTCAATTTATTTGGTGGGGTTTCAAGAAGTTGATGATATGCATGATGTTCCACTACAAAAAAAAACCACTTTTAGTGGCGACATTTGGCGGCGACTTTTAATGTCGCCGCTGAAAGTTAGACTTTTAGCGGCGACTTTAAAAGTCGCCGCTGAAAGTGAGACTTTTGGCGGCGACAAAAGTGTCGCAGCTAAACGTTACACCTTCAGCGGCGACAACACAATGTCGCCGCTGAAAGTGAGACTTTCAGCGGCGACTTTTAATGTCGCCGCTGAAGGTGTCCCTTTCAGCGGCGACATTGTGTTGTCGCCGCCGAAAGTGTGTTTCAGTAGCGACTTTAGTGTCGCCGCTCAAAAATCTTATTTGAAATTTTAAAAAAAAATTTCAAAAACACTTTCAGTGGCGACTATTAAAAGTCGCCGCTAAAAAGCACTTTCAGCGGCGACTTTAGTGTCACCGCTAAAAGTCTTATTTGAAATTTTAAAAAAAAAAATTTCAAAAACACTTTCAATGGCGACTATTAAAAGTCGCCGCTGAAAAGCACTTTCAGCGGCGACTTTAGTGTCGCCGCTAAAAGTCTTATTTGAAATTAAAAAAAAAAATTTCAAAAACACTTTCAACGGCGACTATTAAAAGTCGCCGCTGAAAATCACTTTCAGCGGCGACTTTAGTGTCGCCGCTAAAAGTCTTGTTCGAAATTTTTCAAAATTTTATTTTTTTTTTAAAACACTTTCAGCGGCGACTTTAGTGTCGCCGCTAAAAGTCTTATTTGAAATTTTTAAAAAAAAATTTAAAAAACTCTTTCAGCGGCGACTATTGAAACTCACTTTTAGCGGCGACAACCAAAGTCGCCACTGAAAGTCAATTTCTTTTCTTTTTTTATATTTTTCAAAAATAATATTTATAAAATTAAAATATTAATTATTAAATAATTCTATTGAACCTTAATTATTAAAATTATATTATTTCTTATTAATATTATATTTATAATTTTATATTAAAAATAATATTTATGATATTAAATTATTATTTATTAAGTAATTTTAATTAAAACATTTTTAATTTAAATATATAAAAAAAATTTCGTTTTTATTTAATTTTTATTTATTTTTAATGATATTATATTTAATTAATTAGCAATATTAACTTTCAGCGGCGACTTTTGTCGCAGCCAAAAGTCTTTTTTTTTGTAGTGTTCCTTCCCTAGTTCCATGGATTCTGGTGGGGTGTGTCTGTAGGGGTTACAATTTTAAATGTATTACATTGTGTAACACCCTGCCTTTAATCACGTAATTATAATTCGATAATGCACATTTAATTCGGATTAGAGACCATCGGATAACTTAAACTCATTTCAATCTCCTACTTTGTAGTAGGGTTTTCACAAAACATTCAAAATCTCTTCCTGTTCCTGGTCTCCATTTCAAAATTCGAATATAATTACCTGTGCAGTTTATCTACATTCATGTATAACAGAGTGTATAACCAAATCCCCGGCAACTCCCGGGTCCTATACTTATATAATCTAGAGGTTACAAGTATCTACTAGGGGATTACACAACCAAAATCGAATGTAGTGTTCCTGATTCAGGATATATAGTAATCCCGAGTTTAAAGTAGATAACCAACATCTCAAAAATCCTTAGTATCACTAAAGATCCTAAGTGCTTCGGGTTGGCCGCTTCTCCTTTGAGCCACATGCCCTGTCTGAAATGTTAGTCATAGGAAAGAATGAGATTCGAGCGAATCCCAGTAGTAACAAACCACTCACACAATGCATAACACAAAGCATGTATATAAATCACAACCAGCAACAGCAGCAGCAATCTCAAAGATACATGGTTTTCACCACAAACGACAGCACTCACGGCTGTATGCATAATACGACAGCTCTCGCTGTAATAATAATCACGACAGCTTACGCTGTAATCACAATAACGACAGCTTACGCTGTAAACGACAGCTTGCGCTGTAAGCGACAGCTTGCGCTGTAAACGACAGCTATCACCAGCTGTAATCGCAGCAGCATCAAAGAATCATCACATAACAATGATAACACACACATACAGAGCATTATACATAGTATAAGAGAGAGAGTCACTACCTGATCCTTTCCCGACGTTTCTTGGCACTACGGGCTCCCGAGGGCGGCAAATATCGAATCCTACAATTCCAAATGCACCATTTAGACACTTCCATAGTGTTACTTGGGGTTATATTAGTCTATAATGAAAATTTACAAAACTACCCCCGGGGACCCGGCCCGGGCCCGCCGTACCCGGTCTGGTTGCACTTTTCCCGAAATTCTAATCTGGGCTATCCTAACATATTTCCGCCCAAGGAATCCATTTCCGTACTCAGAATTATCAAATTCAATGTCAAATTACGAAATTGCCCTTGGCAGCCCTACTTTTAGGGTTTTAGGGGTGTTTCCGTAATTATGCTTTCTCGGCCTTTTTTGAAAAAGTGCCCAACTGTAACCCCACCTAATTTTCACCCCTGAACTCAATAGAACCATCAAATCATTGAAAATCCAACTCTAAGACCCATTTAGACCCCTGACCGAAATATATGAGCTCTTCGGAGAAAATCGGGGTTTTACGATTTCGGCTCCGTAAACACGTTCCTTTCTACTCCTAACCACTTTATTGACTATTTCATTAAGTTACAACTACCATTTAGTATCAATTTGGGCAGCATAACCCCTAGAAAAACCCATTTCCAAGAATTAAAACCAATGGCAATCCGGCGAAATTTCACCGATTAAATTGCCCACAGCAGCCAGAATAGTCAATATACAAGAGTTTGGAAGTTACCTCAAGCTCCCAATAGATTTTCCTTGACTTGAATGAAAACCCTAGGTGTTTTAACACCAAAAGAGGAGCTTCCAAACCTTAAAGAACATAAAGGAGTAGCTTAGGATCGGAGTTATACGCGTTAGGAGCTAAATCGTCGGAGAAATCGGCTTACCTTGCGAGATTTCTCCTCTTTCTCTCTCTAAGAGCTCTCAACTTTCTCTCACTAGTGCAGCTGGTTCATCACGACAGAAATGAGCTGAAGAAGATGAGAATATATCTAATTCCATGCTGATGTCATCTTTTAGTGAGATGATGTCATAATTCCCATTTTCGGATTTTCTGGCAGATTTTCTGCCCAAACTTTGAAAAATCATAACTAATTCTAGAAAAATCGAAATGAGGTGATCCCAAAGCCAAATGAAAGGTATTTAAGTCCTCTTTATAGGAAAAATATGAGCCATTACCAGAAATCACCACAAAATTCCAGAATTACACAAATTTCATCATTGCCCCAAAACAGAGTCCATTTTCGACCTCAAACTTTGGACAGTCATATCTCCCATTTCCCAAAACGAAATGGCACAAATTATATGTCCATTTTGAAGCTTGGGATGTGAAATTTAAGACTGGAAAGTTTCATAATTTTTTGACTTCATTTGCCTAGTCAAAACATCCACACAAGAAGACTGCCCAGAATAGAGTTTCACTGGACAGAATTTCAGATTTTGCATCTCAACTTCCAATGGTTCCATTTTCATACCAAACATCATTCCCACATAAATTTTCACAAGGAAGCCATTGGAATCATTAAAATATCCAAATTCCCATCACACATTCTCCAAAAGTGTTTATTCAACAATAATTATATCCACTTTTAAAGTCATTAGCCCTTAATCACTTTTTGGGATATTACATTTCTCCCCTCGAAAATTAAATTTCGTCCTCGAAATTGCTACACAACTTGAGCCATAAACTCCGGATATCGTCTTCGCATATCTCCCTCCGCTTCCCAAGTTGCCTCTCTTTGCGTCATTCCCTTCCAGATCACCTTCACATATGGAATGCTCCTGTGTCTGAGCCATCGCTCTTCTCGGTCAATGACTTGCTCTGGCTCCACTGCATATGTGAAATTGTCTTGAAGCTCAACATCCTCATACTCAATGATGTGAGACGGATCCGGTTGGTACTTCTTCAATTGAGAAACGTGGAATACGTCATGGAGTCTACTCAAGCTCGGAGGTAGAGCTACTCGGTAAGCTACAGGCCCAATCCTCTCAAGGATTTCAAAAGGACCTATGTATCTAGGGCTTAGCTTCTTCCTCTTGATCGCTCGCCCAACACCGGTGATAGGAGATACTCTTAAGAAAATATGATCTCCAACCTCAAACTCTAGAGGTCGTCTTCTCTTGTCAGCATAGCTTTTCTGGCAACTCTGCGCTGTAAGCAACCTCTTGCGAATAATCTGAATCTGTGCTGAGGTTTGATCAACCAAATCTGGCCCATAAAGCTTCCTTTCGGATAATTCATTCCAGCATAAAGGTGATTGACACCGTCTTCCATACAACGCTTCATACGGAGCCATTTGGATGCTCGCATGATAGCTATTGTTGTAAGCGAACTCAGCCAGTGGAAGGAAACGATCCCAACTTCCTTTAAAGTCGAGAACACAAGCTCGCAACATATCTTCCAGCGTCTGAATTGTTCTCTCAGATTGTCCATCCGTTTGAGGATGATAAGCCGTACTGAATCTCAGTTGAGTACCTAAGGCTTCATGCAATGCTTTCCAAAACTTTGAAGTAAATCGTGGGTCTCGATCGGAAATGATGTTTTTCGGAACACCATGAAGTTTGACAATCTCTCGGATATAAATCTCCGCTAGTTTATCAGGAGAATAACCAGCATTGATTGGTATGAAGTGGGCTGACTTCGTTAACCGATCCACAATTACCCAGATCGCATCATAGTTTCTGATCCTAGGTAATCCCACAACCAAATCCATGGTCACGCTTTCCCATTTCCATTCTGGAATCTCAGGACTCTGAAGTAAACCAGGCGGTCTCTGGTGCTCGATCTTCACTTTCTGACAAGTGAGACACCTTGCAACATATTTGGTCACGTCACTCTTCAAACCCGGCCACCAATACACCGATTTCAGATTCTGATACATCTTGGTCATACCAGGATGAAGAGTATATCGGCTCTTGTGTGCCTCATCCAGAATCTTCTGCCTCAACTCTGCCTTAAGTGGAATGAAAACTCTTTTCTGGTAACGAACCAATCCACGAGGCGATATGTCATAGCCTGAAACTTCTCCCTGTTCGATTCGAGTCAGATTGCGCTGTATCCAGTCATCTTGACTCTGAGCTTCTTCAATTTCCGCCCTTAGATCACTCTCCTCTTGAGAAACAGTGTAATTGGCACAGATGATCTGGTTTGTCAAATTTAAATCACGGAAATCTTCAATCAATTTCCTTTCTTGTATCATCATAGCTGCAACGTGCACAGTCTTTCGGCTAAGAGCATCAGCGACTACATTTGCCTTACCCGGATGATATTTTATTTCCAGGTCGTAGTCCTTAAGCAATTCCATCCAGCGGCGCTGTCTCATATTCAGTTCTTTTTTATCATACAGATATTTGAGACTCTTATGGTCGCAGTACAGTTCCACAGTCACACCATACAGGTAGTGACGCCAAATCTTCAAAGCAAACACAATGGCCGCAAGCTCCAGATCATGAGTGGGATAGTTCAATTCATGAGGTCTGAGCTGTCGAGAGGCGTAGGCCACCACACGTCCCTGCTGCATAAGGACACACCCTAATCCCTGCCCACTGGCATCAGAATACACAACATATGTCAAACTGGGATCGGGTAAAATCAACACAGGTGCCGACGTCAACCTCTCCTTCAGCTCCACAAAACAGTTTTCACATTTATCGTCCCACACAAACGGCTGATCTTTTCTCGTGAGCTTGGTCATTGGTAATGCAATACGGGAGAAATTTTGGATAAAGCTCCGATAATAACCAGCAAGACCCAGAAAACTGCGTATTTCCGCCACAGATTCTGGCCTCTTCCAGTTCAGTACTGCTTCCACTTTGCTGGGATCCACAGAGACCCCTTCTTGCGAGATAACATGGCCTAAGAATTTCACTTCTGATAGCCAAAACTCGCACTTGCTCAATTTAGCATATAATTGCTTCTCGCACAAGATATTCAATACGATTCTCAAATGATGCTCATGCTCATCCTTATTCTTGGAATATATCAAAATGTCATCGATAAACACAACAACAAACTGATCCAGATATTGCCGAAAGATACGGTTCATGTAATCTATGAAAACCGCAGGCGCATTGGTTAGCCCAAATGGCATCACCAAAAACTCATAATGACCATATCGGGTCCTGAAAGCAGTCTTTGAAATATCTTCTGCTTTCACTCGCAGCTGATGATACCCTGACCTTAGATCAATCTTTGAAAACACACACGAACCAGAGAGTTGATCTAATAGGTCATCAATTCGGGGAAGAGGGTACTTGTTTTTGATAGTAACTTTATTCAGCTCTCTGTAGTCGATACACAAGCGAAGACTCCCATCTTTCTTCTTTACAAACAACACTGGAGCTCCCCAAGGCGACACACTGGGTCTAATAAACCCTTTCTCAAGCAAATCTTCTATTTGTTTCTTTAACTCCGCCATTTCGTTTGGGGCCATGCGGTATGGGGCCTTGGATATAGAACCAGCTCCAGGTATAATGTCAATTGGGAACTGAACTTCCCTTTCTGGAGGTAATCCGCTCAGATCATCCGGAAACACCTCAGGGAATTCATTTACCACGGGTATATTATTCAAGGTTTCACCATTTTCCCCTTGCACAGAGAAAAACACTACATACCCCTGGCAACCCTTTTCAAGATACTTTTCAGCTTTGGCTGCCGAAAGAAAATTCATACTAGCATCCACATCTTCAACCCTCTGAGATACAGGATATACTATCCTCTTGTTTCCACAATCAAGCAATATATTATTTGCCATTAACCAATCAAAACCCAAAATAACTTCTAATTGACTAAGAGGCAAACATATCAAATCTACAATAGATTGATGCCCTTCCACAGTTATGACACAACTCAAACAAGCTTCTGTGGTCAAGGCCTTAATACCCATTGGAGTTGACACTACTAATTCAAATGGCAGTTTGTGCACATGCAATCCCAGGCGCTTCACGCAATCATAGGCAATGAAGGAGTGACTTGCACCCGAGTCAAATAAAACTTGCAACAGATGGCCATTAAGTAGAAGTTTACCTTGTATTAGCTCAGGAGATTTGCGGGCCTCCTCATGGGTCATAGTGAATACTCGGCCCTGTGTCCTCGGTCTCTGGTCTGGTCGTGGCTCTTTGCATTCAGCAGAAGTATGCCCCACACGCTTACAATTGAAGCATATTATTTTGCCATCACAAGTTTTGCCTTGATGTGGTTGGTTACACCGACGACAAATCCATGGTCCAGAATATGTTCTTTGTTGGTCACGGCTCCCAGACTGGTAGGGCTTCTTACCACTTCCAGACGAAGATCCTTGCCCCTTTCGCTTTTGTGAGGTAGCACCCTTATTAGGTTCATTGCGGTGGCTAGTAGCTCTGGCAGGATACAAATCTCTCAAGTTGTTCTCTGTAATCCTGCACTGTTCAACCGCCTTGTTGAACTTGGTAAATTGATGAGTAGCTAAGCGCTTCCTCAACTCTCGCCTCAGACCGCGAATGAGCATATCAGAACTCCATTCTTCATCATCTTTGAACCGGAGATAGGAGGAGTATCGAGCCAATCGGACAAAACGGGACAAGTAATCATCGAAGCTTTCCGCGTCCCCTTGCCTGATATTCAGGAATTCTGTCTCCTTCTCGAGCCTCACTGATTTGGGAAAATACTTCTCGTTGAATTCTTGTTGAAACAATTCCCAAGTCAATGGCATCTTGTTGCTCTTCAAGGTTAGGGCGATATTCCGCCACCAACGGTCTGCATCCCCTTCGAGTTTGTAAACGGCCAGTCGTGGCTTCACCTCATCCGGACAATTAAGCACCTCAAATATTTTCTCCAGTCTGTTCATCCAATCTTCGGCTGCTTGAGGGTCAAACCTCCCTCTGAACGCAGGAGGCAGATGCTTGCAGAACCTGGTGACCCAAAACTGAAGGTCTCTTTCCTCTCTAAGCGGTATCCCATGTGATTCTTGATTTGGGACAATGTGAGGTGGGGACTCCAGGGGTCGTGCTGACCCTTCAGCAGTGTCCTCATGACGGGTTTCTCCTTGAGTTTCCTCCGGAGTGGATTGAACTGGACCTTCCTTGTTCTTCGCCTTCTCTGCTCTGAGCTCTTCTCTCAACTCAGTTATCATATCTCTTTGATCCCGGATTAGACCCATCAGCTCTTGCATAGGATCTGGTGGATTATCATTGACGACCTCCACCTCTGGGTCTACACGCGGAATATTGGGGCGTCCTCTAGTTTTCTTCATTCTACAAACAACTTGCCCCATTAATTTAGCAGAGATAGTATGCACATATAGTCACAAAACTCATATATATATCCATGTCAATTAAACATACATGTGCATACACAACAATCATTCACAGATAATCTTCTATCCCTACTACTATCTAAGGGATCTATCCTAGCAACCTCTACCCTTGCCAGGAACTACAGCTCTGATACCAAAATGTAACACCCTGCCTTTAATCACGTAATTATAATTCGATAATGCACATTTAATTCGGATTAGAGACCATCGGATAACTTAAACTCATTTCAATCTCCTACTTTGTAGTAGGGTTTTCACAAAACATTCAAAATCTCTTCCTGTTCCTGGTCTCCATTTCAAAATTCGAATATAATTACCTGTGCAGTTTATCTACATTCATGTATAACAGAGTGTATAACCAAATCCCCGGCAACTCCCGGGTCCTATACTTATATAATCTAGAGGTTACAAGTATCTACTAGGGGATTACACAACCAAAATCGAATGTAGTGTTCCTGATTCAGGATATATAGTAATCCCGAGTTTAAAGTAGATAACCAACATCTCAAAAATCCTTAGTATCACTAAAGATCCTAAGTGCTTCGGGTTGGCCGCTTCTCCTTTGAGCCACATGCCCTGTCTGAAATGTTAGTCATAGGAAAGAATGAGATTCGAGCGAATCCCAGTAGTAACAAACCACTCACACAATGCATAACACAAAGCATGTATATAAATCACAACCAGCAACAGCAGCAGCAATCTCAAAGATACATGGTTTTCACCACAAACGACAGCACTCACGGCTGTATGCATAATACGACAGCTCTCGCTGTAATAATAATCACGACAGCTTACGCTGTAATCACAATAACGACAGCTTACGCTGTAAACGACAGCTTGCGCTGTAAGCGACAGCTTGCGCTGTAAACGACAGCTATCACCAGCTGTAATCGCAGCAGCATCAAAGAATCATCACATAACAATGATAACACACACATACAGAGCATTATACATAGTATAAGAGAGAGAGTCACTACCTGATCCTTTCCCGACGTTTCTTGGCACTACGGGCTCCCGAGGGCGGCAAATATCGAATCCTACAATTCCAAATGCACCATTTAGACACTTCCATAGTGTTACTTGGGGTTATATTAGTCTATAATGAAAATTTACAAAACTACCCCCGGGGACCCGGCCCGGGCCCGCCGTACCCGGTCTGGTTGCACTTTTCCCGAAATTCTAATCTGGGCTATCCTAACATATTTCCGCCCAAGGAATCCATTTCCGTACTCAGAATTATCAAATTCAATGTTAAATTACGAAATTGCCCTTGGCAGCCCTACTTTTAGGGTTTTAGGGGTGTTTCCGTAATTATGCTTTCTCGGCCTTTTTTGAAAAAGTGCCCAACTGTAACCCCACCTAATTTTCACCCCTGAACTCAATAGAACCATCAAATCATTGAAAATCCAACTCTAAGACCCATTTAGACCCCTGACCGAAATATATGAGCTCTTCGGAGAAAATCGGGGTTTTACGATTTCGGCTCCGTAAACACGTTCCTTTCTACTCCTAACCACTTTATTGACTATTTCATTAAGTTACAACTACCATTTAGTATCAATTTGGGCAGCATAACCCCTAGAAAAACCCATTTCCAAGAATTAAAACCAATGGCAATCCGGCGAAATTTCACCGATTAAATTGCCCACAGCAGCCAGAATAGTCAATATACAAGAGTTTGGAAGTTACCTCAAGCTCCCAATAGATTTTCCTTGACTTGAATGAAAACCCTAGGTGTTTTAACACCAAAAGAGGAGCTTCCAAACCTTAAAGAACATAAAGGAGTAGCTTAGGATCGGAGTTATACGCGTTAGGAGCTAAATCGTCGGAGAAATCGGCTTACCTTGCGAGATTTCTCCTCTTTCTCTCTCTAAGAGCTCTCAACTTTCTCTCACTAGTGCAGCTGGTTCATCACGACAGAAATGAGCTGAAGAAGATGAGAATATATCTAATTCCATGCTGATGTCATCTTTTAGTGAGATGATGTCATAATTCCCATTTTCGGATTTTCTGGCAGATTTTCTGCCCAAACTTTGAAAAATCATAACTAATTCTAGAAAAATCGAAATGAGGTGATCCCAAAGCCAAATGAAAGGTATTTAAGTCCTCTTTATAGGAAAAATATGAGCCATTACCAGAAATCACCACAAAATTTCAGAATTACACAAATTTCATCATTGCCCCAAAACAGAGTCCATTTTCGACCTCAAACTTTGGACAGTCATATCTCCCATTTCCCAAAACGAAATGGCACAAATTATATGTCCATTTTGAAGCTTGGGATGTGAAATTTAAGACTGGAAAGTTTCATAATTTTCTGACTTCATTTGCCTAGTCAAAACATCCACACGAGAAGACTGCCCAGAATAGAGTTTCACTGGACAGAATTTCAGATTTTGCATCTCAACTTCCAATGGTTCCATTTTCATACCAAACATCATTCCCACATAAATTTTCACAAGGAAGCCATTGGAATCATTAAAATATCCAAATTCCCATCACAAATTCTCCAAAAGTGTTTATTCAACAATAATTATATCCACTTTTAAAGTCATTAGCCCTTAATCACTTTTTGGGATATTACACATTGCGGTAGTTATTGTACTATCTTCCATCCTTTTTATAAGAGTATGATAAAAATTGTTTGAACATTTACTTAGTTTTTTGTCATTTTTACTCCTTATTAATTATATGTATTGCATTAATTGAAATGTTAGTGATACTTATATTTATTTTATTTTTCTCTCTTACTTGCTTCTCATAAATAAGGGCATACTTAAAAAATATAACTTATTTCAAACATATTTATTATATTTTGTTGGTGATGAGAATCATAAGAGGACGAAAAAGATCCTATGAAGATTTAAAGACAATTGCACTTAATGTTAAAGATTTGAAAAACTATCATACTTAGGGTGTGTTCTTATTAGCTTTTGGAGAATAGATTCTGGAGAGAATAGCTTTTGGAGAATAGATTATAGGAAAATAGATTATGGGAAAAAGTGATTTTGATAAAATGAGAGTGTTTGGATGATTTTATCAGAATAGCTTTTTTCATTGTCAAATGACTAAAAAGGACATTAACTTTTATGATAATTACATATAAAGGATAATATTATATTTTAAGTTTTATTTGACATTAAATTGCATAATAATTACAATAAATGAAATAAATTTGTCCAAAAATTTTTTAGTTATAACATTTGTCAATTATGTAATATAAAAAAATAGATGCAGAAATTATAAAATTATAACATTAGTCAATTATGCAGTAAATTACAAAATCAGATCAAACGTACATATTGAAGGCGTACACTATATTACTTTTCATCTCGTTTTACAACCTGGGTTATCTCTTGCCAAACCCACTGTATTATTCTTCATTAAATTCTTTGGAATGGTTTTGATTTTTGCAAGTGTGTCCGTGTCTTTAATTTCTGTTTTTTTTTTTCCACTCCTGCCTAATCTCTAAAGATATATATATTATTCTTCATTAAATTCTTTGGAATGGTTATGATTTTTGCAAGTGTGTCCGTGTCTTTAATTTCTGTTTTTTTTACCACTCCTGCCTAGTCTCTAAAGATATATATATATATATATATATATATATATAAGTATATTAAAAATTTGCTAAAATAAGAAATCTTTTCTACATAACACCAAAGTACAAATTCCGAGTAAATGTCAATAACAGAGTAAGTGAAAATATGAATAAAATACCATTTAACATATTGTCAAAAAGAGAGAACAAAAAAATATGAAAACATTCACATGACTAATGCTCTTGCGTATAATAAATGATCTGATCTCTTATCGAATCACGAAGAGAAGCCATGTCAGATGAAGATGCAAGTAACGAAGGTATTGTTGAGGAGTCTATAGCGTCAGGGCCATCGACATCAAACAAACTATCCTCTCGTTCATGGTGGCGGAAGTCAAGATCAGAAATAGAAGTTCTTCTGATGAAATTGTGTATGGCCATCGTCGCACAAACAATTTTAACCTGAGTGGGAAAACTATAGCTACGCATTGTCTGTAAGATTGCGAACTTGTTGAATGGAATTAAGCTAGGTGTAATGTTGAGGGGTGCCGAAAGGATATACATTCTTTCAAGGAATACAATCACATTGAAGGGTAACAGCATGTATATATTTAGTTTAATTGCATGTAACAAGCAATTGAAGTTCAAAACCGTAGCATTATTGAAAGGATATACATCAAAGTGACCGATAACGTCAAACCATGACCACCAAATTAAGCACCGTCATATGATAGACCAACAAAGCAATATTAGATGTCAAAAACAACATAACAAATATCTCAATGTTATAGGAAAATAAGAACAAAAGAATAACAAAAAAACGTCTAGTGTGCGCGTTTCTATGACAAAAAAACCAATAGTAGAACGTTATACTATAACCTTAAAAACATGTTCTATTATTTAATCTCTATATATAAAGTATAAACGAGGTGATATGATTCCAAAGAACTAGACTACTCAAACAAGCTCAAACCAAATTCCACAGTTGATAAAATATTAAAACAAACCAATACTAATCAATTTCGACGTGGTGAATTGAAATGGAATTCCTACTTAAGCAGCAAATAGGACGTCGTTTTTTTATTTCTAATTTCTTCAGAAGAATATAAAGGAATTAATTGATATATGGTGATGGATACATTAGCTTGTAGGGAGGAGGAATCTTAGCGAAAATGATCTGTTTCTGCAACATACCTCTTTTGCAAATACAATATGATAATTTTCCACCAAAACCACCTCAACAAAAAGATGATCATGGGCAGTTTCATCCAATTCCATTTGTTAGTGAAAATCGCATTTCGTTGCACTCGTATGCACCAAAATGATAGTTATAAATACGAGAAAGTTATCTCATGTGGCCAATTTAAATGTTTTTGGAACTAAGATTTTCATATTTAGAACAAATATTTGCAACTTATCTTTCCATACAATTTTCTAGAGCCTAACTATTATTAAATCCAAAGATTCATGATCAAATCTACATGCCAAATGTATTTCATTGGAGTCAAGGAAGAGGATGAAGATTACTAAAGTGGTTCACTGCAGTAAATTCAACAACAAACAATTTACCACATAATGAGTTTCTTCTATTTTCACATTTCTAAGATCTAGTACATAAGACAGACTGCACATAATATATTCAGAAAGAAATAAATAGCGCGCGCACAAGCAAAAACAAAAAGAGTGGAGAGACAATAAGCAGATCCAGGGTAATTGCCCACATTTGGGTTACTCTTTCCTCAAATGTATGATTGTAGATAATCTAATTTAATGTTAACAAAAATGAAGCAAAATTGAGTTACCCTTGCAATTCACATAATCGCACTAATTCGAAACAAAATTACTTGAGAGGATTAAACCCTGCACAAACGAACACAGAACTTTGTTTACTTCACATGCGGGTTCGAGGACACCAAACAGCACAAGAAGTAACGTCCAACAGAAACCACAATGAAGCACCTTGAAGCACAGAACAACACCATAACCAAAACCAAAACCAGAGCATCATCACCACAAATCTATAGCCTCAGCACCATAAGCATAGAACAGAAGCAAACCACAGACGCAGAGGAAATTTTCATTGTCAAACGGAACTATGAGCTACCACCACAAATCAGATATGCAAATGCGTACCTGGAGTCGAACCTCAGAACCACCACAGACAGAGGAATCTGCACCGAAGTCGCCGGCTAGATCTGGATCGCCGAAGTCGCAGGCAAGATTTCTCAAGATATTTTCCTTCGATTTTGCAACCGATTTTCCGTCACCGCTTTCCGTTCACCGCGAGAGAAGGGAATGTGTTTCAGATCGAAGCTTTTCCCATCTGAAAGAGAATGGGAACCACAAGGATATGCCGATCGACAAAACGGAGAAGACGAGAATGAAGGTCGACGCGAAACGGAAAGAGAATGGGAACAGGTGCAGCTGCGATCCACACACACACAGTTCGAAGACAAGAACGCCGACCGGTCACTGTGATGATTTCAGAAAACGGAGAAGGAAACGGAGGAGAAGCTTTCAGAAAATGAAGACGAGAATGGACGCGAAAAGGAAATCTGAGGGAAGAGAAAAGTACAGGACACTGTGTATAATTATTGTCCAACGGTAATAATCTCTGATCCAAAAGTGTGTAGAAATAGCTTCTTCCATAATAGCTTTTTTTCGATGAAAAACGGGATTTTTGGAAAAACGGGATTATTTGATTTTGTTGGGTGTTCGGATGGTACCAGGATAAAACCATGGTTTGACCCTATAATCACTTTTTTTCTATTCTGCCGAACACATATTTAATACTAAATCATTCTGGTCATTTATTTTAATTTTAATTTTAAGTTTTTATCATTATTATAATTGCATTCTAGAACTTTCTACCATTAATTTTTGGGGTTACAGTGGAGGCTTTAAACAGCCATCGACACAACTCATTAGAATGATTGGATAAGAATTGCTTGTTTTTCTAAGTTTCTCTCTTATTCTCTCTCTTCTCCCTTTCCCTTCCAGTCTAGCATTACTTGTGATTGCGGGTTACTTCCATATATGCTTTGTACTTGCTTAATGCTTATTATGTTTTAATACATATTTGACCAATTATTAAAAAAAATTACTCCCTCCGGTTCTAATTATAAGATAAAGTTGACTTTTTTGGAGAAATTAAGGAAGCCAATTAAATTACTTTAGAGTGTTTATATTTTTAGTATCCTTATATTATACATTAGTTTATTAGTCAAATTAATTAGTTTAGAGAAAAAAATAAAAATATAAATACTCTAAAGTAGTTTAACTGGCTTCCTTAATTTCTCCAAAAAAGTCAACTTTGTCTTATAATTAGGACCGGAGGGAGTAGTTCTATTTCATTAATTTTAGGGAGAATTACATTTAGGTTTCAAGGAAAAAAAAATAAATAATGGTTCCTAGAAGTTACAAAATGAAAAAATAGCTTCATTAACAACTCTAAGAGCCTGTATTGACAACTCATTAACAACTCCATGAACCTATATTGATAACTCCATGAAACCATTTTTTCATTTTGCAATCTTCAGGGACCATTTTTTCATTTTATAATCTTCAGGGACCATTTCTTCATTTCTCTTCCTCCTTTAGACCTGAGTGTAATTCTCCCTTAATTTTATAATAATTCTCAAAGATTGGCCATATGAATCATTGCTTCTCCCTGTAAGACCCTCATACAATAGGATAATTTTAACTGCATTATTTCAGATCTGTAAATATAAAATTAAAAAATAATAACATGGGATTAAAAAATTGATTACCAAAAAAAATTGAAAGTGCGCGCGAGACACACACAAATATATATTAACATTTTAGTTAAATTCCGGTTAGCCAACTTACCTCCCTTAGTTAAGCATATTATCTGACTCTAGGCACCTCATATAGGAGTTTATTGGGTAGAAATGTAGAGGACATATGAGGGGCGCTCCGAAATATATATAAGTATTTCTCAATAAAAAATAAAGAAAGAATAGACAAAAGAGAAAAAGACAGAGAAAAATTTTAAAATTGTAAATTTTTAAATCAGTTTTTTTTTAAATGAATTATAAATTATTTATCAAATTTTATTATTCGTTTATAAATTTTTGATAACAAAATTAATTTAAGAGTGTATAATTTTAATTTTTTTTGTCTTTTTTTCTTAAAAAAATAAGAAAGAAATTAGAAAAAAAAATCAGAAGGAAATTTTTTATGTGGGTCCCACAGTTATCATATCCATTTAAAGATCGTGGGGGTCATGGTTCCTCCTCTCACATCGCCTTCTTCCTTTCATCATTTCCTCACTTCGTCTCTCGTCTTCTTCCTCTCCTAGCGTCTTCAGCGGGGCTGCTCCATTTCCATCAACGGATATTTGAGACACTTTCTACTTCTATTTCTTACTCAAAAATTACTCCAACCATAGAAATTCTTTCACAAATATTTTTCTATATGATGCAAGCTTTCTTGAAATATAAATTTTACAGGGAGCAAAGCAAGTTTAAAGATCATGGTTTACAAGAGGTGACTAGTTTCAACAAATAGGAATCATGAAGTTGTAGAGGTGAGTAAATATTTATGTTTAACCAACTGGTTTAAAACTTTTATATTGTATTATTATATAGATTTAGAATTAGGGTTTGAATGTTAGAGTGTTAGATAAAGGTTATTATTAATAAGATAATCTTACTAACTAAACTTAAGATTAATATGATTGAATCATGTTTATTGATGGTAGAATTGATGTTTAATTGATTTAGAATGTTGCTAAAGTTTGTAAACTAAATATTTGTATTTTGGTTGGAGCCCTAAATTAGATAATTTGGGGATTTTGGTTTATTTGAAGAATATTGGGTTAATTGTTGGTTTCAATAAATTACTGAGATTTAGAAAAGATGTCATTTTAACAAGAATTGTATAAAAAGGGTGTGGGTAGAATCATGTTATGGTTCTTCTTACCTATGCAAATGATGGTATCTTGGGTTTCAAATGCCCATATCCCAGTTATATATCAATGACCTCTAGATGGGAATCCGAAGCATGAGACGACCATGTGTGCAAATTCAAGTGAGATGGATAGAGGCGAGTGCCAGCCATGTCGCGTGGTAAGGCTGATTGCAAGAATCCAACCACACCCTTATCTATCTTGATTCATTTTGTCAAATTATATGAGTTGTTTTCTATTAATCAAGGTAGATCTTATGTTAAGTTTTGCTCCTTCTCTATCTTGATTCATTTTTCAACAACTGTTTAAGACTATTCCATTATGACATATCTCTTTCTACTATGGTAGTGTGTTAAAAGTTTTTAAAAAAAAAAAAAAAGTAGTTATTTCCTAAATAATCATGATAGAAGTTTTATTCTTTTTTTTACTACAATAGAGCTTTCACTTGGTTTCATTCTTCTCTACTCATTTTTATAAGAAACATCTGCCACATATACTCCGTCCTTATTTAAAAGAAACATTAAGAGAATGTCTTAATTTTTGTCTATTATTTTTCCATTTTGCCCCTATTTAATTACTCATATTTCTCACATTCTCTCCCCACCAAACATTCTCTCTCCTATAAAATCATCTTTATTACTCCAACATTAATTTTCTTATTCCCTTTCTTCTACAATCCTCTTTGTTGTAGTATACTAATACTTTTCTTATTCTCTCTTTCTTATTTCCTATGTCCTCATAAATAAGGGTATTTTTGACCCCCAAAAAAATTATAATTTTTACATATTTATTGTCATTCAACGTCGCCATAAAAAGAAACGAACGGAGTGCCATAGTAGAGTGAGTCCATTGGTTTGAAAAATGTTTTCAAATTTTTTTTGGACAAAAAACCTTTTTCAAATTAGCTCTTAAACTTTCTACCATAATAATATCTATTGTTGGGTTTAATTCATTATCGATAGGACACTTAAACAATAATTTAAATGTGGTTTAAAAATCAAAGTGTTACACCAAACACACCATAGACTCGACTCAACAAAGTGGGTAGGTATGATATTCTAGGGTAACGTTGCAAAAAAACCCATAATCTCTTACTTAAAGTGTGTCAAACGCCATATGTTGTTTGGATGGTCAAAACTACCCGTAACTTTTAAAAATGAGAGCAAAAATGTTATAGCAATTAAAATAACTAGACAATCGTTACTTGTTGTAGTGGGACCTATACTATTGTTATGAATAAAAATGTACCAGTGTTATTTTAATCACTGTGACATTTTTCTCTTATTTGTAAAGTTTATGGGTAGTTTTGTAACTATCTGGCGCACCTTAAGTAAAAGTTTGTGAGTGTTCCCCCATTTTTACCCGTCATTCTATTATTAGTTTATTTTTTATTTATACAATTAATTTACTTTCCCAAAAAGTTTGTGATTTGAAAAAGATTTTGTATATCCCTGCAAATGTGCTCAATATCAAGGTTAGTTGAGATATATATGATCAATTAGTTAAAATTCTGCTAAGATTCTGCTAACACAAATCTGTAAGAAGAGAACTAGGGGTTGAGATAGAGGCATCCATACCATGTGAGCCCCATCTTTTCTTTGAATTGGTGTGGGTTGGGGTTCTCATATCTTGTGCTTATTGTTGATATCATTCATGTCTTGCAAAATCTCCAAGATAAGGATATGAATATATCCAGATCCTAGGTAAATTGATCATGACCTTGTTCACAATTCCTTGATTTTGATTTTTATATTTGTAGCAAATGATTATTATTAATATTTAGTCTTATGTCTTCATTGGTTTAATGTTGCTTCCTTTTGACTAACTTTCCATGAGCTTAATATATAAGTTGCATATAGCATTGATTTCGCACTTGCTATACTCTATTGTGTAAAAACAAGTGAACTAGTCTACTCTGTCAATTTCCAATCTACTGTGATCAGGAACACTTGTTTTTTTCTTTCTTTCTTTTTTTTTTTTTTGCAAAAGTTAAATTTATTCATAATGAACGGAAAATTATAAGAACTTGTTTCCCAAAATATACACAGGGCTAACAATGAGGAGTTGTTCCATTGAGGGAACAATCAGTAATTAAGCTCCTGAAAATTTCCTACTGTACAAAATTTTTTCGGCAAAACACAAAAAGTCCAGCTCAAAGGAGCAGGAGAAGATCCCATGGGAAAACAAAGGACTTTGATAGCTGCAGCATCCAAGCCAATCAATCACACTTGAGCAAGGATTCAAAATCTTTGAGAATTTGGTCAGCAGCATACACTATCATCTTCTTTATCTGTTCCATCAAAGAAAAGCAACATTACACTTTGTTTAGATTGATTTAGTCTTAATAGTATATGTAAGAGTAGAGAGGCGAAAGGGAAACATGAAATAAAAAATGGAAGCACACATCACCTCAAGTTTATCTTCTCTGGCCCTGTGGTTCTTGGGAAGCTGCCGAAACTGATCAGTTAAACGCAGACACTCATCCAGGTTTTCTGGGGACACAAAGTCCGCAGCAACTTTTGTGCATGACTGCAGAAAAGCAAAGGTTTAGAACATTTATAAGTGAGTTGCAATCCAATGAGTCCACAATCACAGATAGGAAGAATGGAAACTAATAAGTGCAGAAAATCAGGTATTTATCATTTGAATTGTTCTGCATTGAGATGATATAATTGAATGTATACACAGAGAACAAGGAATCTGCTGCCTAATGGTTATTCCAAATAAGACAAGAAGACAGTTAAATCCCTAGAATTCAGAGATCTTGACACTATCCCTCAAGTTCAATCATGGGATAACAATCATGTCCAATCCGCAAGTCCTCCAACAATTTGGTGTGGCATACCTTTTGTGAGGGCATCTCCTGTTTATTCTTTGCCTCTATAATGGCAATATACGTCCTATGAATAACATCTTCCACTTTTTCTTTAATCAAATGTCTATCAACTTCCACATGCTTAATCCTATCATGTTGTACAGGATAATAGATGCTTTACCATCACAATAAATCCTGAAAGTCATGTCGAGTTGTAGTTTTTCCAATAGCTTTTATAGCTAGGGTCCTCCACTTATTCCTTGATTCCTTGAGGCATTGCTTCTAGACACAATATTTTGTTTCTTACTTCTTTGTATTTTACTCCAGGTTCGTGAACCTAGACCAGACCGGCTTGGTCTAGGCTGAAAACCGACGAACCGGTCAGTAAACCGGTCCGATATAGCATCCGATCTGATTCACCTTTATTTTTAAAAAAACAATTTTAAAAAAAAATTCTTTAGAATTTCAATTAATAAACTTAAAATCTTCAATTTATCACCGGTTTGGTCCTCAATTAGCTCCGGTTTAACTTCGATCTGACCCACTAACATTTGACCCAATACCCCAACCGGTTCAGCAGCCGATCTGAGTTTTAATTCCCCCACACAAATGTATGAAGTCTAGTTATAAATCTTGTCATTTGATGAATTGCCTTAATCAACATCTGTGGCCTTTTTATTTTTGGTACAAACATCTGTGGGCTTCTATTTGAACTTAATTACCTCTTTTAAATGAAGTCTTCTTGATATCTCAAGAACTAGTTGACAACTTGAAGATGATCTTGCTTTGGAAAATGCATATTCTTTGTTCGAGCCTCTAATCAAGTGTCACTAGGTTTACATCCCAGCGTATTAAGTGCATATTTGGATTAGCGGTAGAAGCTATTTTTCCGATGTGATTTACAGTATACAAGGTAAGTATGTGAAAGAAGTTTTATCTCGACTTGCATGAATGTGCTCCAAATAGGCCCTAAGTTTACATTATAGGCATTGGGAATTGCCATCATCAATGACAACTCCAAATATATTAGTTGAAGCAAAATTGGTAGAGGAATTGAAATCTCTAGCTCATTGGTTGATAGATAGCAAGTTTCAAAAAAGGGAGAATGAATTTCAACTCGCATAAAACAATTTTGGTATCAAAGCGGGTTAGCCTTTGGTCACATTACATATAGAATTATGGTATTAACTATAATCAGACATAACCTTCCCAGTTGTCCCCTCATTATTGATCGACTTAATTTTTTTTTTTTTTTTCTATTTTTTCCCTTCTTATATTTCCTTTAATAGCCTCGAGAGCTAAGGTTCCATTTGCATTTTAACTTTCTAATTACCAACATAAGTAAGAGTGTGGGTAATTATCAGTCATGTGATCAGAAGCACCAGGATCAACAATTCATGAGTTGAGAAAGAGAAGTTTATTACCTCAGTGAGGCAAACATGAAGGGGTATATTTTAGGTCGTTGACCAAATGTTTGCAGTCCAAACTTCATCTCTGAAAATTTTCCCGACCAATCATGTATAGCTTTATTGTTATCTCCTAGAGATTTTTCATGCTCAATCTTGACAATAACCTTGCCCTTTTAATTTTTTTTTTTTTTGAGCTACTAATTAGCTAGCTTTCTATGAATTTCCCAAAATATCACTTTTCTGTGGGCAATTTTTTTGCAATGCTCACAAAACATTCAAGCCCTCTGTTGGACTTGGGTCAGTAAACCCAACCAATCTATATCATTTTTCTCCTCTTTTAGCATTACCTTTCCTTAAAGCCTCCTCCCTCCTTACCTCTACAGTGCTTCATAAATCATCGGGAGAGAAGTTCGAGCAACTAACATTGTCAAGGTCCTTATTTAAGCCAAGGACAAATTCACATAGCATGCCCTTCTCAAATTCATCTTTCTCATTTCGGCACTTGAACACGATGTTATCCTTAGTGCATCGCCATTCTTCTACCAAGTTGATGTCAAGTTCTCGCCAAAAAGTCATCTTGTTGACTCGTCCCCGCCCAGCTTGGTCTACCATGAAGGAGTCTTGATTTTGACGATCAAGACCAAGTTGTCAATTTTAGGATATGCTTCTTTCATCACATCCCAAAATTCTCTTGCACTGCTAAAAAACATAAACAGGTTATTTATTAATGGGATCATTGAACTCATTGGACAAGACATCACAAGGGAGTTCTCTAATTGAGCCATCGTACAGTTGGTGTTCGAGCTTTCTCCATCACGGCATTATCAATGGGATCATTGAACTCATTGGCCAAGACATCACAAGGGAGTTCTCAGGGAGTTCTCTAATTGAGCCATCGTACAGTTGGTGTTCGAGCTTCTCCATCAAGGCACCTGATCTTTCCTCTACCTTTGATGGCCAATTGAATTGCTCTTGCCTATTCTATGTAGTTTTTTCCATCAAGTTTTTCAATGGTGAGGAGAAAGGAGGATTCATCCGAACATGAGACTAACATTGGTAGAGCCTCAGTTGAAGTTCGGTATGAATCCTAGGTATTTGAGATGAGCTGCCCATGAGAAATCAAGCTAGAATGATACCTGGCCCACCATGCAGTTATTCAGGTATGTATTACTTTATTGTTGTGTAATGAGATGATACAATTGAATAGAATATATACAATCAATTGCCTAATTAGTTACAAAATATTCTCTCTTAAATTATCATTAAACACAATAGTAACATGCTGAAAAAATCAAGAAGATCATCTAGGGATATTCAATCAAATATATTACCATGAACATGGCAAAAATGCAAACTTTAAAAGTACCATATAAAACATGTAAAGAGTTTATCGTTACCATGAGATTTCTGACTTGATGAGGGCATCCAGCAGGAATAAACACAGCCTCCCCAAGTTTTTGCTCAAATGTCCATGGTTCAATACCTTGAAATTTTGAAGGGTTCATGTTAGTAACAAGTATCAACTACCAAGCAACAAAGGCACGTATTAGTTTATGGTGCTAACCGAACTCCTCCTTCAGCTTCTTCTTGTGCTCCATTGTTAAATAAAAACATTGATCATGAATGGGATGGAAAACCTTCAACCAAAAAATGGAGACTCAAGCAGAGCATAAAAGTTAGGGATAATGAGAAACATGAATCAAGTGGAAGGAATTGTACCTGATCAACTGGAGAACAAAAAGTATGTCTAAACTCTCTTGAGTGTTTTCTTAAATATGTTTCTAACTTTTCAGTATCTTCTCTTCTGAAAATGTCCCAAAGGGCAGCACCTGCTTCTCTTGTTCCATTTTCTGCAGTGACATCAAGAAGTGTGACCCCTTTAGGCACATCATTTGGAGAGATATTTCCACTGATTTCAGCACAACACTGCTCTTTTTCATCTTGGACCTTATGTGCTATTTTCAACTTTGAAATAGACAACCTTTGCTCATCATTTAACTTTACTTCTGCTGTATGGGTCAAAATATTCACCTGTGAAATTATGCAATACTAAAAAGTTAATATATTAAAGAAAGAGCCAAAGTATTTGCATAATAAACAACACTGAAGCAGCATACCGCATCTGACATGTCACAATGAAGTTTTGTTACAGAATCTCCTCTGCCAAGTTCTTCTTTTATTCCATAAGCAATATATGTTTTTGGACCCATGTCAGGTTTCAAGACATGTATTGGCAACTTGACAGCAAGATTGAGGATTCCAACCCGAGGATCAGTGTACTCTTGAAATGGTAAGGAGCAAATAAACTCATCACAGTGGCGGGGTAAAAGATCTTCAAACTTATCAGAGGGAGGCCAGTCTTTTAGCTTTAGCATCTCTGGCCAGAGATTTCTATATGTTCTTCCTTCCATATAACCTTTAAAGAACTTATGAGTGCTGATTTCTACCTGCAATATTTGAAAGAACCAACACATGCCAGTCATGCAAAAACTATACCATACTTTAGAAGATAGAAAGCTCCAAGACGTGGAATCTAAAGCACAAGGAAAATGACATTGCGTTATGAATTTATGCAAAATGGCCTACACATTGTCTTTGGTCAAGTGTTCAAAGAAAGCATCAGAAAAATAGCCTAAACATTGTCTTTGGTCAAGTGTTCACAGGAAGCATGAGAAAAGAAGATACTGGAAATTTACCTCACAACCTGCGAGACAATCAATGGTCTTAACTTCCGACATTTTTGGGTTGATTTTTGAATTCGAAGCCGCACATACTGCCCTCCAAATTACCATGGGCTCCCAGCTCAAACCTGTTGCTTGTTGAAGAACATCACGAACTATAACAGGTTCACCATTAATCCAATGCCTTTGAAAGATTGATAACCCCTCATTTATAATCTCCCCTGAAGAAGGGCAGTATATGTCATTGTCACCACTGCCTTCTCTGAAAGCAGCTCTTCTCACAGAGTAGTTGCAGCTTGATGCTGCTGCTTCTGCTTTGTGCTTCAGAAGAGTTCGTCCAGTCACGCAGTTTCTCAACAAATCACCAGCTTTAGCTTCCAGTTCAGATATCCAGCCCCGTGGAAGAATATGCTTGAGCTCCAACATGCAGTTTCCACATCCCCCAAACTCCTCCGGGGCACAAAAAACGCTTCCATTGCTTTCTGCAGTCCACTCAATAGATTGCTCAATACAAGGATCATCCGAAGTCTTGGAATCACAGGACTCCGGCAGAGGATCACCACCATGCATATAATCATAACCCTTATTCACGTACTGAAACCTCATCTCAGCTCGAGGCAAAATAGTCCCATTGCGAACTTCTTGGCAACATTGGAGGCAGAGTTCATAGGAACACTCAGGGCAGCTTCGGTGAAGGTCAACAATTGAAGTAGCACAATGGTTGCTGCCCCAGGATCAAAAGGATAAATTAAACAACCTCGACAAAATTGAAAATGATTTATGTAAGGTGAATTAGAAATAAAAAAACTTACCAATAGACACGCTCTTCGTCACTACATGGAGTTTGCAGCATCTTAATCTCAGAGCGCGATGTCCCTGACATGAGAGTTTATTGTTACTGATGTTTTGAAAGTTAAAAAAGTAAACCCAAAGCTGAAGTTGAACAAAAACATAAAACAATATATTTTTTTCCTGATATTTTATAGTTAATGATGTCTTGAAGAAAATTTTACCACCCATAATACCTTGTATTCTAGCTTCGATCTCTTCCTCTAGAGCTTGTTCTTCACACATTTGTTTCAGAAATGGACGAACTAAGTTGATACAATAATGCAGATATTGAAACTTCTCATCGTCAGAGATATCCCTGATAGATGTCTGGCAGGTAGATAACAAATTAATTAATGCGAAAATTGAAAGAGTAAATTTAGCTTCAATAAAGAAAGTAACAAAATTTTCCACGGGATAACAGAGTAAATCAAACCTTAATCATCCCACTTGAACGCAAACAGGCATTGCAATTGCAAGTTCTACGGCAAAATGGGCAACACTCTACAATTTCTTCTACTGTCATATCAGGATACCTATGTGCATAAATGGTACACATGGTTAAATTTTGAAAAGACGCCTCATTAACTACAAGAACGAATAAATTAGAGTATTAGACCACCAACAGGTAAAATTTTGTAGATGTAAAACAACTCACCATTGCTTGATGCACTTATCACAGTACAATTTCTTTTCACATTTACTGCAAGGGACATAGTTTAATCTATCCTTTTTCATGCATTGGTGACAAATCCAGCGATCTCTCTTGATATTCTGTTTAACAAAAGAAGTTTAGTATTCGTCAGTTTTAGAGGTAATAGACAGTGCATAGTAAACTTCCTCTCTAGTGAAAATATAAGCACACATAGCAACACATTATTGAGTCCTTAGCAGTTCACGCTTACCCTCCTACACGATGCAATGTAATCGTCCTCAGTATGGTTTCTCGAATCCGAAGTAGGCACTGTGGATTCTGGTGGAGAATGCAATGTGGTAGTACTCGAGGATGGACTCTCAGCACTTGACTCTGAGCCTATTTTATCAGTCGTGGGGTCCAGTTTATGACCTCTTCTCCTAGAC
The DNA here is from genome assembly GCA_963855925.1 of Inga laurina. Classification (NCBI taxonomy): domain Eukaryota; kingdom Viridiplantae; phylum Streptophyta; class Magnoliopsida; order Fabales; family Fabaceae; genus Inga; species Inga laurina. The sequence continues at coordinate 78,761,524 of OY979701.1, read as the reverse complement.
CTTATCTTGGCAACCACGGCTGCTTCTTCATCTTCCAAATCATCAACCAAAAAATCATTTTTCAAATTTCTTTTCCTTTTCGATGAAGCAATAGATTTCTTTGGTTGATCCTCTCTCTTGCATGAAGAATTAGGCCTCCTCTTTGAGCAACATAGAATGTCTTCTTCATCTTCCGAGTTTGGAGTATACTTATGTCTCCCTCGAACCTTTCTCCTCCTTGAAACTTCATAAACGTTTGGGCAAACCACCTCCATTCTCACCACCTTCTAGTATAGCTTAAACCTAAGCAACAGTTATAGTCAGTGACACAATCAAGAAAAGCTTGTTTCTGAAAAAAACTGCGATACAGCATGAAAGGATCAAACCCAGAGTAGAAGATTAAACAAAATGATCTTTCGTTTGTCATATCCGGGTTCAGGTCAATACAAAACAGTGAACCGGCACTGAGTCAACCCAATAACATTGGTTTATGGAAAACAAAACCCAGAAGAAAATAGCCCCTAATGAGGGAAAACAAAGTAACAGGCAGTAATTTTAATTGCATTAATTATAGGAACAATACCATAGCACATTCGAAATCAAGAACAAGATTTATTTTATAACCCACGCGAGTCAATGAACCCGCTCGGCAGATCAAACGAACATCACAGGTTTATGCGATGACCGCCAAAGAAAATTTCCGGTAATCGAAAGAACAGCAATAACAGGAATCGCATTTTGCATTCCAAAAAAATAGAACAACATTCGAAATTAACGTCGTTCGAGATTCCGGCGTCAACCTGTTATTGAACGGGAAAAGCGAAACCGAGAGGAGGCAGAGAATCCAGAATTCCAGATAGAGTGAATTAAAAATTAAAAATAAGAATTTACTGAGAAGTGAATAGAACGCAACCTTGTGGGCGGATTTAGATCTGTGGGTAGGATGAAGAAAACAGGAAACGGGTAATTTCCAAAGAAATTACTTTCTCGTTACTCGTGAAACAGGCGCAAATTACGAAGTTTGGTATATTTTACGTTAATTTATACCTTTTGTTTGGATAGTAGTATAGTACAATTCGTTTTTTAATACAAAATAGGGGATCAATAATACGATTCGTTTTAATTTGAAAATCTTATCATAATCGGTACTAACAAATTATAATTATAATTAAAATATCAAAATCTCATCTTATCTTACCGTATTTATAATTGTAACTTGTTTTCCAAATGTTTGATGGAAACAAAGAAAATGTTGATATATCAAAACAAAATTCTTAAAATTTAATAGCTTTTCATATATTTGTGTCTAACACTTAAAAACTTTCCATATAATCTCTGAAAAATCTACAGAATAATAAATAAAATATATGAAAAGTTTGATGATGTGATTTAAGAAAAAATTATGTATAGAATTCGTAAACCTGGGAGCCATATAAATGTAATGTTAAGTGCACATTTAGAGCTTTTATAATTAATAAAATAAGTACGTGAAAATAATTTTATTTCAATTCATGAAAAATACTTCGAAACCATAATTTTATTGTTTCCAAACGTACAATAAATCTCAGTAAGTGAATATTTGAGAATTTTTCAAACATAAATTTATATATTTCGAGATAAAATTTCTCTCACATGCTTATCTCATAAATCATAAAATTTACTCAAAAAAATTAATCTGAACAAAATCTTCCCCCACACCCCAATCCAAAGACGGAAATGAAAGATCAAAACAGGGAAAAGCAGAACCACGCGCTGTTTGATGGTTAGGTGATCACGTCCCTCTTCCCCGGTTACTCGTGTTTTTTTTTTTTTTTTTTTTTTTTGACCAACGGTTACTCGTGTTTCTCGTCTTGGGTTTCAAATATTTTTAAATTTTTTTGGGACATTTTTTGTTTTCTTTTTTTGCCGGATTCATTGGGACATTCAACATTGGTTTGCGTAAAATGTGTTCGGTCAGATATTAATTTGAAATTATTAGAAGATTCCGATCCCGATCTTTTTTTCTTTTTTTTTTGCCATAATTCTGATCCGATCACACCACAATTAAAATGTTAATTTGGATTAAATGTATGATATCAAGGATATATTGCACATACGCGGGAAAAAAAGATCTATTGCCCATAAATTTTTACTATTATTTTTTGAAAAAGTTATAGAAAAGAATCACATATCAAGTTTAGTATTAAAAATTAGTAAAATAATGATTAGGTTTAATAAGAAATTCACAACTCATTTTATGAGAAATACTTAATTTAAGATTTTACGATTTTAAAGTTTTTTTCTGTCATTCTCCCTATTTTTTATTAATAGTAGGATAAAGGTATATCCAGCATCCCGATCTATTTTTGGAAGTGTAATTAGCACCCTAAAATATTTAAGGGTGCAATTAACACCCTAAACTATTTTTGGAAGTACAATCATCATCTTAAAGTAATTGCACCCTAAACTATTTTTGGAGTTGCAATCAGTACCCTAAGGATGTGTTTTGTTCAATTGAGGTTAAGTTATATGAGGTTTATTTAAGTTATGTTAGAGGAAGTTATAATATTGTTTGGTTCAAAAAGAGGATAGGTGAGGTTTGATATCTTGTTTGGTTCAATGGTTAGGTTAGGTGAGTTAATTATAAGTAGACAAAAATGCTCTTCTACATATTTTCCTTCTTCTTTTACAATGTATTTATTAATAATAATTATTTGTAAAATAATTATTTATAAAATAATTATTCTAACAATTATATACACTTCTTTCACATATTCTTCTCTTTTTATAATACATAAAAACATGAGTTATAATAAAAAAAAAAATTGGAGTTAAATTAATTGGAGAAAGGAATACTATGAGATTTTTGAAGGTATTACTCGAGAGAGCCCTTAAGTAATAATCCTATATTATTTGAGGGATCACTAGAGCAACGTTATTGTAAAAAAAATGATTTTTTTAAAAAAATAACACCAATGCGTGGTAGGGGGTGCAAGCATAAGTGTGTGTGTATTGTAATATATAAATTGATATATTATAAATATCTATGAATATCTATATGATATAAAAATGTTATCAACACTTGCTTTTAAAAAAGGGCTTTACTTTGTATCCAAAAAAAGGGGGGGCTTTGCTGGGACGAAAAGAATGAAGAGAAAGTTGTTCACAAGCATAACGTTAAAATAAAAAAAATTGATTATAGAAGCTGCTTTTCTAACATGATTTACAATATATGAGGTAAGTATGTAAAAGGGGTTTTACCTCGACTAGCATGAACATGCTTCTCTACCACTAACTCAAACAGGCTTGATGCCTCCCCAGAATTTCAGCATCCGGTGTGTGTTTGTTTCATTTCAGGCCGCCTTTCTCTTTTTTTATTTAATTTAAATAATCAACTCTTAACTTTTAAAATATATTTATCATATCAATTTTCCTAATTAGCATAGGACATAAGCCAATTTAACAGTGTTAATGCCACATAGGAGAAATTAACACTATCAAACACAACTTCAAGTCATTTCCAAACTTCAGAGACTATCGATTATAAACGAAATAAACTTAAAGATTAAAACTAACTATTTTAAATTTGAGGGACTAAAATCAAAATTGGATGAAACTCTAAATTCCAGAAATAATGTTCAGCCTAGAATTTACATAGGAGTTCAAGTACAACCTATTGCCGAGCTAGTAGAATTTACCCTCGACTAGGTATGTATTTGACAAATCTCTGAATTATGGTTTGTGCAACCTGAGACAAAATTTCTCCCACACACTTACCTCGTAAGTCATAAAAACTATTAAAAAAAACTAATCCAAACACATACTAAATACAAAATAAGAAACATTTACCAGGGTTTTTAAACCCGGACCGGACCGGCCGGTCCAGCTCGGGAACCGGCGAACCGGCCGGTAAATCCGTCCGGTCCGGGTTGGTATTTTTTTAAAAAAAAAAAATTTTATTTTTCCTTTAGAATTTCATACTATAAGTCTAAAATTTTCAATTTCTCACCGGTTTGGTCCCGGTTTAGCTCCGGTTTGGTCCCGATCTGACCCACTGACCCTTAACCCAATATCCCGACCGATTCAATGACCGGTCTGAATTTTAATACGTTGACATTTACACATAACCGAGAAAAGTGTTGCACCTCGCAAATATGCGAGTCCTTGATTACTTTTGGAGATGGGAGATTTTCTTTTTGGCAAAATGAAAAATGTTTTTTTATGAAAAACAGATGCATTAACAATTATAAAAAATTTTATGTCGTATGTTTAATATTATACGGTAACATAAGTTTAAGAATATAAAAACCTACTTTCTAGTGTTTGTTTGTTTTAATTTTTCAAAAATGATTTTATGATTTATAAGGTAAGTATGTAATAGAAGTTTTATTTTGTTGTGTGAAAAAGACTTTTGAAACTCTGCTTTAGGGTTTCAATTAAATCCACATTCCGTACTGATGCTAATCCCCAAATAAAAGGGATTTTTTTCTTGGAAAAATACTCTATGCATTAAAAATTGATTAGATTAAGATACTGGGTGTTAAAAAAATATTTCAGATATTAGGTGTTACTGAAAAAATATTTCAAAATAATGGTGTTGTAGGAAAAATATTTTTAAATGCAGGAATAAAAATTAATTAATTTGAAATATTAGGTGACAAATATTTTAGGGTGTAATATATAATTTAATCTAAATAAATAAAAATAAATTAAAAAAATGAACCCCACTCCAAAATTGGAGCACGGGCATGCCGTGTTGACCCGGTCCAAACGAGTACATAATGGGAGATTTTTAGACATTATTTGGGTGGGGGAATTCTGAAATGAAAATGATGTTAACACTACGGTCCCTATCAGTGACGTCATGTGGGGGTTTGAATCCAGTGAGGTGAAGTTAAAGCAGCTTAGGATAGAGAGCAGTGGGAGACGAAGACCCGTGCGACCTAGTCAAGTTTAGACTTTGGACTGAGTCGTAGGTCACGGCCTATCATTATAGCTTTCACGCGGCGGGGATTGACCCTGCCGACTGGGTCTTCTTTTTAGAAACAAATTTTGAAAACACTAGAGATTGAGATTATGTGCCTGTTTTCGCATAACATGTTGGAAGTCCCACACTGTTTTGGAGGGGGAGATTTTGATTCCAAATTTACCCTTGCTGGGATTTGGGTGAGTCAATGATGTTTATTATATATTTATCTCATAAACCATAAAATTAAATAGAAAAATGATAGGTAAAAAAATTTAAAAATAAAAAAACACATAAAAATATTTTCAATATTTATAATATGAGAGAAACGTTAAATCTAATTTTTATTTTTTTTAAATTAATAGGAAAATGACATAAATGCCCTCACATTTTTTTTAAGAAAAAACATAACCGCACCTAGGTATTTGATCCCCCACTATTTGTTTACCAAAAACAATGGTGGCCATAAATAATATAGAGTTAATTTAGTAGTGTAAAGCCTCATTAGATCTCTTTATATCCTAAGTTCGAATCTCATAGAAGACATTTGTGTTAGGAGGAGAAACCACGAACTCCAAACTGAATACCGAATAATACTATAAATAAACAACAGTGTCCATTAATTCACCAATGCTTTTGAGCAAATGCATATAAGTTACCTATTTATCTTTTATTTTAATGAAAATGAATACAAATCTCAAAAGCGACAGATCTACAATGAAAAACAAGACATAAAATAAAAGCTTATGTTATTGCTCTTTATCTTTGACTCAAGCTCATTCATAAATTTTGTTAAAAAAATTATCACATTTCATTATGTATTGACAACTTTCATATGCCAAGTAACAAATATACACTATCAGGTCATTTACAAATTTTGTTAAGGAATTCATCACATTTAATTAGATTTTAACAACTTTCATTTACCAAATAACAACAAATACACACACTCAACTCATTCACTACATTTGTTAAATAATCACCATATTTCATTAGGTTTTAATAACTTTTATTTATCAAGAAATAACAATCATATCATTCATAACCTTTGTTCAAGCATTCCCAATATTTCATTATGTTTCAAGAACTTTTGTTTACTAGGTAATAACAAATACGCACATTCAATTTATTCACAACTTTTGTTAAGAAATTCACCACATTTCATTAAGTTTTAATAATTTTCATTTACCAAAAAATAACAAATTCACACTATCAGATTATTCACAACTTTCGTTAAGGAATTCACCACATTTCATTAGGTCTTAACTACTTTCATTTAGTAAATAATAACAAATCCAATCCAATATAGGGAATGCCTAATAAAATGTGGTGAGTTCCTTAATAAAAGTTGTGAATGAACTAAATGTGTGTATTTATTATTACCTGATAAACAAAAATTATTAAAACCTAATGAAATGTGGTGAATTCTTTAACAAAACTTATGAATGAGCTTGAGTCAAAGACAAATAGTTAACTTACATATATTTGTTTGCCTAATATATATTGAAAAGTATTGGTGGCTCAATGACCACCAATGTTTTTTGCAAATAAGTGGCAAATCCCACCTCCAACCATTTTGCCAATAATTATTCTCACCGGAGCCTTGCCCCAGCCACTGAGCCTTCAGCATTGGTTATGTCACCGATTGCCCACAATCGCTAGTAGTTGATGGGGGTTATTTTTTTAAAAATTGTGTATGGCATTTGTGTCATTTCTTTTAAATTTTAAAATGGATAAATCAAACCGAACAATTTTTTGATATTATTAATATTGAAAACACATTTATATTTTTTTTTTTTATTTTTAAAGTTCTTTATCTATTATTTTCCTAAATTACAATTGAAAAGTCAAACTGTAAATTTAAATAATGTAAAACTAACCGTCAATTTAAACAATCCAAATTATTTCTAGCCTCTCACTTTCTTTGAAAGAGGGCCATCCTCCATTTATTTTTTCTACTATTGGATCAACTTTTGATGGTTGAGATTTAAAATTTTATAACAATATATTATAATCCTTTTTTATACATAACAATATATTATAATCTTAAATAACAAAAAATTATATAATTAAATTTAAACTATTAAAATTTAACTTGAAAAGTTTAGAAGTGAGATCAATAATAAGTTAAAAAATTATAAAGAATTTTAATGAAAGTCCATAGAGTTTGAGTAGTTAGATCAGATCGGACCGGCCGAATTGACTTAGAAACCAGTGACTCAGCCACTTTGTCCAATATGAGCAAGTAGAGAAACCAAGGGAAAAGTGACATGGTGCAACCTGATTTAACCCGTGGCAAACTGGCCAGACCCAAGATAAACCAGCCGAGTTGGGCTTGACCCAAGGTTACTTTTTTTATTAAAAAAATTCAAGAAAAGCAAGAACTTAAAAAAGAAAGATGTTTACTTTTTGTTTTATAATTTGTAATAAAAAAAAATTCAATCAAACCATTTTATAACTTTTTCCACCTGTTACATTTTTTCCCCAAATCATCTCACTCAGCCACGAGTTTAACGCTGTCAAGTCCACCTTAGTAAAATTAACAAAGTTTGAGTCAAGTTATGATTTTTTAAAGTATTTTCTCATAATAAAGGAACAAAAGTTTCATAAGAAGTAAATAAAAATGATAGAAAATCACATAAATAATTATAGAAATCAATAACAAAACAGGAGTAAATAGAGGTTGGAAGTAGGGGTAGAAATAGGCTAGACTCCTCTCAGGGGCCTACAGCCTAATCTATTTTAAACCTAACCTAGTCTATTTAGTAAATAGGTCAGGCTTAGACTTGGGCCTAGTTCAATCCTATTTTCATAAGGCCAAGCCGCTAAGTCTACAGGCCTGGCCTATTTAGTTTTATTTAAAACAAATGTATTATTATGCATACTTATATATAATTTAATCTAAATTAATTATAAAATTAATAACTTAGTCTTAATCTTAATAATCCGTTTGGTTCAATCCCATTACACCCTGCAGTGCAATATTAATTATAGGGGTAATGTTTGGTTTGATTTTTAAGCAAGGTGCAATAAGTTAATATCTTAACAATTATTTAAAATTAATATATTGCACAAAGTCTATTTTACTCTTAATATAATCTTTGCAGAAAAAATAGTTAAGAGTTGGCATCGACGAGGATGGAAGAGGAGGAGGTAGTAGCAACGGCCACGATGGAAGGTGGAGGGGGTGGCGGTAGAGGAAGAGGCAGTGGTGGTGGCAGTGGGCCGGCGGCGGCGGCGGCGGAGGAGATAATGGTGGTGGCAGTGGGTAGCGGTGGAGGTGGTGCTAGGCTGGCGGGCTGTGGCGGTTGTGAAGGTGGTGGTGGTGGCAGGGGTGGAGGAAGAGGTAGTGGCAATGATGGCAATGGTGGGGGTGGCGGCTGCAGCAGTGGAGGAGGAGGGGATAGTAGTAGCGACAAGGGATAGAGGTGACGGCGGTGGAGGAAGTAGTGGTGGCAATAGCAGGTGGAGGTGACAGCGGTGGAGGAGGAGGTAGTGGCGGTGACAGTTATGGCGTGATGTGGCAAGTGAAATGAGATAAGTGAAACAAAGACACAGGAAACTAAAGGGTAAATTGGACTCTTTTAACCATGTAATATGATGGTAATAAGGATTCATAAGAGGGAGGTGTGAATAAGGATTGCCAATTTTTTATAGTCATCATTACCATGGTAAACCTTATTAGCATGCTAAAGAGCAACCAAATATTCTTCTCTTGGTAATGTTATCATAATTACCATTACAGACATGTAATGGGGTTGAACCAAATAGGTTATAAGTTTCACATTTCATCAGGCCAGGGTGGTTTGATGGAGAAGGTTGTGGGAGTAAAAAGAAAGTGAGGAGAGAGAAGAAAGACTAATGCCATGTGGGATTAAAACTTTTTGAGTTGGAATTTAATCATTAGTTAATAAAATAAGGATAAGGTGGCATTTTGGGTAAGCTAATAGTCAAAGTTATCCGACTTTTAGGCTAAAGTGACATTATTGGGTATGTTTGTTTTAGCGATTCGATTGCTTATAAGTTGCTTTTTAATAGTGATTTACGGTATACGAAGTAAGTATGTGAGAGGAGTTGTGTCTCGATTTACGTAAAAAGCAACTTATAAGCAAATTTAAGCTCAAACAAACATGCTTTATGTTTTGAAGACTTTCGAAGCAACATTAAATCCCAAAAAATCTTCCAGACACCTATCCAAGGCAGGCACATATAAGTAGATGACCTATCATAAACAAGGCATTTGCAAGACGAATCAAATATCTAGAAATATGATTGACTTGAAAATCCCAACTACTCCATCCGGTCCACAAAATTTAGGGGTGGAATAGCCTAGCCTAGTCTATTTAGTAAATAAGCCAGGTGTCAGGTCTATTTAGGTAAACAAGCCAGGCCTATTTTCATAAGGCATAGCCTGGAAGCCTATAGGCCTGACCTATTTAGTTTTATTTTAAAAGAATGTATTACTATGCATAATTATTTATAATTTAATCTAAATTAATTTTATAAATTATTTATAAAATTAATAACTTAGTCTTAACCCTCAATTTCACATTTCATCATAATGAGCTTAACATTTTCATTCATCAATTTATCACATCTACTTTTCTTCTTTTTGATTGCTCGAGATAGCAATGCTAGCTCACTACCTCTCCCTTGATTTATGTCATTTGATGCAACATAATAATTAAATTTATTTTAGTGATGCCTAAATGAAAATGATCTCAACAGGAGGAGTTTGCCACATTTTCTAGAAGAAAAATAAGAGGTAAAATCTAGTTTTACATGTCGCTTGTCATGCTTGGTTGATTTTAAAAAATATATCTTCTTAATCAATGAATGGTTGATTTTTCTTATTTCTACTTGCTTAAACAATTGTTACCACTAGGTGTTATTTTCTTTCTCTTACTAACTCCTTTATTTCATATGAGAATGGATCTCTAAACTTTTAAGACATAAGGTAGGCATTTAAATAGGTTTGTTGAATTATATATGAACTTAGATATATAGGTTTTAAGTCTATTTAACGACCTATATTTTAAGTAGGCATTTAAATAGGCTTAAGGCCTTTTGAAGGTTCAGGCTTAGACCTAAAAAAACCTACACACAGGCTCAAATCCAAGATTAGGATTTGGATCTCCATCATAGGCCTAGACTTACTTAGCTAGAGCCTAGCATAGATAGCTAGCTTATTTCCACCCCTAGTTGGAGGTGGTATTTTCCATATATTTAGTATAATGTATAAATTCTTTAATCAATGAGTAAAAAAGACCGTAAGCCCAAAAAGAAGGTGTACAAGAAAAAAAAAATCTATCAAAAGACTTGGCCCACTCTTTTTTTTTTTTTGTGACATAAGGGGCAAAGCCCAAGAACCACTGCACCTTTTTTAAATAGGCTTAAAAAGTGATGATTATTTTTTAAAAAAAAAAATTAACACAAACTCGTTAAAACTGTTGTACCAGTACCACAGTTAATTAGGATATCTTGCCTTGTTAGAAAGAACGAAGGGAGCATACAATATACCTACTCTTTTTGGTTCACAATATAAGCCTTATTAAAAATGATAGTCAAAAAGAAAGATGACAAAAAATATAATAGTCAAAAGAAAATTATAATTTTAAATATATAAAATCGTACAACCTTTCAAATATATTTGTCAAAAAGTCAACATAAAAATGTGCTAGATTGAAGATTATGAATTACGAGGGAAAGGGAAGAGATCCTCTCGTAATCTTTGTTCTCTCCCTCTCTTTTTTTCCTCCAGATTTTCGTCTTCATTTGTAATTAAAAAAATAGATAGTTCAGATCTAACATTTTCTAAAACTATAATTATAGTATTTTATAAATTAATTTTTTATTAAATTTGTTTGCATTGCAGTTATGAATTATGTGAAACATATTTTAACAGTTTAAGTTTACTTATTTATGTTTAAAACAATAGTTTTATAAAATATGAAATAGAGACCATCTATTTTTTTAAATCAAAATGAAATTTTAAAAAGAAAAAGAGAAAAATGATTATGAGATAACATTAACCCGAGATAAAGCATCCTTGAAAAATTTGATAGAACTCTGAAATGAATGTTCAGTTATAAATAGAAAAACAATCCAATAAAATGGGAAAGGTGACACACGAGAGTTATTGCAAATTGTTGACACATTAACTTATTTTCTTAATCCGAGTATTAGATAACAAATTTCTATAAAGGAAGTTCTATAATCAATATATAACTTAACGGCAAACCATTATTTCTCAATTTGTGTGTGTCATCCTTGTGCTGGGCCATACTAATCTTTTATGTATCATTCCAATTTTATCGGATGTCGATGGCAAACCATTTTTTATAACATGAATCATACCTTTTTTTGCAACGTTAATTGCTACTCTAAAAAAAAGAAAATATGCCAAAAAAAACAAATTAGATAAAATTTAGTCAAAACCCCACAAGGAAACCCAAAATGAAAAAAAAAAAAAAAGCTAGAAATACAATACAAAGGAAATCCGTGAAATACTTATCGGCTCCCGGAATTGTTCAATGCAACAAAAATATCAAGTTTATTGGTCATTTCACTTATATATCAATTATTAAGCCCAACTTTATCTAATGTGAGACTTCCCATATAAAGTTTAAGCCCTTCTTAACAATATATGCTCTGGTTTTGAATTAATTTACATCATTCACTTTAATATATACCACTACTCAATACGGTCTGAAATGATATCACAGAATCTCCATTAGAGCTAGGTGTGGTAAATCTCATCAACAAGTATAAATCCACAAAACTAGCCTTTCAATGAAGGCACTGGCAAAATTCACCATTTTTCCCCTCAGATTAAGGACTTTGGCTGCACAGTGAGATCCTAACCTGTCTTTGGTCAATGATGACGATCACAACATCAAATTTACAGCAACATTGCTCCATTCAAGGCTCTGCATGATTTTGGACACCGTCAGGAAGCGACTGTGGAGATGAGACACCGCTGATTTTGCTCGGCAACGGCGTGTTCCTCCGGGACTGGCGCTTAGTGGGCACAAGCGCGCTCTCGGTTTCCCACTTCTCACTCATCATTTCCTCATCATCAGAACTATCACTGTCGGCGCTGGCTTTGAAAACCGGATGACTATAGGCATGCTGAAGGTAACCTTTCAAGTTCAGGTTAGGATCAGTGGCTTTTTCCAGTGTATCTTTCATCATTGCTTCCTGTATTAGCCCCACAACAAAAAAATGTTGGCAATGTTTGATTTTCAGCAACAGATTAAAGGGGCAATAAACTAAAGATGATACCAATATAAATGTTGTCATTAGCAATGCAAATAATCAAATGAGATACAAACCTGTAGGGGATATCTGACAAAGGCGGGTTCGAACCGGCCTTTGCAGTACCTATGGAACCATATGGTTAGTATTGGGAGTGCAATCAGAAATGGAGTTGATGAGGCAGCTTTCTTGGTGCTCAAGAGTCCTAACAAAACTAATTGGGAAAATAACAGCGCAACCACAACACGAAAGTGAACATCAGGCCAGAATGCCGCCGCACTCTCGTATTCCTGATTATACACGTTAATGATCTGCAGGGGAAGATTCATATTATATATCAGCAAACAGCAGATAATATAATACCTTGTAGAATGACATTATAATAGTCATGATAAACATGTACTTAAGAGATCCTAAAAGAAAGCGAAGAAAAACACGGTGTTTATGATAGAAGAAGTCCGAAACCTGTGGACAATTCAAAAAGATTTGATTTTGGCCAACCAATGGAAAAAGATTGGCATAACATAATTGGAGGCACAAGAATGTAAACATGAATATAATCTTGAATTATCTTAGAATTTTATATGGAGTCAACAAATCTGTACCTGATGGCGAAACACGACATAAGCCAGCCCAAAGAAGATTATTATGAAAGGAAGAACAGCAGGTGTAACTGAAGCATAGACCAGACCCAGAAGAAAGTACAGTTGAATACGGGGTTCTCCTGTGTTGAAACCGATGCTGCCGGCATCCATGGCTTCTTCCCTATCTTTTTCGGTCTTAACCAAGAAGAAATTCTTCAAGTGATATATTATAAGTGGTTTCAACATCAAAATCTCTCCAGCTATGCCAGCCCATCCATCAACCATTATGTAAGTAATGAAGAAAGTTGCTTTCATAGGAATTGCATTCCCAATTGTTTCAGGATATCTGCCAAAAAAGTATTGCCAAAAATGATCAGTCTCACGAGGGTTTGGTCGATCAAGTGAACAGATATATTCAGCATAAAAATTAAATTGCTGCAAGAAGGAAAAAATTTGAGTTCAAATGACATACTGATTGGCTGGTTGGTGAATAAAAGACTGCAGCTGGTCAAATGCTGATCCTGCAAGTATGCTCCCAAGAAACACATTGATGAAGTTGAAAATATAATATCTAGAAGCTGATCGTCTCTCAAGAGATGAAAAAGACGAAAAGCCTTCAAATTTCGACATGATCATCAGTATTGATGGCAAGAAAATGAGAAAGAGCTTCAAAACAAGACCAGGAAGAAATCCCTGAATAAATGATTTGATAACCTTCCTGCACAACAGCATGAACTCAGATAAGTTATCTTCCAATATTAAAGGAAAAAACGCCAGCTTCAAAAAGTCCAACAATGAAATGGACTTACTTATGGATAAGTGGCTTCAGAAATGGTGCTGCTTTCTCGATTCCCTCGATACTTGCAAGCGATTGCACAAATGCAATGGGGATCATGAAGAAGAAAGTGAGGAAAAAGAAAGCAACGGCTATGATTAACCTCCTGACAGTGAGAGAAACGTATGGAATTGCCAAGTTTGGCCAGTAAACATCTCTTGGTTCTGGAGCCCACTCAGTCAACCAAAGCGTTGGATTTCTGGTTTGTTGAGTCTGTGCACAGACAGCAGCACCCCATCGACTTTTGAAGGAAACAAAGGAAGCAGGCATAATACTCTTGGGGTCAGTTGTAACCTTCTCCCTCTCTATAGGTATCTGCAAGAAGTGACCAGTTTCAATTACCATGAAACACGGTAAAACATACATAATATAAAAATAAAAAAACAGTTTTAAATTAAATTTTTCATCAAAGAAATTTCTAAAAGATCCATTTGGTTAGTGTGATCATCAAACATGGTCCCCCGTCTCAACTGGTATTAGGAGTTACTTGGTTGAACCTGATCCACGTCCTAGACTCGGAACGTGTCATTCTCTCCCTCTTAGAGGAGGTGGGTCATTTTTAACAGACATGGGATTTAACTTGTTCAAACTCTAGTACCAAACTTTAAGAACGAAGCGCTAACCATTGTGCCAAAAGATTTAAGTGGATAGTAGATGCCCACACTAATTCTTTTAACCTAAGTCAGACACAAGCCCTTGGTCTCCACTGACTTTGGGTGCTACACACCCCAAAAGCTGGAACACATCATTCTCTTAGGTGAAAGAAGTGGAATGTAAACCTGTGTAGGCTATAATACCAAACTTTAGGAATAAAGCGCTAACCATCACACCAAAAGCTTAAAGTTTAAAGCTTATAGTAGAGATGCACTCTAGTTCCTTTAACACATATTACACATGGGCCAAACTCAATCCACATCCTAGGCCCGAGATAAAAGCTAACCATCATTCTCTGCCTCAAGCTTGGATACCAAACCTTAGGAACTAAACACTAACCATCAAGCTTAGACACAAGCGAGCCTCAGCCGATTTTGGGTGCTACCTAGCCGAACACTATCCGAACGCTCCAGACTCAGGACATATCAGAAGAATTGTTACCGTGTAACATTAATGAATCCGGGATAAAAACCATAAAGCTTGAGAAATTCCAGATGTCAAAATCTACTATGACATTAACTTAACAAATTTGGCATTTGATTCACGAGCCAGATTGTTTCATTTTTTTATACTACTTTTTTTTTTTTTTGCCAGCTATTTTTTTATACTACTACAATCATGAAGTGGGGGGTAAAATTTTCAAGTCAGAAATTGGATACATGTGCTTACTTCTTTTGTCAGCTTCTGAATTTCAGCTGTGTGATGATCAATAGCATCCACTTTTTTCCCACAAAGACCAAGGAAACCAGTCTGGTAAAAGACAAATAAGAGGATAAGCTTTGCAGTAACCTAAATACAGTATAATAATACTATACTTGAATGCACGTCAGATTAAACTTAAGTACCTTCATTTCAGGCCTATTTGAAGTTCTTTCAAGTTTATTTTGATAATAGACGAGCCAATTCTGCAACTTATTCTTCTTATTGACCAGCTTAGCAAGTTTGTTTGCATTATAAACAACCTGTATAGTGATTCAATAAGTCAAAAAACGTGCTTTTTCCTCACCACATTAATGAATGATCTGGGGGACCAGTTATAAACTAGATCCATTTTAAAAACATTACTGGTTAAAGGCATGACTAAAAAGGAGGAAATACAGTGCCATTGTACCCTATCTTTTGTATACATCATTATCAATCAAATTTGTAAACTGGAATTCAATTTACATGGAAAGCAAAGCACGTTGAAGCCATAAGAAATACGAATTTATTAATAATTATATATATAAATTTTTTCAACATATCAAACTTTACATTATTTATATTTTTATTATTTATTATTCAAAATATCAAATTTTACATCATTTATACATCCTCCTTTTATTATACAAATTACATACCATAAAACTCATGTCATTTTTAGTAATTATACATTTAAAAGTACTTTCCATGTATGTCATCCAAACAACTTCCAATTTATGAAACTGATTTTTGCCAAACTGTCTTTTGACTAACAGAAAACCAAACACACACTTAAAATTTCACTAAAGCAAAAGTTTAAAGCAGGAACAGACCTGATTAGTAAGATAGTGATCTGGATGATTGACCAGGAAAAAGTGCTCAACTAGCTCACTAACAGATTCATCTGGGTCTGGAGGAATGTTTCTCACGAGAACCTGAGGGGGAAAAAATGTATCTATGAGAAAAACAAAATCCATATAACAAAATATCTCTAGTGCTACTGCTATCTGAGTTCCAGCTTAAGGCAATTTGGTCCATAACCCAAAATTCACTGGATTTGTCAAGCATAAACATAAAGAGGAATTGAATTAGTATAGTCGAAAAATATTCCTCAACGTTAAATTCGAATGAACAGTCGAGCTTACAGTAAATTGATCAGGCCGACGTTTTTCTGCTGCAACAAATTGCAATCTCATAATGGCAACTTTCTCATATTCCTTGAGCAAAACATAACATGTCCAAAAAGTAAAGGCATAAGCCACAACTATGTGCCCCCAGAACCTGAAACAGAGTTAAAAAGAGGGGGGGGGGGGATCTCATTATGGCAAAACTTTCACAAGTGATTTAAGAATCACACATATTAACATGAACCATAATAATAAGACTAACTCTAACTTCAACAACTGAGTGAGATTAACATGCAAATATCATCAAAGAGAAGAAAATGCAATCAGTTGAGAAACAAACCTCTGAGATTTTTCATGGACGTTTGAAATTGAGAGCTTATCGATGTCGCTGGAAGTTACATTGGTTAACTTGGCTGTTTCTAGGCCACCACTTGTGAAATTGACAGGAACTAACACAGCCCATGCTAGAAATGCTAGAGGAACGAAGATTTTAAGCCTGCACCAAAAAAAAAAAAGAAAAAAAAAAAAGAATAACTGAATCAAACCTAATACCAAGAAAGCTAACTCTTTGGAGTAACTCTAATACATTAACAATGATTCATTACTTACCCAATTAAGTAAATCCTCAAGTACACAGCAGAATCCAATCCAGCATGGTCAATAAGTTCAGGTTCTGGCATTCTAAGTGCTTCTGGCATCCAATTCAGAAACCGAAGATATGATTTCCAGTCTAAATTCACAAACTTGCGCACAAATGCTCCTCCATGAACAGGATCAGTTCTTAAGCCTTTCAAATACCATTTTGGAAAGTAAACCCTATCATTGAAAGGCTGAAGCCTCAAAACGGCAAATACCACAAAGAAAATGAAGGCACTGAGAATATTGATGGCGGCCGCAAGCCCGATATCGGCTAGTGTCGCCATTTAGTTTATTTTTCTAGAAAGTTCTTATTCCTGCAAAAGAGA
Organism: Inga laurina; assembly: GCA_963855925.1. NCBI lineage: Eukaryota > Viridiplantae > Streptophyta > Magnoliopsida > Fabales > Fabaceae > Inga > Inga laurina. The sequence goes on along the minus strand of OY979701.1, from coordinate 78,744,497 downwards.
GTTATGGAGACATGAATAAAGACTGTTGCAATTATAACGCGGGAAACTTGAACAACTAAGAAAGATCATGTCTTTACAGTGAAGATTTAGTATTTAATCAGAAGCACTTAACTTAAACAGTGTAATAAGAAAGAAGCATAACTTGATTTCAAGAAGAATTAGAGATTTTTCATTTATACATTGCAAGTTACGTTCTTTGAGGCACTTTTGCACTCTCAGAAGCCGAAGCCAAATATAAATTAAGAGACGACGAAACTCCAAACCAAATTATATAACAAAGAGCTTTCTGATCGACGTAACTGTCAAGGAAAAAAAAATGCCCCATCTGAGATTATATATTAAAAAAAAAAAGTTGCCTGGAATATTCAACTGCAATTTTCAAACAGTTCAACCGCAATTCAAAACCAAACAGAACTGAGAAGTAAGCGAGAAGGAAAAAAAGATGGTAATCTCTCCCCCAAACCTGAGCCGGAGAAACTAGAAAGTCGCAATTTTTCAGAGAAAGAAGAAGAATTCATCCACACCCAAAATCAATCCCACAAGATTTTCACAATTAAAATAACTAAAGAAGCCATCACCAGTGGACAAACAGAGGGGGGAAAAAACAAAAAAGGCTCGAGATTTAAGCGTGTTACTCACAATTTGGCCGCAGAAACGAAATCCCAGATTAATCCTTCAATAACAGAAAACCGAAGCTCTAAATAAAGAAGATTTTAACGGAAGAGAGATTAGGATTTAGGATATCTTCGAAAGCGAACTAAGCAACAAGATTCGAACCCGTCTTTGCAGTGAAATGGACTTGGAACACACGCCACTATCAGAGCCTTTTCCTCGTTGAGAAACCAAGTAATTGAAGACAGCTCTTTCCAGAAAGAGAAACTAATTAGTTATTAACAAGAAAGAAGAAAAGCTTATGGGTATATGAGAGGATTCACAGAAAGAAAAGAACAAAAAGCAGTTTTGTGACTCTTCGATTTCCGGCAGGTGAGGCACACCAACGGTATGTGAGTGAAGTGAGATCGATGGATAGGCCTAGGAGTAGGACCAGAGGTTTCGTTTCCTTTTAAGGCCTATAAGCTCTAGTCTGAAATTTATAAAATCTCACTCATTGATAATGAAAAAAGGTGAGATTTTTTAAAAATAAATAATAGAATAAAAGGTCACAGATCATCTGATCGCGGACTTGCATTAAGTGAAATAAAATATTTTTATTATGTCGGCAAAATGCCCCACGGTCCATACAACGGCTACTTTTTTTTGCTGTTACGGTATTGAAAGGGGACAACGAGGATTTACTTCGGCCTGCGATTGGGGGAGGTTAGCGTAGGCGAAGGAAGGGCGCGTGAGTAAACCGACCAATGGAATGATGAGAGAGGGGGAAATGTCAGAAGGATGAGCTGGCAACAGTAATGGCGTGTAGGGGGCGTGGGGTAAAGCGTGGGCGGTGTGGGAGAGTGCCACGTAGATGCTGTATGGAACTGCCACGGAAGGAGGGGGCAATACTTACATACTTATACTTCAGGAGCTACCCCATTTATACTTGGGATGATTGATAATTCTTGCCACGACGCCAGCGTAGACTTTAAGAATTTTTTTGTGATTCTTTTTTGGGAAAATTACTCCCAAGTTCCAAGAAACAAATATAATATCAACAAAGTCCATTTGAAAAGTCAAATATTAAAAAAGTCTTTAAGAATTTTTTTGTGAATATTTCCCAAAGTTAAATGACAAAGTTACCCTTAATTCATTAGTTATTTTACAGTTGACAACTTCATCCTTCATTTACAACTTCATCAGTCATTTTTACAATATGTTTTTATGCAATAAGTTAATTTTAAGTTTGCCAAGTCCCTATGTTCACAACTATCATTATGTGTTATAACAACTGTTTGAGTAATTTTTTACACATTCTTTTGGTTGCTTAAATGAAATGACCTTTTCCAAAACTCCAAATATGACAACTATATATGCCTTATTTAATAACTGATTATGCTTGTGTTTACAACATGTTTAATCTTTTTGTACAATATATTTTCAAGTCACAATGAAAGTACCTTTTCAACACTATTCACCACTGCAAACTGCTTAATTTATAATTTGTTAAGCCTGTTTTCACAATATGTTGAATCATTTTAACAACTTATTTCTCGTGTCTGAATGAAACTATCTTGTTACACATCTTCAAGTTCAACACTGAAAATTCCTTAGTTTACAACTGAATAAGCATCTTATGTCAACATATTGAGTCATTTTTACAACTTATTTCTCATGTCTGAATGAAACTACCTTTATTCACATCTCCAAATTCAGCACTAAAAATCCCTCAGTATACAATTGATTAAGCGTGTTTTTATAATATATTGAGTCATTTTTACACTTTATTTCTCATGTCCGAATGAAACTACCTTTATTTACATCTTCAAGTTTAACATTGCAAGTTGCTTAGTTTACAACTTCTAATGCGTGTTTTTACAACATCTTGAATCGTTTTTACAACTTATTTTTCATGTTTAAATGAAACTACATTTATTCATATATTTAAGTTTAACACTGCAAGTTGTTTAGTTTACAATTTCTAAATCGTGTTTTTACAATATCTTGAGTCATTTTTACAACTATTTTTTCATACCTGACAGAAATGACAAGTTTCAAAACTTCAACTTTCACAACTGCTAAATTGGTTTTTAATAACTTTTTCTGCCTTGTTTTACAAGTGCATTAATCATATTTACAACAGTATGAGTCATATTGTATTTCATCTTCTCCATTATTTAAAAACTTCCCCCTATATGAAAGAAACAGAATAGATTCTAATCCCATCTTTCATGACAACCTGCAACATGAACTTAGTATTAAGACCTGCCATAGCAATATTAATAATTACAAATGCACATATTAACAACATTTTTTTCAATATCATATCAACATTTTGTAATCAAAGAAACCACAATCACATCCAATCATTCCCATTTAAAACAAAGTTATCATCTATTACCTTGTCCAAAAATAGAGTATTCTCTCTATTACATTGTCAAAAAACATAGCACATATTCTGTATTAATAACTACAATAGTTATATTAACAACTACAATTGCAAAAATTAACAACACTTTTTTTTCGTATCAGCATTTTCTTAACAAACAAACCGCCATTATATTCAACCATTCTCATTTAAAACACAGCACTCCCTCTGTAATCCTCATAAAAAACAGAGCATTATAACATTCACACAACCTAACCACAGTAAAACCCTGACTTTAATGGTGAATATCATATCTTTAGCAAAATCTTAGTATTACTTATCTACCTCCTACCATTTAGTCCACTATTGAGCCCAAACTCCAACATTTGACAAATCTCTCAATCTCAATCCAGCCAACATACATACAGAAAAAAAAAATTAGATAACTTTTTACCTCTGCTACATCACAACGTCAACAACGGAGGAGTGATGGAGGCTCAGGTAGCAAAGGAGTGACAAAGGCTCTGGCAGCGGAGGAGCAACTGACGAAAGCACTAACACTGGGACTCGAAGGAGCGACGTACGACCACTCAAAGTAAGACACAAAATCAAAGTAGAACGGAGGGACCTTTCTGATGAAGTTGTCAACTATATAATGACTTGGGGGCAACTTCGTCATTTGACTTGGGGAAATAACTATAAAAAAGTCCCTAGAGACTTTTCTGATATTTGACTTTTCAAAGGGACTTTGTTGATATTATGTCTGGTTCTTAGGACCTAGGAGTGATTTTCCCTTTTTTTTTCTCTTTTTTAATCTCTTAAAAAAACTTTAAAAATGTCAAAAGATAAAAAGCAGTTCGGAACATTTATAAGTTCTTTTCCGCAAGCTGAGACAAAACTCTTCTCACATATTTATCTCATAAATCGTAAAAGCTATTTTTAAAAAACTAATCTAAACACATACTAAATAGGTGTCAGGGCCTAATTCATTCTTTTCAAACTTAAAAGGAAATGACAGAATTGTCCCTTGGAGTTTAATTTTCACTTTGACAAAATTAATTGTAAAAGTATTATCTAAATTTGTGAAACTTTTATTAAAATTTGTGAAATCCTTATCAAATATTATGAATTTTGATTTGTAACTTATGAAATTCTTATAAGAAATTGTGAAAACCTTTAACTTTAATGAAATTGCGCATTTCTCTATGTTTTTTTATTTTAAACTTAGAGGGATAATTTTATCATTTCCTTTTAATTTTGAAAATGATGGATAAGACATTAATACCTCTTTAGTACTATAAATATTTGAAACACCTTTTTATCTTTTGACATTTTTAAAATTATTTTTAAGAGATTTTCCATTTTTTCCCTTTCAATTTCTAAGAATCAAGGTAATGTAGTACTCTACTATACTAGTATTTCTTTTTAAAAAACATACACAAGTTTTAATGTAGATTTGTTTTTTTTAGCAAATAATGTAGATTTTTTTAAAAAAATTTTAATTGATTTTACATTATTCGAAATAAGTGAGAGAGTAGTTTTGTCGAAAAAAATCCATTTTAATATCTTCTCCCTGTTTCACTTTAAAGGGTAATTTTTGTCATGCCATATAGGCTATTTTTTCCCGTTTTTTAAGATTTTTTTTTTTTTTTTGGCCATCCCGTTTTCTAAGAATCAATGCGATGTAGTACTATTTTGATCAAGGATTGATAATATCATCTTATTCCTATAGTTTGATTAAATTTTTGTTCTACTTCTTATGGTTTCAAATCGTTGACTTTTTAACTCAACAGGGCAAATCTCATATAAGATCCCACAATTATGTTCTTAAAGCCCATATCCCATGTTAGGTTTATGCTCGTTTGAAATAACTTATTTTTTGGTAATAAATGCTTATAAATTGTGATTCACGGTATACGAGGTAAATATGTGAGAGGAATTTTATCTCGACTTGCGTAATAAGCACTTATATTCAAAAAATAAGTGTTCCCAAACATACATTAAGTCCTTTAAGCATAGCTCATTCTTCAACTTCATAAGCAGAGCAATTCCTAAGATAATACGAAAATTTAACAATCCAAGTCCCTTGATGTTCACGAAGAACACTGCCACAAGATGCTCTTTGAGAAGATTAGGAGGAGGAGGTTGTCAGGTTGCCATAATTTGGTTTTAATCACTTCAATAGGAAATAAATATACAATTTTTTATAAGTAATTAGCTATATTAATTTTCAAGTAAGGGCACCAGAGTTCGTAAAGGTAAAAAAGAAAAAAACATTGTGTGAAATAGATATGTGATAACTAGAAAAAAAAAATATTAGTACCTTAAGATCTTCTTTAATGAGCTTGTTTTGACGAGGAGGTCTCCTAAAACTTGTAATTTTCACCAAGTGCCCTAGAAAATTTCTTAAAAAGCGATACTCCCTCCCTCCTATCATAAATATAAAATAAAGTTAACTTTTTTTTTTTGGAAGCTGAATAAGTTACGTAATTATATTATATATTGTGTATCTTTAGATTATATATCAGTTTATAAGTTAGACAAAATAATTTTAAGAAAAAATGAAAAATATAAATATTTTAAAGTAGGGTTAAGGTGTAAATTTACCAACGAAGTTTTGTCCGAGGAGCGTCTGGCACAAATATCTTTTAGAAGGGGCAAAAATACTAATGAGCAATTAAAAAGGGGCATCCACCACAAAAACCGTTAAATCCGTACTAACGCCGTTAGTACGGATTTAACGGTTTTTGTGGTGGATGCCCCTTTTTAATTGCTCATTGATATTTTTGCCCCTTCTTAATTGTTCATTGGTATTTTTACCCCTTCTAAAAGATATTTGTGCCAGACGTTCTTCGAACAAAACTTTATTGGTAAATTTGTACTTTAACCCTTTAAAGTAATTTAATTAATTTTCTTAATATTTATTAAAAAAAGTTAACTCTCTCTTATATTTAAGATTAGAAGACGTAATTTTTTATTTAAGTCAACAACTTCCACAAGGACAATAAAAATCTGAATCAATTCCTCCTACTCCAAGAGTCTAAGTGTCAAATAATCCATGCATGTATGAATGGCACGCATAATTTGGCGGAAACCCTGCAAAAATGTTATATTCTGAAAAAAGAACGATATATATATATATATATTGTTATAAAAGTAAAAGAGAAGATTGATAGGATTCAGAGAAAATTGATAGAATTTTTAGAGAGATGTTAGAGAGAAGTTCTCATTCAGTTCAATTGAAACAATCGATTACAGCCCTTTATATAGAGGCAGAAATCTAACCCTGGTTGTATTACCATGGTTATATTTAAATGACCATAGTTACTTTATACCGTCTTTATGTCCTTGTCTTCTTTTGCTTTTCTTTATGTCCTTGTCTTCTTTTGCTTTTGCTTTGTATCAAGTCATCTTTTCTTCTTTATGTCAAGTTGACTGGAAGAGTAATATGAGTCAATGGACATCCACATATTTAATATTCATAACACTCCCCCTTGGATGTCCATTATGAATGTGCCTCATTAAAAACTTTAACTAGGAAAAACCCAGTGGGATAAAAACCTAGCCAAAGAAAAGAGTACATCATTCATTGATACACCGTCGAGTGCTGCCTCATTAAAAACATTTCTAGGAAAACCCAGTGGGACAAAACCTAGATAAGGGAAAAAGAGTACAGCGTCTATCGACTCCCCCTCTTGATAATATCAGTTGAAATCTTTGAATCTCCGAAGACCAATATCATGAACAAGTTTTTCAAAGATTGTACCTGGGAGTGACTTGGTGAATAAATCTGCTAGATTTTCACTTGAACTGATTTGTTGGATATCTATTTCACCATCCTTTTGAAGGTCGCGAGTGAAGAAGAATTTTGGTGAAATATGCTTCGTTCTATCGCCCTTGATATAGCCTTCTTTAAGTTGAGCGATACATGCAGCATTATCCTCATATAGGATTGTTGGGATCATTTTGCCGGAAGATAAATGGCAAGTTGTACGTATATGATGTATTACTGACCTCAACCACATACATTCTCGACTTGCTTCATGTATTGCTAGAATTTCTGCATGATTAGATGATGTGGCTGATATAGTCTGTTTCATAGATCGCCATGAAATAGCTGCACCTCCACATGTAAATAGATAGCCCGTTTGTGATTTACCATTATGTGGATCAGACAAAAATCCGGCATCTGCATAACCAACCAGTTCATGCTTGGATACATTTGAGTAGTATAACCCCATGTCTGTTGTACCTCTGAGATAACGAAAAATGTGCTTTATTCCATTCCAATGCCTTCGTGTTGGTGAAGAACTATATCTTGCTAGTAAATTAACAGCAAATGATATATCAGGACGTGTGTGATTAGCAAGATACATTAGTGCTCCAATAGCACTAAGATATGGTACTTCTGGACCAAGTAGTTCTTCATCACCTTCTTCACTAATTTCTCGAGGTCGGAATGGGTCTTTATCCACCTTCAAAGATCTTACAATCATTGGGGTACATAATGGATGAGATTTATCCATGTAAAATCGCTCTAGGACCTTCTTTGTATAAGTTTCTTGATATACAAAGATCCCTTTCTTGAAGTACTCGATCTGTAATCCAAGACAGAATTTTGTTCTTCCCAAGTCCTTCATTTCAAATTCTTTCTTCAAACAATTAATTGCCTTTTGAAGCTCTTTAGGAGTTCCAATGATATTGATATCATCAACATAAACAGCAATTATAGCAAAATCACTATTAGATCTTTTCATAAAAATGCATGGGCATATCGGATCATTTTTGTATCCTTCTTTCAACAAATATTCATTAAGGCGATTATACCACATGCGCCCTGATTGCTTCAGGCCATACAGGGACTTATTTAACTTAACTGAGTATTGTTCTCGAGAACTTGAATTGGATGCTTCTGGCATCTTAAGTCCTTCAGGGACTTTCATATAAATATCACTATCAAGTGATCCATATAAATAGGCAGTCACAACATCCATGAGATGTAAATCAAGTCCTGCATCTACTGCTAGACTGATTAAATAACGAAAAGTAGTCGCATCCACTACTGGTGAATACGTTTCTTCAAAATCAATGCCAGGTCTTTGCGTAAAACCTTGGGCTACTAGACGTGCCTTATATCTAGTTATTTTGCCATTTTCATTTCTTTTTCGTACAAAGACCCATTTGCATCCAACTGGTTTTACATCTTCAGGTGTAAGGACTACAGGTCCAAATACTTTTCGTTTTACCAATGATTTTAATTCTGCATTAATGGCATCTTTCCATAGGGGCCAGTCTTTTCTTTGTTGGCTCTCACTAATGGATTTTGGCTCATGATCCTCATTATCATTCATTACATCATATGCTATATGATAAGCAAAGATGTCATTAACGTTGACTTCATTTCTATCCTATCGGATTCCATTCATAACATAATTTATTGAGATCTCATTATTTTCACATATATCAGGTACCTGGGTCTCTTCTGGGACTACAACATTCTCTTCTGGAGATAATATCTCTTCAGGAGATCGCTCTTCTGGAGCTACTAATTTTTCTTCATTATCCTCGACTTGACCATCTATATTCTTTGCTCCTTTTCTTTTTCGAGGATTTTTATCTTTGGAACCGATAGGCCTGCCACGCTTCAGGCGTGCTTTGGATTCATTCATAGCAGGTTGTCCTTCAGGGACATCAATTTTAATAGGAGCATTAGCAGCTGGGATATGTGACTTTGTCACTTTCTTTGGGTCAGTAAATGCTTCTGGCATTTGATTAGCTAAATTCTGTAAATGAATTATCTTTTGAACTTCAAGTTCACATTGTTTTGTACGAGGATCAAAATGAGCCAATGATAATTCATTCCAACTAATTTCTTTACCCAGCTGTTTGTTTTCTCCCCCTAATGTTGGGAAAAATGATTCATCAAAATGACAATCAGCAAATCGTGCCGTAAATAAATCTCCTGTAGATGGTTCTAAATATTTTATAATTGATGGAGATTCATACCCAACATATATTCCCATCTTTCTTTGTGGGCCCATCTTAGTGCGTTGTGGTAGTGCTACAGGCACATATACCGCACACCCAAAAATTCTTATATGGGAAATATTAGGTTCCTGACCAAAAACCATTTGTAAGGGGGAAACCTTTAAATAACTTGTTGGCCTAATGCGAATTAACATTGCTGCATGCAAAATGGCATGGCCCCAAGCAGAAATTGGTAGATTGGATTTCATAAGTAAAGGTCTTGCAATTAGTTGCAACCTTTTAACCAATGATTCTGCAAGTCCATTTTGCGTGTGAACATAAGCTACAGGATGTTCAACATCAATTTCAAGGGACATACAATATTCATTAAAAGCCTGTGATGTAAATTCACCAGCATTATCAAGACGTATTTTCTTGATAGGATAATCAGGGTAATGTGCTCTTAATCTAATCAATTGAGCAAGTAATCTCGCAAACGCCAGGTTGCGAGAAGATAATAAGTAAACATGTGACCATTTAGTTGATGCATCAATTAAAACCATATAGTACCTAAATGGTCCACATAGTGGGTGTATTGGCCCACAAATATCTCCCTGTATCCGTTCTAGAAATGTGAGAGACTCACTTTCTACTTTGCTTGGTGAGGGGCGAATAATTAATTTTCCCTTGGAACATCCAGCACATGAGAAATCATGGGATTGTGGTATTTGTTTACACTTCAGGGTATGTCCACATGAATTCCCAATTATTTGTCGCATCATTATTGAACCGGGATGGTCTAACCGGTCATGCCAAACATTAAATTCATTAGTAAACTTCTGGTTTACATTATCAAACTGCTGGTTTGTATTGGCAAACTTCTGGTCTGCATTATTGAGCTTCTGGTTCACAATAGTATGTGTTTCAATTGTGTTTATACATGTGTAATACAAACCAGAAGAAAAAATAGGAAAACTTTCTAATATGCATTTTCTACCAGCAATTATATTTGTAATGACAAGATATTCCTTATTATCTTTGGTTGTTGTTTCTAAATGATATCCATTTCTGCGGATATCTTTGAAACTCAGTAAGTTTCTTTTAGACTTGGTAGAATAAAATGCATTATCAATGCATAATTTTGTTCCTTCAGGTAACAAAATATTAGCTCTTCCGGAGCCTTCAATTAAATTTATACTACCAGATATAGTCTGAACATTGGCTTCTCGCATTACCAAGGAAGAAAAATATTTATCATGTCTGAGTATGGTGTGGGTTGTTGCACTATCAACGAGACATAAATCTTCAGGATTGATGCCAATAGAATTCATTCTTCATAAAAACATAAATAAAATTAATACATATGATAGAAACAACTTTAAATAAAATATAACAGTTTAAATTATATTAAGAAATCTGCAACATCCAAATAGTTATTATCTATATCGCCATACTCAGAATTCTCGCCCTGATCAACATGATTAACTTCAACATTTGATCTTTTACCAATATTTTTAATTGATTCTTGGTAAAGATCAACTAGGTGCCTTGGTGTACGACAGGTACGAGACCAATGGCCCTTTCCACCACATCGATAGCATGGATTATCAGCATATTTATTATGCCTACTGCTTTCTCCTTTTTGGTTCTTATCAGTCTTTTCCCACTTCTGGTAGGAATTTGAACCTCCATGATATCGACCACGACCACGCCCACGGCTGTAGCCACGCCCACGTCCACGTCCTTGTCCACGTCCACGGCCACGGCCATGGCCACAATAAAATTCATTTGTTACTACATTCACTTCAGGGAATGGAGTTGAGCCTGTTGGACGGGATTCATGATTTTTCAACAAAAGCTCATTATTTTATTCAGCCACAAGGAGACAAGAAATTAACTCAGAATATTTCTTGAAACCTTTTTCACGATATTGCTGCTGCAGGAGCAAATTGAATGCATGAAATGTGGAGAATGTCTTTTCTAACATATCATCATCAGTAACATTTTCTCCACATAATTTCAATTTTGAAGTAATTCTGAACATAGCTGAGTTATATTCACTTATAGATTTAAAATCTTGTAAGCGTAAATGCATCCAATCAAAATGAGCTTTTGGAAGAATGACCATCTTCTGGTGATCATATCTTTCTTTCAAATTGTTCCAAAGGACAAGTGGGTCCATCACTGTCAAATATTCAGTTTTTAAATCTTCATGTAAGTGGTGGCGAAGAAAAATCATGGATCTAGCTTTATCTTTATTGGATGCCTCATTCCCTTCTTTAATCGTGTCTTCCAGACTTTTGGCATTTAGGTGAATTTCCGCATCCAATTTCCAAGATAAATAATTCTTTCCGGTAATATCAAGAGCCACAATTTCAAGTTTTGCCAGGTTTGCCATTGTTCAAACTAATTAAAGAAATAAATGAAAATAATTAAAATATGAAAATGTAAATATGCAATATAATAACTGTAAATAGAATAACTGTAAATTCATAAAGATAATTATTCATAAGGCAAGATAGTAAAATTAAAACATGTATGGCTTCGGGCCATTTAATTTCATGACTTCAGGCCATGTATGGCTTCGGGCCATTTAATCTCAAGATGAGGAATTAACTATTATCTTCAGGATAAAAGTTGTACATGACTTCTGGTCATACAATAAGATAAAAGATAAAAATATATATAGCTTCTGGCCATATAATAAGATAAAATATATATAGCTTCTGGCTATATAATAAGATGAAAAATGTATATAGCTTTTGGCTATATAATAAGAATGGATATGGCTTCTGGCCATATTATAAGAAATTAAAACATTATGACTTCTGATCATAATTTCAAGAATCATATGTGTATATGGCTTCTGGCCATAATAACAATAATAATAATAATAATAATAATAATAATATAAAAGAACTTGTATATAAAACAATAACGATCTCCAATCTTAACCATGGAACCCGATGTTATATAACAATCGGTAAAAGTATCTCTCTAATTCCATATAGTGGCTCAGATTATCCCAGATCTATAAATAAAACAGGATATATATAATCATTAAAGAAACCATAAGAAGATCATACCTTCTATTAGAGCTTCGTGCTGATAACGTGTTATAAAAGTAAGAGAGAAGATTGATAGGATTCAGAGAAAATTGATAGAATTTCTAGAGAGATGTTAGAGAGAAGTTCTCATTCAGTTCAATTGAAACAATCGATTACAGCCCTTTATATAGAGGCAGAAATCTAACCCTGGTTGTATTACCATGGTTATATTTAAATGACCATAGTTACTTTATACCGTCTTTATGTCCTTGTCTTCTTTTGCTTTTCTTTATGTCCTTGTCTTCTTTTGCTTTTGCTTTGTATCAAGTCATCTTTTCTTCTTTATGTCAAGTTGACTGGAAGAGTAATATGAGTCAATGGACATCCACATATTTAATATTCATAACATATATATATATATATTAACAAAAAAAACCTCTGCAACTTGCCTGCGTTTAATAATCAAAGACAGGAATAGCTTCTGCGTTATTGCATTTGTGACTATAAAATTAAATTCAATGGAATCGCGTTATCTAAATTTCAATAATTGTACTTTTTAGAAAATTTTAACCTAATCCATGACATCAATATGATATCGACCTTTATTTAGTTTATTTTTTTAATTTTCTATTATCTCATGACAAAATTAACCGCTTCATGATTTCTAAATTTAAACTTGTCAAAATTGCGTATGTAATTTTTTAATTTTATCTTTCACTAAAATTAATATCCATAATAAAGTGTCCTATTAAAAATAAAAAAACATACTGATTCCTCTAAAAAATAACAAGAACTACAATCCAAAGTTCAAACCTCGGAATTACTAATACAGAGGAAGTTTATTTTTGAAAATATACTACAAAATTAATGTATAAAATATTATTTTCATTCAAGTAAAAAGGGATTATTTTCAAAATAAGATGCCTAATTAACCCAATATAATCGAGGTTTAGCTTTACTTAAAGGACAAGTCAATTCCACATGTGATTATTATTGGGGGAAAAGTTGTATACAATCTCTTAAAATTCAATTCACTTACAAATACTTTTTCTAGCTTCCGAAATCTAACAATATCTTTTTAAAATTTTTAAATAAACTATTATATATATTCTTTGAAAATTAATGACTTGTGAATAACGTTGAGATTTGATGAATATTAATTATTTTTAATCTCACCAAATAATTTGTGTATTTGTGTTATTCTTTTAAAATATTTATTTTATTGATGATTATAATTTTCATATTTGTGATTTAAGACTTGTAGATTATTTGATTGATTTTTTTTTGAACGTGTCTTGTAATTGTACAGCATACGGTTCTATATATTAGTTTTATACAATTTTTGTCAACTTATTAATTTCTTGAAAGAGTATAATAAATTAAAAGAATTATATGCGAATTTCTTAAATTTAAAAGTTTCCATGAATGTCAGGCAAAAGAAAAGGTTTCACGCATTTCAGGTAAGAAAAAGGTTCCCTGCATGCATAATTCAAAGTTTGAGAAGTTATAACTCAACGAAATTTAAAGAAAATCATCTTAACATATTACTTTTTTTTTTTTTTGCCAAACATCTTAACATATTACGTTTCATTAATAGTAAAATAACTATTATTAAGAGAGTTGTTTATACAAGTTTAAAAAATTAAAATATTTAATCGATTATTTATATAGGACCTTAAATACTAAGAGAAAAATTGCGATTTTCTATTTGATTAAGGAATTGTGATCTTCCAAGTGAGAATTGGACAAAAAATACAAGTGTGCGTTGAGTTAATTATTTAATTTTTTTTCACTTTTATCCAATCATATGAAGCGGCATATTTGTGTATTAAGTAAAAACTATCTAAATCCCTAAAACATTTGTTAACAAATAAAAATAGGCAATGATTCGACCCAAAAACATTTGTTAAGGTTCAATATTTGTTGAGCTGTTATTTTTATGTGGGGTATGCCTATTTTGTTGTAACTATTTGTGTGCCCTCTTATAAATAAAAAGAAAATCCTTAAAACATGGTTTTTTGGGAAAATGACCCGCAGGTCCTAAGGATCGAAAATAATTGCAATAAAATCTCAAAAATCCAAAATAACAACTCATTAAGCTGTTTTTACAACATGTTCAGTTATTCTTTCTTGTCGTGGGACTTCACTATAATTATCTTCGGTTTTTGGGACCAACGTGTCATTTTTCCTAGTTTTTTATATTTTTTTTTTACCAAAATATAAGAGTGAATACTTGGAAATGATAATGTGTATGGCAGTTATTAAATATGGCAGTCATTTTCATAAATAAAGGTGGGAGTGGAACATATACACATGGAATGGGACTAATTTCAGAGTAAAATACCCATCAATCAACTTCAATTTTATCTTATATATTTCCACATTTAGTATGCCACTAGATAATGTTCGTTTTCCAAGTGGTCCCTATTTTACTCAATGAAGTTGAACATAATCTTTTGATAAAATCACTCTCATAAAATAAAAAATATTTCCCACTGTTATTTCCTCAAGCTTCTACTGTAAAATGCTATCTACACATATAATTTCTTCTTAGTAATCCATCAATCTACAAATCGTATTGAGTAATTATTCCAAATTATAAACATTTTTTTTTTGATATTGTTATAATCTATTTTTTAAAGATAAAAGTGAAGTCTATTTTTAATTACAATATGTTTAAATTATATGATTTATTTAAATAAAACCAACACACACACACACACACACACACACACACACACACACACACACATATATATATTACACATGTTGTATCCAAAATACTTTTATTTGTTTATGTGACACCAACCGTTGAAATTAATATGCCGAAAAATTAGGTGTTTTGTTGGCACACAAAAGTTGACTATTTTGGACGGTTGCAAGCCTATGTAGAAATGCCAAATGGCAAAGATATTAGCTTGATATTGCCCTTTTTTTTGTGGCAAAAAAAAAAAAGAAAAAGATATTGGCTCTTTTTTCTTTTTTTTGGGAAAATCCCTATAAACGACCCTTAAAATATACAAATCCCTGATCAGTACATTGAAGTCAAAAATTCCGGATCAGTCACGCGTCAGTACGGATGAACAGTGCGGGCGGCGCTAAAAGACGATTTTGCCCTTCAGCCCTCATTCTCGCCACTTCAAAAATAACAACACGGGGTTCTTAATTAACAACTCCGGATTCTTGATTAACAACTCTGTATTCTTGATTAACAACTCCAGTTTCATCTTTTTACTTTCACAATAACAACACCAATCTTGTTATTAGCAACTCTGAATTCTTGATTCACAACTCCTCTTTATTCTTCCACATATTCGCATCTCAAAAATATAGTGTTGTTAATGTTAAATACGGTGTTATTATTAGACCTGAAACTTAAATTACGAAGTTGTGAAACAAGAAATGAGAGTTATTAATGTAGAATATTGTATTGTTAATAATAACACCGGTGTTGTTATTGTGAAAGTAAAAAGATGAAATGGAGTTGTTAATCAAGAATACGGAGTTGTTAATCAAGAATCCGGAGTTGTTAATTAAGAGGGTGTGTTGTTAATAAAAAAAGAGGTGTTGTTATTGGCCTTGAAACTTAAATTAGGAAGTTGTGAAATAAGAATACGAAGTTATTAATCAAGAATCAGGAGTTGTTAATTAAGAACCCCATGTTGTTATTTTTGAAGTGGCGAGAATGATGGCTGAAGGGCAAAATCATCTTTTGGTGCCGCCCGCACTGTTCATCCGTACTGACACGTGACTGATCCGGAATTTTTGATTTCAATGTACTGATTAGGGATTTACATATTTCAAGGGTATTTTATAGGGATTTTCCCTTTTCTTTTTTTTTTTTTTTTTGCCAACAGCATGATATTGTCTTGTCATCATGTTATATATGACTGAACTATACAAGGCAACAACTGGAGCATAAAGCAATTAATTTAGCCTCAGAAGACTCAGTTTATTTATATTAAAGTATTAAACTCCATACATAATTAGTACATGGAGTTCAATAATCTAAAATTTATAGAGATAAAGAATAATACGCACACATACTTTCAATAACTGATGTGACAGAATTTGGACACCGCATATCAGTATGTCCCCATTACCATACTTGACATAAAAAAGAACACAAAAAGAAAGTAGTCCAGAAAATGGATTAAATGGAAATTTCTATTGACAGTGGAAAGAGTCATAAACTTAACTGTTAGGAAATTACTGAATCTTATCATGACTCTTGGGACTTGTCTCCAGGTTCAAACAAGAACAAAGTAAGGCCTCTTCATGTTCACACAAAGTAGGATAAGAGGTAGAAGCTTAAAACTAGGAGACAATTTGTACTCCCTTGAGTTTTGTATATTATCTTCAAGGAGCTAGTTTCAGAATATGAGAAGCTTTCTCTGCAAAAGTCACCTTCTTGAGAAGAGATGAATGAGACCTTGGTTTGCATAGAAGGAACCCACATCCCAGTCCTCTCTTGGAGACGAAAGTACCATCAATGCCACTACAATTGATCTCATGCTTGGCCTTACTTGTGGATTTTCCTGTGTGCAAGCTTTCGCTAGCTGACACATCTGCAACCCACAACAACCACACCAATCAAACACCACCACCACAACAATAACAAAATCTTATCCCACTAAGTGGGGTCGGATCATATGGCGCTATTATGCTCTATTAAAAATAAGATTTTTAGATAGATTATTAACTAAAAGATCCAGCTCTATGACTTTATTGAATGTTTGGTCTTCATTTGCCTCTTTTCAGAGGACTTTATATAGTTTGATCTCCTTCACTTTTCACTTTTCACTTTCGTAAATGAAAATTCAGATATTTACTATATGGACATATATAGCATGTCACCTTATATACTGAGTCAAGAGGGTAGTTGTCATCGAGCCCGGGGTCAACAAGTTGACGAAGGTCTTCTTCTGGGTTTTGTTGATTCAGAACCTCTTCAAACTGCAATTTCATCAAGTTAATGTAAAAAATTTTGAGAGAATAACTATGGAGGAATGATTCTGAGACTTATTATTATTATTTTGGAGAGCTAAAAGAAGGGCAGGAAAAACAACCAAGGCAACTAGTCCCTTTGATTCATTCGCAAGCTCTTTTGTCTTCACAATAGCTTCTTTTGCGGATATGAGTTCATAGAGAACAACTCCAAATGCATATACATCTGTTTTGAGGGAAAAGTCGCCATATTTTACATATCTGCACAGCAACACTGATCTTGGTCAAAATTATTAAAGATCATGATAACAGTGAACTCTGTCTGAAGCTAAAGAGGCTGGAACATTGTTAAAGTGAAAAAAAGCACTAAAGAACGATTACTGAAAACCACAAATTCGCCAACCTCCTTTGTTCTGTTAGAAATTCAGTGTAATAATTGGAGACAGGGAGTAAAGCAGAAAAAGCTATGGTGGCCGACATACTAACCCCATTTTGTTTGCGCCTTGAAAAAAATTATGCAATCTTAATCAAAAGCTATCATGAATGCTGGTTGGCTCAACTTGTCTGTATTCCAATGCAATTATTCCCTTGAAAGAAAACTAAACTGCCGCACTGAGTTACTATAGCTTTAAGTTACTATTGACATCATGAGCTTTCTTTATTAGTCCTGGGCTATCTTGTTGCACAGTGCTAGTATGCTTGAAAAGAAGAAAATCCCTTCCAATTGATTTGTAATAACCAAATTAGACTTGCAGACAAAAATGTCACAGGAACGTTACTGAGAAAACATGATAACAATAAAGGGAGGAGCTTTCAACCCCTACCAATCAGTGGCCAAGAGGTCGAAAAAGAAAGCCACCAATCATGTCTTCGAAAGGCTTCAAGGGCACTTACTTCAAAAAAGGAGCTGTTCATATTTTTCTTCGTGGTATGGGATATTTTTGTTGAAGTCCGTGCGACACTTAACCTAAATTATTCATAAAAATTTTAAATATATGTGTGTTAACTATTATGGAGCATATGTGGTATCACTCTGTGTATGTACGTGCTTCTTAGTTAGGGTCTGTTTGGGAACCCGTTTGGTGGCTAAAAGCCCTTTTGGTGTGTTTGGGAGACATTTGTAATGGCTGGGCTTCTGTAGAAAATGGAGCTTTTATCATATGGAAATCAAAGCCGCTTCTATTTAGATGGAGATAAAAAAAGTCACTTTTGCCATCGCCAATCCAAACACAAATCACATCTATAATTTGATTTTTTTTCTATATGACTTTTTCAAAAGCCCATCTATTAAAAAAACTCTTTCTCCAACGCAAATCCAAACAGGCACTTAGTCTACTGTGCTGAATGCATTTTCCAATATTAAGCAAAGGCCTCACATGATCCAGAGCAAAGTTCCCTAAGATATTGTCACAGTTGCTACCAAATAAAGACACCAGTTTTTCTTTTCTCCAAAGTCGGATATATATATATATATGCGCCATGCAACTTCAATGGGTTATTACACATGTAATTTGACTTTTCTGCATTGTAGGGGATTTTTCTCTTTTCAAGAAGAGCAGATTACAGAAACAAATGCTACAGTAAAAATTTTGTGGTACAGAACCAAGGCATCAACACTCTAGAACAACACAAACATCATACGGATTGATTATGGTAACATAACTGTAGGTTCAAAAGGCTAAGAAAATCATAAGCCCAAAAGGGTTCATTTAAATCCTCAATTGAACTTTAATCTCCAAAACAAATAAAAGAACTTATTGAAGAGGCATTTGCATCACTTAACCAACAAAACTAAGAAAGTGATAAGTAAATCAAATTCTTACTCTGGAGGCATATAGCCAAAAGTGCCCACAAGATGTGATGGCATTGAAGAACTTCCAAATTCTGTCAAATTTGACTGACCAAAATCTGCAACCTGTGAAGATGTTAGCCTCAGAATTTCTAATTCCATTATATATTTAATCAAAACTCGAAAAAGAAACAGTATTTGCAAACCTTTCCTCGAAAATTTTCGTCAATCAATATGTTTGGAGATTTGATGTCTCCATGGATGTATACAGGAACTGTTTGCTCATGTATGTATGCTAGTCCTCTTGCTGCATCCAAGGCTATTTGCACTCTACTTGGCCATGTTAATGGCTCCCTCTCTAAGATCAACAAAATTAATAGTCTTTAAGTCAAAATGGAGCTAGCATTTTTGAATCAGAGACAGGAATATAAGACAACATATTCTAATGTGACAAGAAGTTCAAGTACATTTAAAGTATCATGATGTTGTCGTTGATGCCGATGTAGGACATGTATTTAATATAATACATTTTCAATTATTTGTGAACATAAAAGAGTGAGAGAGCAGGGCCCTATATTTTTACCTGAGCCACGTAAATGTTGCCATAGATTGCCATTCTCAATGTACTCATAGACCAAAAATAAGGAGTTCTTAACACAATATCCAATCAAGCGTACCTGCAAAGAGCATATATACAAGGAATCATCATTATGGGTGTTTAGGTAACGAATAACAAGTATCTTGACATAGAAAGTAACTAGAATTCTAGGCATAGACTGTTCGGTTTTACCGTTTTAGCTTATAGCCATGGTGAAAAGGGGAAAAAGAACTTCACTTCCAAAAATAAATGGGAGATAGAAAAGATGCACCGTAGAAGCATTATTGGAGGAGGTTTCTCAGGTGATTTTTTTATCTAAATAACTCCTTGTATTTAAATTTTCATCATAAATTAATCCAAATAACATAGCTATTATCCCCTCATGAGACATCACAAGCTGTTCTGGAAAAATTTGTGCAAACTGATAGGCATGAAGATAAGATAAAAACACGAGGGGAAAGCATACCAAGTTTAGGTGATGGACATGGGTAAGAACCTTCAGTTCAGTAAGGAATTCTTTTGATGCTTGCATATCCATCTTCTTAATCGCGACTTTCTGCAGGAAATTGTCAATTTCTAGCAATTATTAGAATTTCTGCTTCAATTTTTAGATCAGCCTTAGAACTATAGCAGACTGATAAAATGGGGCTGAATATAGAACAAGAGAATAGCATTGAAGATTTGAACCTAAAGGTTAGGTTTATCTTCAAAGAATGGTATGCCCATACTATTAGAAATTATAACAAAATTATTTAACGTTTGAATTTATGTAGGAATTAACACAGTATAAGTTTTAAAATCTATCTTTGGTGAAGACAAACCTCATTTCGAAGTTTTGCAAAGTAAACAGATCCAAAGCCTCCTTGTCCAATCATATTAGCCATACTAAAGCCATTGGTAGCTTCAGCAAGCTCCTCATATGAGAACTCCACTGACTTGTCCACTGTAATACCTGACAATCTAGGTGAAGCAACACCAGGCAATTCTGATAGCTTCTCTGAGCTGCTTCCAGAACCTGAATCCAAGAAGCACATCAACTTCAACTTATAAAAACCTAAATGTAACGTTCAAATTCTAGAATAAAAACAGAAAAAAGACAAAAAATGGGTGTTGTGTCACGATCTGCTTATTAATCTTGCTTTGTTCGTGTCTGACTTTTATTAAGGATTTGAGTTACTAGAGGTCAACTCAGCAGTTAAGTTTTGATCATGTGTCTACTCTTCAATTCCTCAATTGTTCCTTGTTTCTCTGAGAAATTCATAAATCTAGTTTTCCTCATTCAGCAAGTTGTTTCTATGAGATTTGAGTCCCATTTTATTCTTTAACTACTTCACTCCTAATATGACCACACAAATAGATACTGTCCCTGGTTCTTAATATAAGATATATTTATTTAATTTGATTAGATTAAGGAAGTTAGTTAATGTGACATGTATTTTCTAAAATACCCTAGTCATCTTCATTAATTCCCTCATTCACTATTCTCTTTGATTATTGTTGATGGAATATCAATAGGGGTAAATTAGGAAAAGATTGAGAAATATGAAAAATATATCTTATATTTAGGATAAAAATCAACTCCCCAAACATATCTTTTATTGAGGACCGGAGGGAGTATTTGTCAACGCCAAGAGATTGATCAACGTAGAAGCTAGGTGGTACAGAAACCAATCTCAAATGTGTTTATTCAAATTTTGGATGGATTACAATGAAAATATATACCTATTTATACTAATAATTCATGCATTAAAATAAGAAAAATAACCCTAGGTTTCAACGTTGGTGTGCTTCACCAACTTCTTCAGCCACCTACCCAAGCCGTCAGCCACTGTTCAATAGTCATGCCTTATGTCATGCTCTGTTTCATTCTCCCGGGGTTGGACAGAACTCGTCCTCGAGTTGGAATCAACATTATCAATATATGGAGATAGATATGCAACATTGAAAGTGGCTGAAACACCATAGGCTCCGGGCAACTCCACTTTGTAAGCATTATTGTTAATTTTCTGCACAATTTTGAAGGGACCATCAACTCGAGGAGACAACTTGGTGTTTGGTTGTTTAAGAAAACGTTCCTTTCTCAAATGTATCCAGACCAAATCTCCCACATTAAAGACTTGATGCCTTCAATGCTTGTCTCGTTGTGCCTTGAGTTTCAAATTTTGTTTTTGTATCCTATCACGAACTTGCTCATGTAGTTTCTTGATTTCCTTGACTCACTGGTTCGCATGGGTACTATATTGTTGCTTATCAGATGATGGTGTTAAATCAAGTGGGCTAAGTGGTCGGGAACCATAAACAACTTCAAATGGACACTTCCCGGTTGCTTGATTGACCGAGCTGTTGTAAGCAAATTCAACTTGAGCAAGAATAAGATCCCACTGCTTCAAGTTCTTTCCAACAAAGCTACATAAAAGATTTCTAAGAATTCTATTAACAGCTTCTGTTTGTCCATCAGTTTGAGGATGGTTAGCACTGCTAAATTGAAGCTTAGTTCCCATCTTCTTCCATAAGGTTCTCCAAAAATGGCTTACAAACTTGATATCTCTATCAGAGGTGACAGTTTTGGGAATGCCATGGAGACGGACAATCTCCTTAAAGTACAAATCTGCAACTTGAACCGCATCATTAGTCTTTTGGCAAGGGATGAAGTGAGCCATCTTTGAAAAACGGTCAACAACCACCATTATAGAGTCCTTTTGTCTCTGGGTTTGAGGTAACCCGAGGACAAAATCCATACTTACATCCTCCCAAGGTGCTTCGAGTACTAGCAATGGCATGTACAACTCAGTATTTTGGCTTTTGGATTTAGCCAGATGGCATGTTTTGCACCTTTGGATATGTTTGTTTATATCCCATTCAAATCTTGGCCAATAGAAGTTCTCCTTTACTAAAGTCACAGTTTTATCTCTACCGAAATGACCAGCTAATCCTCTATCATGGGCTTCCCAAATTATAGCTTCTCGTAGTGAGCAACGAGGAATGCAAAGAGTTTTTCCTTTGAATAAAAATCCTTCCTCCCTATAATACTGCTGAAAGGGTTGAGATTCAGTGGCACTCCAGGCACCCTGGAAATCAGGATCATCTTGGTACAATTCTTTTATAGTTTCAAAACCCACTACTTTGGTTTGCATAGTTGTTAACAAAGCATGACGATGACTAAGCGCATCAGCTACTGAATTTAAGACACCAGCCTTATGCTTGAGGAAAAACGGATAGGTCTGCAACATTTCACTCCAAGCGGCACGCCTTCGATTGATCTTCTGTTGAGAATTCAAATGCTTGAGTGATTCATGGTCAGAATAGAGAATAAACTCTTTATGCAACAAGTAGTGGCTCTAATGTTGCAAAGCTCGGACAGCGGCATAGAATTCTTTGTCATAGGTAGAATATTTGAGCTTAGCATCATTAAGTTTCTCGCTGAAGAAAGCAATTGGATGGCCTTCTTGACTCAGAACAGCACCAATTCTGGTGTTAGAGGCATCACAACTGACCTCAAACACTTGGTCAAAATTAGGAAGAGCTAGCACAGGAGTTTCTGTCAACGTTTCTTCAGTTCTTCAAAACTTTTCTGAGCCTTCTCTGTCCATTGAAACTTGTCTCCCTTGATGCAATCCGTGAGGGGTGCAGCAATGGAACTAAAATTTCGAATGAACCTCCTATAGAAGGAAGCTAATCCATGGAAGCTCCGAACTTCTTGGATAGATTGCGGAGTTGGCCATTTGTTAATGGCTTCAATTTTACCTAGGTCAACCTGTACACCTTCTGTAGTGATAATGTAACCCAGAAAATGACTTTATTTATTAAGAAAGTGCATTTCTTCAAATTGGCATAAACTTTTTGTTCATGAAGAGCTTGCAATACTTGATGTAAGTGCTCTAAGTGATCTACTCTGCTCTTGCTATAGACAAGAATGTCGTCAAAGTAAACAACAACAAACTTGCTAATAAAAGGGCGAAGAACTTGGTTCATCAGGCGCATAAACGTGCTAGGAGTATTTGTCAACCCAAATGGCATCACATTCCATTCGTACAACCCATCTCTGGTTTTGAAAGCGGTCTTCCATTCATCTCCAAGACAAATTCGAATTTGATGATATCCGCTATGAAGATCAATCTTAGAGAAAGTAGTAGAGCCATATAACTGGTCGAGTATGTCATCAAGCCTAGGTATCAGAAATCGATACTTAATTGTGATCTTGTTGACTGCACAAAAATCTATGCACATTCTCCAGCTTCCATCTTTCTTGGGAACTAGGAGTACAGGTACGGCACAAGGGCTGACACTTTCACGGATCAATCCCTTTTTCAGCAATTCTTCAATTTGGCTTTGAACATCAGCATGTTCTTGAGGACTCATCCTGTAAGCTGGCCTGTTAGGAATTACTGCTCCTGGAATAAAATCCATAGCATGTTGAATGTCTTGCATGGGTGGTAATCCCAACGGAATTTCCTCCAGAATTACATCAGGAAACTCATCTAACAATGGCTGCACTTTAGATGGAATGGTAGTTCCATTATTTGCCTTGAGCAATAGAAGAAAACCCATGACTTGGCTTTCTGTTTTGGTCACCTTCTCGACTAAATACACTAATGGCTTGGATTCATTTTCGCCTTTATTATGTTTATCAGGTGGCAAAGGAAGGTGCGAGCTGAATCTTCACGCTGTCCTTCTGGAAGGGATATGTGTTTGCGTACCTTCATACAGAACGTGTCGATCATATTGCCAAGGTCTCCCCAGAAGAAGATGACAGGCATCCATAGGAACAACATCACACTAAACTTCATCATGATACCTTTTACCAATGGAAAAAGTAATAAGGCATCGTTTTGAAACTCTTACCTCGCTGTCCTGGTTAAGCCATTGGAGTTTGTAAAGGCACGGATGGTTATGAGTCTATAGTTGCAACTTTTCTACCATATAGTTGGAAATTACATTTTCACAGCTTCCTTTGTCAATAATGACATCACAAACTTTACCTTAAATAGTGCAGCGAGTATGAAAAATGTTGTGACGTAGCCAAGGCTCTTCTTTCACAGTTGTTGTATGCAGGCTTCTCCTAATCACAAGTGATTCACCGTAATCAGCAAGAGTAACTTCCTCATCAAATATTGGCTCTGTTTTAAGCATAGGCTCCCTTTCTTCTTCAAATACTACAGAAGCTTCCCCTTCAATAATGGTGACAACTCTGCGGTTAAGGAAGTTAGAAGCGATATGACCGAACCCTTGGCATTTGAAGCACTTAGGAGCTTTGGAACTGAATTCCTTGGCGGCCTTTGGTGGAGGCATGCTTGAAGAGCTAGGATGATGCATTTGTGGCTTATGCCCATCAAAAGGAATTGAGGAGGACGGTTGGTACGAAGGCCTTCTAGGCAACTGCTTCTCGATACGGATGGCTAAATAAATGACGTCGTCTAGAGTCCAGTATTACTGGAGTTGTGCTGGATGGGCGATGTTCGTATTCAACCCTCCAAGATAACGAGCTATTGTTTGCTCCTCCCTTTCTTGTATGTCACATTTCATCATAAGCTTCTTAAATTCCTTGGTATGTTCCTCTACAGATATAGCTTTTTGGTGGAGATTATGTAATTGAAGGAAATTATCTTGACAATAATTTTCGGGAAGAAACTTACGTGAGAGCTTATGTCACATCTTGTTCCACATTCGTATCTTGCTCTTTCCTTCTCTTTCACGCCTTTTCTTGAGATTCTCCCACCATATGGAGACATGTTTCTTTAATTTGATGGCGACAATTTTAACTTTCTGCTTATCAGGAATCTCTTTGTACCATTGTTTTGGAACCCGAACCGAACCGGCTGGTCTGGCCTGGGAACCGGACCATAAACCGGTCCGGTGACCGAACCGGTTCACCATTTTTATTTATTTATTTTTAAATTGATTTTTTAATATTTTTTCCTTATAATTTCATATTAATAAACCTAAAATATTCAATTTTTCACCGGTTTAGCTCCTGTTTGACTCCGATCTGACCCACGGACCCTTGACCCAGTACTCCGATCGGTCCAGTGACCGGTCCGGGTTTCAGAACCTTGCTTTGTACTCAAAAACTCGTTTGACGGTTTAAAGCCAATCAACGAATTCGTTTGGTTGAAGTCTTCCCTCAAATTCAGGTATGTCTACCTTAATGTCATTAACGCGGAATTGCTGTTGTTGAGGACGGTAGCGGTAGTCAGTGGACGACGAACTATTGTTATCTGAATCATCCTCTAGATATTCACTGCGAGATTCTAGCATGGCTTGCTGCGTTTGTACAGTGGTTTCCAATTCCTGTATCCGGCGTCTCATCTTGTCTATCTCAATCTCGTGTGTGTTTCTGCGTCTTAGAGGCATTTTGGAATTATTTTTGTGAGGTTAGGTATAGGTTAGAAGGGTAGGATTGATATTTATGGAAAAGTAAGGAGTAAAATTGGAAATTTTGGACAATTAGGGTTAAGATAGGTGTTTATGGAAAGGAAAAGGGTAAAACTAGAAATTTTATGGACAAATAGGGGTTAAATGTAATTTAGTATATTTCAAGGGCTGAAATGTAATTTTGGCAAAATATGGGTCCAAATGTAATTTCAAAAAGTTTTGGGGTTTGAAATGTAATTTTTGCATAAATATGGGTCAAAATATAATTTTAGAAAGTTTTGGGGCTGAAATGTAATTTTGGCAGAAATATAGGGCCAAAATATAATTTTAGAAAGTTTTGGGGAGGAAATTGTAATCTTAACCAAAACTCAGGGTCATAATGCAATTTCTGAAAGTTGGGCTGACTGGGATTGTTGACGTGGCGGTTATGACACGTGGCAGTCAACGGGTGGCTGACCTGTCGATGACGCAGCATATCAGGATGGCGTGGCAGCTGATGTGGCTGATGACGTCATTATCTTCAGCCTCTGAACTCCAGCGACTGCGTGAAATTCCAGCGACGTTTGTGGAGGCGCGTGGAATTGTTTCACGACGGTGACCGAGGCTATTCGTAGGTTTTTCGGCCTTCTGATCAAGATGGTGAGGTTGTTTTCTTCAAAAAACGCTCAGAGAGTGAAAATCTGACACCTCCTTTTTCTCACGTTTTTTGTTTCTCACCCACTCCTCACTCTTTCGTTCTCTGACACTTTGGAACTCAGCTCTGATACCAAAAAGGTACAGAAACCAATTTCAAATGTGTTTATTCAAATTCTGGATGGATTACAATGAAAATATACACCTATTTATACTAATAATTTATGTATTAAAATAAGGAAAAATAACCCTAGGTTTCAACGTTGGTGTGCCCCACCAACTTTTTCAACCACCTACCCAAACCGTCAGCCACTATTCAACAGTCATGCCTTATGTCATGCTCTATTTCGTTCTTGTTTCACTAGGCATAAGAATAGATTGACTTATGATGTCCAAGTTGATTATACTCGCCTTCAAATGCTAGTGGATTTGTGAAAAGGGATGCATCTTCCACTCTACTTCTTCTACATAACCCGAAATATAGTAGTCCCAAGAGTAAGGTCCCAGAAATACTTACAACAACTATACCAGCAATAGCTCCACCAGAAATTCCTACTTAAAATGATTCAACGATGTCAAAATCAGATGCCATAATATTAAGCTGTAAACTTGAATAGAGCAGTGTGGTATCCCCATCATCACCTGATCTGCAAATGGGTATAAAATAACAGACATAGGTGTTGAAGTTAGAGGATTTGAGCAGCTTCCAAAATAATGTGTTTAAACTTACAATGAAGTATAAATTATCTTAGTTTGTTCTTGAAGTTACTGAGGAACCAAAATAATGAACAGGCCAAATTGATACCACAAGATCACGCGGTAGTATAAAACAACTTGCCTCAACTTCAATGGTGGATAGTTTCCATTTTCATCTGCAAAAAAGGATATAAAACATCATCGTTACTCTTTAGGCACATATAGCTCTTTGGCAACTTTCATCAAACATGTGAAGTGCAAACACTAAATCCGTACCCACCCACGCACAAAATTTAATAATAGACCATGTGGGTTGATTTGGGCTCTGGTTTTATTAATTGAGCAAATAATATTTTCATAACGCCACGTATAGATGAGTCTTTTGAGCTTTTGATGAGCTATCAGCTAATGGTGTTACGTAATACGTACAGTTCTTATGAAAAGAACTGGCATGTTGAAAAATTAGGCCTCGCCACGCCAGTCACTACTCACCAAAATAAATTAATAATACATCTTGCAACATTTTTCTAGCACAAAAAAAGAAAACTTTTTGTAGGCATGAAAAAGGACAAAAAATAAAATGATGAATTTATTTTATTTAGAAATCATAAATAAATAATATCATTTCTTAGATTCGATATAATATAAAGTAAAAATGTATTAATATTAGCCGTCGATTACCAATATATAATATACATTTTTTGTGTTCGTTTGGGATAGCTTATTTTTTATTTATAAGTGCTTATAAATTGTGACTCATGGTATATGAGGTAAGTATGTGAGAGAAGTTTTATCTCGACTTACGTAATAAGCACTTATTTTTTTTAAAAAAAAACTATTTCAAACATAGCTTTTATCCACCAAAACCATTCATGGATAGTGAGCAATTTATGATTTAATTATCAAATTTTATAAAATATAAAAAAATGTATCTAGTATTTCAAAACGTAATTATTTATATACTGCAGCATGAGCTCTCATTACTTTTTCAAACTCATGCCACATATAAATAACTTTCCAATTGAATCGAAGGCAAAGAAAAAGAAAAAAAAACTTTCCAAGTGAATCAATTGATATTATAAAGTAATTTTTTTTAAAAATATATATATCTATATATCATAAAAACAATATTAAAAAGGAAAAATTCCAAATAAATACCATTAGAACTTGGAAAACCCCAACAAGCCTGTTAACACATGAAAATGATAAATAAGCCTCAAGGGGCTATTTTGGAATTCTGAAATGATGTGTTTTTACCAAAATGCCCCTCAAGTTTTTTTTTTTTTTTTTAAGAAAGAACCCTCACCGACACTAGAGCTCCGACGGCTAGCACCACCCCGTCAAGTGGATTCTGGCGTTGGACGTTGGAGATTCGACACCAGCGGCCAAAGCTCCGGTGACAAGTTGAGTAATGCGATTGACTACTTAAGTTCCATAAACCCTATCCGACGCTATTAACAAGTTGAATAAAGGCACTGACAACTTGAGTATAGTGATTGACAAATTGTGCTCTCGATATTATTAATGGCTACATTTAAGTTGTCATTGCAAATACTAAAGTTGTCATTGTCTTTATTCAACTTGTCAACGATGCTTGATAGGGTTTAAAGAGCTCGAGTAGTTAATCTTATTACTCAACTTGTCATCAGAGCTCCGGCTGCCGGTTTTTTCTTTGTTTTTTTTTAAAAAAAAAACTTGAGGGACATTTTGATAAAAGCACAACATTTCAAAATCTCATATTAGTCTCTTGAGACCTCTTTGTCATTTCACGTGTTAACAAACTTGTTAGGGTTTTCTAACTTCAAATGTTATTTACTTAGAATTTTCCCTAAAATGTATATCAATGTAAAATGTTTATCGAGTTGCATTACTATTTTTAACTTATAAGTAACACAAATGTTTTGTGTGATACATGAAAACATATATATTACAATTTTAATGAGGTTGAATAATATTCACAAGTTAGGGCAAAAAAAGAATAATATTCATAAGATTTTATGACTCACAGATACATACAGTAACTCTTATAATAAGCAAGCACAGTAAAAAAAAATACATTTTAAGGATTTATTTGCTGATAGTTACAAATTTAAAAGCAGCCATAGCATATCATTCAAAAAAGATATTTGCCCATAAAGTTAATGAGGATTTAGTGTCATTCATACATTACTTTTCGTTAATAAAAATATCAAATAGTTTACCAAGAGCAAAATTTAACAAACAATAACAAAATTATATATACAAATTGAAAAATTTTAGGAATTTATTATCTCATTTTAAAGTTCGGCAAAGTCTGGGAAGACTAACTAAAATAATATAATAAAAAATAACATTTAAGAAAAACAATTGCATACACTAACCAGTCAAACTTAATTAATTTGTAATTAATTTTGTATTAGCTACTGAAAGTTGCGTTTTGATAAGCCAACAACAGCAAACAAGGTAAAAGAACAAAATTATCACCAACAAAACAAAACAAAAAAAGAAAAAAAACAACAAAAAAATTAGCCAAGTCCGACAAGAGCATACTTTTGAGTGTAGTATTAAGTATTAACAGCAAGCCAGTCAACAAAAATAAAGTCATTTGTTGAATCGATTTCTCTCTTTTGTCCCAAAAATAAATGATCTCCTTTTTTTTTTTTTTTAAACCGTTGGATTAAGATCTCAACAGTCCAGATTATATTATTATTATTATTATAATATTTTTATAATATATTAAATCTGAATCATTGAGATCTTGATCCAACGGCCTAAAAAAGAGAAAAAAAGATCCTTTACTTTTGGGGCAAAGAAGAGAAACCGCTCGCGTGATTTGTTATTATAAATTTTTACGTTTTATAAAATATTGTGTCACCGTTGAAGTCTGTTGGCAGTTCGTACAAACCTGTAGCCGGC
This sequence comes from Inga laurina, assembly GCA_963855925.1. Taxonomy (NCBI): domain Eukaryota; kingdom Viridiplantae; phylum Streptophyta; class Magnoliopsida; order Fabales; family Fabaceae; genus Inga; species Inga laurina. The sequence continues at coordinate 78,714,591 of OY979701.1, read as the reverse complement.
ACAAACACCAGCTGGCCGGCGCTGAAATCGGACTCAGGGTTGTACCTCTGAAGCAACTCGGCCGGAACACCATTCTCCGCCGCAACCTCCGCCAACCCATCGCCGGGCAAAATTGGATACGTCAAGAACAGCCCGTAATCGGTGGACACGTGTGCATCACCACAGGAGCAATTAACAGTAATATTGACCCGAGTCCCGGTGGGTATCTGATTAGGATCGAGAAGGTTGAATCGGCTCCCCCACTGCTCATCAGTGAGACCGGCGAAAGTTTCATGAGCAATCGACGTGTAGGTATCGCCGCGTTGCATTGTGTAAGAAAAGGTGTGACCTAAGAAATCTTGGTTCAAGCAGGGGCACGCGAAGGGCACGCGCAGTCGAATCTGGGTTGGGAGGGTGGTCGTAGCGTTGTTAGGGTTTGGGAAATTGGGATTGAATTTGAGAATGTCTGGAATTTTCTGATTGAAGAGTTGGCTGATTCGAGTGAGGTTGGTGTTTTCTCCGTCAATAATGTAGTAGGAAGCTAAAGCTAGCTCGCAGCCATGCTTGGGCCTGCACTCGGCTTTGATTTTGAATATGCATAACTGAAAGAGAAGAACGACCAAGAGTAGGGTTCGGTTTCGTTGTGTGGCCATTTTGAGGAGGATGATCATGACAAGACCATCGTTGTTGCTTGAGCAGTGCACGAGCTCGCTTCACTTTTTGTGTCTGTAAGTGTATATAGTATATTCTTTGAGAAAATAATTACTCCTTCCTATTCTAAATATAAGATAAAATTGATTTTTTAAAGAGATTAAAGAAATTAATTAAATTACTTTAGAAAATTTTTATTTTTATGTTTTTCTTAAAACTAATTAGTTTAACTAATAAACTAATATATAATCTAAGGATAAACAATATATAATATAATTAAGTAACTTATTTAACTTCCTTAATCTCTCTAAATATATGGGAATAAGATATTTCAATTGTTTTAGTTATATCATACTCCTTCCACTTGCTTGCATACCATAAAACCTTGATTATAGAAGCAGTATTTCGTAAAAAAGTTGGGATAAAACTTTTCTCGTATACTAATCTCATAAATGTATAAATTATTCTTAAAAACTAATCCAACCAAGCAAATCCCTGCATGTTTCATGAAAATCAATGTATATTTGTTATAAATAACCAATTTAACTAATTTTTTAATTAATATATACAAATTACTCCCTCCCGCACTTAATACAAAAGTAAGATATATTTGGGAAATTGATATTGATTATAAATACAAGATATAATGATATTCTCTTAACAATAATTAAAGAGGAAAAGGAATGATGAAATTAAGAAAGATGACTAGAGTGTTTTAAAAAATATACATGTCATATTAATAACTAAATTAATTTTTTTAATTTAATCAAATTTAATAAATATGTCTTATATTAAAAAAGAGAAAGTGAGTGGCTATCTGGCTCCAATATGCAGCAACACTGGAGGGAGTATTTAATTAGCTTTATTTTAATTTTATTTTATATATTCATCTAACTGCAGTGCGAATTACGTTCTTTAATAAAAGCATGTAAACAATATTTTATGTTTTTTTGGAGTAGTCACTATAACTTATCTTAGTGAGTGTTTGACATCACTTATTTTTAAAAAATAAGTATTTATTACATAAGTCGAGACAAAACTCCTCTCACATATTTACCTCATATACTGTTAATCACAAATTATAAACACTTATTATTTAAAAATAAGTTATCTCAACCCAACATTTATTCCCAAAGCTTCTTCGAAAAATTCAAGCACGTTCGTGTGTGCGTGTGTGCAACACATTATTATTGTTTCTTGCTGGCTGAATGCAGGACTCAGGTTTCTTTAGTTTAACCGTCAACGGTTAGATTGAACCACTCACTCACTCACTCACACACTCTCTCTCTCTCTCTCTCTCTCTCTCTCTCTCTCTCTCTCTCTCTCTCTCTCTCTCTCTCTCTCTCTCTCTCTCTCTCATTGTCTTCTTTTGTGATTTTTTCCCATTAGGAAATAGAAATGATGATCATATATATATATATATATATATAATAGAGGTTGAAAGCTTGGCGCGAAAAAGAGTCAGTGGTGACTCCAAATGGGCAATCCAGGATTTTTAAGGATTAATTAATTAAGGACTATACGTACCGCATTTTGCAACTGTGCTTGCGCCTAATGAATTATATCTCTCGCTGTCTAATATCCATATGAAAGCGATTTGTTTCCGTGTCGTTCCAAATTAATGAAAAGGGGTTTGTCTCTTTGAAATGGTCGTAGGTTTTTGTTTATGTTCCTCTATCCTAAAAAATGAATTATATATATATAGCTTGTTTTGTGCATTTTACTGCCTAGCTAAGAAACAAAAGCAAAGTCGTTCTTCTTTGCAAGTCCAAGTTTACTCAACTCACCGATGATGAGTATGAAGATTGAAGACAGACTCAAAGGTTGGCCTAATGACTCCGATGTACCTTGTAATTAGCAAATTTATCATGTGACTTCGTTGTAGCATGAAAGATCCTAATGATCGAAATTAAACCCTGAGGCTTTTAATTTATATAGAGTATATTATGCTTAGAGGCTTTGAATTAAAATAGAAAGTAGTATACGTTGTTTGTGGTTTTTTTTTCTCTCTAAGACGTATTAGTTAGAGAAATTAATTCTCAATCTTTATAATGAATACATCAAATCTGACTTTATTAATCAAACAATGAGTTATAAGATCCTTTACTACAATTTCATCATATACAAGTGCTCCAATTAATATAAAGAAAACGATTATACGCTAAAGGCCAAATCATGTACGATAAAAATATAGAAATTAAATCCGTGTCTAGATAACACTTGGCTCAACTTTTTATTTTCCTTCATGCAATATAATGCTGGACTGGGTATATTTATGTTCAATTTCTTCTTCTTCTTCATCATTTTTTTTATAGTTGAAAAGGAGGTTAAACTCATCCTATGGGGGATCAAACCGCCTTCTCTATATAAGGGATCACTTTGTCATTAGGACATGGCACTATGTGCTCAATTTTTTTTTTTTTTTTATTTCTATATATGCTTGGTGAAAACATTTTACTAGCTACTTCTCTTTTGACTGTTTTCCTACATCGTTTTAAGTAATGTTTACGTTAAAATAATATTAAAGTTGTTGTCATGTGATTTGGAGACTGCAAGTTTAAACCCTTAGGGCCTGTACGGTTCAATAGAAGGGGATAGGAAGGGAGGGGATAGAGGGGAAGAAAGGATAGGAAGTTACTTTGTTTGGTTTGGTTGGAGGGGATGGAAGGGAAAGGTTTTTTAATGATCATTTATTTGGTTCAAAAGGGGACGGAAGGGGAGATATTATCTAATTTACCATTTTACCCTTATATATTAGTTTATATATTTTTACTTATATAAATTATTTAAATTAGTTTACACCTCAATATAAATTATATAACTTATGAAAATTCATTCTTATCAACACAACCACAAACCTCGATGTTTGGATCTCGTCTTCTAGTAGCAGAGCATGTTATGTAAATTAATTTTTTTAGCTAGCTGTTATATAAATAAATATAATTTATAAAAATAAAGTCTTATCCCATCATATGTTAATAACACGCGTTTTAAAAATTGATGTAATAATAGTATTTTATTTTTAATTATATATAATAATATATTTTTTCCTTCATTATCTTTATTATATTTTATCCTTTCCTTCCGTCCTTGATTTCACGAAGCTTCACTTTCTTTTGAGTAGGACCATTTGCTTGATTTTGTCCCATCTTCTTTGTTCAAGCTGTACCCACAACAATGTTAAAAATGGCCAGCAGGGAAGGATACAAGCAAACGACGACGACAAAAGAACACAATGAATCCACGACGACCATGGATCTCGAACACAAGCTTTGATTAGCAACATCATTGCAGATAGAGGAAGGGAGTTGCCAACCACGTATAGTGAGAAGGGTCTGGACTCAACAAGACACAAACAATGAATGATTGAGGGTTTCTTTTTTGGCATGGGTATTGATGGAATATTATGAAATACATGAGGGTAAATTGGTGAAAGTTTGGCTCCCTTCCAAAAAACCTCAATTTGGAGGGGACCAAAATGAGGGGGTTGGAGGGGAGGGGATAGGTGATTTTGACTTCCCTTCCCTCCAAAATTTCAAACCAAGAAAGGGAAGGAATTTATTTTTCCTCCCCTCCCATCCCCCTCCCCTTCAACCAAACATGCCCTTAGGGTGTGTTTGGTTTGAGAGAAGGGGAGAGGAGGAGAGAGGTCCTAATTCTCTATTTTTATTTGAATTTTTAAGTGGGAGGAAAGTCAAAATTTTTGTTTCATTATCTTTCCTCTCTATATTTTTGACTCTCATTATAAAAGATCCTCTTCCAGTCCCTTTAACAAATCAAATAAGATAATATACCCCCTCCCCTCCAACCAAACACACCTTAAAAATAAGGTTGTGTGAATCTAACACTTAAATGACAATAAAGTGGACTTTGAGAGAATTATTTGATGGCATCTTTTTTTTGGTACACTATTTAGATGACATTTTTTTATGAACTCTCACTTAAATGCCAATAAAGTGGACTTTGAGAGAATTATTTTATTGCATTTTTTTGGTACATTATTTGATGACATTTTTTTATGATGGGATATGTCCCCCTCGCTGGTCCCCTTGTCCCATTTTTACCCTCTCACTCTCAGCGGGCCTTACCATTACATTATTATGGTTATGCTCTCTGTGCTACTGAATAGTAGTATTATTCTTAATTTTTTTTAATTATAAACTAGGCCTAAGCATCTTATCAAAATTAAACAAAAAGTGATTAATTCATTAATTTTATTTAAAAATAAAAATATATTCATGTTTAAAATCTCAAATTACATTCCACAAAGACACAGTGAAGAATTGTATCAAAATATTTAATAGGGACAAAAACATAATTAACACCTCATTTGATTACTTATAATTAGTACTATATATATTAGAAATGCTTTAAAATAATAACTGGAGTAATATATGTTGGTATCCTCGATTATTGTGAGGAGATATATAGTTTGTTTTTCTTAAATGATGAAGAAGGAAAGACGTGAGGAAGCATAAATAAAGGGCTGTTGAAAAAGCAGACCAAACTATTGAATGTCACCACCTTTTTATTAATAAATGGATACACCTGCCCTCCCATAGTAGAGTTACTATACTAGTATGTGCATATATATTCATTTATTTAGACCCCAAAAACAAAATTATCCGCCCCATTACTATACCTACGCTTAAATATTAAATACCTTTCTCTACCAACGATTAATGTGAGACGCTTCAACACGCAATGATTAATGGAATAGCGATGAGTTTTTAATATATGATACAATTATGTTAAAACATATATATATATATATATATATATATTATATTTAGATTCTTTTGTTGACCACTGTTTGATAATGAACTAGTGTCAGTTAAAGACGTGGTTGGGTGGAACAACAAAAAGCTAGTCTCTCTCACACACACACATGTATGTATATGTATATATATAGGCGATGGCTAGCTTTCGCTCCACTTTTGAGTGCTTTGCATGTGATTTCGAGGCTTCTCGTCAACCCTCCCATGCACGCAGCTAAAGTTGCCCACTCTCTCCCACTCACTGCAACCCTTATATCTTGCGGCTCAACGTTTTTCTTTGAAAGGATAAAACCACCGCTATTCAGATCCTATTACTAGGAATCCGATTGATTTTGCCCAATCCAACCGGGGTACCTTGAAGAGAATAACTCTCAACCATGGTTTTTTCTATGCTCAATAATCAAACCTAATAAGAAGTTAAGGTACTTACCATCTCGACCAACCTGACATTAGTGACTTAGCTTTTATTCATCAAAGTTTGCTAGCGCAAGTACACATAAAGAGAGAGAGACACACACACTGTAATTCCCACTTAAGCAAAACAAAGTGGAAGCTTTCCATTTCATATTGCTGCAAAAAGCCTTCGGACCTATTTGAGTTAGTATTTGATGATCACATTTATATAAGTCAAGACAAAACTCTTCTCACATACTTATTTCGTTTATCATAAATCATGTTGTAAAAACAGTTTCTATCATTAACCCAAACGTGCACTCACGGCTTGCCTTGTGCTTATTTATTTCAATATATGATGACGACACACACAAATAATGACATGTTTTATATCTCAAAACCCACAAATCATGTTTGTTCACGCTAAACCCAATCAAGTGCGCATACACACATACACACATATATAATACGCACGTATATACGTGTCGTTCCGTGATCGAGTTGAAAAAAACCACTTGGCTGACGTCAACATATATTGTTGTCCATTTCACCTCACTATTCTTGTTTTTTTCCTATTTCTTCTTCGTCTTGTTTTTTTTTTTTTTTAAAAAATTTTCCGCCTAGTTTTCTGATGGATCATACCCACATACCCGCGTTACTAACTTAAAAACGATAGGGACTATTGGTTTTTTCCTTCATATAAATTTAGATTAACATGTAAAATGACGACTTCACTTCATTCTGCATTAACCAACACATCTTCCAATCAAAGTGTCAGGAAAAAGTGATTCTTCATGTCTATTTTTAGAGTCGAATAATGTGAACCCATGAAGCAAAATTATTGCAAGAGATAATCTATCTCGATTTATCAAATTCAAACCACGAAGCGATCAAACCCGACCCGAGTAATTAACCGGAGAAAGCTTTGCACTAAGTAGAGAGAGAATAAATATCATTGGAAACAACATTGAAGGCCTATATATAAGGAAGGCAAATGGACTAACAAGGTGGCATTTTCTTGTTAAGCCAATGTTTAAGGTTTGATGTTACGGCTTCATAGAAATGATCACTTTCTGGACAGAAAGGGAAACATAATCAAATGTCATCATGGGACCTAAATAAACACAGAGAGATACATACATATATATCAAGAGAGTCAAATACATAACATGTTTCTTAGCCTCTGGTCGAAGCTTTACAACACACACACCAGCAGAGCAGCCAGTCATGTCGTCGTCGTCTTTTGACAGTCTTGTCCCTACAACGGTCATCTCTTCCGCCGCTTGGGCTCCACCTGCCAGTTCATATAAATTTTGATCAATTCGTAATAACCTCATGCTAAAGAGCACGTGGGAAACCTGGATTAAGAATAATATAACCTTCACAAGATATTTTCCACTTCAAAGCCATCAAGATAAGTAAAGCCACGGTGGAAATGTAAAGTTGTGGCGACAAAAGAAGAAACCTTTAATAGCTTTTAGATGTCTTCCATCATATTATCTCAAAAACACATGAACTGTGGTTATTTTCCTCACAATTCTTTCAGAAGCTTTAATGTTTTCTAATTAAACACTTAAGACGCCTAAAATAAGGCCATATAAGTGCCTGTTTGAATTAATCTTAAAGAAGCACGTTCACATAAGACAAGACAAAACTCCTCTTACATACTTACCTTGTACATCATAAATCATGTTGGAAAAATAGCTTCTACAAGCTAATCCAAACAGGCACTAAAACGTTAAGTAAGCACACACTGAATATTATCTCAAGCACCATAAATAGATAGATATGCCGAAGAATGCAGTGCAAGAACAAAATAACAAGTATGTCAATGCATGTCACCTTATCTTGTACAAACAACAAATTGGCAATCCAATGAAAGAAACTTTGAGAGCCTTTTATACTCTCAAAATAAATAAATGGGAATTTTAAATCCAGACACTTAGTTTAGGTAGATTTTGAGAGTAAGACTGCACTGATGAGTGCAATTTATGTCCTCGATGAAAAACGCTGCAACAGAAGTAACTTACACAATCAAATGACCAAAATAAAGAGTGATATGTATAGAACGATGCATCCAGAAAAGAGGTTAATTGAAGGTGGTATAACCACCATATACTATCTTCGAAGAAAATTAACAGCTTTATTTTCCAAAAAAGGAAAAACATCACTTACCCACAAATGCACAAAGGAACTTAAACATGCAAACCCTCATCTTATAAGAATAAAACGACACGACACAACTGAAATCCAAAGCTGCACGCCTGCACTTTAATAACGTACATAAAAAGATTAAGCCCATTTATACCATAAACTAACCTAATGAAGGAATGCCACTAAAAAATAATGCAATGGCACTAAAAACGATTGAGCTTAATTAGACCAAATAACACCAAGAACGAGATTGATCAAAATTTATCATACCTTCAATAACACATTTTTACACTTATTTTATAAATGGCAACTAGCAGGGTAATCACCAATCCAACTTTCTATAAATTTCAGCCTATCTCCATAAAACAAACATGACATGGATGGAACTGTACATTTGAACATCACTAACATATGGTTTCAACCAATGTTGTGAAAATTGGACCGGATGGTCGGACCAGTGCCCAGGAGGGCTTTCGGTTCGTTTAGCATGGTTCAACCGTTTCACCATTTAGACCATTTCAGACCGGCTGTTGGGTCGGGAACCAGGGTGGTTGAATCAGGAATCGTTTATTAGTATTATTGACATGTTATTGTGTTTTTTTTAATGATTTCAATGCATTAGAACTTGGGATTTGGGAAAGATGATACATATAAGCTTTTGTATGTGCTTATTTTTAAATAATGTTAAAATTTCATATTTATTTTTTATATTTATATAATTATATATATGTATAATATTATTTTTATTTAATTATTATGTTATCGGTCCGACCATGCGACCTATGACCCGGTAGCCTCTCTGGTTTGACGTCCGGTCCGGCTTTTAAAACATTGGTTTCAACCATTAAAAGATAATTCCTGAAAAGTCATAACTATCGAAGAACATGCAGGTAAAATTCGCTGATGATGAAAAGTTCATCAACAAAACTAGTGGCAACAGAATCCAAAATTAAAGGAATAAGGGTTCACCCAGGAGAAAATTGCTTGACCAGAGTTTTGTAGTTTTTGCCATTTAGGAATTGGTACAAGACTAGATCATGGAAAACCTAACAAATTTGTTCAGATCAACTAAGTGAAAGAACAGCTTGAGCAAGATAGATATGTAAGCCTAGCACGACAAATAGTAACAATTACTGAAAAGCTCATAAGGACAGAAGCATCCATACACCCATATCTCAGGCAATAATTGCAGCTATCTACATAGTCACATTCAAAATTAATAATGACAAGAAGCTACGACTGTCACACATCTATCAAGAAATCATTGGAAGTCATAATAAAACATATTTAACAGTGTAGAAATATCATTGGCATCCCCATTCATTTGTTTGATTTAAACCAACACACAGCCCTAACTAATTACAATTTGCTTATTCAAAATAGGAAAAAAAAAAAAATCAGTTTACCATACATATTCAACTGAAAAATAAAATTGGCTAATGAATTAGTGTGCGAGTTTGGTAAATTTTAGTTTTTACCAATTTTGTTAACGCTCTTTGAAACGTGTTCCTCAAATAAATAACTAAAATGACACGAAAGAACCAATCCAGCATTCTAATCATGTAAAAGCAGAGACAAGCTGTGCTATATAGTTAGTCTCAAGACCAACAATCCTGAGAGCACACTATGGAGAGAAAAAAATATCATCAATCTCCAAATGATACACCAAACATCGAACCAACTATCTGTTCCTTGCCAATGTTTTCACCACCTTTCTATACCTCTACCGAGGGTGGTGGTTTGATGAATAGGTTGGGGAAACAACAGCAATAGAAGCAAAAGTAAAGGGCATATAGAATTATCAGGGACGAGAGCAGGCAGGTTTCACCTTGCCATCAGATGTCGCTGATGGAGAAAATGTAGCATGGGGTTTTTTCATGTCATCATCAGACGAACATTCAGAACATACAAAATGGTCCAGTTTCTTTGCTTCTTCGATCGTCATGCCCACACAAGCAGGATGATACCTGCAAGAAACCTACAAAGATTGAAATATGTATTTGATAAAGCATATAGAGATATTAAAAACATATCAAAATCTATAATAGTAATATTTCTAGGACATTCTAGAAATCTAACAATCTTGCAATGTATCAAAGTATCATGTCATAAAAGGTAGTGTCAATTAATGTACTATATCTACATCCCCAACCTTGAATGCATTTAACAAACTCATCCAAACAAAATTTTCAACAATAACACCAAGCCAGTCATTGGAGAGAATAAGCAAATGCATCATTCAATTTATATTGACTAACTTTTATTTGGGAAAAGAAACATCACAGAATTCAGAGTGGTAGAACGAAGGTAATAGTCTTATAGATAGGAGATATAGAATCCATAGTTCCAACATGCAAAACATTGGCATGCCAAAAGAGAGGAAAAATGGTAAAAATTAATGTACCATAGGACTTATTTAAGCATCTTTTCAAATCTTTTTACCATAAAAGTTTTAGTTCTTAAATCTTCATCAGTTTCCATTATGTTTTAGGGTCAATAATGACCTTAAAGCTTATTAGAACTCCAGACTCCTTCTGCAGGTTCGGGAAATTATAGCTAATGACTTCATCCCAGTAAATAACACTTCTTAATACTTAAAAGACCAGAACAACTAAAAAGCATGCGCAAATACATTAGTAGTGAGCAAAGTAAAGCAGAATACAATTATTTTACCAATCCTTGCACCCCTCACATTGCACCATGAGGTCGTCCGGGTTATATGGCATCTCACATTTGCAATACCTTCAATATGCAAACCAAATCAACAGAAACCCGTTGGTTATTAAAAACTAATTCTTCAAACGCCATAATTCCATCAACAAGAAATAAAAATTTAAAAACAAAACTCACACAGCAACACGGTCCGGCGTGAAAGCCCCGGTAGCAGCCTTGTATTCAAATCTACAGTAGTAATCTTCAGCTCCTACATTCTCAAGCTTAGTGTAGTTCTTGAAAGAGTGTACAATACACTTCCCTTCAATGGTGTGAGCACTCTGGACGTCATAATGGTCCGACAAAAACAGCTCTTTGGCTCCATGGAATTGCCTGCGTCCTCCAATCGACTCTTCCGGCCGATAATACCATCTCACGCGGACTTTAACGTTGTTCCTATTATCTTGTTCGATCTTCTCCACGCGAGCCACGTACGGAGGCTTGCTGGTGTCGGAAGGTCGCATCAGTACACAGTCTCCAACTGCAAAGAGCAGCACAAAAGCACATCTTTGGAAATCGAAACCCAGAAAATCACGAAAGAAACGATTTGTTACATAGAAACAGAACTGGGTATTTTGTGAGAAGAAATAGATAGCGATTTACCTCTGACGACCTTGGTGGTACCTCTGATGGTATATGAGTCCAAGTCCTTTCTGCCCGGTCTAGTTTTCGCCATAAGATTGGAAATGTATGAATTGCAAGCCCTAAGATCTTTGTCGAGAAGAAGAACAGAGGAACCCTAAGGTTGAAGCTGAGTGACTTTGTCGTTGTTGTATGAGAGGAACGAGTAAGTGTGACGCTTCACCTGAGTTTACCAGTGATTCGAGAATCGATTCAATACGGTCTTGAGGTTCATTATCAAGCGTGTTAATAGATTTTTGGCGTTAAGCAAAGCCTTCTTTTCCTTGGCACATTTATGTCCATTACCAAGTTTACAACTTTATTCCTCTGTTGATTAATTTTTTGCTTAACCTTTTGCCAAAATCCACCACTGCCTGTTCCCAAAGATTTGAGGATGTCTCCGCAATTTTTAGAGACAACAAACAAAAACAAATCTTAACTCTTGAAACTAATTATTAAAAAAAATCCTTACATTGAGAAAAAGAGAAGAAATCATCTCAAATAATAGTTTATTCTTCATTTTAGACATACTGCTAATATATTTTTCCCTAAATATACAATAATTAAAAAAATCTTAAAGAATTAAAATTCATTGTTGTAATGAACATAAAAATTGTTTTTTTATATAATTAGATTTAAGCCTTTTTTTCTTTTGGAAGTGCTGAAAGTGTTACTTAAAATTTTGTGGATGTGACTTATCCCAGTGTAAAAAAAATTGGAAAACAAGTAGAAAGAAGCACAAGTACAGCATTTGTACAGAAGAAGCATCAAGCTGGAGACAGAAGGGGAAAAGGAAAAACAGTGAAGTCGCAATAAAGAAAGAAACAACGGTGTTTCTGAGATTTATCATCTTTGATCAGCCATGCTTGGTGCCAACATGTTTGCTCAATCATTGCAAGCCAAAAGACAAATTATGTTGGTCAAATCTGTTAACAAGGCTCGCATACGTGTCAGGCCAAAAAATAAAAATCTATGATGTTTGGCATAACAAGGACAGCAATATCAAAGGCCAAAAAAAAAAAGAACGAGGATAACAACATCAAATTAATAGCAAATAAGTATGAGAACATGTAATAAACTCTTGTGGATACCATCCATGAGAACTTGATTTGCTCAATCAAATTAGAAATCTTGAGAAACCTGAGCACTTCACTTCAATTAAACTTTATGAAAATTCAGCCTTCAAAGTTCCTAAAATTACAAGCTTCAAAACAGCAAATTTGGCATTACTTGCCCAGCTTTTGATTGACGAAAATCGCATACACCTTGGTTTACTTATGTTGTACAGAAGAGAGGAAGAAGGAGGGTGGGGTGAACCATTCCTAATTCTGAGTGAGAGATAACTGAAAACTGCCTTAACGGTTTATTGGAGTGTGCATACGCTCAACAATTCTGTTAACGGCATCACGGGACATCACCAATGTATCATGCAGTAAAATACTGTAGACATTCAAACCCTGCAAGAACATGTGAAACATAAATTAGCAAAGGAAACTTCCAGTGTCCGATTAAGTTGACAGAGTCTCTCAAAAAGTCTGTAATTTCTAAACAGAATAACACCCGTTGACACTAGGAAGCTGGTTTATAAATTATGCTCTTACATATGTAGAAACAAGAAGGATGAAAAATTTAACTTACAATGGAGGGAAGTACGTTAACATAGTGTAAATTCTGTGTAGCCAGCTTCAACTTTTCCTCTAAGGGACCACCATCTACGAGCAAAAGTTTCTTGGTGTTTTCCATTTGACTGACATAGTTCACAATGTTCTTGGTTTTGTGGGTGGGAACCTCCAAATTGTCAAACACAAGAAGCTGTGTGTGTATATGCAGTCGTCCATAATTAGGTTTATGTGAAATGAAAGTAAAAGCACTAATTCAACATAAAATGCAAGGTAAATACTACCAAAGAAAAAGAAAGCAAACGGTACAAATGAGTTATGGGATGAAAGAAGCTAAAGGCAACAATATCCATAACTGAGTTTCGAGAACAGACACCCTAAACCACTCTACCAGAGTCAAGAAAAAGCAGCTTGATAAAGTAAACTATCGTATATGGTATTCAATCAGAACAGAGCTTGATACATGTCCAAAAGAGCAGTCAAGCTTCAAAGAAAAGGCAATCCTTTGACGTGAAATACACACAAACCCAAAAAAAAAACCTGCACTTATATTTTTTGTCAAACCACATGAAACTTGGACAATTAAACAATATACAAATAGATAATCAGACAGCATGAGGTTCAACAGAAGCTTCGGGGCTTTGAAAGAAATTCTTTAAGCTTTGGTGCATTGCCAATTTAGATGTCAAACCACTAAACGATATAAAAGTGAGTAGTTATGAACATAGATTCCAAGATTTGGAGAGAAGGTAATCAGTACCCTCCTTATTTCTAAAATGACATTTGGGTTTTTTTTTTGTTAGTAGCGTGATACACAAAGTTAACCAAGAATGTGAATTTGCATCTTTACCCTTCAATTTTTAGAACTTAGACCTCCTTGTGTCAAGAGATTATTACAGAAAGAAATGGCATTTGAATGCAGAAACAGATTCGTGAAAAATCAACATTAAATTTAGAAAATAACAAGTGAAAAATCAAAACACGCACATGCACATACTGTAAAATCTAGGCACATGTCACCGCTATCTCTATATAAAAATTATAATTTTGCATTTGGAGAGAGAGCATGTTATTGCATAAAGGCAGCAGAAATAGCCGTATCCCAGACATAACTAAATGCTAAATTAACATTACGGGGCATAGCAATGCCTCAAGCTAATAGTTAAGCAGAAGTATTATTTCAGAAAGAAAAAAGGAATGTCATATAATCAAGCCTTGAGAAGCAACGATAATTAACCTCATATAAAAGGTAAAAATAAAATGTTCCTGACGTGAAAAATCAAACTAAATTGAGCATATACAAAATTCTTAAACTCACACAGGACGCATAGTGTCTCAATGATGTAAGAGAAACAGTGATGTAAAGCAGAGATCCGTAAATTTTAGAGGGGGTAAGGAAGAGACTCGCCTTTCCTTCTGCTGCACGTGCTGACAGAGCAATCTTCAGCCCCAAACGGCGGACCTTCTTATTGAGCTTGAAGGCATGGCTTCTGGGCTTCGGGCCATGCATAGTAGCACCACCTCTAAACTGTTACCCATTCATCCATTTATTAGATTCAACTGGCAAAAATGTTAATGGTGCAGCAAAATTCTGAAGAAAGAAAGGAAAGATATGGGCAGTTAACCAATAAGCAGAATGCTATGTTACCTGAGGCCCACGCAAGGTTCCATGTCTTGCTCTACCAGTTCCCTTTTGTCGCCAAGGCTTTCTCCCAGTCCCACTGACCTCACTGATAGTTTTTGTTGAGTGTGTTCCCTGTGCCACTCAATTAGCAGACGTCTAAGTTCCCTATGTAGAATTTCCAGAGCTAGAACTTCGCACCCCCACTACTAGATAATTTATGTATCTAATACTACAATGTCCAAGGGCAAGACAATATAACTATATTAAGATAGTTCAACTACTCACTGACGGAGGACAAGAAATATTTCATCCTCAAACTTTAATACAACCATGTCAAACCATAGTTATTATTGTTCAAATACATATGCTTCTCACATTCTCCCCTATTCAACCATCCCCCCTAAGAAATTGTCAATGCAACAACAAAACTGATGAAACAAAAATGATTTGGAATTTCAACATAAAAACCATCACCAAGTATTGTTTGGTCAATATTATAAGATCACAGTCAGCAGTCTCCCCTAAGTCAAATATAAAATTTCCCCAAAATAACACATAAAGTACATAGAATCAAGCTTTGAATTTGAGAGCATCATGAACAGTTACTACCTGCTGTCGTTTTGCAAGTTGCCACCTAACAACACGATGGATAATATCCTTCCTAATAGGAACATCAAAAACATCACCAGCTAAAACCATCAAGCCCTTGTCTTCATTATTAAAATTGGTCACCGGAATCAAAAGATCTTGGTAAAGCCCTACACCATCATAAAACAAATTAGTTACAAGCTCTAAAATATCATTTAAAACAAAGAAGGCCACACCCAAATACATCAACTCATCCATGATGATCAAGACTTGATGGCCGATATGATTGATGATGGATAGTGAAAAGTCCGTACATAATCAAGACGCACTTCAGTTTTAATCATATAAGATAACAAGCCGCAATATCTATAAGCCATAAACAATAAAACTCATTCCTTAAGCCCAATGCGAGCATGGGAAAATGTGTCCAATTCATTATAAAGTATAATCACAAAGTATTTAAATATCACCATCATCCTCATTTTTAAAAGTGATAGACGCATAATTAAAGATAACAACATGAACCCTTAGACATTAAGACCACAAAAAACACAGCACACTAATAAGAAAAATGTGAAGTGCGTGACTTTTGAAAGAGGATGCGAGATATGAAAGAGAAATTCAAAACAAATTCATATTTTAGAGTAAAATCAGATCATTAAACACATATAGTGCTTAATTCTCCATGGTATAGAACTAAGTGTCACATATTGTTTGCAAGTGATCAGTTATCTGAAATTGAACATATTTAAGAACAAAGAATCAATTATATTCCTTTTCTTTGAGAATGCATTCAGCAAGCTCTGACGAGAAAGATGAGTTTATTCTATGACCTTGATATGACGTTTACGTGGGAATTGCACATCTTTCATCTTTTAAGAGAAATACAGAACGAAAAAAGGAACTTCAAAAATAGCTTAGTTCTCTAGAGTTGAACCAGAAATTCTTCCGGGAAGACTAAATTTCTATTGTTTAAGAATATAGAAGTATCAATTTTTGAGGACAAATGAAGCATTATGAAATTCAGGTAGAAGAATTAGGAATATCACCCATACCTATAGAACGCTCAGAAGCGGCCCTTGGTACTTTAGACAATAAATCAGATGGAAATGTACTATCACCAGGCTCAGGAGTTAAAACAGAAGTTGAAAATTGCTGATGAGAACGGATCAATGACCTGACCTACATTTAAATATATAGTCATACATTATGAAGCGGAGAACACAACCATAATCACAAGATAATGCTTCACTGATTAAATATTCATCCTTATAAAAATAGATCGGGAGAACGGAAAATAAATGCTGTGTCAAACATACCGAAAGAAGGCCAGAACGTTCTGCAGAAAACAACCTCTCCCCAGCTAAACTGTTGCATATATCTGCAGAGGCAAAATAATTGGGAAGTCATGAAGCTCATAATAAGTAAAATAACATTTAGAATTTGAAGTAAGCGGTAACACGAAAGAATGTATATACCATCTGATCTAATTAAAGGCGGATAACTAAGATTTGGTGAGTAACAACGATGGCCTATTGAATACAAGGAACCAAAAGAACGTTGGAGCCTTCTGGAGAGTAAAGCTGCCATACTTCATTAAACAAACTATATCAATAATTTAGCCTCAACTCCGCATTCCAGCAAGCGGATTTGTACCTGACAATTCGAAGTCTCAGAAACTCAAGCTTTCTCAAACAGAACAACACAAACTAAAACCGACAAATCACACTATCATCTATGTCCTACAACATGTTAGACTTCCACTTTCGCTGGATAACAGAAGGCTTTTGAAAAAATGTTTACTGAAGTGAATGTCCAACGACAAAAAGATAAAAGGGAAAGAAATGAATAGCTCAGCAGTCACCACCATCAGTCACCATATAAACATATGTCTGTTTATCTATATGGGATTCGTTCAAATTCTGAGTCGGGTAATCCATAAGTATAGAGAAATACATTCATACAAACAATGGGTAAAAGGGACGCCTATGGACTAAATGATCAGAGAATGAGATTCAAACTTCTACGCTCAACAATTTCTAACACACCCGAAGCATGAAATTCATCAAATGCCATAAACCAATGCATAAAAAGTGTATGAGATGAAGTAGTACCAGTGACCCACGCTTCAGATAGGACCAGCTATTGAGTTAGCAACTCCTCACTACGTTGTTCTGATTTTGGAACGGAGGCGAGGGATACGCCGGGAAAATGAAAATAAGACCGGTGTTTTATTCGGGTTGGATCCATGGAAACCCATAATATTTTTGGTACTGGCCCAATTTAAAAGCCTATATTTTGTATCAAAAGCCATGTTTTAGTATAAAACATTTAAGGCTTATGCAAACCCATAAAATTTGTTTGATATTTTGTATCACTTGCAATTTTACTTGAACTGTAGTACCAAAAAAAAAAAAACTTATCCTTGGAGTCTTGGAGAGCAGATAAAAATTCCATTTTGATGTGGAAAAAATGTATTATAATTCCCATTTTACCCTAACTTTTCTCTTCATAAAATTAATTTTTCAATTCAGTTTTTTGTAGTTACAGATAAAGTAATTCTTAATTCGGTTTGTCAAAAAAAAAAAAAAGTCCTTTCTATGTCATCTTATATAAATGCCCATCAACAAATGGAATTAACAGTCAATGAATATAAAAAAATATTATTTGTAATCCATAAAAATGAAGTTATATATCATCAAATCCATCAATTTCGTCTTCAGTAGATTGATTGAAAAAACACACATCAGTGAAGGCAATTTTATTTAGGGTTAAGGTGCAAATTTACTAACGAAGTTTTGTCCGAGGAGCGTCTGGTACAAATATCTTTTAGAAGGGGCAAAAATACCAATGAACAATTAAAAATGGGCATACACCACAAAAACCGTTAATCAGTACTAATGGTATTAAATTATAAGAGAAGAAAACCCGTAACGGCGTTAATACCGATTTAACGGTTTTTATGGTGGATGCCCCTTTTTAATTGTTCATTAGTATTTTTGCCCCTTTTAAAAGATATTTGTGTCAGACGCTCTTCAGACAAAACTTCATCAGTAAATTTACACCTTAACCCTTTTATTTATGAAAGGCCAGATAGAAATTCGCAGTTTTTACCTTTAAGTAACAAAAGCAATGAGCGATTAAATTGAGAAATTAAATGACGAAACACAAAAAGAAATTTTATGAAAAAATAAATTAAAAACATTTTATTCATGACAGACTAAAATTAATTGAAATTCTTCTTGAACAAATCCGTTGTCACTTGCCAGAAACAGTAAGATATCTGTGTATATTTTATATGCATACCACGGACCAGAGCCACAAATGTTATTCTCAAGTTTTCATCTACACTTTTTCCCCTTCTTATTTTGGGAATGAAATCAATATCACAACATAGCCTAATGATTTGAGAAAAATCCATCTGATTAAATTAAGCCCGTACATATTAAATTAAGCATGTATATAATTAGATTATTAGTAAAATTTCAAGAAAAAATGAATTGTTGAAAAACTAAAATATTGATTATTCAATTTTGGGTTATAAAAAATAAAATTATATAATTTTCTTTTAAAAAGAACATGTTCCATTAGACAGGGATGATCACAAACAACCTCTTTAAGAAACAAAAATGTGAAGATTATATCAAAATTAAATATGAAGTTTCTTTAAATATTGAAATTTTGGAACTGGATTCCTCCCTAGTTCATCAAAGCACCCATATAATCTTGGAAAAAGACGTCATAATCTACATAACAAATATGGGATTCACATAAAACGTATAAATAATATTTCACACACTATAATACAGATTACCATTAATAAGGTTTATGGTTTAAGAGTAGTGCACAAGTGTGAAGTAGTTGTGAACTTATGAATACAAGGCCTTGATTATTGACAAGGCTATGAGAGATTACAGAATACTAATTACTAAAATAGTAATAATATCAGAATATATATATATATATATATATATATATATATGGGTTGTTCAGGGCATAATGTGAGAGAAATCCAAGGGATATGGAGAGGCCAGAACGTTGTCCATGAAGTAGTGATGAGGATGCATTGGGTCCACCACGACGAACTGCATGTCTTCTGAAGGCTTCCAGTGACGTTTTCTTTGATTGATGAACCAGTTGTTTATTTGCTTCTTATCCAGCCCTGTTGATTCTGCAAGTGCCAGCTTCTGTGATTCCTGTAACATTTCATCACACCATTCATTAACTTCATCCTCCAAAACTATGTTATGGGCACGAGTTCAAATGAGAGAACTTAATCCCAAAAGATTAGCCTGTGAGAAACGAGGATGCCAACTTGCCCAACTGATCCACATTACGGCACCTCACTCAAGGTCAGATCCTTCATGGGTAACCCTTTCTTAGGGCATCAAGTGCTCTCAACCGAAGACTTGGTAATATAGGACACTAAGCAGAATGGGATGCTCAATGGGTTATTTGAATGGATTGGTTCACCCACTTAAGGTAGGTTTCTCATCCCACCTAGGTACCCATCAATTCATACCAAAGCTTGGAGCGCTACCCATGGAAGGGGTAGGTTTCTCATCCCACTCAGGTACCCATGCCATGAAGGGGTAGGTTTCTCATCCAACTTAAGTACCCATCAATTGGAGAACTCCTAGAACTTTTAACCCTACTTTTCTTGTAAGGCTCCCTATGTAGGACTCATAACCGACTATTGTCTCTCTTGTTCAAAATAACATAGCATTAATTAACAAACAAATTTGATGGAATGAAATAATATACTCTCTCTGCTCCTTAATATAGGACATATTTGAGAAGTTGATCTTGTTCCATAATATAAGACATATTTTTCATATTTATTAATCTTTTTCTAATTTACCCTTATTAATGCTCCCTCAGCAATAATCAAGGAGAAGAGGGAATTAAAGAAGATGATTAGAGCGTTTTAAAAAATATATATTAACTAACTTCCTTAATCTAATCAAATTAGGTAAATATGTCTTATATTAAGGACCAGAAGGAGTAGTTAAGAAACAAGTTCATGAACAAGAAGGTTAAGGATGCAACATACAGAAGGGTAAGGCCATTTATCGTGTCCATTCCACCAACCAAGTAATTGTTGCCTTGCTTCATTAGACAGCTTCCCCTTCTTCCTCTTCTTCATGAACTCCTGTTTCAGACTGCCCAAGCATCCGCTGTACTTTCGCAGAAGCTGATCCTTCAGTTCCTTATCATCCACCTGCGCATCGACCATGCTTCGGATGTTTTCAACATCCGTCTCATCTTCAGATGATTCTGTATTCTCGTTACAAGCTGATACCACCATATATATATATATATATATGAATTATTCATCGTTAGAAACATAGCCAAGAATACAATCCTATTGAACTTGAAGCAGGAATACCTAGGTACATCAAAACATAGATTAAACAAAGCATCAAATTTCGTGTACATATTTCTCATATCCTGGTATAACGATAATAAAATATCCTCAAAATAAATCAAGGATAATTACGCTTTCCAGATAAAGGTATATCAGTTTCTATCATTGAGTTGATCTTGACGTTTTTGGGATTAAGTGAACTCCAAGCAAGCAAAAGTATAGAAGAAACCACCACAAAAATTGTATGCTATTTTTTATGTTAGCCAATCATTATTTCCTCTTCCATAAGTATTAGGCAACTGATTGATAGACCAATAATGAATGCAGCAAGGCCTCCATTGAGTGTCTCTACTTTTTTAACAATATATCTAAGTTTAAGACCTTTTAGTTATCATTTGTTAGGGGCCAAATCAAATATTAGATAAAGGTAAGCTACAAGCACAAACTTGAAATCACTATGATGCAATCGGATCAAACCAAGTAAGGGTTTGTATTTGAAATTAAAGCAAATATGATTAAAGATTAAAGAATATAATCTAGCTGGTTATATCGATAGAACCATATTAGTTCTGGTGCAAGACAAGCTCTTGACAAACTTGAAACAGAAGAAACCTCGTATAAATAAGAGCCTGAAAAAGTTAGGGATGAGAGCATAAATCTCCATTTTCATGATGTCTACTTCCAAAAGACACTTGTAGGGCTACTTTATCAGAGCACAGAGACCAAATTTCCAAAGCTTAATGGGAGCTCCTTTCGATGAAGAAATGACAACCAATAAGAGACTTAGTTATAATAGTAGATAAAGAGAGATAAAAAGAAAGGTACAAATTACTTGTATGTACAGTTCACTTCTTACAATAACACGAAAGTCTTAATGTCACAAGTTCACAATTAGCATGATAAAAGGAAAAGGCATTGTCAATTAAGTTTGAAAAGTAATAATTCAAACCATCAAGTAATAATAGTGTCAGATCAAATTGCAAATTAAAGCCCTAAAACAAAACTTTTTTTTGAGGGACCAAATTGAAATTTACTCCTACAAGATAATTAAAAAATTCAATTTTACTTGTGAGAGACCAAACTAGTACACAAAGAAATTGTCCCTTGTCACACAAAAGATTTTCAAAAGTAATAATTACAGCCTTCAAGCAATAATGGAGGTGTATTTATCCTCTAAACCAATTTCATGTGAAAAAAGTGTTTGATCACAAGAGCAAAAGAATACAAGCTAATTGCCTAGAAACTTAACAAGGAAAACGACAAAAGTGGCTGGGAGGACAAAGAACTTAATCAGAACATAATCCTTGTAGATTATTCTGTTTAAACATTGAATGTGGCATATGCTTTATAACACTCACAAGAACAATACTTCTTCTTTTGTACCATACATGGTTAAAAGTCACAGAAAATTGATTCCCCTAGAAGCTAGGTTATGTTTATATCCAAGAAAGTAAAAGGGATGAGATATCCTACATCATGGTCATTTAGTTTACACACGCAGAAAAATTTGACCACAAACATTGAAGGTGGCCACATTCTATTCTGGATTTCTAACAATTAAAAACAACTTGGAAATGTCAATGTCGATCCAATTCTAGTTAAAGACAAGGAAAAATACCAAAAAAGAGATATTAATATATACTACTCCATCCGGACCTTAATATAAGATATATATGGGGAGTTGATTTTGGTCCTAAATATAATGTAAGACATAGTTTTCATATTTGTCCATCTTTTCCTAATTTACCCCAATTGATGCTCCTTCAACAATGATTAAGGAGGAGGAGAAAGGATGGAATTATAGAAGATGACTAGGGTGTTTTAGAAAATACATGTCATATTAATTAACTTAACTAACTTCTTCAATCTAATCAAATTGGTAAAAATGTATTATATTAAGGAGCGGAAGGAGTATTATCATAATATCATGGGCACAGCATAAAAAAAGATGTACTCTCCACTTGTAGATGCAAACACATGGAAAATGATGAGCATGTTATGACACCTCGCAATATTCATAAGATGGGTGTGATTAAACTTGGATAATTATCAGGTCAACAAAAAAGTTGGATGATTATAACCAACCCAGAAAAATTATAATTAATGGCAAAGTAGCCAACAAAAACATCTATCTACCAATCAAAAATCTAAACGATATTTCACAAATTCATTTTGGATATGACCAACTATCAAATATCTTTTAGACTTAGCTTAACTATATCTAATCATCATCCATATAAATATAAGCATAAAATATAAAACAAGTTAAAAAGAAAAAGTAGAAGGAGCTGCTTTGTTCACAAACAACATGGTTCATCTTAAGAGCTTCAAGCAATTTATAAGATCCACTCCAATGTTTCCCAAATCTTAAAGGTTATATTACTCTTCATTGGGTTAGGTACAACCACAACAAAGCCTTATCCCATTAGGTGGAGTCAGCTATATGGATTGCATGACGTCATTATGCTCTATCCAAAACCAAATTTTTAGATAAATTATTAACAAAGATCCCACTCAATTACCTCATTGAGATAGGTTAGGTATATGTATCAAAATAAAAACAAGACATTAAGGGTCTGTTTGAGTTTTTAGTGTTCAAAAAGCACATTTACGCGAATCGAGACAAAACTCCTCACACATACTTATCCATGCACCATAAATAACGTTGAAAAACTACCCATCTAAACAAACACTAATGTCCTGTATGGTATGGTGGAATTGAAGGCATGGAATTGGAATTTAATTCCATGAGTTGTGCATGTTTGGTACAAAGAAATGCTCATAGAATTTAATTCCACATGGAAGCCAAATGGGGCCAATTCCATCAAACTCATTTCCACCCAAATAGCTAAGATTTGCAATTCCATGTCTTCAATTCCAATCTTGCCCTTTCTGTGATGAGACCCAGGTTCAGGAACCCGGACCCGGAAACCGGTTCCCGGTCCGGTCCGAGTTCTAATTTTTTTAAAAAAATTTTTTATATTTTTCCTTTAGAATTTCATACTATAAGCCTAAAATTTTCAATTTCTTATAAAAGAGAGGGATTTTTTATTTTTTAATTATAAAGGCATTATGGTCTTTTCACATATAAATTAGGACTCATTTCCATGACATACCAAATATACTTTTAAACCTCATTTCCATGTCCATATCCATTTTCATTTCCATCAAAATCAATTCCGTTGTACCAGTCGGACCTAAAAGTTGGCCGAAATATTATCATGACCATTGTAATTATCATCTAGTAGTAGTTTTTAAGTTCCTAGACTCACTCCTGAAAATAGCTTTTTCTCCTGGATATATCTGACCAACCTAACAGTTGCCATTCCTGGATACGACGTCTGTATAAACCCTAGGATACCTCAAAACCTAATCTACCTCTGCCCGTAGTTTCGTTTCTAGTGGAATATATCTTCCATTGTGTTGAGGTTCAAAAACAACAAATCTCAAGGTCAAAAAATTAAAAACCAAGTCTGTCCCTACATCGGTAAAAACTCAAATGGGAAAATACTTTCAACGATAAAACCTCCTTTCACACATACTTACCATTAAAAAGCAGTTTTTGATGGTTCCAACCCTCATTCTAAAGAAGCACATAACAATAAGATATTGCACCCTCATCGAGAAGAAAAATTAAACAAGTCATAGACTATAAAGTAACTGTAATTGTGGGTAACATCCCCATGAGAGAAAAAAACAAATGCCAGACCTTCCTACTCAGTTCCCCAAAAGGAAAGACCTGATTAAAGTTAAAGACAGCTATAACCCACTTCAATAATTAGGATCATTTTGTTTTTGCTTCATTACATGTTTTACCAAAACCTACTTCAACCATAAACATTTATTATACATATATATATGCATGGCCAGTGAAAAAACTTGACCTCAATAATTACCAGACAATTGGAGAAAAAACAAAGAGTTTAAAAGTTTGAGAGAGAAGTGATCACCAAAGTTGATCGGAGAATCAACGGTGAGAGCTTTGAATTGACGCTCGATGGTCTGAAGGAAGAACACGGCCTCCTCAAAGGGTTTTGAGAGCTCTTGTTCGTACTTTGTCAACATCTCACAATATGCCTCCATGAACTGATCCAGCGCCGGATCTTCGCCGGCGCAGCCTGACCCACCTCCGTTGCAGCTCATTGCTGCCGACGCCGCATATGCTTCATCTAGCCTCGCCACCGTTGCCGGCGGGGCGCCCACCTGTAAGATGCAAGCCAAGTGCTATGTCTCAGGATTTATTGATTTAAGAATCTGAATTCAAATCTCATTCAAATGAAGCCATACACATGCGGATATTCATATACACAAATACATATATAATGACAAATATGAAGGATTTTCCATGAAAAACTGGAAAAGGAAAAACTCAGGCTGCAAGGAAATGTAGTGATCGATTCAAACTTGAAAGGGCGAATTTTTTTTGACTTCTTATTACCTCACTTCTGTTTTCTTTGTATGTAATATATATATATATGATTATTTGGCAAAGCTAAGTTAGAGATATTAAGTTACCGACTTTACTCAGATCCGAACTTGACACAGAGAATCGGAGACAGTATGAACTATGAGAAAGGTATTAATTATTAAATGAACAAAATTCTGAAGGGAGAAAAGGATAAACGTACAGTCAAAATTAAGCTTTTTCTTCCAGTTTTTTTTTTTTTTTTGGCTGTCATCAATAATGCCTCACCTTTTGACAGTTGACGTAAGCAGCGAGAAGGTGAGGGTAGTGAGGATGAGCATGGATCTTGGCTTTCACAGAAGAACAAGAAGAGGAACCACCATCGTTGTTGTCGACGAAGTCCATGATGTAACATCCGATCCCCTCCCTCTCAGTATTGTTCGCTTTGGGTTTCAGTCACTTGTTGCTGGTTAAGTTGGTGTTGCTTTGAAGCATAACAAGGGAAAAGATGAAGAAGAGGAGGAGGAAAAGCTGGTGTTATTAGTGCAAGGTGTGTGGGGGGAAGAAAAGAGTATTAACTTGTGTTTAAATTAGGGTGGGAATTAGCATTGGGGATTAATTAATGGAATAATTAAGACCACTTTGATGACGATTATGATGAGATGTGACTATAGACATATTCAACATCATTTGAGGAGAGGACATGTATAATAGACCACCACCACAACCACTGTTTGTTATTGGCATGTTATTTTTAGTGATCAAATTGTTTATAAGTTGTTTTTTATATAGATCGGGAGACAACTCTTCTCACATACTTATCTTGTATACCGTAAATTACGATTAAAAAATTGTTTTTAAATATTCCAATCACTCATCCAAACAAACACTATATCTCACACACAAAAAGCCATCCCTTAACCTTTGACAGGTCTCCACCATTTTCTTCTCCAAAAACTCTCCTATAATTCTCCGTGCACATATAGCTTCTATATATATATATATATATATATAAGCACATATACCGACCCTTGCTCTTGTTTTGTCTCTCTCGAGTATATATCTTTCTCAGAGGAATTTTGGCGTGTTGAATATAGGGGTGCGTCTTGAGGTGTCTCCCGGATTTGATGGGAAAAAGTTTCAAGCTTTTTCTACAGGAGAAGCCAGCCTGCTCAGGCAGTCTTTAATTCCTTTACAAACTAGTACAAGTGTTTAATTTTGGCAGCACTAATAAAATATCTTGCACAGAACACAGCTATTAGGATTACTGTTACTGTCCGTAGGATATATTATATTTATATTATGATGATATTTCGGCTGACTTCATTCACGTTTGATGTGGGAGAGAGAAAGAAGAGAGGAAGGAAGGGCGGTGAGGGAGTGAAAGAAGATGCAAGTGCGAAGAAAGGTTTCCCTCTCCCATGATGGAACACACTCTCTCACTCTTTAATTTGCCGTGACTGTGATGCTCTGTCAAAAACTGGCGAGGGGAGAGAGAGAGGGAAGGCCGATGGAATCGAGGAAGAGGTGATATTGCACCGGGATGATGGATGGATGG
The DNA here is from genome assembly GCA_963855925.1 of Inga laurina. NCBI lineage: Eukaryota > Viridiplantae > Streptophyta > Magnoliopsida > Fabales > Fabaceae > Inga > Inga laurina. Next base: position 78,688,141 of record OY979701.1, on the reverse strand, counting down.
ATGGAGGGGAAAGAGAAGAGGGATAGGTAGGTTTAGTATTGGGAAAATTTCACTGCAGCTCCCTCTATAGCCATTTGTATCAAATAGCCCTACAACTTTCTAAAACATTATTATAGTTGTGTTTGAGATCACTCAATTTTAGAGAATAAATCCTTATTACATAAGTCGAGATAAAATTCCTTTCACATATTTATCTTGTATACCGTGAATCACGATTTATAAGTATTTATTACCTAAAAATAAGCTATTTCAAACGAGCACTATACCACTCTAATTTTATTTATAAGTCTCTTTTGACTAAAAAATGTGGTCCTATTTATAAATCTATTTTTAAGGTAGTAAATGTGTTTTATACTTTTTTACCCCTATTAATTGTAATAACCAAAAAGAATTTATTTATATTGATTTTTGGAACCAATTATAGATAAGAACGAAATTGGAAATTTAGCTCATAGTCAATGAGTTAACTAACTCTCCTTGGTATGTGAGAATTAGTTAAAAAGGACTTATAAATAGGATTAGAATGATATGTAGGATTAAACTAAAATTAATTTTTTTTGTTCAAAAAATATTTATGCACTTATCTTGTACATAACCACGATAGTTTTGCAAATTCTCATGCGTATCTTATAAATGGCATGTATTTTTGTAAATAAGCTCCATATCTTGTACATGGCTAAAATGATTATGCAATTTCACTTATTTATCTTGTAAATAAATATATTTTACTTATAAATTTTTATATGTGTCTTATAAATAATCATATTTAACTTGTAATGTAAAGACACAATTATCTTTTCACTCACAAATTTTAATTTCAATTTAGTCCTAGGGGGTGTACTAAAATTTCAAAAAGTTTTGGAGGTTATTTGATATTAAATGTAATGCTGGTAAAACGCCCACAGGCTGTGGGCCCGTCGGGGTAGGCTGGCCTTCGCAGCCTAACAACATGCCAACCTGAGCCTGGCTCTTTTTTGTTTTAACATTTTTCACTCTTTTTTTTTTAATTCTCACTCCCTTTCTCTTTCACCTACTCTTATCACACTTTTTTTCTTTTATATATTTATATTATGAAGTCAATTTCATTCTTACTTTTCTTTTTTTTTATCTACTCACATAACAAAAACATATAAAAATATTTCTTTTAAATTTAATAATAGTAGAATAAATAAATATAATATGAAAATAAAAGTTTCAAATAAAAAGTATGAGGAATTCATTAAATACGGTAGGGGTGTCCAAAATATCCCGGTCCCGGTCCCGAAATTTTGATCCCGGGAATTTCCCGTCCCGGCCAGGACCGGGACCGGGACCAGTCACACACTTTGTGATCCCGGTCCCGGTCCCGGTTTTTTTTTTTTAATTTTTTTCTTAAAAACTAAGTTATTGTTTTATTTTTGTATTTTTTATCCAATAATTTAAGTTATCATTTGATAAAATGTGTATAAAATATTTAGTTAGAGTTAAATTGTATATATCGTGATACTAATCCTACTATATAATGTATAAAAATAATAGCAAAAATGATGAAGGTGATAATAATAATAATAATAATAATAAAATGTTATTCTTCAATTCTAGATCAATTTGTGTGATTATTATGGCCTTATTAGATGTTAAATAATTACTTTAAACACTAGATTATAAAAAATTTAACTAAAATAATAATATTTTTAAAATTTATTTTTTTTAAAAAAAAACCAGGATTTCCCGGTTTGATCCCGGTCCCGGCCGGGATTACCAGGACCGGGACCGGGAGTGGTGAATCCCGGTCCCGGTCCCGGATTTAAACACCCCTAAAATACGGCATCAAATGAAAGATAATAAGGGTATTTGAATTTATTTTATTAATAGAAACAAAAAAATTAAAAGAATTTAAAAAAAAAAAAACAGGCTAGCCCGCCAGCCCCGACAGGGCGGGCTAGTTCAACCCGTTTCCTGGCGGGCTAGCATTTTCCCGCCATTTTTGGCGGGTTGGTAGGCTAACTCATTTTACTAGCTCTCATTAAATGGCTACATATATGGTGCATTGAAATTTTACCTTTATATTATTAGGCACATAATCAACCCTTTGTCAATTAATACTCCCTCTGTCTCTGTATATAAGATCTTTTTACCTTAATTGAGGAATTTTAAAAGATAGTTAAAATTAGTTAAAAGCCATGTCCTCAAACCCGGACCGGAAACCGCCCAACCCGTCCGGCTGAGTGAACTAGTCCTATCCGGTTTTTTATTTTTTTAAAAAAATTTATTTTTAAGTTTTTTTGGAATTTTATATTAATAATCCTAAAATCTTCAATTTCTCACCGAGTTAACTGCGATTTGACTCCGGTTTGACCTATTAACCCTTAAACCAGTACTCCGACTGGTTCAGTGACCGGTCTAGGTTTAATTACCTTGGTTAAAAGTAACAAATATGTAGAAAATATATTTTTTCCTCTAAAAATGTCCTTACTTATGAATGAATAAAAGAAAGAGGGTCATATTTGAATTAATATTAGAGAAGCACATTTACACAAGTTAGGACAAAAATTATCTCACGTACTTACCATCCGTTAGAAAAGTATTTTCTACCACTGATCCAAACCGATACTAATAATGAGAAGATAATGAAATATAATGTATGTAGAAAAGATAATGCAAGAGAAAAAGGAAATGAGTCAAAATTTTAATTAATGCAGTGTGAAATTAATTAAGGGTGAAATGGTTAAAAATATATTTATTATTCGAACAAACTCAAATAAAATATTATAAAACATAACAAATTCATTTTTAATAAATTGGACCTTATATAGAAAGTCTGAGGGAATAGCAATAATTCCCTGTTTGTATAAATTGTTGTGAACCTGTGATAAATTTTCATTATTGGTATATATTTTGTTATTATTAATTATTAAAATGCATATATCAGTATACCGTGAATCACGATTTATAAGCATTTATTATGCAAGTCGAGATAAAACTCCTCTTATATATTTATCTCGTATACCGTGAATCACAATTTATAAACATTTATTACTAAAAAAATAAGCTATTCCAAACGAGCAAGTATATCAGAAAATTAACGAATGACTTTTTGGTCATCGACGTCAAAACAAAATTCCACAAGGCCTTCAGTGCTATAGTGTAATTTCATAATCTTTTGGTTCTGAAGTGAATTAAAGTCAACGTATGTGAATTTAAGTGAAAATTTCCCCTGATTTAAATTTAATATGCCCACTTTTCCTTGTCCCTTCTCCCCCTCGCAAATCGCAATACAACCGCCTTGCCCGCATTCCCACACCACACCATCTCCATATCTTTATCAATTCAGTGAGTGTTTGGAATAGCTTATTTCTTAGAAATAAATATTTATTATATAAGTCAAGACAAAAATCCTCTTATATATTTATTTCGTATATTGCGAATCACAATTTATAATCACTTATTATCTAAAAATAAACTATCCCAAACAAACATTCAATTTCTTTACTAAATTTAGCAATATTGCATTAAATATTTTTTATTTATACAGAAAATTAATATGAGTTGGCCTAAGCACTCACCAGTCACCAAAGGCCATACATGCCTCACGACTTGAATTATTTGGGAAAGTACTTACAAATTCCTTGACTCCTTCTCACTGAAGTCTTTAGATTGGCAATGAAATTTTAACTCACACTTTTTGTGATAAATATTAATTCTTTGACCCTACTAATTAACCTAATTTTTAGAAACAAAGTGAATTTATTTCTACGTTTTTCTAATTACATTTTTATTGATTATCGATATATATTTTTCAATTTTTTTTTTCTAATTTAGTGTTGCAAATCCTAATGGATAGAGAGCAAGTATTTGTTAAGATTACAACAACAATAAAATAGAAATATTCAAATAATGGTATAACCAATTTCAATAAGACTCATGTTTCTAACGGCAAGAGTTGATTTTCTCAATTTTATTTACCATTTCAATATTCTAATCTATGTGCTCATGTTAAGCAAAACTGTCAAAATTTTAATTTAAATTTAATATGCCGTGATTCTCTTATTTTATAACACCTGTGAAATTTCTGAATTCAAAAAAAATAAAAAACAAGAAGAAGCATGATTCTTAAGACATGATGCAAAAGATTAAGAAAACAAACTTCTTTACATTGACCTGATTTTTTTTTTTTGAATTAGTAGGACAAGAGCTAACTCTTGAGTTGTGTCATATTGACACTACAAACCAAAAGAGGTGATATTACATCAATCAATTTAGCCTAGATCGACTAACATTTGATTCAAACAACAAGTTGGATAAGGAAATAAGCGGAATATGGATAAGCCTGCGCATCAAGGATCTCGATCAAGGAAAAACCAGGAGCATAAACCTCCCGACAAGTAAGCTTTTCTTGCTCAAGAATACACTAATTATTTTATAATGATAGTTGCATCATGGAATTGCCGTGGGGCGGGCAGTAAATCCTTCCCACGTTTAATCAAAGAAATAGTTCAAAAATACAAGATTAATGTGTTGGGTCTTCTGGAAACTCGTATCAGTGGAGTCAGAGCTGATTGTGTAGTGAAAAAGTTGGGATTCAGTAACTGGTTGAGGGTTGAGGCAACAGGATTTGCGGGAGGTATATGGTTATTGTGGAATGAGCGAGATATTTTGGTAGAATATATTTTTTCCAACACTCAAATCCTTCATTGTCGACTATCCAATAGAAATACAGGTGAGATATTGTTTGTCTCCCTTGTGTATGGTGAACCGAGAAGGGAACTTAGGACTGATTTATGGGCAGGTCTGAGAGCGTTATATGGTGTTACTCATGAACCTTGGCTGATATTGGGTGATTTTAATTCTTTTTTGAATTCATCTGATAAACAAGGTGGCAGCCCTGTTAGCTATACACATCACCAACAGTTTCGATCATGTGTTGAGGACTGTAATTTGCTTGAGGTTCCGATAGTGGGTGATAAATTTACATGGGGAAAAAATCAGGTGCAAGAAAGGCTAGATTGGGTGTTTTGCAACATGACTTGGGAAATGACTCATCCAGCTTTTAAAGCTTTTCACCATCTTAAATTCAAGTCAGATCACCGAGTTGTTGTGGTTTCATCTGGTACTGGTGAACAATGTCAAGCTAAGAGTCTTTCTTTTAAATACCAAGCAGGCTGGTGTTTACAGGAAGGGTTTTCTGATATTGTTAAAGAGGCTTGGCAGGATAAATCGTGGTCAGCAGGGTACAGGGATTTTGAAAAAATGGCGACAGAATGGAATAAGGATGTGATTGGCAGTTTACCTAAAAAGAAAAGGGAGCTTATGCGAAGATTGGAAGGAGTTGATAAGGCCTTGCTAAAGAAACCTCACGAAGGACTGATGCGACTTGAGAAAAACCTGTGGCGAGAATATCTGAAGGTGTTGAATCAAGAGGAATTACTGTGGTACCAAAAATCCCGTTGTAACTGGCTAAAGTTTGGGGATAAAAATACTAAGTTTTTCCATGCATCTACGGTTGTGAAGAGGAAGCGAAACCGAGTTGAAAGACTACAAGATGACCAAGGACAGTGGGTTACGGATCAATTGAAATTAAAAGATTTGGCCTTCAACTACTTCAAAGACCTTTACACTCGCGATGAGGGTGTTATCCCGGTGCATGATTGGCCAACCACCTTCCCTCCACTTCAACAATCTCAAATTGATGTCATTCAAAGAGATATAACGATCATTGAAATCAAAAATTCAGCTTTTGAAATGGGTGCCTTCAAATCTCCGGTTCCCGACGGATTAAATCCTCATTTTTTCCAATCTCAATGGGAGGCAATTGGAACTAAAGTTTGTGATCTGATTTTTGAAATGGTGAGCAATCCAGATAAAATCGAGGAGGTAAATCATACAAACATTGTGCTAATTCCTAAAGTAGATGGTCCTGTATCTATTAAGGATTTTCGTCCCATTGCACTGTGTAATGTATGCTTTAAGATCCTTAGCAAGGTCCTAACAAACAGGCTGAAAAAGATCATGTCATTTCTGATTCAACCAGCTCAGTGTAGTTTTATCAGTGGCCGACAAAGTTGTGATAACATCATTCTTGCTCAGGAAGCCATCCATACGATGAGAACAAAAAAAAGAGGTAAAAAATATATTGCTATTAAAGTGGATATGGAGAAGGCTTATGACAGATTGGATTGGGACTTTATCAAATTCAATCTTCAAAGCTTGGGATTTCAAGATCATTTTGTTCATCTTATTATGAAGTGTATCTCATCAGCTTCAATGAAAGTAAGCTGGAATGGTGATCTTTTAGACTCATTTTGCCCCTCTAGAGGAATTAGGCAAGGAGATCTTCTAAGTCCATATCTTTTTGTATTATGTATGGAGAGACTTGGACAAAACATTAATCAAGAAGTGGAGGCTGGAAGATGGAAACCTCTAAAGATGTGTACATATGGTCCTGCCATCTCTCATCTATTTTTTGCGGACGATCTTATATTATTCTGCGAAGCATCAAGAGGCCAAATAGAACGTGTCAGGAATATCATGGCTATGTTTTGCAATAGTTCAGGTCACAGAATTAGCTTTCCAAAATCTAAATGCTTTGTATCCCATAATGTGAACTTTAGCAGGGCTCTTGAATTCAGTCAGATCCTAGGGATTGGTATCACTCCTGATCTTGGGAAGTACCTCGGAGTACCGCTGCTACACAAGAGAATGGTAAAGATGACGTTCACTCCTTTAATTGATAAGGTGAAGAAAAAGCTCTCAGGGTGGACAGGAAAACATTTGAGTATGGCGGGCAAATCAGTACTGATAAAGTCGGTCTTGTCTACACTTCCTTCCTATCAAATGCAAACACTTCTCATCCCTACAGGGGTTCTGAAAGACATTGAAAAGCTAAGCAGAGAATTCTTTTGGAGCCAAGGACCAGAAGCTAGGAAACTTCATCTAGTACCCTGGGAAACTATTAAATTAGAGAAAGATGAGGGGGGGCTTGGAATTAAAGATCTAGTTACCCAAAATAAAGCTTTTATAATGAAGTTGTGTTGGGGTCTCCTGACTAAGCCTGATGCCCTCTGGGTTAGATGCTTGAAGAGTAAATATGCATGCGGAACAGAGAAAATCCCTATGATAAACAAGAAGAAGAATCAATCAGCAGTTTGGAGTGCAATTGTCAGAGTTTGGGGAAAGTTTAAAAAGAAGTTGGGAAGTAAACTCAGAAGTGGCAGAAACACAAATGCTTGGTGGGAAACATGGTCCCCGCTAGAACAACCCTTGATTCAATATATAGATAAGAATTCAGAATGGGTTAGTCATGAGGAATCGGTGAGAGCATTTGTATCCCCAAATGGCTCATGGGATATTATGAAGTGGAGACTATTTTTACCAGAATGGGTGATTGAGAAAATCAAGATGGTGAAACCTCCAACGGCAGAAGGGGAGGACCTGTTTTACTGGAAGGCGTCAAATGATGGAAATTTCAGTGTGAGATCAGCATACAAGATGTTAGGGAGTATTAATGAATCAATAAGAGAACCTCTCTGGCAACAAATCTGGCGGTGGCCAATTCCAGAAAGAGCCAAGTTTTTCATGTGGCAAGTTTTTCATGGAAGATTACCTACCAATTCTATTCGTAAATTGCGAGGATTGAGTGTACATGGCGAGTGCCCATTTGAGTGCCTTGGTGAGGAATCAATATTACATACATTGAGAGACTGTGAGGCTGCTTATACGGTGTGGCAAGTTTTAATTGACCCTATATACTATAGTACTTTTTTTAGTGGTAATTTGCAGGAATGGATACTGTGGAATAGCAAACAAGAACCAGGTAGCAGGAGAGTCAAAAACTGGCCTTGGTTGCGGATATTTGGTTCGGCTTGCTGGCTCATATGGAAGAATAGATGCAAGAAGGCCTTTGAGGGTATCGCTGAAGAACCACGTAGCATCATTCAAAGCTGTCTTCACCATCTGATGGAAGGCGTAGAACAAGGAAGATTGAAGCATCGGATCTATCAGATTCCTGATAGAGCAGACGTTAAGTGGAATGCTCCCCCTTCTGGCTATGTTCGGGTCGACGTAGATGGTTCGGTTAATAACCATAAAATTGCTGCTTGTGGTGGCATTGTCCGAGATAGCAATGGGATGTGGATGACAGGCTTCCAACAGAAAATCGGGTTCACCTCCACTACTGCAGCGGAGTTACAAGCAATCAAGGTAGGTATGCAAATCTGCAAACAGATGAAACTCACCAAAGTTAAGTTACATTCAGATTCATTAGAGGCTATTCAGTTACTGATATCAGGATATGGGCCATATCATCCATTGGCCCAAGATATCATTGAGATTAGATCGTTGATTTACTCTGGTTGGGATATAGAGATACTTCACTCAAATAGGGAAGCGTTGAAGTGTGCAGATTATTTGGCTAAAATGGCGCAGGAGGCGAACACTGATCTGTGTCTACTACAAGTGCCACATTGACCTGATTTTGAACGTCCTCCTTTGAGCTTCCTTTAATTCTTTATTTCGTGTTAATATGAGAGATTATGTAAGTTGAACATCAAGATAATCTATATGTAAAGTATGATTGCAATAATTGGCCAACAAAAAAAGTATGATTGCAATAATGAAAGTCTCGTAAAATCTCTCATTAGCTTTTATAGGGCGTAATAACGATGGCTATCAGGGTAGATTTTAGTAAAATTTGTAAAGATGACAGAAATTAGAAGCCAGAATTTAGACGCATCAGTAATTCTTGGTTGATGAAAGAATTGAACTCTACGAGCATGTTCACGCAAGCGAGAGAGAGAAGCACTATTCGATCTGATCTTTAATATAAGAGTTAATTAAAAATTAGACTTAATTCAAAATATAGAAAGGAAAAGAATATCCCCACTGACTCCTTTCTCAATTTCGTCTCCACTTAATTTTTTTTATCATTGCATTGGCTTTTAATGGTTAGGATTTATTCTTTAAAAATATTATTTTCATTCAATATTTAATAATATAATAATAGTTTTAATATAATATAAAATCTCAACCATTAAAGAAACTCTAAAGGGGAATAAATTAAGTAAGAAGAAAGTGGAGAGAGGAGTTAGTGGAGATACTCCTTTTTCCTGAATATAAGACCCCAATTCACTTTGTCTCGCAAATTTATAATTTTTTCCTAAAATATATATATATTAATTATATAAATTAATGAGTTTCTTTAGTCCTAATGAAAAATAGTATTTTAGGAAAATTAACCTATATTTATTGTAAATAATGAATATTACTCATTTCATTAATCTGATAAAATTCGTTAACTAGATATATCAAATATGCGAGTGGTATCTAGGGGGACGAGAGTTAGATGCCTATGTGCGGATGACCATAATTTTGAAAACCAGACTGGATTGGCCAGTTTGAGCTGGAAATCAGCCAACAGGTGGTCCGACCAGTCCGGTCCCGGTTGTTGGCCCCCATCTGACTCGATTTTGTGTGGTTCAACTGTTTTTTTTTTAATATTTTATTCAGAATTTCATATAAAATAATCCTAAAATATTCACTTCCTCACCTGTCTAATCCCGGATTGACTCCGATCGAACCCACTGACCCTTAACCCAGTACCCCAGCTGGTTTAGTGACCGGTCTGAGTTTCAGAACATTACAGATGACATTTCTTAAGAGAAAAGGAAAAAAAACATGCCAGCGTGATTACCAAGTACAAATCACCTTTAACCCTTTAAGAAGAATCAATTCATTAAATCTATTTTAAATTTAAAAAAATCAATCTAGCCTCTAAACATAAACTAGGTTACAATTGAAAAATATATTTCACTCCTAATCACTTCACCAAACTTAATGTACGTTCGGATTAACTTTTGGAGAATAGCTTTTACTATTTATGAGGTAAGTATGTGAGAGAAGTTTTGTCTCAAATTGCGAAAAAGGATTTCTAAAACCACACACTACTACAAAATAAGGATTTAGTGATGCCCCTCCTATGACCCTTCTTTAAAGAAGCGCCATAGATAATTGTTTAACAGAAAAAAAAACCAAGTTAAGAAGCTACGACACTTCCTATAATAAGTGTCATAGCTTGTATTATTTTATGTGGCACTCTCCTTAACAAGCGCCACACAAAACATTCATAAGAAAAAAATACAAATGAAAGTCCTAATTATGACGCTTTCTTAAAAATGCACCATAGCTGGGTTTTTTTTTTTGGAGCCACAAGCTATTAGCTCCATAAATTCTGTCTTGATCGATAGAGAGCTTATAGTTCTTTATCCATCCTTTTTTCATATGGTTTATTACTGAATATCTTATTGCGTCCTCACATTTTCCCCTTAAATTCTTCTCCTATAACACATGCATAATTTGCCAGTATCCTTCTTTCCTTATTTAATTTATATGGTTTTGGCATTAATTGTCTTATTATTTTTACTTCCATTTAATTTGTCAATGCTTTAATTTCCCTTAGAATTATTTAAATAGGGGGAATTTAGATAATATTTTTTTGTATTATTTTAACTTATCTATTTTTTTTGTTTAATTACAAGCTAAGAAGTTAGTAGTTTCACTGTCACCATTCATTTCTTCACTTAGTGTCAACACCCGTTTCCATTTTGATATGCGCAAGACAATAATGAACAAGTTCCACAAGCAAACAAAAAAGTACAGTTATACTGATAATAAGTATTTGTTTACAGAAAAATATTAATATAGCAAAATTCACTAATAACTACAAATATGTACAGAATATCCCAAAATATTCCAAGTACAGGCTAAATATAACCACCAGCCGTGTCTCGGTAAATGTGCCTGTCAGTTTTCCTTAACTGTGTCCTTGCCTTTTGAACCACTGGCACCCGCTGATACATTTTGATTTAGAAAAAGGGGTGAGATTCCGAAGAATCACAGTAAAAACATATTATCGATATATAAAATATGAAAATTAAATATGCAATGCACTATATTAGGCAAAATGAAAGTTCAATTCGATTCATATTTGTACAAAAGTTTCAAGGACAAACATCAAGTTAGAACCCCTACATGTACCTCAGCTGAGTTACCGACCACAACTAGGATTTTCGATATAACTTGGCTGGGCACCGAACCACAATTAGGTACTGTGCCTCTAGCACGCATTCATATCAGAAAATACAGTAACACATAACATACAATAGTCACATAGTATATGAGAGATAGTAGTCCCTACCTCAGCCCTTTTTAACCTCGAGATACTCGCCTCGTGGAATGTGCCAACTCTAGGTTCCTAACTCAGTCCTGAAATACCAAATGTACAAGAAATGGGTTATAACCTATCCATGTATCATTTTAGACACCTCCATAGTGTTTATTGTGGTTATATTAGCCTATGGTGAAAATTTACCAAAATGCCCCGGGGACCTCGACCCGGCCCGAGGTCCCCGGGGCCTGTCTAATTCAGTTATAACAACCATTTGAACTAAAATTGGGCGGCATAACCCTTAGGCACACCCATTTCCAAAATTTAAAACTAATGGCAATCCAGCGAAATGTCACCGATTAAATTACTTACAGCAACCAGAATAGTTAATATACGAAGGTTTGAAAGTTACCTTTCACTTCCTCTATCTTTTCCCCAATATGGCTGAAACCCTAACCCTTCAAACACATATTTTTGAGCCTCCAAACCTTAAAGAACAAAGAGGAGTGACTTAGGGTCGGAGTTATATGCGTTAGAAGCTAAATCGTCGGAGAAATTGGCTTACCTTGCGAGATTTCTTCCCTTTCTCTCTCTTGTTTCAGATCTGTTAGGGCACGAAATGAGCTGGAGGAAGATGATGGAAATGTGTTTTTATTATATTATATGATTTTTTTAATGATTTATGGAATTTCCAAAAATTCCAAAATCAATTTTATGCACATAAACCCTATGTATATGTAACCAAGCTCATTAAACCCAACCAATATTTTCTTCCTCTTGCAACATGTAGGAGGCACCTAGGGGTCCCTCCCTATGGTCTCAATTGGCTCCACACCTTATCCAAGTTACGTGTACACGTAAAGTCTCAATTTTGGTCAAAATTGCACTTTTTGCTCAAAGTTTTCATAAATTCATATTAAATTGACCAAAATATTCTAAATATATTTTTCCCTTTTATTTTCCTTAATAATTGAAATTAAATTCAATTAATTGAAAAATAATTAATTTGGTACTAAATTGGCAAAATTACGATTTTGTCATTGCCTTTTTTATTCCAATTTCTTTTCTTATTTTTCTTTGGCTATTTTCCATCTATTTTTTGGACCACATTTTTTCTCTAATATTCTTTCATTTTTTGACCTTAATACTGGGCTTTTTAAATTACCCAAATTAATCTCATAGTTATTTTTCCCATTTTCTCATGAAAATGAACATTTATAAAATTCATAAATTCCAAATTTATGAATATTCACCATTTTATTGAATTTCTCAAGTATTTATAATATTTTTTGTGAATATAAATTTTGGGGTGTTACACTTAGCTTTCATGTCAATAAATAGAGACAATAATATATACTGTACTCTCTAGTCTTACTTTTCATTTGTCTAACTTAATAATAATAATAATGGTTACTTTATATCAATTAAGGTTACGTTTGAAGGCTAATAATAACAAGGCGTCTAAAATAGAGTAAAGCAAATATTTGGGATGCAATGGCGCTTGTACAGCAAGCACCATAGCTTTGTTCACTATTTAATTTTTGTTAATATACTGAAGGGATGCTATGGCGCTTGGTGTCCAAGCGTCGTAGTTTTTATATAACTTCATGTCGCTTAAGGTAAAAGCACCATACAAGGTATATAAATTTGCCGCCCTCGCCATTATTGTCATCTTTTGTCTTTCTCCCGCATCCTCTCGTACTCCATTTTTCAGATCTAATTAGTCCCCACTCTACCTTTCCTTATCCATTATCTCCATGCCCTCCTCTCTTTGACGACTGCTATTGGAAGCTTTGTTGGTCCCGCTGTTTGTTTTTTCTTATCTCCGCATGCACATTTCTTCAAAAATTTTTGGTCACGACACTTTCGTTACAGTATAAAGCTTGGTTACTCACATGTTCTTTGCTTTTTCTTAGCCTTGTACAAGAAGTTTCCCAGCTCCTAAATTTTTTTAGGTACATTTTCTTTTTCTTCTTCTTTTTATTTTTGGTAAAATCTCTCGTGAATATTATATGTGTGCTCATAATTTTTTTTCAGATATTTATTTGAAGTTTCAACTGTCTTCTTAAAGCTTGGTTATGCTCTCAAAAGAAAATGTACTTTCTACCAAGACATACTAGGCAAAGCGAATACTTTGCTCTACAACTAGCATGGGTTATGAGATGATACATGCATACCCTAACGATTGCGTATTATTTTGAAATCAGTATGCAACGTTAGAGAAGTGCCCTAAATATAATGCATCTTGATATAGGAAGAAGAAAGGAAAAAGTCCGTCGAAGGTCCTATGGTATTTTCCCATTGTTCCGAGATTCAAGCTACTGAACAGTAATGTAGAGATTGCTAAGCTGTGACGTGGCATACAGATGAAAGGGTTGAAGACACGAACCTTAGGCACCCTGTAGATGCCCCTCAATGGAAAAAAGTTGATCATGACTACCTTGATTTCGTAAATGAAGCAAGGAACCTACGCCTTGCACTTTCAACTGTTGGAATCAATCCCCATAGGATTCAGAGTAGTACACATAGTACATGGCCAGTGATATTGATTATTTATAACCTTCCTCTACACTTGATTATGAAATGTATGTTTATAATGTTGTCCATGTTAATTTCTGGGCCAAGGCTATAACACCCTCAAAATAAATTATTACTCATGACTTTATAACAAAACATTTTGTATATATATTTATATATAAAGAGAATGTATGCATTTAGAAAGGGGAAAGCCACGTGTGAAAGTATGTAGAGGTTTAACTAGAGGATTGATTATTAGATTGAAATGGAAGAGATAAGGTGAAGAAAGAGATGAGAGATTAAAAAAATAGTATGAGAGGCATGGGAAAACGTAGAAGTAGGAGAAAGAAGGGGAAAATGCATAAGATAAATAAAAGAAGAGATCTGACGTAGGGAGCAAGGTGTAGATATCATGGTACAATCACTTGGAAAACAAGAAGGTTTCGGTTGACTTGAGGAAAAGGAAAAGAAAGGATAAGAACATAATAAATAGGATAGAGATACATGCGATGGTAAGGTCGGTGCATGATTTCTATAAAAGGTTGTACCTCTCACTATCAGGAGAGCACAGTCTGTACGAGTTTGGGGGAAAAAATCACACAAAGACCTCTCACGTGTTGCAGCAAAGTAAGAAATTTCTCTTCCTGAGTAATAACACTCTGTAGAGTATTATTTTCTGACTCAACTTATTCTTCTTATTTTCTTTCTAAATTAATAAATTTTATTTATGTCTCTACCACATATTTAAACTAATATTTTTTATTTTTGAGAACAAATGTCAGATATTGTTGTTGTGTGAAAACCTTGTGTTCATCCATTAGTACTATGTGATTAATTGTGGATCCACTCTAGGGGAATATCTATGTGATGTAAATTGATGCGTGTTCAGGAAGTCAAATTATCTGTGCTAGTTTTCTCACTACATGGAATCTGGTGTTTTCCTGTTGTTTTTTTTGTGTAAATTAGAGACCGCGTTAAATATATTTTCTGCTTAAGAGCATATAGGTATTATTAGTTGAAAATTTTTATTATTATTACTCACCTTTGTTTACGTAATGCCCAAATGCCAGTCACTGAGATTACAGTTAAGATCGAATGGGACCAGGTCAGGGACCTACAAGTCATACGTAGCATCAGTGTTCATACCACCAACCCTATTGATCCTCCACCTTTCAATCCAAGTCCACCACCATCTTTTGAGAATTTCTATGAGCCTAATGGTGATGTGGTTGTCATTTCTCCTGAAGAGTTTATGCGTTCCGTGTATTGAAACTATCCCCAGGATTTCCCAGACCTCCCAGTAGACCTTTTCACAACTGAAGAACCAACCAACTAGTAGAGTATTAAAAAGCACTATATATGAATAATATAGAATAAAGTGCTTTAGTTTATTAGGAATCATGTGATATATATACGGATGTTACTTTAGTTATATTACGATTCATCTGATGTACCAAGGGGTGTATGTTCCCCACCTTTTGTATGGACTTAGGAGAAAAAATCTGGTTTAATCTTTAGTTTTATCTTCTTTATGATTTATTTAATTAGTTGTTTTATTATAAATTGCACTCCCACTGAATAAACATGAACTGCAATGCCACTGAATACGCAGTTAAGAGCATAAAAGGAGGGAAGAATGAAAAGCATACGTGTGTGTGTGTGTGTGTGTGTAATCACAGGAACCAAGAAATTGAGAGAGAGAGAGATTATAGATTAGATAAAGCCGAAGTTGTGTTCCAAGTGGGGCCACGTGAAAGCCATCTATATAATTAGATATTGGTCTCATGAATATTGAAGGGGGGAAAACATGAGGGGAGAGGGAAGTGTGAACTAGAAGTGTAAAATATTTTTATGTATAGGGGTCTTAAACGAATTATAAGGAAACAAGGAGGTGGGTTGTGTTACAAGGGATAAAAGCTAGAACCACTAGAAACTAAGGTAACCCCTAGTATTTGTCTTCTTCCAAATAAAGGCAATATTTTTTTAAAAAAAATTATGTTGCCAATACTTCCTTAATAAATAATTAATGTATTGTTGGGGCTTTACAAAAGCAACCTTGGAATGATATAGATGTATACTTGACTCCTTTAATTGATGACTTGAAGCTGCTTTGGGAGAAAGGCATCAGTGTGTATGATGAGTACATGGAAGAAAGTTTCACTTTGAAAGCTATGTTGTTTGGCACAATAAATGATTTTCCTGCTTATGGTAATTTGTCCAGATATGCTTCAAAGGATATTGTGTGTGCCCTATATGTGAAGATGACATTCATTCAATGCAACTAGATCATTTAAGAAAAATGTCTACATGGGACATCGAAGATTCTTACCATCGAAACATCGTTGGAGAAAGTGGAAAAGGCTTTTAATGGTGAGTTAGAACAAGGTAGCCCACCAAAGATGTTAACCGGTGCTCAAGTTTTTGAGAATGTCAAACACTTGGATAACAATTTTGGCAAGCTGTTTGCAAAATAAATCGAGACAAGAGGCTGGAAGAAGAAGTATATTTTCTTTAAGCTTCCATATTGGAAGTCCTTATATGTGAGACATTTTCTTGATGTGATGCACATAGAAAAAAAATGTTTGTGATAGTCTAATTGGCACGCTGCTCAATATGCAAGGGAAAAGCAAGGACAGTGTGAATGCTAGGTTGGATTTGGTTAACCTGGGAATCAGAGAAGAGTTGGCTCCTGTTGAGCAAGGGCACTGCACTTATCGTCCTCCAACGGCTTACACTCTGTCGAGGAAAGAGAAGAAGTTATTTTGTGAGTTTCTCGAAGGAATCAAAGTTCCAGAGGGCTATTCTTCAAATATAAATAATCTTGTTTCAGTGAAAGAGTTGAAGTTAAAGAACCTTAAATCTCATGATTGTCATGTGCTTATGCAAAATTTTGTATCGGTTAGTATACGGTCAATCTTACTTAAAAAAGTAAGGAATTCCATAACTAAACTGTGCTTGTTCTTCAAGTTGATTTGCAGTAAAGTAGTTGATTCAACAAAGTTACAAGATTTGCAAAGGCTGATTGTTTGTACTCTGTGTGAACTTGAAATGTATTTTTCACCTTCAAATTTTGACATTATGGACCATCTAACCATACACTTAGTGAAAGAGGTTCAATAGTGCGATCCAGTGTACCTGAGATGGATGTACCCGAATGAGATATTTATGAAAATTTTAAAAGGTATGTGAAAAATAGATATCGACCAGAGAGGTGTATAGCTGAGCGTTACATGGTTGAAGAAGCATGTGACTTCTTTGCTGATTTTTTATCAAATATTGACCCTGTAGGGATCCCGAAATCTTGTCATGATGGGCGAAGATCAGGGAAGGAATGAGTAGGAGTTACGTAATCAGGATATCAATGACTGAATGGGAGCAAGCTCACTTGTACGTGCTACATAACACTAATGAGGTTGAACCATATGTTGAAGAACATAAGGATGCTCTTCGATTAGTGAATGGTGAGAGGAATGAAAATTTGATAACAAAATAGCGCAATCGACATTTTCCAACTTGGTTAAAAAGGCGCATTAATGATGAGGTAGAGAGGAATCCTGATTTAGTTTTTGAAAACTTAAGATGGCTATCGAATGGACTAAGCTTAAATGTATTGTTTTATAACGGTTATGCAATCAACAGTTACATATTCTACACACAAGAACATGATACAAGGAGCACGATGTAGAATAGTGGGGTAACACTTGTTGCTGATTCGTGACATAGATCTAGTGCCAAAGATGTACACCCCATCTATGTAACAATGTTATACTTTGGTGTAATTGAACGAATATGGGAGTTAGATTACATTATATTGAGGGTCCCTGTATTCAGATGTAAGTGAATTAACAACAACAGTGGATTATGGACAGATGATTTAGGGTTTGTTCAAGTGGATCTTTCTAAAGTTTGATAGAAAGATGATCCTTTCATTTTAGCATCACAGGCATGACAAGAATTTTTCATTCCGGATCCTTCTAAGAAGGATTGGTTTATTATACTTCCATTGAATAAGAATTATTAAGAACAAGTTGATAATGAAAGTAATGAATATTTGAATATTCCTAAGAATGATCTCTCCTTTGACATGTTGTGGTCAAAATATATTGATATTGAAACACCCCCAAAATTTATATATACCAAAAGTATTTTAAATATTTGAGAAATTCAATAAAATGATGAATATTCATGAATTTGGAATTTATGAATTTATAAATGTTCAATTTCATGAGAAATTGGGCAAAAATAATTAAGGAATTAATTTGGGTAATTTAAAAATCCCAATATTAAGGTCCAAAAATGAAGAAATGTTAGAGAAAATATTTGGTCCAAAAATATATGGGAATTGGCCAAGAGAAGAAATTGGATTAGAAAGGTAATGGCAAAATTGTAAGTTTGCCAAATTATCACAAAATTAATTATTTTCCAATTAATTGAAGTTAATTTCAATTCATTAAGTAAAATAAAGGTGAAAAATATATTTAGAATTTTTTGGTCAATTTAATATGAATTTATAGAAAATTTAAGCAAAAAGTGCAAATTTGACGAAAATTGGAACTTTACGTGTATACGTAGCCGAAACAAGTTGTGAAACCAATTGAGACATAGGGAGGGACCTCTAGGTGTCTCCTACATGTGGCATAAAGAAGGAAATATTGGTTGGACATGATGGCATGGTTACGTGAATGTAGGAAGTTATGTACATAAAATTGGATTTTAGCAATTTTGGAAAATTAAACAAATTATTATAATATTATGAGATATTATAATATAAGCTTCATCTTTCTCATTCAGCTGCTATTTCCATGAGAAAACA
Organism: Inga laurina; assembly: GCA_963855925.1. NCBI lineage: Eukaryota > Viridiplantae > Streptophyta > Magnoliopsida > Fabales > Fabaceae > Inga > Inga laurina. The sequence continues at coordinate 78,669,671 of OY979701.1, read as the reverse complement.
GACCTGAAACATAGAGTGAGAATGTTTGGAATTGTAGAGAGAGAAAGGAGAAGAAAAATCTCAACGTAAGCCGATTTCTCCGACGATTTAGCTCCTAACGCGTATAACTTCGACTCTAAGCTACTCCTCTTTGTTCTTTAGGGTTTGGAGGCTCAAAAATCTGTTCTCTAAAGGTTAGGGTTTCAGCCATTTTTGCGAAAAGCTTGTGGGAGCTTGAGGTAACTTCCAAACCTTTGTATTTTAACTATCATGGCTGCCGAGGGTAATTTAATCGATGAAATTTCGCCAGATTGCCATTGGTTTTAAATTTTGGATAAGTGTGTGCCTAAGGATTCTTCTGCCCAATTTTAGTTCAAATGGTTGTTATAACTCAATTAGATGGTTAATAAAGTGGTTAGGAGTAAAAGGGAACGCATTTACGGAGTCAAAATCGTAAAACCCCGATTTTTCCCAAAGAGCTCCATAATTTTGGTAAGGGATGTTTGAGGACCTTAGGGTTGGATTTTTAATGATTTGATGATTTCATTGGATTCAATGGGAAAAAATAGGTGGGGTTACAGTTGGGCACTTTTTCAGAAAAGGCCGAGAAAACATAATTACGGAAACGCCCTTAAAACCCTAAAAGTAGGGCTGCCGAGGGCAATTTTGTAATTTGACATTGAATTTTGTAATTTTGAGTCTGGAAATGGATTCCTTGGACAAAAATACATCAAGATAGCCCTAGTCAAAAATGTGGGAAAACGTGCCATCAGGCCGGTACAACGGGGTCGGGCTGAGATCCCGGGGGCATTTTGATAAATTTTCACCATAGGCTAATATAACCACAAGAAACACTATGGAAGTATCTAAAATGATACTTGGATAGGTTATGACCTATTTCTTGTACATTTGATGTTTTAGGACCAAGTTGGACGCCTATAGTTGACACGTTTTACGAGGCGGACCCTTTGAGACAGGAAAGAGGTTAAAGTAGGGACTACTATCTCTCACATACTATGTGACTATTATATGTTATGTGTTACTGTATTTTGGGATATGAATGTGTGCTAGAGGCACAGTACCTGGTTGTGGTTCGTGCCCAGCCAAGGTATATCGAAAATCCTAACTGTGGTCGATGACTCAGCTGAGATACATGTAAGGGTTCTAACTAATGTTTGGCCCTGAAACGTGTGTACACATATGAATCGAATCGAACTTTCATCTTGCTTAATATGGTGCATTGCATATTTAATTTTCAAAATTTATATGTCGATAGTATGTTTCTATTGGGATTCTTCAGAATGTCATCCCTTTTTCTAAATCAAAATGTATCAGCGGGTACCAGCGGTTCAAAAGGCAAGGACACAATTTAGGAAAACTGACAGGCATATTTCTCGAGACACAGCCGGTGGTTATATTCAGCCTGAACTTGGAATATTTTGGGGTATTCTATACATATTTGTAATTATTAGTGAATTTTGCTCTGTTAATGTCTGTCTGTAAATAAATACTTATTATCAGTATAACTGTACTTTTCTGTTTGCCTATGGAACCTGTTCATTATTGCCCTGCGCATATCAAAATGGAAATGAGTGTTGACAGATATAGATGAAGATGAACCCTTATACATGAGACATTATCATAAAGAGGGGAATTAGTTTTTAAATCAAATAAAAAAGAAGAAAAGATGATCATGAGTGCCTAGATTTTTTGCCTTATATGTTTTATTACATGCATTCATATATTTCAACATAATTTACTTTTATTGCCATGATTGTCAAGTACATGCTCTGATTTTTTGTTTGGTTTATTTAACTTGTAGGAAAATGGATCCATACGTGGCGGAAGACGATATTGTTCCTATCAAACACGATGATCAGGTAGCATTTGAGGCTGAGGTAGCCAGAGGCAGGACCGTAATGAAAAAACTTATCAAACTAAAGAATAAGAGCATTAGGTTAGAGCTTCAATGGAATGAAAAGGGACATCAAATCTGTCTGAATGCCAGCAACTTTATTAATTACATTGGGACGTTGATCAGAGAAAGCATCCCTATTACTGTTTTAGATTGGCACCGCGTGAAGAAAGATTATAGTGATATGCTCTTCGATTCTGTTAAGGTAAACATTATTTTCTTTATTATTCTGGTTGTTTTGTATCATGAAATTACAATCTAACAAATTATATGTGGTTTTTCTTCCAGTCTTGCTTCATAATTGAAGACGATAAAGAGAAATTCATGCTACGAAAATGTGGTAGACTTTTCAGAATTTTTCGCTCTGCTCTTGTCAAATTCTTTTTGCGGGACAACAATGATATTATCATTCATACACAACAGGAGATGTACGATGGGATTATAACTCAAGAGCAGTGGGATGAGTTTGTGGCCTCACATACTACTCCGTAGTTTGCAGTAATATAATATTAGCCTTTACCGGTACATGAAAGGACCGGTCTCGTATGTATTAGTAATTAATATTTATTGATATGAATCATTTGGATCTAAACAGGAAAGAAGTGAGCAAAATCGTGAAAATGCATCCAACATGTCATACCGGTACATGAAAGGACCGGTCTCGTATACGATATTGGAGCAATAATTAGTAAGAACTAATCATTATTTCCTATAAATATAATATCTATGACTAATTTTTAACTACAACTAACTTTGATATGCATTTACAAGAATCACATTCTGATGATGTCACACATATACCTCGGCATGATTTGTGGCTGGCAGGTTGCACGAACAAAAAAGGTGAAATTCCCAGTAAACAAGCCAGATAAGTTGCCGAATATTGTGTAAGTAGAGTGGATTATACATACAACAAACATTTAGCTTTACTTAACATATTCTATTTTATAATAATTAATATTGTTGTAATTCTTGTTGTGATAGGGCTTAATGACGTAGGAGTAGCCAGACTTGGAGCATTATGTTGGTCGTGACAATTTGCTCAACAGAGCGCTTCGAGCTCCTGAGTACGATGGTTGTGTTCAGGGTATTGGTTTTGCAGTAACCCAAACATCGTACTACGGACCCAAAAAGCGAGCCAAAAAAAATGACTTACTACAACTACAAGAGAAAATTTCTAACTACAAGCATCACGTAAACAAGAGTATTAGTGGCTATGAGCATCAAGTAGAGTAATTCACCTATCATATGCATTTGATGCAAGAGAAAAACATGTTATTGAAGGCGCAAATTGAGGCCTTACTACAGTCTAGGCCAACACCAAGTCCAGTGTGTGACAAACATAAGTGCGAGGGATAATTGGCCCTCCATGCCTAAAGTTCTCATTCCTTTGGTAATTAATTTCTTCTCCACTTCATTTTTTGGTACGTTATACATTAGTGTACTTCAATATATTTAACTCTATTTTTCATAAGGGCGAATCGGACTGCAAGTTGCACATCGATGATTCTTTCAAGCACGTGGTTGCTGTCGGCATGGCCTACAACACCGAAAGTGATATCTTGCATAATTCACCATTGTCGCCAAGATGCACAATTGATGATGCCTCTTTACCAATCCCTTCTTTGGATGAAGCACAATGATGAAAGATATCATCGGTGGTTATGTTGCATGATTAATAGGTCTGATTGAGCCACATGAAAATGTAGTTAATTTACAATTCCTTTTACTTTTTCTAGACACTTTCATCTAAAACCACATTATTTAATTTCATTATATTTTTAGGTTGCTGCTCGTTCTAAAGGAAAACGAATTGAAAGGCATGGGAAGAACTCAAAGTGTTCATCAACCAAACATAAGTCCCAACCCTCAACTAGTAATCGAAGCAACCGACAGATGCCCTCATATTGCCAAGAATTGGCGTCAATGGTACCAGCTTTGATCAGCCAAAGAGGTCAGTCAATACATTTCGATATCGACATATATCATGTAGTTATAGATGATCATGTCGATATGCTTAGTCGCGATTGGCTTAGTGTGACGGCCATCAACATATGGATTAGGTACTTTATCATCATCGTCTATCACTGTTATTATTATTATTCATCATTAATTTGATTGTTGTTTTAATAACATTGTTTATTTTCTATGAAGGCACTTGTACCACGATCTGTTACTGCACACGGAACGTGCGCATAGATTCGTATTTGTCAGCCCACACCTCCTTGGTCAGCATAGATTAGATGTGGAAGCACTATCTAATGATGTTAGGGACATCTTCATGCGAAGAGCAACCCCTAATATGCTTTTTATCGTGCCATACAATCCGGGATAAGTTATTTGCGACAATATATATGTATATATATATATATATATGTTTTTTTATTCTTCCACTTTTACTATAATATGATTGTCAAAGTAAAATCTTTAAAATATTTTAGGGGATATTGGATTTTAATTGTTGTCCGTCCAACGTCACTTGGAGTCCCCAGGATTTAATTTGGATCCTATAAAGACCAGTTATCCAGACAACCGGTGTGATTTGAAGATTATAATCAATAAGTAAGTGCATGGGTGTATGTGTAAATATTTGTCATTATTGAATTACCAAAATTAATCAGTCACTACTTGTTTTGTCAGTGCATTTTCCGCTTACCAAAGCAACGTTGGATTGAGCTATTCTACACGCAAAGACCCAGCCAGTAGCTATCCCTGGAGGAAGATTGCAGTACTTATATATATGAATTTAATTACTCCAATTTTGTTATTCAAAAATATTTCTTCAAATGTTTACTTAACTAATTCATTGTATTGTCAATGCTCATTCCAACCAAACAATAATGATTTCAGTTATTATATTGTGAAATTGATAAGAGATGTAGTTACTCATGATAACATTTCTGTTCCTACACAAGTAAGTTCTTTTTACTTGCGGTTACTGTGATTTAAATTTAATTGACAAGTGTCTAAGTTAATTGATTTTTAGTGATTTTATTTTTTTCTGTGCATGCTTTTTATGTAGTGTTACGAAGATTAACGTTGTGACTAATTGACTAACCAACAAATAGAAGAAATCATTGAAGAATGGTGTGAATATGGTCATAGAATTAGCTAATACCTAGGTACATACGTACGTTATTTCTTGTATATTCATCTTGGTTGTATCTGAATTGGTTGTACATTAAAATTATTTCTTTCTTACATCCTACATACATAGGTACTTACAATCAGTTGTTCTTATTTGTTACGTTGTAATCAAATTACATTAGTACTAATTTTATGAATTAATTATTTTGATTCGAGTTATTTCATTCCAATTTGGTGTGATTCAAGCTTGGGTTTTTGCTGTTGTGGATTTGTAAAATGTAAATTGCTGTGGATTGAATGCAAATGGTTAAAACAAAAACGTGCCTCTAATGGCACTTCCCCCATTGGAGGTAGTATACTTCCTCGGCGCTTCACTGGATAAGCACCATAGCTTTTTATTAAAAAAAATTAAATATTCAAACTATGGCGCTTCCATATATTCAAGAAGCGTCGTAGGCCTGTAGCTTGATTTAATTGCGTTGGAAGCTACGGCGCTTCCTAAGTGCCATAGTGTTCACTAAATTAAGTGTCATAGCACGTATTTTTTGTAGTAGTGACGTTTTTGTGATTTCCCAAACACTTACTTCTTGTTTTGATTAGCAGTGGAAGTTATTTTTCCGACGTGATTTATGGTATACAAAATAAGTATGTGAAAGGAGTTTTGTCTCAACTTACGTAAACTTACTTTTTAAACGCCAACTCAAACAAGACCTTAGTAGATAAAACCTCTTTTACGATATCAAATGCATACCTCCAACAAATAGCTGAAAAATTGGAAAATGATATAATTAATAATTCTTTAGACCACTTATATTATATACTGTGGATCAATATTTTCTTCTATAAGCCACTATATATTTTAGATTAGATGAAGTATACATGACAAAAAGATTTATAAAGTTGATACTTCAAAAATTTAAACCGGCATCAAACTCACTTGTATGCTTTATCCTCCCCATGCGATGCTCCATCAGACCCCAATAGCACAATTATCCTTCATGCATAAATTGACACTCACTTTGGATACGACGTAAAATAGTATTTACATCTATAGAATGTCCAAAAAATGTAAAGGCGGTTTGATATAATAGAATTGACTTTGATAGACATGGATATATATATATAGATATGAAAATAGATATAGGATTTAAAAATATGTATGGTACGTTAATGGCATAATTTATATTTAAAAAGACCAAAATACTGTTTTAAATTAAAAAATAAAAATTCTTCCCTCAAAAGCAAACACCACCACTGATCCAAGTCAGAATCACAAACATCATCAGAACCACCATAGTCCCAGCAGTGGCTGGGTTGTGCCTGCGGGGGCCATGGACAACGAAGTAGAACCAGACGAAGGGGAAGAAGACATCGGCGCTGTCGCTAGTTTCCAGATCTAAAGAAGGGGAAGAAGATGTTGGCACCATCGCACAGTCCATTATAAATCTTTACTTTTTTTTTATAGAAGCCATTTTGATGAAATTGGTGAATTTGGCTTTAACAAGGAAATGATTTCTATGGCTCTTTCAGTTGCACCAAACACACCTAAGGCATAAAATTAAATTCCATTTCTATTTTCAACAGCTCAAGTCCTGCCTACCAAACAGGGCATAAATTGATGCTTCCACGTTTGATTATACTTGATTAGGCCGGATCCTTTTAACTAATGATCCATAAATTAATATTTTGCTATTATGAAGCGAACAAGAGAAATGCCTTTGACACTGATTAAAATGAACCCCAGAAGCGTATATATGAAGCTAGACGGTGCTCACCCACCACCTTTTCCCATCCCAAATTTTGAATCAATTCAAAAAAATGGGAATAATCGACTGTTGTGATCTTTCCTATTTTGTCAAGAAATCATAGGGTCGGACCTTTAACGCATAACATCGATGCGATTGTTAGCATAAAGGTCTCTTTGGTACGAGCCAAAGGGGGATTCGGAGGGGTTAGGAGAAAAGAGAAATTATATAATTTTAATGAAAAGAATATGTAAGATAAAAGTATAAAAAAAATTAAGTAAAAACTTTTAGCGGCACTTCTCTAATATTTTTAGATCCAACTCCAAAAAAATAAAAATTCTGCTCACTTTTCCTCTTCTCCATTCCCCTCTTATCAAACAAGCCCCTAATCCTTTTAGGGTTTTCACAAAGATTTGGTCTAAAAAAAAAGAGAGAGAGAAGATCATCAAGAAATCCCACAAAATACAAGGGAGAATTGCAATGAAGTGCCGAGGAAGAGATTTAGTTATCTAAAATTTCAATAACAATCGAGGAGCATACAATAACAAGTGTAAATGACAAATGGTTTATAATTCTCACTTGTCATTGGAATTTATTAATAATTAAGTCCCTTCATTAAGGCCTTATTGTAATTCCTCAAAAATTAAATGTGACTAATGAAAAATCACAATAATAACTAGCAACATGACCTTATGTCATTCTTAATTACACTAGAATTTAACATTGTATTTTGCTCACTTGATGTGTGATTTTTTGGTAATCATATTCCTTCTTTGGGACCTCATTCATTTTCCCAAAAAAAGCAATTAACAATGACATTAACTTAAATTAAAGCCTCTTACTAATCTTTTTAAGGAAAATTAAAAAGTCCCTTATTACAAAATTCATTGTGTTCCAATTAAAGATATCTAAAGACACGAGTCATTGAGCAGATACAACTCATTTTAAGCATATACAACTCTTTAAAAAGTTATATGCAACATATCTTTAGTTATGTGTAAATATTTTCTATTTTATACATAATTTAATGTATATTGTATACAACTGAAAGAGAGCATCAGTTGCTGATAGCATGTAACACCCGGATCCTTAAACAAGTTTCAAATAGTTTTTTGGGCAATAAATGTTGCATGGGGGATTTTTCAACAAGTTTTCACTTCTTTTATTCTTTTTAGGAATGTTTCAAAAAGTTGTAATTAAATGTTAATAAAGAAATAAAATATTTTAAAAGGCCGCTGATAAAATTGTCCCGAATATCATGTGTCATATTGGAGCATCTTTTGAGGAGTCCCCTTCTATATCTACGCCCAGGAATCTGGCCACTTCACAATAATGCCCACTTCTCACGGCTCCTCTGCCCATCCTTCTTACTTCTGGGAATCTAAACTGGCCTTTTCAATTAAACAAGTTAGTGTTATGTTGGACTTTGGGTCCAAGTCCGTCTTTGATGGGCCGGACTATTTGATTAGGAAATATGTAGCCTAATCAAATAAGAATAAAATCAGCATAAGATGCAGATTTGGGAATATTTAGCAATAATTATGGATTTGTTAAAAGAGGAACAAATCACCATAATTAGGGAATTAATTGAGAGACAATTAATTCCTATCTTGGAGGGCAAGAAGGAGTGCACACGTTTCCTAATTAGTGGCCTCCATAAACCACTATAAATAGGGTGTGCCTCCTCAATTGCAACTCGCCCCGCCATTGAGTTTTCTGGCAATTCCCTTCTCTCCTACCATCTTTCTGGTTCTGGTGATCTGCTGTGCAAATCACAATTAGGCTCTAGTAGTCTAATAATTGTGTGGGCACAAGTATGGAGTATTGGAGCTTTGACCCGGATCCGAACATGGATTCGTCCAGGTACGCCTAATCTCCTTTTAGTTAAATATATTTTTTCCTTCATTGGTATCAGAGCCATTTGATCCTTGAGGCTGTGATTATTCTATGTGAATAATAATGTGATATAATTTGTTTATATCTCTCCATCATATTTTTCCGCTGTGCTACTGTGTTTTTTTTTTTCAAGCTTTATATTTGTAGCCTCTATTGCTTGAAATTTTTGTTGTGCATGTTCTCATATGATCATATGATTTTATCATTTGTTGATAATTTTTTTCATAAATCCAAAACGTTGAACATGTACATATATATTTAAGCCTCACGCATGTACATATGTATATATTTTGTTTTTTTGTCTTTGCTATATAATATATGCGTGTCTGTGTGCAACAATATGCGTATGATATATGCGAATTCATCTTCTCATATTTTGCTATTCGAGCTGAGCCTAATATGCACACATATATGATACTGGGTTCTTGATTGTTTGCTCCTCTAATCATTATATATATATACGCATATATATATATATATATATATATTGCAAGGCGCCGATTTTTCTTCTTCTTTGATTTCTTAAAGGTTGAGTTTTTGGAACCTATGTGGAACCAAAAACAAGAGACTTTAACTCTCAAAGGCTAGGAAAGCGTTTGAGATACACATAGACACACATCCGATCGGTTTACGTCACGCCGACAACGTCGAGAAAAATTGGGTGTTTGAAACTCGGTGTTTTTGCCCAAAGTAAGGACATGGATGTGTAGAGCTCGAAGAGACGATTCCAACGATGCTTAGAACGCGTCAAGCGGAGTCCGGATAAGGGAGAAACAAAGGAAAGAAGTTTACGGGTCGTTAGTCGCCGCCGCAACTTCACTCGCGATTTGATCAATGAAACAGAGGTTTTAAGATCAAAAAAATGCCATGGATTTGTAGTTAGCTGAACTACGATTCCAACGACACCAAGAACGTGAAAAACGAAGCTAAAACGAGGGAGATATGGCCTCCCGAAGTTGGCGGGTCGCGATGACCCGTCGGAGCTCCAACCGGGTCGGGTTGACCTGGTTGGAGGTTGAAGATGATGACGTGGCAGTCAACGCCACGTCATAGGTCAACCAATGCCACGTGGCACCAATGAGCGGCCGCCACGTCAGCGTCAAGCGCCACGTCAATGACACGTCAGCGATGACGGGTCACGGTTGACCAGTCAACGGTTAACAGTCATCCGTTGACTATTGACCCCAAAAAAAAAAGGGAGGACACATGGCAAGTGAGGCCCACTGGGGTCTCCGTTTGACACGTGGCAAGCACCGTCGGAAAGAGGACGGCGCGTGGAATCGTTTGGGCCGGCGAGTGTCGCTGGCCGGTGGCCGCAAGGCGGCGCGTGTACGTCACGCGCCACCGCCGAGAGTGGCCAATTCTGGAATTTTTCAATTTTTCAGGATTTTTTCCATCCAGACACCTTCTATGGGCGCGTGAGAGCGAGTGGGATCTCCGATTGAGATGTGGTTGGTTCCTAAAAATCCCTAAATTCGAGACCTTCAATTTGATATATAATTTGCATATATTTGAAGCACGTTTGGATATGATTTGAGTCAAAAAGGTGCTTATGTGCACTCAGAGGGTCCCAAAAACGTTGGAATTGAATCAATGTTGGTTCTATTATTTTTTGAGATAAGTTGGCTTATTTTTTAAGAGTATTCTTCAGTTGCAACATAAGGTTAAATGTTGAATGATTCTTTAAAAGTAAGGGATTATTCAAATGAGTTTTTGAATATAAAATCCTATCCAACCTTGACTCAAACTCTTAGAGATAAAACCTGAAAAATTGCAGCAACTTAAAATTATTCAATGATTATTGAATAATAATAAGTCTTCCCAAATGTTGAAGTAATGACTTCTAAAAGTCAACCTTTTATCACATGTGTTGTGACAAAGGACAAGAGAGATAGAGATGTGAGAATCATCTCATCAAGTGGGAGGTATTCTGTAAATACATCCAAATGAGTGGATGTAGACATGGCAAGGAGGAGATGGACATTGTAGCTAGAAGCTACATGAGTTAATATGGTCAGAAGGGCCTATGAGAAGGGGAACCTAGTTAAGAGACAATGATATGAGGCTTAAACTTTTGAATGTTCTTGTTTTCCCATTGAATTTAAGATTAAATTCTCTGTTTGGTTTTAGAATTGAATTCGGTATATACTCTTCTTGTTTTCTTGAACATTCATGCTAGTTAGATGATATTGTGTTATTATCTTGTTAAAATAACTGCTCTATGATTGAGTGGGAGTTTTCTGGAATGCGTCTAGAAATCCAAAGGGGAAAGTGTTCAAATGAAGACTGTGGTTAAAAGGGTGATGAGCTAACTAGTATGATTGGGATGGGAGTCAACATAGTTGTCTCCTGAACATGAAACTAGTGAACTTATTATCTAATTATCCTTTGTCTTATTTGAACAACTAAGATTTGTATGCCATAATCGTCTGAGTGACCAATTATGACCAAGTCTATTTGACTGAGCTTATGAAGACAAGCTCAATAGAGATATCTGTGGAGTTAGAAACTCTCAAACCTCTTTCATTCAAGAAGAATGAGATGTCAGGTACATCCTACCAACTAGTCTTCAGCATTTAGAGGCTGAAGCAACTGAAGGATACAAGACGTTTATGCTATCAAGTATAGAAAGAACAATATTGCTTAAACTTATTTTGGTATGGGCAATGTAACCTTATCCAAGCAGTGTGGATAGTGTTGGAAGATAGTGGAATAGGTGATCTTCTTCCATAAAGTTAAAACTAAGTTAAGTTTTAACATAGTGTACTAAGTCCTAACATGTTGTTTAGGCAACACTTGAGGCAGATGTCAAACAAGAAGTTGAGACAAACTAAATGCCAAGTTCTTTCTAACAAACAACAAGTGTATGTTGTGATAAGACATCTCCCAATGAGTGGGAGGAAGCTATGTCTCCCAGTGAGTGGGAGTGAGCCATGTCTTCCAGTGAGTGGGCATATACAATAGTATATATTGCCCCTGATATGCATATTGTAACCTTCAGCAATGTGATTCACCACATTGAACTTAAGTGTGAGAGACTGAAGGATCCAAGATCCATCAGTCAGACGAACTTAGCTAAAGAGTGGGAGGATTCATCCTCTAAGCCCAAGGGCAAGAAACCTATGAGGTAAACTTGATCTAGAGAAGGTCAAATGGTTTCTACAAAGATGAAAAAGCTACATTCATAATCCTTAAGGGTTATAAAAGTAGCGATCCACATGAGTTGTGGATATTTCAGAGAAGCATATGGCTTCATGTCAAATGCTAAGCAACAAAGAGATAGAATCAAGGGATTGGAACTTGCACGTTAACTCTGCATAGATAAACCACCTTGATTCACTCCATGCAATTGCAATTGACAGAATCACATCTTTGTCATCTCTTTAGTTAAGGATCGATGGGACTATGATTCTCAAATCCTTCGTTGGATTTTGATGTTTCTTTCTAGGGATAAAAGATTCTATTTCTTGCCACATGTACACCTTGATCAAAGGGAATGATCAAACTAGCAAAAGAGTATTTGCTAAACAACGTGTGCTAAAGGGTTAATACCCTTATGAATAAGTTGAAAACTTATTCTACCTGGCAAGAAAGACAAAGAAACATTTTTTTTGAGAATATCCACTGCAATTGGCAAATTATGACGTTAGTGAACTAATAAACGTGAGGGCAAAACACAAACAGCTTGGCGTTTCATTAACGTTGTGGACGTTTACTCGAAATACAGTAATATTTACTTGATTTTTGGCAAGTGTGAAGCTGTTAGATAATGGCTGATCTAGTCAGGAATCAGTGAAACTGAAAGGATAAGACCTTTTGAACTAACAAGGGTTAAAGACACCCGTGTGCTTAGTTCAAGCTGTTTTGTGTATAAGAAAGGCATTGTTAGGCAACTATCAATACCTAGAACCCTTCAACATAATGGAGTTGTTGAAATGGAGAGATAGACCTCTCCTTAATTTGGTTATGAACATAATGGCATCAATGAGGCTATCAGCCATATGTTGGTAGGTGGACTCATAGCTATTATATTCACACTTAACCAAATGCCCTCTATGTCAGTCACAACCTTACCCTATGAATTGTAGATGGGCCTTAGACTAGGACCAAGTTCGTTAAGACCATAAGGGTCATCAACTTCATATTCACACTTCCTCCTATGAGTAAGGAAGATTAGGCTAAGGTATACAAGGTATCTCTTTGTGAGATGACATGAGATTTTGACATGACATGTCTTCATTAGTGAAAATGATGGCGGTTCAGTGACTGAGAGAAAACCGTGGGACACAATGTTCATAAAACCAAGATTTCCTAGCAGGAAATGAGCATTAATCACAATAAATCTCTTTAAGAGGTTCACAAGTGACAAGGAATAACCAAGTGTTCCTAAGTTCACTGATCCAAGTGGGAGGATTGAGACCATTTTCAGTCGAAAGAGGTAAGAGGTAAGTTACGAGAGAATTACCTCACTCATACATAGGAAAGGAATCCTATGAAATCCACCTCAGAGCAAATTGTCATCTAGGGAATGACTATAAGGGATAGATTCCCTAATGGATTGAATGCTCCCTTCATCATTTAGAAGGTGATGATAACTATCTATAAGTGTCTGAAAGACACTAGAAGGACCTGCTAAGATGAATTACAAAGTGTCATGCAAGAGGATCTAGATTCCTTTTAAGCCAAATACGTGTTTGGGTAATTGTCACCTAGCCAAGAGGCGATTGGGAACAAGTAGATTCTCAAATTTGTTGGGGGCATGTAGAACCTAAAACACTTAGTGGCTAAGGGGTAATATAATGGAAGGTTGTCCATTGTGCGTTTTAACTCTAAACTTTGGCTATGACAATAAGCTTAGTCTTGAAATTGCATCAAGATTATGTAAAGACCACCTTCCAATTTGGAATTTTGGAAATTGGATGATAAACTCTACATGAAGCAGCTTAAGGGCTTCATAGAAACAATCACCCAAATAGTAGTATATGAGGTTTTTCACAAGGTGAAAGCCTCACCAACTTCGAAATAATCGAAGAACACTACATAAGTTCCAAATGGTCTAGTGATGATTCTTTGTGAAGTCATCCTTTGGCAAGTGACAAATGAAACAAGTGTCAAGGGAGTCAAAGGAATAAAGGATAAGAGAATCCTTAAATTCTGAGTTGAGAAAGTCATGGGTTGAACAAATATCTTGATTGACAAGATAAACGGAGTTGCACAAGAAAGATACAGTCTTTTCCACCTAAGACATGTACAAGTGTAATCCTTAAACGTCTTAGGATGTCAAAGTGCTAACCCATGGACACCCCTGAAGTCAAGGGCATAAACCTAAAGAGGTTACATGTCCTATGAGGAATCCAACATAAGAAAGGTGGATAGAGTCCCATATGAGACTATAGTTGGTAATATGAATGTGCACATTGGTGTACATAAGACCAAATGTTTTTTGGTCAGACTTGGAAGTTGCTTTTTGGTCCTGCTGTGAAATGGGTTATAAGAATAACCATGGATTAAGTTGTCAAGACAACAACTTTCCTTTTTAAAAGGATACTCCAATACAAGACCTAGGCAAATGGTGATGGAGTAAGGAAATATACAAAGTATTTTTTCCTGTTATCCATGGAAATAGAACACAGGGCGTGTTCTGCCATCATTCAAAGTGTCATATGGCTAAAGTAATTCCTATGAGAGATTGGGAATGAATGATGGATAGAAGGATCCAAACGATAACATCTTATGATGAGGATCTTAAGTATCACAGCAAGGCGAAACATACCTTTTTGATACATCTCTATGAGAGATATGCTTTCAAAGAGGGAAAGCGATAGTTCAATGACCTTCTACTGACAGAATGTTGGTAGATCCCCTTATTGAGCCCATAGCTTGATTTTCATTGAGTTAGTGAAAATCTAGGGGCATAAATAAAATATAAGGTCGTGAACTTCTTTTATATGAAGATAAAAGAAATGGTATGTATGTTATGAGTAAATACATAAAGGTATACAGTTTTGTATATCGTACAGGTCAAAAGAGGTTGGTTCACTCACACGAATAACCGTCTTCCCATGTTTTTGCGGGGGCATGGGAAGGTAAGACGAGCAAATGATCACCATGAGATGGTTGAGAAGAATCTTTGCGTTTGAGTCGCCTCAGTTAGACTGAGATGAGATCTACATGTGTGCATATACACAGAAAATGGATTGAAGCATGAATATAGACTTGTCGCCAGGCAAAGAACTCTTTCTCACAAACGAAATTGTAAAAGAGATATTGTGAAAAAGAAAGTTCTGGTTCGAATGTTAAGTACATTTTGGAACTAATGTCTGTACGGTGAAAGATAAAGAAATCGACGTACACCTCAAACCATTCACCGTAGCATGCAATTCATACTGCATGTGCTTGAGAATTAAACTGCAACACGGGATGTGGGTGAAAGATCCCTAGTTCACCACAGTGTGAGTCCCAGGAAGGAAGAATACTTCCACGATGCCCTTAAGACTTAGGCGGCATCATGAAAGCTTGGTTTGGTGACAGCTACTTTAGCTGAAGCTCCATGATCACACTCGATTCGGTCAGACGAGTGAAAACTAGGAAAGCGACCAAGTTAAGATGGACTGATGTTTAGTCAAAAAGGAAGATTTACTCCTAGATACATAAGATGTACTAGTATCTGTGGTCGACCCCTTACTAGCTCTGTGTGTAGCTAGTAAGTGCGGATACTATGTGCGTGGAAGGCAATTTGAGTTAATCAACATATTAACCCGAGAGGGATTAGATATGCCATGAGCAATATGTATGGGAGAATCTGGGGCATATGAGGCAATGAACATATAGCTTACGGTTATATATAAAGGGTGTCCTTGGATGTTGGTCCGATATAAAGGATTTCTAGTATCACAAGCACCAAATCTGAAAGACGTTTTTGCCCACGCAGTGACGGCAGACGCCAAGTATGAAACAAGAAAGAGTAATGCACGCACGATGGGAGGCCTATCAAGTGCGAGTGGGAGATGTTGGACTTTGGGTCCAAGTCCGCCCTTGATGGGCCGGACTATTTGATTAGGAAATATGTAGCCTAATCAAATAAGAATAAAATCAGCATAAGATGCAGATTTGGGAATATTTAGCAATAATTATGGATTTGTTAAAAGAGGAACAAATCACCATAATTAGGGAATTAATTGAGAGACAATTAATTCCTGTCTTGGAGGGCAAGAAGGAGTGCACACGTTTCCTAATTAGTGGCCTCCATAAACCACTATAAATAGGGTGTGCCTCCTCAATTGCAACTCACCCCGCCATTGAGTTTTCTGGCAATTCCCTTCTCTCCTACCATCTTTCTGGTTCTGGTGATCTGCTGTGCAAATCACAATTAGGCTCTAGTAGTCTAATAATTGTGTGGGCACAAGTATGGAATATTGGAGCTTTGACCCGGATCCGAACATGGATTCGTCCAGATACGCCTAATCTCCTTTTAGTTAAATATATTTTTTCCTTCAGTGTTGATTTAAGAGTGATGTGTTTTTTTTAGAGTGGAAACTGTATTCATATAAGAGTGATGTTTGTAAAAGCTTTTATAATTAAGTGTTTTGGGTTTCAAGTTGAAGTTAAAATAACTTCTTTTAATTCTTGGCTTTTCTTCAAATTTAAATATTCTGAAGTTAACTTTTTTATAAAAGCTTATTTGAACGAAAATCATATGATAATAATAACTTTTTACTCCAATTTCAATTTACAAAAGTCAATTAGAATAAAATTTATTTTTGTCAACGTTAATCCACACACTCCCCTAGTAGCTTATTTAAATCAATTTATTTTGCAATAGATGTGTTAAGGGATTTTTGTCTCATGCAACACAAAAAAATTAAAACAAAAAAAATTTATTTCAAGTGCTCCCATATGTAATATCCCGAATTTTGAGATCGAAAACTTGAGAATAAGCCTGAATTAAGTGAACTGCTGAGCTCCGGTTTAGCAAGTGTCCTAAATTTATTATATCTTTGAGATATTAAGGGGAATAAAGTAGTGAATTAAAGAGTATGAGAAATTTGTATACGAAAATGGAATTTATTGAAATTGCAAGTGCTTGTCGTTTCATTGCTTCAAATGAAGCAGTGAGTTTGTCATGAGGTTTTGGAAGACTAAATGATCAGAAAAAATTATGAAGTTTTATAGAGTGAAAGTAGACATCTTAAGCTTTAATTTGATGGGTCATGTGACTCAATTAGAGCTATATACAAAGAGTTATGAATTTTTAAAGTTTGCTCTGCGAAATTGATTCTTTTCTGGAACAGCATGCAAAGATTTAAAATCTGGGAATGATATGCTTTCAGCTAGTAAAGGCTATATTTTTTTTTTTCTTGAAACTAGACTCAATAAGGGTTCTATAGCCTTTGGAATCACTCTAAAATGATGTCTATAAATTTAGTTATAATTTTTCAAAGATAAGGCAGAAAATCTATCAGAATTGTCATAAAATCCGAAAATAGGAAAATTGTGACATAGGTATACATGTGACTTGGGAAATGTTATGAAGTCAATTTGGACCCACATGAAAGAGCTTAGGACGCCATCTCATGTACCAAGAGAGGGAGAAATTAATTCAAGCTCAAGGGAATTTTATGACATGTACATAAGGTTTATGTCATAAGAGTTAAATTTGTGAATTTTACTAATTAAATGATATAAAAAAAATGGTGTCATAAAGTAAAATGACATAAAACAAATCATCATCTCCTTCCTTCATTCAAAACTGACGTCTTGCTCCATAGAAAAGAGAGAGAGAGAGAGAGAGAGAGAGAGAGTTGTGTGCTTTTAGAGAGAGAAGGAGAGGAGAAAACTCACGAGATAGGTCGATTTCTTCGGTGAATTCGTACCTAACGTGTATAATACATCTCCTAAGCTTCTCTTCTATGTTGTTTGAGATATTTGAAGCAAGATTTTTGGTGTTACAAAGGTTAGGGTTTCGGCCACATCAAGGAGAGCTAGAAGAAGCTTAAGGTAATCTCCCAAACTTCGAATATTGCTTGTTCTAGCTGCTATGAACAATTTAATCGGTGAAATTTTGCCGGATTGTCCTTTGTTTTAAATTTTAGAAATGTGTATGCCTAGGTGCTATGCTGCCGAAATTGGGTCTAAATGGTAGTTGTAACCTAATTTAATATTTAATAAAGTGGTTAGGAGTAGAAAGGAACACATCTGCGGAGCCGAAACCGAAAAACCCTAATTTTCCCCAGAGTACTTGAGAATTTCGGCCAGGCTGTTAAAGGGCCTTAGGGTTGGATTTTCAATGATTTGATGATTCCATTGAGTTCATGAGGGAAAATTAAATGGGGTTACAGTTGGTCACTTTTTCGGAAAAGACTGAAAAAGCATAATTACGAAAACGCCCCTGAAACCCTTAAAGTAGGGCTGCCAAGGGTAATTTTGTAATTTGACATTGAATTTGATAATTCTGAGTCCGGAAATGGATTCCTTAGGCAAAAATATGTTAGAATGGCCCATGTCAAAATTTCAGGAAAAGTACAGTCGAACTGGTATGGCGAGGCCAGGCTGGGTCCCCAGGGGCATTTTAGTAATTTTTCAATATAGACTCATATAACCCTCAGAAACACTATGAAAGTGTATAAATTGCACATTTAGAATTATAGGACCGCGTTCGAATCCTGAGTTGCTGGCACGCAAATGGAGGAGAAAAGACTGAAGGTAGGGGACTTACCTTACTTGCATGTATTTGATATATTTGCTTGTGTACTAATGTATGTGATTTCTTTACTTGATTATGTAGAGTATATTTGAATAAATGAAGCTCTGTTTCTGTTTTCGCTGTGGCCATAGTCTTGTTGCATGAAACATTGAGCATACAGAAATGTTATTATGTGGCATACATCTAGTTAAAGCTAACATGTCACACACATAGCATCTATCATGCATGCATTATGGTATCTGTTTCCTACTGATATTCTCTCAAATCTCACCCTCCTCTACCAACAAATTAGATAGGTGAGTACAGAAGTCATGCAGAGATTAGAGAAGGGAACTACACGAGAGGGTTGCTATGGTGAAACAAAGACGGGAAGATGTCTATTTTTCATTGAGATGGGTTGGACACCCAAGTAGCCCTGTGCGGCTACCTTAATTGTAAGTTTCATGTACGAGGGGAATTTCTGTAATCATGCACATATTATTAGTATTTTCATACTATTCATGTGTTGCCCACCAAACCGCATATCGTTTTCAGCAAAGACTCTGAAAAACGTGAAAAGTAAGAGAAGTGTGTGACACCATACAAGCTTATTAATATTCTGGCTACCAGCCATGGTTGATCCCTTCTACTCCTCCAATTTTATTAATTTGAAATTTTATATACTTATACAAGTATTAATTACTTATTTTTTAAAAGTGCCCTTAATTACGTAGGAGATAAGAGAGTAAGACTGCATTGATTTAATAAATTTTATTTATGAAGGGTAATTTGAAAAAATGATTAAAAATATGAACATATATTTATTGAGGATAACCACTTTTAACTTGTTTTATTATTGGGAGAATCTTTTAAAAAGAATTTGGAAATTGAAAAATGACAAATTAGGTATTTCCCAAAAAAAGTTAAGAATTGTTTATCTAATTTCATCATTTTTTAATTAATTATTGGTAAAATATATGATTTGTCATTTTTCATTTTTCAATTTCTTTTTCAGGGATTCCCCCTTTATTAATTGGTGTAAAAGTAGTAAAATAGTCATTATCCAAGTGTCATATTGATTTTGAGGTAAAATCCCTCCCACATGTCACGTGTTTGAATCTAACATACTATACCTACAATATCAGGAAAAGTAGTAAAATATCTCTTATGACAAATACATGAGGAAGTAATTGCCTCATACATGATACTGAGGGATATATTGGGAAAAAGATAAAAAAAACATCACTTGAACTTTAAAATTATAAATCAGTTATTTCCTACTAAAATGAGTTGTCAATAGCTATATTTTTGTAGTTAATACCTATATTTTCATAGGTAACAGAACTAATTTAGGATTTTAAAATTTAAGTGATATTTTTTATCTTTTTCCAATCATTCACCACCACATTTACATATACTTTCTAAAAGATATATACATGCACATGCCGCACTGAAACTTTGATATAACTATGTTTAGTTTTAGATTTAGAGCGTAAAAGGTCTTCACTTCTCCCAATAAATGCAATTAATTTTATAGTTAATGAAAAATATAAAACTACAAATAATTTTAGCTGAAGTAGATTAGTTTGTTTGATGGTTTGTAAAAGTGAAACTAAAAATGTAATCCAAGGGCAAATTTGGATCATATTTACATCAATCCAAACCAGGATTTGAGGAGTCAAAAGTTTTTTGGAATGATTTTTCAAATGTTTAGATTATTTTTTTTGGCTCAACCACATTTGCAATTTTAACCTAGGTTGGATATATTTAAGTTGGATAATGTCTTATACCAAATTTGTCCTCCTCCTTGTGCCTGTTATGGTTCACTGCCTAAAAAGAACAGATGGTTGTTATATTAAAAGTCACCAAGTGGATATTAATTCCATTATTTTAAGATGACTGCTATTTAAAATTTGATACAATCTTCTCTTTCAGTATATTGAGATACAATTGGTAATTTTAAACATGAGTAAATTTAAAAATGTATTTTATTTTCAAACAAAATAATTTAACCACATCTTCGTAATTTGGATGAAATGATTAAAGGCTTGTTTGGTTCAGCGTTTTCTTAAAAAATAAGTCCTTATTACGCAAGTCGAGATAAAACTCATCTCACATACTTACCTCGTATACCGTGAATCACGATTTATAAGCACTTATTGCCCAAAAATAAGCTATTCCAAATATGTAGTGAGTGGAGGAAGAATTTGTAAAACTCAAGTGCTCATCCTGATCTAAAATATAATATAAGTAACTTTCAATCATGCCATTGGAATTAAATGCAGAGTTGTTAACTCACTAAATTACTTTAAAATTGAAAAAAAAAAATTTTACTTATATTAAATTAAGTTTTAAAGGGGAGAAAAAATACGATAAGCAACAAGTATTACTTACATAAACATAATTATAAATAAGTATTAATTACTTTTTAATTAAGTGACTTATATTATAAATGAAAGAATGCTTATAAAAGGGGAGTTATAAAGTGTTTGTTTGGAATCAGTTATTACGCGCAAGTTGAAACTTGAGAGAACACTCATCTTATATATGTGTGTTTGGGAACTTTCAAAACCATGGTTTGCGTAACCCGAGACAAAACTCCTCTCACATACTTAATCCCCTTAAACACAGTAAATCAAGATTAAGATTGAAAAATTATTTTTAAAAAGTTTCAATTGTGAGATATCTAAATTTTAGTTTTGCCAACATCAACTCAAAAACATATCTTCTCTTTTTCTGAGGGGTGCCACAGGGTAGTCAGTCTATTGGGACTTTGAATGGTCACTTTTTAGGTTCTTGTATTTTCCATGATCTTGAGAATTTTTCCAAAGTTGCTTTTCCAACAGGAAGAGAGTTTACAATTTTAAGACCTGAGAAACTATATTACAGATGATGTAATTCGTGCTCAAAAGATTTGATTTTGATGTCTTTGATTTCATATCATATCAGCTCCACTATGATTTTTTTGCCGCCTCCACCGTGCGCAACGCTTTCACTTGAACCACTCGATTGAGTCTTCCATCAAGTGGGTTTCTTTAAAAGATGAGTTTTAAAAAAGTTTAGGTTTCTTAACTCCGACAGCTAGTTTTTGGCCATGGTTGTCCCAAGAACTTGTATCCATTATAATAATGTTTTCATTGAGAGATTGCTAACCGAAAAAGGCTATCTATAGAGGATTCTAACCATAAAGGCTGACTAAAGGAAGGTTGAGGAAGCATTGTAGTATGGAGTCGTTAAGATGTCATCTCGGCCGGCTAACTGGAGAAAATTATCTATGGAGGGTTTTAACTGGAGGGGTTGACCAGCAAGTGGCCGAATCAAATGCCGTAGAATCCCATATCGGATAAATTTCCTTGAAAGAAGAGCCTTACAAGGCCTAGAATTCTCCAATTCTAATAGCTGGGTTTTGGATTTAGTTTTTCTAGGAATTTGTGCCCAAGTTATGGAAAAAAACGCAATGACCCAATCACAGGCCAGCACCGATGAGGAATAACAAGTGATGGAAAGGGAATTCCACTGAATGACAATTCCTCAGCACCAAGGAATTATTCAACACACCGCCACCGCCACCGCTAGAATTGCACCGTTCGGTGAAAACAACCCTAGCTGTTCAAACTTCAAACAAATGATAGTATCGTCACAAAAAGTACGACTAATTTCTATTAGATAAAGAAGAAGAAGAAGAAACTTCATAGCAATAATAATGTAACAGGAAGTGGCAGAAGGGAGAGATCGTGAGATTCACCCGAGAAGGGGAAAACCTAATACTAGGACATCAATATAAACTGGTTTCAACACAAGACGAGACAAGAGAGGGAGAGACATAGAGCTGTGATAAATGAAGTCACAGGTTGTTTGTTTATTGATTGACACACGATTACACCATCTTGATGTTCCATCCTATCAGTGGGTCCAAAATCTCTCCTCAGATTTTCTTCGTACCCTCCCCACCAAACTTCATTTATTGGCACTTCTCCCTCGTTGATCTGCTCATCTATAATCGAGTGAGTATTTGGCAATATCCCAAATTAAGGTTTTAAACCTAGGGTTACGTAAACTGAGATAAAACTCTTTTCACACATTTATCTCGTAAATTGTAAAAATTATTCTTAAAAATTAATCTAAACACACAACTAACCTCCTTGTACTTAACTTACAGATTTTACTCACCAACAGGTTAGGCCATGACTTGAGTTGTGACAGTATTAGTTTTTATTTAGAACAGTTATTTTAGTTTTTAAAATAGTTTTTTAACCGTGATTTACAGTATATGAGGTAAGTATTTGAGAGAAGTGTTGTCTTGACTTACATGCATAAACACTAATAAGCTTTTCATAAGTGATGCCAAACATGCATTAATAATGTTGAGGGTTAAGGGCATAATTTTGCCTCTAAAAGTTGGCATCAAAGGGCAATTTTGCTCTTGAGGTGTCAAAAAATGAAAAATTTTAAACGGCCTGTTATTCCAATTAATTTTGATTGTTAGTTGATCAAAAATTTTGAGCTGACAGTTTCCACGTCATTTTTGTTAAAGTACTAATTTACCCTAATACTCTATGTGACATTTGTTTCATTTTTTTTAAGAGTTAGATTCAAAACTTTTGAAGTAAATTAACACCTTAACAAAAATAGCATAGGTGATATGTGGACTGTCAGCTTAGCATTTTAGTCGATTATTGGTCAAAATTAACTAAGATAATGGTCATAGCAAAATTGCTCCTTTTTTTACACTTCCGGAGCAAAAATGCCCTTAGTGGCAACTTCTAGAACAAAATTACCTTTTAACCCAAATGTTAAACCCATTTTCAAGATTTTTCTTCTTTTTTTTTTCCTGTTAAGTTTTCCTGTATGTTATGCCATTGAAAATGTTGATTCCTATAATTTTATAAGGATTTAGATCTAAACATAACATTGTTAACTTTATTAACGTGGTGTTTACACAGTTTAGTATAAACTAACGTAAATTGCTGACAAAGATTTGTGTGACTTCCAGGTAAAGGCCAATACAAAAACTTATTAAAAATAATGGTTAAGGAGTAAAACTAACCTTAAATTTTTTTCAAAAATACACCCACCATCATAAATTTTTTTTTAGTATAAAAGTAACCATCAACTTTTAAAAATGGTGCAAAAGTAACCATAAATTTTTAAAAAAGGGGTAAAAGTGACACTACCGTTAATAGTGGTGGTAATGCGGGCTGGCCCATGAGGGCTGCGGGCTGAGGTGGGGCAGGCTGGTGCAGCCCGCCCCCCTCACGGGCTGGCTTTTGCCAGCTCGAGCCCGTTCCAATTTTTTTTTTTTTAATTTCATTCTTTAAAAATTTTTTTTACTATTTTTCTCTTTCACTCTCTCATATCACACTTCTTTTATTTTATATATTTGTGTTATGAAGTCAATTTCATTCTTACTTTCCTTTTTTTCAATTTATTCACATCACAAAACTATATAAACACATATCTTTTAAATTTAATAATAGTATGATAAATAAATATAATATGAAAATAAGTGTCAAATAAAAAATATGAGGAATTAATTAAACACATTATCCAAAGAAAAAAGATAAGGGAGAAACTAAGTGCATTTGAGATAAAACTTTAAAAAAAAAAATATACGGGTTGGCCCGCAGGCTAAACAGGCTGAGCCAGTTTTTAAACGGGCCGCCAAAACCATTTATTTCGGGCGGGCTAGCTAGCCAACCCGCCAGTCCGGCCCGAATTACCGGCTCTAACCGTTAATGATTGTTTACTCAAAAAATTTTAAGGGGCAAAAATACCCATAAAATTTTCTCAAAAGTGCACTCACCACCATAAACTTTTTTTTTGGGTGCAAAAATATCTATAAACTTTTAAAAATGGGGCAAAAGTAATGGTTCTCTTACTGTATTCAAATGTCATAATTTGATTGTTCTAAGTTTAGGAAAACAACACCTCGACTTGTCCACCATGATTTTTTCACACTAAAAATTGAAAAACTGATCTTCAATGAAGATAACGTCGTCATCCTGCTTTCACCGACATGTAAATGGAATTGTTGATATCAATGATGTCGTAAACGCAGTTGCCAAAATTGTTGATGGGAAAGGATCTCAACAATTCCATTTACTACACGTCGGTGATAGCAGGATAGCGATGTCATCTTCATTGAAGATGGATTTTTCAATTTTTAGCTTGAAAAAATCATGATGGACAAGTCGATGTGTTTTTTTTCCTAAACTTAGAACAATCAAAAGATTATATTTGAACCCACTAAGATAACCGTCACTTTTGCTCCATTTTTGAAAGTTTATGGCTATTTTTGCACCCGAAAAAAAGTTTATGGTGGTAAGTGCATTCTTGAGAAAAGTTTATGTGTATTTTTTCCCCTTAAAAACTTTTGAATAAACTGTCAATAACGGTAGTGTCACTTTTGCCCCTTTTTTTTCAAAATTCATAGTTACTTTTGCATTATTTTTAAAAGTTCCTGGTTACTTTTGCCCCTTAACTCTAAAAATAAAAGGAGCTACAACCAAACTTTGTTAAAATAAATTATATAGAAATTTAGAATGAGATGGTGCCTGTTTTGATTAGCAGTGGTAGCTGCTTGTTTGGGATTTCTTTTAAACACCCCGAAAGTGTTTATTTACGTAAATTGAGACAAACCTCTTCTCAAATATTTACTTCGTATATTGTAAATCACGATTAAAAAGTTGCTTTTGAATATTTTAATCGTTTTTTCAAACTACGAGATAAGTATGTAAGAATAATTTTGTTTTGATTTTTTTTTAGACAAATTTTATCTTGACTTTTTTTTTTTTTTTTTTTGCCAAATAATTTTATCTTGACTTATACCGTACTACTTTTGAAACACTAATTCACACATATCCAAGAAAGCCACTTAAATGCATAACATAAGTTGCCGATAAAAAAAAATACATAAAATAAGAGATGATGATAAGATCACTAGTTGTGACGGGGCCTGGGTTTAGGGGGAGAGCTAACCTAACAATGGTGGGGCCACAGGGAACCCTGCCTAGGTCCTACCCCTATTATACCCCAAATTGTTTTATCTTATTTTTAAAAAAATAAAAATAATAAAAAAGAAATAAATAAATATTTCCCACTTTCTTACTTTACGTCACATCGGTTCACTGTTGCAAGATTGATTATATTGCTTTAGATCAATGTTAAATCTAATTAAGTCATGATTAATCCTTTTAAAGGGTTAAAAGACAAGCTTATCTTGATAGAACCCCAAAAGAAATCCTTCTTTTACTTCCTCATCACTTGAGCCTCATGTGTGCCTATAATGCTAGCAATAGCATGCTTCACTTTTTTCACACCTCTGTCAGATTGCAGCGAATATAGTAAATTAAACATTAATTTAACTTATCCATAAGATCGGGATGACCCTTCTATCTTTTCATTCAAGGTCAAAATAACATGTCTTTTCATACTGGATGTGGGTTTGAGAGTCTGGAAGAGAGGTCTTGCTCTTATAATGCCTTATGTTGGGCAATTCTAAGAATTAACTTTTGCGGTGTGTGGTTTTATAAAAATGTATTTGAAATCATTTAATTTTAGAGAATAAGTCTTTATTATGTAAATTGAGATAAAATTTTTTTCATATACTTATTTCGTATACCTTAAATTATAATTTATAAACACTTATTATCAAAAAATAAGCTATTCTAAATAAACACAAAAACTTGAGCTCGTTGTAGTGTGTGTATGTAAATATGATATGATTTTCGTACTTCTCCTGTTTTTAAATATAAGATATATTTAATTTTTTATAAAAAAATTAAGAAAATAAAATAATAAATTATTTAATTATATTACATATTGTATACAATTAAATTATACATCAGTTTAAGTAAGACAAATTAATTTTTAAAAAATAATAAATATAAATATTTTAAAATAATTTAATTAATTTTTTTAATCTTACTAAAAACCTATAGTTTTTTAAATCATAGCAATTTCACTATAGTCGTTATCCCAGTTAAATTTGACCATTTTTTGGAAAAATGTGCTAACTTAGCAATTCATTGTGTCATCTACAGCATATTTATTTTGGATTTAGGTGCAAATTTACTCTAAAAGTTTTTACTTGTGAGTAATGTTGCCCCGAAAATTTCCAAATCATAACAATTTTACTTCAAAAGTTTTCACTTAGAAGTAATTGTTTATGATTTGCAGACTTTTGGGGTGACATCAATAAACTTCTGGGACAACATTGCTCTTATGTGATAACTTTTGGGGAAAAATTGGACTTAATCCTTTTTTATTAATGTAGTATCATTTTGATCTTAATTAAAAATAGTGCAAAAGTAACCCATGAACTTTTTAAAAAAGGGGCAAAAGTGACATTACCGTTAACGACCGTTTAGTCAAAATTTTTTAAGGGGCAAAAATACTCATAAACTTTTCTCAAGAGTGCACTCACCGTTATAAACTTTTTTTGGTTGCAAAAATAGCCATAAACTTTCAAAAATAGGGTAAAAGTGACGATTATCTTACTAGATTCAAATATAATTTTTTGATTATTCTAAGTTCAGGAAAAAAAACACATCGACTTGTCTACCATGATTTTCCAAGCCAAAAATTGAAAAACCTATCTTCAATGAAGATGACATCACTATCCTGCTCTCACCGATGTGCAGTAAATGGAATTGTTGAAATCCTTTCTCATCAACAATTTTGGCAACTGCGTTTACGACACCATTGATATCAATAATTCCATTTACGGCATGTCGGTGAGAGCAGGATTATGACGTCATCTTCATTGAAGATCAGTTTTTCAATTTTTAGTTTGAAAAAATCATTGTGGACAAGTCGAGGTGCTATTTTCCTGAACTTAGAACAATCAAAAGATGATATTTGAACACAGTAAGAGAATCGTCACTTTTACCCCATTTTTTAAAGTTTATGGTTACTTTTGCACCAAAAAAAAAAGTTTATGGTGGTGAGTGAACTTTTAAGAAAAGTTTATGGGTATATTTGTCCCTTAAAAATTTTTGAGTAAACGGTCATTAACGATAGTGTCACTTTTATTCCTTTTTTTAAAGTTTATGGTTACTTTCACACCATTTTTAAAAACTTATGATTATTTTTACACAAAAAAAAAAAATTTATAGTAATGGATGCACTTAAAAAAAAAGTTTAAAAACAGTTTTACCCCCTTACCCTTATAAATTATAATGATTAATTCCCGTAACCCACCGGCGTCAATGATTGAAGGCCGACACAACATTAATGTGATTGAAATAAATTGATTAAATATGACCGAAAGTATATTTAATTATTACTTATTTAACATTTTGACCAGAAGTGGTTCCTACACGAAAGTTTTATTACAAGGGGAATTGAACTTACGGGCTATGGCCCCCTCTACTTGTAGAAAAATTTTCACGTCACTGAAATACAAATTACTCCGTAGTACAAGTCTACAATTCCACAAGAAAATGACAATGATATATGGGAAAATTTTTATTTAATATATTTAAATTTAAAAATCCGGATTAGTCCACTGTCAGTATAGATGAATAGTGTTGGAGTCCCCAAAAGACGATTTTACCCTTCAACCCTCATTCTCGCCACTTTAGAAATAACAACACCCGATTCTTAATTAACAATTCCGGATTCTTGATTAACATCTCTCCTTTCTTGTTTCACAACTTCCGAATTTAAGTTTCAAGGCCAATAACAACACCTCTTTTTTTATTAACAACACGTGCTCTTAATTAACAACCCCAGTTTCATCTTTTTATTTTCACAATAACAACACCGGTTTTGTTATTAACAATACCATATTCTACATTAATAACTCCCATTTCTTGTTTCACAACTTCGTAATTTAAGTTTCAGGGCCAATAATAACACATTTTTCTTTATTAACAACACCGTATTTTACGTTAATAACACTATATTTTTGAGATGCGAATATGTGGAAGAATAAAGCAGAGTTGTTAATCAAGAATTCAGAATTATTAATAACAAGACCGGTGTTGTTATTGTGAAAGAAAAAAAGATGAAATTGGAGTTGTTAATCAAGAATATAGAGTTGTTAATTAAGAATTCGGAGTTGTTAATATTAAGAACCAGGTGTTGTTATTTCTGAAGTGGCGAGAATGAGGGCTGAAAGGCAAAAATCGTCTTTTGGGGGCGCTGGCACTGTTCATCCGGACTGACAGTGGACTGATCCAGATTTTTGAATTTGAATGTACTGAATAGGGATTTCCCTATTTCCAACGCATTTTATAAGGATTTTCCCATGATACATCTGAATATGGGGATGTGTGTATTTATGTATACTTATGTAGGGATATCATTATTAATTCATTTATATTTTTGGAGTAATCTATTGGTATATACTACGCAATTAATAACTGACTAAGTGCCTGTTTGGGATGGTGTTCTGCGATCCCAAACTAGTTTTTTTTTAAAAAAAAAAATTATGGTGGCTTCTGATTTTTTAAAAACTTAAATGTTTGGGTTGACGTTTTGATAATTGAGCTTTTTTTTTCAAAAGTAGCTTTTGAGAAGACCTTGAAGTCTGGCTTGTCTAAAAAAAGTCACTTCTGCCACTGCTAATCCAAACATAAATCACATTTGGGCATGTTTGTTTTAGCGATCAGATTGCTTATAAGTTGCTTTTCACGTAGATCGAGACACAATTCCTCTCACATACTTATCTCGTATACCGTAAATTATGATTGAAAAGCTACTTTTAAGCATTCCAATCGCTCATCCAAACGAGCACTTATAATATAACTTTTATCCTATATGACTTTTGTAAAAGTCAGATTAAAAAAAAGTCACTTCTACCACCACGATCCTAAACAAGCCCTAATTCGGTTTGCGGGAATGTAAACCCACAATGGGGAAATTTTACTTCTTTCATGTAACTATCACAACTATATACTTAAGACTCAAACATGAAAGTCAAAATCATTAGTTAAGTTGGAATGACTCACAACTAGTTGAATTTCACTTACATTTTTACACCTCAAGCGATTTTTAAATTTATATAAATGATATTTTATAATTATTTTGTGCATTATTTAACCATCAAAATGTAAAAGGATATAAAAACTATATATGTGTGATGAAAAATTCAGAAAATTTAATTACATCACAGTTCGAAGTGTTATTTGTACAGATAAATAAAATAAAACAAAGGGACATACCATTAATAATATCATGCTAGTAAAATAACAAATTAATCAACAATAATATGATTGTTAATATCAGGAAAATATTTGTGAAGTTTTAAAGATAGAAAAGAATGTTTAGGATTGTATTAAAAAAAAAGAATATTCAGGAAATTTGGGCAATTTTCGTCTAAATTGTCCTCTAAACCATTTTACTTTTAAATGAAAAATATTAATTTTGGCATTAAGAAATACGCATAACAGTTTAAAGAACATACTAATAATAATATAGTTTGCTTTTTATAAATCTTCACAAAAAGTCACATCATTAAAAATTATTAATTATTTTTAAATTATGATGTAAGGTTTATTGATTTTATTTTTCCATATTTTACTGTGAATATAGTAAATTTCAAAAGTATGATTAGTAAGGTTGTTTGGACGCAGTGTAACCAGTGTTATTAGGCTTTTCTTTTAGGAGAGTAATTATGAGTGATTAATGGAGTCAAATCATGAAGAAGATATAGAAAAAGGGTGGCAACAAAAAGAAACACTTCCTGTTATGGCACGTTTGATTCCTATTATAGTAGTTCATAAACACTGCTCTTTGAGGATTTTGTGCCTTTTCTTTAATGTAAACATAATAATGTACTTTAATCTCCTCTAATTTCATCCTCATAAACTTTTATCAGAGACACGTGAAGTGTAATCATCAAGATTAAATGACCTTGTTTAAATCTTTAGAGAGAGAAAAAATCTCCTTATAAGTCATACTCCTCTGTCCTATTTATTGAGTAGAGAGAGAAGTTTTTTCCCCCTCTTTATAAGGTTTTTCACTAAATCTTTAAGGTGAATGTATAATTTAATGTTTATTTATTATTGTGCTGCCTTTATTTTCATGTAATATTATGTAAATTAAATAAGGATAGAGTTGGAAAGTTATTGAATTTTATAGAAAAAGTTAATGAAGTTTAAAGTTTTTTTTATCTGTGTGAAAAAAATATTAGAAGTGCCTTGTAAATAGAATCAAAGGATTTCTATATGGTATTTCTAAAGATAAAATAAATTAAACTACAGGTTAAGTTGACGCCTATTGTCTGCCACAAAGGGAAAGCCAAAATTAGTTGGAAAGTTGATGTTGGATCTAATATGTTTAGATTAGTTTTTAGAAAATAGTTTTTACGATTTACCAAGTAAGTATGTGAGAGGAGTTTTGACTCGGATTGTGGAAAAGGGTTTCTGAAACCACAATTTATGTTTTCCCAATCACCCACTTAATGGTATACGGTTCACAATTTTGCAGCAACGAAGCAAATTGCCTTTCTCTTTACCATATTTTTTTGATCAAATTTCCCATAACCATATATTATTGGGAAAAAGACAGAAAAATACCATTTGAACTTCAAAATCCCGCTGACAAGAATGGTAATGGGATTGACAGGAATGGTAATGAGATTGACAACGCAAATCTTTGTCAAAGGACTAATTGGGGATTTTGAAGTTCAAGTGGTATTTTTCTGTCTTTTTCCCTATATTATTTGCTTTTTGACAAATTCCTGCTTTTAATTGAAAGGATTTATTGCCACGTCTTTTATGACAAGATTTAGAATGAACTAAATTTTTTTTACCAAAAATTCTTGTCATTGAAAAAATGAGTCATTTAATTTTTTAATGAATTATTTTAGTTCATTGGAATTCTTAATCTAGCATAATATAATTGTTAAGAAAATATTAAACCAATGACATGGTCTGTAATTAGTCTTCAAAAAATCTTAACATGGAGGGGTTTAGTCACCTAATTCATGGATCTTTTCTATCGCATTTGGCATTTTGAAAAAAAAAAAAAAGGATTTGGTAACTTAGATCACCTATTTTTTAAAAAAAAAATAAAATTGTGTCAATAGTGTGTGTTTTAAAATCAAGATAATGTGAGAAGAAGTTTGTAGTGGAAAAACTCGTTTTCAAGCATAAGCTAAAGCCTCAAAATGAAGGTAAGGGTAAAAAAAAACCTAAAAACCAAGTTTAATGTAAATTGAATAAATATAGTAACTATAAGTTGTCAAAGAAAAAATGCTAAAAGGCTAGACAACAAAAGCCTTACTTTTTATAATATTAAACTTATTTTGGGGGAACTTAAATGTGCAAAGAATGCTTGCGTTTTCATAGTTAGTTTGACCAATAACAATATGTATAAATTGGTCTAAGCATCATTTACTTCAAAACAGTCAAAAAAATGACTGTATGTCCCATCCACCAAGGGGAATCCATATAAATGATTTGCGCCTATACTGAGCAGTAGCATGATTCTTCAGTTTGCTATATTGCAATTAAAAAAATGACTGTACGTCCGTTTATGTCGAGTTTGCATTATTAGAGTCCAATTACGTTTTCTGAGTTTGATATATTGCCGATTGATATACTAACCTTTTGGAATATGTTTGTTTTGAGTAAATTATTTTCAAGTATTTGGAAAAGCCAAACATTATAATACACATGGCACTTTCTACATTTTGGACAAGTGAAACAAACACGAGTTCATTAGAGAATATATAAAACCACCTCCTATGCTAGCACAGAGACAATAGTACAATAATCAATTATCCTCACTTTGCTCCAAACACAGGCATTAGGTTCAAAGCTTCCATCCAAACTGATCCTGAAGCAAGGAAAATACACGATAAAACTTGAATAACATCAATTAGGTCGTCCAAAGCTAAAATCCCTCCTAAAAGAAACTGTCATTAAATCCTGTCAAGTTTCATGCAGAGAAAATAAGTCCACTTTATAAAGACCGCCATTAAACCAGTAATGACCAGGAAGCAGCAGGTTTTGTGCAGTTCTTCAGAATTTCTGGATGACCACCGAATTTGCCAGTCCTTCCTGCTCTATGGTCCGGGTTTCATCAGTCAAAGGCTTTGGGGGAAACCCCATCACCTGAAGTTGGTAATTTGGTGCACCACCGGGTCTAGATGCATTAATAAATGCACGGATATCAGTGATTGAATGATGATGATTAAAATGAGATAGCAAGCGGGTTCCATCAGCTAGCCTAATCTGTATCGAGGTTGATGGCAACGACTGATCCACAACTAATCCTGCAGAAGGGGTAGGAGCACTGGACGGAGCTGAGGAGGCAACAGTTGTCTCAGGTGCTGCAGAAGCAGAGCTGCTTCCTAGAGTTCTTCCCACCCCCTGGAATGCAACATGCCGCTTTTCAGGTTCCTACAAATGTAACAAAAAATGCACATGAAATTTATTGAACCCAGGTCAGGGTTGTGATTGAAAAATACTGGGAATATTCAAAAGCTACAGACTTAACAGAGGACTCACTGGATATTTTTCAGTCCTCCTTATGAGGTTAACATTGACTGATGATCTCTTGTCTGCAGGTTCAAGCTCTTTAGGACACTCGGACTTTTTGATACTCTGCATTGAAACATAGTAAATGTAATTATTAATTAACCATTAAAAGCAAGTCAATCACTGTAAACAAGAAGAAAGTAGTACTCCAGATTCCAGAAAGATATTGAAATAATCATTTGACAGTCCAATGGTTCATTTTAAGTGCAACTTTCAGAGCACTCCAAAAAATATGCTTTGGATATAGTTCTCTAGTCAAGTGATTACCCATGTGTTTTTCAGTGAAGGGAATTCGTGGTTGAGGTTTTCAGTAAGTAGAGATTAAACAAAAATTCCAGACATATTTCATTATTCTGTCACTCTCTGAATAAAAATATAAAAACCCAATCTTCTAATACAGATGAATTCTTTATTTGGGTCGCATGCAACCATGTAGCTTCCAACGTTGGGAACAAAAACAGTTTACCTCCAAGAATGAGGCATTTTCAGGATCATCCAACCTTCTCAAAGGTCCATCATTTACAGTGAAGCCATCACTCCAAAAAACAATGTTGTGAACAAAAGACTCAGGTTGTTGAGAAGTTGATTGTACAGTTTCTCCTGAGAGTAATCTTGCAGTTCCCGTAAAGCTTGTCGACCTCGGCGGTTCCTGGAGTTGATCAAGAGGCCTTTCTATTGCTCCCAGTTGCCTTGCTTGATTGAAAATTGCATCCACATCATTGCCCTTTGTAGGATCTTGGACAAGCATTCCACTGGTGATATGACAAACAAAAGTTAAATAACTAATAGAAAAGTTCCAAATCATAGTATCAGCTGAAGTCAGATAGGTGTTTATTAATAAATAGTCTTGATGTACATCTAGTTGCATCAGAGAAAGCACATGCATAATAAATGTACGGTTCAGAAAGCAAGACTGCTAGTCTCTTGGTGGGCTAAAACATCTGCTATACCAATGCAGTCTACAAGAGTGGCAAGATAAAGGAACACTTTAACCTAGACTAAACATATTCAAGGAGAACGAAAAATTATTTTTCAGCAGGTAGTCAAGTGAACCAAAATTTTCATACAAGGGATACAGTCATCAAGGAGGTTGTCCTAGCTTCTTTATTTCAAGCTCCAGCTTCCCTTTGTAACAAAACAAAGTTTTTTTTTTTGAGTCACCTTGTTTGGTTTGGTTGGAGTTGGAGGAAGGGGAAGGTTTTTTAATGGTCCTTTGTTTGGTTCAAGGGGGGATGGGAGGGGAGATAATAACTAATTTACCATTGTACCCTTGCTTACTTTTTTTTGCTTATATAACTAATTTAAATTAGTTTTTTTGAAATGAAAATTATTTAAATTAGTTGACACCTCAATATAAATTAAATAAATTATGAAAATTCGGATTTATTTTACCAAGTGGACACAAAGAACACTTTTTTCATAAAATCATCCTCCTCAAAAACAAATCCCGAGACCAAGATCTCAACTGCCAGCATCTGAAGTAAAAGTTCAAAAATAATTTAATTTTGAGACCATAAGCTTAGTGTAGAAATATGTCTTGATAAAAATGAGGTGTAATGGAGGTGTAAAAATGATCGTGTTTCTAATTTCTGCTCAAGGGTATCAATAGAAATATGAAAAAGTAATGGGGGCAAAACAGTCACATTATTTTGCTTCGCTCCAAAACCCACCAATTTGGGGGGAACAAAAATGAGGGAAGGGGAGGGATTTGGAGCCCCTTTTTTGGCTCCCCTCCCCTCCAATTTTTCATACCAAACAAGGGGAGGGATTCATTTTTCATCTCCTCCCATTCCCTCCCCTCCAACCAAACAGGCCCTTAGGGAAGGGTCACTGGTTAAAATCTAGTAGAAAGATACGCAAAATAAAACAGGCACCTAGTAATAAGAAGATAAGAAAGCTCTCATCCCATTTACAATTTTTTCTTTTCAACAACAAAACAAGAAATTGTATTAAGACAAGGTAAAAATCCAGAGTTTGAAGATAAGAAATAATCAAAGAAAGAAAACCAGTGGAAACTCAGAACAGAGAAAGCAAAGAAAACCACCAACAAAACTAGGCACTGAATAAAATCAACCTAGCAATTTAAATGGTCTTATATCTACATTATTTAAATTGACTCTTATCATTGCAAGAGTAATAATTGGTAAACTGCCAGTATATATTTATGCGTACCAAGATATATGAAGTAAATCGAAACTAAGAGGTTCTGATTGGTAAAAAGATGGTCTACACATTGTCAGGAGATCAATAACAAAGTAATCTATCTGTTTATGAGCAGATTGCTATGGCATCGCTAGAAATATATCACAGACAAAGCTGCTTATAATACCCCGGTGATGCTAATTACAATTATAACTAGTCCCAAAATAACGGCTTCATGTGCAAATTCAACATTATATTTCAATGCCCAACCACTAGATTAACCCCATTCACCAGCTCGAAAATCACTGCATCAAGCCATTCAGGTCAAAGTTCTCTCTTCTCGGCTCTTGATTGCTCAATTAGTGCCCGGGAAAGGGCACACCAGTACCGATGCCATGGAATGTAGGTCAAGCATCTAAAGAATTCGATAACAAGAAACAGGTTTGATTCAGGACACAAAAATGAAATTGAACTCCAACTACTTCTTCCTACCACCCCCAATATTTATTCGAACAAATAAGTCATTGAACATTCGAAATATGAGAAACGAGAAATAAAAGAAGGGCAAAGAACTCTCGGTAACTACTCGATGCAATAAGAATCAAATACCATAAAAAATTGTCAGTAAATTAAGATTTTCATATGTCGAACAAACAGGAGCGGAAGGAGAAAAGAAACCTCTTCTCGCCACCGGTGTAGTACTCCTGCGGCCCATCAGAGTCGCTATCGGAGTCGGCCGACGGCCGGTTCAGATCCGATAGTGTGCGGATTCTTCCTGCGCGGCTGCTCGAGGCCTTCGATGATTTCCGATCACCCGACGCCATTGATTTTTTCTGTTTCTGCCTTTGCAAGAGAGGAAAAATCGAAGAGGCAGAGAGAGAAAGTTCGAGAATAGAGACAATATATCCAGCCGCACGAATAACTCATAATCACGCGCCCCCAAAGCGCGTAGAAAGCTAAATAGATATAACGCCGTTTAATCTTTATCTTATGCCCGTTTGGGCATGTTCCGTTTCGGTTCCGATCGTCGGATTCTACATTTTTGGTTGATTTCATGTTTTTTAATTTCTTTATATTTAGATTAGATTGTCCTGGCGCAAAAAAAGAAAAAGAAAAAAAGAATAGATTAAATTAGATTAGATTCCATAAAAAGTATAATCATTATTCATTATCGTTAATAGCATGTACGGCTGTCAAACTCGTAATTTTGATTAGAGATGAAAAGAATAATTCTACTTCTAGAGAAGTTTAAGTAATTTTCTTTCAATCCTTTTATACTTGTATTGTAAAAATAGTCATCATTATCATTAATAAAATGTAAAGTGGTTAAGCCATGATTTTAATTATATAAATTTAGGGCGTGTACAGATCACACTATGTATCAAAAATAAAATATCTTTTATGTATATTTTATAAAGTATCAAAATGTTTATTTTTTGTTGGCCAAAAAACTGTTTATTGTTTTTGTCAAATATTAATTGTTAGTGGACAATAACTAACAATATTATAAATTAATTATAAGGTAATCTAATGTCGGCAAAAGTAGAAGAAATTATCTTTGGAACAGAAGCATTGAATCACCAAATAATCAACAGCCCTTCGCCCCTTCCCACAGGCCACGACAATATTAAAATCAGGTAAAAGTTAGATTATGTAATGCGATTTATTATTATATTTGGAATAACATTTTTTTTTTGGAAAATAAGTGCTTATCACATAAATCGAGATAAAACTCCTCTCACATACTTATCTTGTATATCATAAATCACGATTTATAAGCACTTATAAGTAAAAAAATAAGTGTGCGTTTGGAAGAGCTTATATCTGGGAAATAAGTCTTTATTACTCAAGCCGAGAAAAAACTCCTCTCACATACTTACCTCGTATACCGTGAATCATGAATTATAAGCACTTATTCCCTAAAAATAAGCTATTTCAAACGAGCACTAAGTTATCCCAAACAAACGCATTGATTGGTAGTAATATGTATAGGTGGCTTTTTTCAATCTGAATTTTGAAAATTTTATTGAATGATTATATTGAAAGGCAAGATTATATGAAAAAATAATTTAAAAAGATACAGATCTTATTAAATAATATATATATTATAGTTATGTGTTAAAAATTTAAATGATAAGAACATAAATCAGAATACTCCTTGTGTGCTAAATTTCTAGGGAGTTTGTGTATAAAGATTTATCAAGTCCAACTAAATTTCTCATATTTTTACCAACAAAAAAAAATATTGTATAATATAATCTGAAGTAAAAAATTTAACATCTTTAATCACATTCTCTCTCTATTTGTTTTTTTGGCCAACCATATATACACGCTCTCTCTTCTCTTTTTTATCCCTCTCTCTCTCATCGAAGCAATCTCAGAAGCCGAAAGCCAAAAATGATTACAAAATGTGGCTTAACAAAATAAGTAGTTTTCCCCTATAAACCTAATAGAAAAAAAGCTAAACCAAAACATGGCCGAAAAAATTAAAAGCTCCTAATCTCAAGATTACCTGATCCTATTTTTTGGCCCCAAATAAGCCATCCCAAACACACTAAAGAGCAGGTGCAGATGGGGGAGTAAGAAGGGCATTTAAGGAATTTCTGAAGAAATTCAAATAATGGAGCTTCATTATCACTCAGAAAAATGGATTGTTGAATCCAGCAGCTGCCAGAATCAATACTGCCATTGGAATGGAATAAGAATGTTAAGCCGCGAACCAAACATGTCCCCAATGGGAATCTAAAATTGTATTCTTTGTCATACAGTAAACATTGCTTTCAGCCAAACAGGACCAAAGGTTCTCACGCAAACGATTCTGGGAATGTAAATAAGTTGGGAATCATGATGCTCGTTTTATCAGAATCCACGAAAATCCAACTCCTCCTCTTTTTGTTTTTGGCAAAAACCAGCGTAATTCCATTATTCAACAAAGAAACCAGAAACAAACAACCAAAATTGATGGAATAATCTGGTTTTTGATGAGGATTATTCTTTTATCCGCACCCACGTAACATAGAAGCTTGGAGTTTGGGCCAGCCCGGGCCATAACCCACAGGCTAGATGGCTCTTGGTGGGATGAAAAACACCAGCCCAAGCCCGTTAAAGTGGGTTGGTGAGCTAGCCTGTCGGTCCGCCTATTAATATTTTAAATCAAAAAAACTCAAAGAAAGGAAAAAATGCTGGCCTTAGTATATCTTTTTTTAGATCAAAAGAAATTGATGTTAGCCAAGGTGTTATGCTTAATTTTACTATTTTACGCAGAAAGACACTTTTCATTTTTTTTTTTCCCATTCTTTGCATTAAGCCTTGATCTGATGTTTCATTTATATTTTAGTCCTATATATTTTAGGTATGGTTTCTCATTTGTAAAGAGAAAAGGAAAAAAAAGAAAAGAAAAGATAGTTTAGGCAGATCAACCCACCAGCATGCAACAACCAGTGGATAGCTGTTGTAGCCTACATCCCAACCCGCCACTTTTAAGGGCACTTGTGGGCCGGGCCCGCGGGCCAGGCCCATTTTACCTGTGAACATAGTTTCTCTTAGCCATGGGCTGTCATAGATGAAGGGTTATCATGAGGCAAAAAAATTTCACAAGCAAGTTGTTTTAAGGGTGAGACGATGCTTCATTAACAATGGATCCATGTCCCTTTCAAGGTTTGGAGGGTAAATTAGAGGTTTCTCATTCTCACAAATCACATGTTCAAGAAACGAGAGCTTCTGCCACTTGCACTGGTCCAAGTAGGCTCTATTCAATCAATCGAGTTTGCCCGGATTCATAAGTGAGTTTGTGGGAACGCTGGAATTGATATAGTATAAAAACAAGTTACATTTACTATTGGGCTCCAATAATGATGGAGAATTCTAGGAAAACACAAAATCAGAATTAGGATTAGGTTGCATGTAATTTTTTTTATGATAATTAAGAATATAGAAAACATAAAATCTTGTACTCGGGTGTTGTTAAGACAATGGGATGCCTTCCCCATATCACCCACTTTGTTTGTGTTGGATCTAGGAATGGGCCCAAACACATTGCTTTGCATAAAAATGGAACACATACACAGAAACGTCAAGGTCTTAAGGATCAATGCCTTTTTAACTTTCTGATTATCTGCTGAACCCTTTTGATGTATAGTACTTCTGAGTGTTGCTTTTTTCCCAACTTCACAACACTAACTCGCCTTTTCAGTTTTCAGAATCCAATGGACTCAAAGCCTGCAACACTGCGGCCCTTTCATTTGCATGT
The DNA here is from genome assembly GCA_963855925.1 of Inga laurina. NCBI lineage: Eukaryota > Viridiplantae > Streptophyta > Magnoliopsida > Fabales > Fabaceae > Inga > Inga laurina. The sequence goes on along the minus strand of OY979701.1, from coordinate 78,630,484 downwards.
CAACTTCAAATTTACAACCCGCAACCAGCTTTTTCTTCCCCAAAACCTTGTGTTACCTTCAAACAATTCTGTTTGAGGTAATATTGGTGTAATGTTAAATTACTCAATTCCTTATTTGTTTAGCTTGTAACCCTTGTATATGTACGATCCAGCGTTAAGGAAAAGATTATTAAAAGACAAAGTACTTATCCCTTAAATTTATCCTGATTTATATATTGAATGTTGAATACTTTGTACCATGCATAATCATACCACAAAAACTAGATGTTAGAGTTGGGCACTAAGACACTTCACTCCGGTCAAAACCCTCCGCAAGTCTCTCTCTCTCTTTGTTTGTGTGTGTGTGTGTCACTCCGGTCAAAACCCTCCACAAGTCTGTGTGTGTTAGGTTGTCTCTCAATGAACACACCATTGCAACGGATTCAGATCTCTAGGAGAGTTATGCTTTAAAAGCTAACTGGTAGAGTTGAAGAACCCAAAACCCTATAAAGCTCATCTTTTAAGGAAACTCATGGTTACATATTCTGACACTTGGGAAACACTCAAATTGTGGTTTCAGATGCTATTTTCTGCAAGTCGAAACAAAATTCCTCTCATATACTTAGCTCGTAAATCGTAAAAACTATTCTTAAAAGCTAATCCAAACACACACCAAAGCTGATTAGGGTGTTTCAGGGCCTTAGGGCCTTAGGGGTCTAATCTCTGCTACTTAAAAAGACCAGTGAATTTGCCTTTATCAAGAAATGCATGCTCTATCATTAATATTCCATTTTCAAATATAAGATAGAGTTGACTTTTTTTCTTCGAGAGATTAAGAAAGATAACTAAGTTAATTAATCATATCACATATTATGGATCATTAAATTACTTCTCCATTAAACAATTGAAATCTATTCCATACAATTTCAACTTCATACATGATGCCCCTGTAATTATTCTTAGTAGGAAAATGCATCTGGTAATGACAAGTAACAGTTAAAGAAGGAGAAAGAAACTTGAAATAACATTTTGGTGATGCTTTTGAGAATACAATACACCTAAAGAGGAAGCATAACATTCCTCTCTAATACCTACTATGAGCCTATCACACCCACCAATGTACTTCTAACTTTTCACCTGTCAGCCACACCCACGCCTTTTCCCTTACATTACATACAATGCCACACACTATATACGATTCACATTAACCACAAGGCTCTCTTTACAAAGATAATCAAAAAGAGAGAGAAACAACAGGTTAAATCTTGAGGAGCAAATATTTATTTTACTGTATATGGTAGCTAAATTAGATACTACTAATGCGATGTTACCATGCTCTTTTTAGTGAAAAGGCTCCTCAAATGGAAAAGATTACCACCACTTCCCGCAGCGTTACCAACATCTCCGTCATCGGCGACGCCGCAGACGGCGGCAGCATCTGCACTGGCTCCGGGGCCAGCTTTGTCGTCGCTTCTGCAACTCAAATGGTGTTTATAACCAATGCACATGGGGACGTTTAAATTCAAAACTCTGGCCTTCGCGCTACCGCCGCCGGTGGTCGTTGCGGTGCTGATCGTTTTACTCCGGCGGCTCGTGGGGGTTTCTTTTCTTGACCCCTTGGTATTTAGAACTACGGGTTCGGAGTTCTTCGACGTGGATCCGGCACGGCGTACCTGCCAAACAGGGCTGCTCCGACCCACATGGACCCCGGCCCGACCAGGACTGCTGGGCCATTTTCGTGAATTGGACTCGCCGGCGGAATTACTCCGAGAGCAAGGCGCGCTGTTCACCTTCCGGGTTACCGGAGCTCCGGGAAATAATTTGGGTCGGGTGCTAGCATTCCCGGCGGACCTACTCCTCGAGAACGGCCAAATGTTGATGTTCAACTCCGCCGAACTCGCACCGTTCGCGGTTTTTTTCTTCTCTTTTTTCTTTTTCTTCTCCTTCTCTTCCGATGAGGTTTTATTATTCTCTTCACTCTTCTTCTCGCTCTTTTTGAAAATGTCCTTCCACCGTTTGGACGCCGAAAACGACGTCGTCGTGGTCGAATCTGTTATGGCCGGCGATGGCTCTGGTGGGGGCCCGGGTTCCGGATCCGGTGGCTCCGAGACGAGCGTTTCGGCGACCGGGCGCGAAACCTCATCTGACGGGTCGGGTACGTTGTGATGGTGGAGGAGGTGAAGCGGGAGGAGGACGCCGTCAACGAAGAGCTCATCGGCGGAGAGAAGGTTGGGTTGAGGGAAAGACGGGTTTCGGACCATCCAGAACTCAAATTCCGGGGAATTGCAAAGGCTGCTTCTTCGTCTTCCACTTCTGGATGGAGAAAGAGATTGAGGTTGTGGATTTTGCGATTTGTTGGTATCCATGGAGATTGATTTCAGAGAGAGGGAAGGAGGAGGAGGTGAGGGGTGGTTCAATGGCGTTATGAAGAAGGTTGAGAGAGTTTCAAAAGAAGTGTGTGAATTCAGAGCTCATAATGAGCCAACCAGGCATTAAATCGAAGCAGAACGAAAATGAACCTCATTTAAAAACTCCTCTAGCATACGCCTTTTTGCTTTTTAGTATCAGTTTTTTTTTTTCAATAAAATTATTACAAACTTGCAAATCTCAATTTCCCAATTTATTCATGGTCAAAAAATTTTCCCTAATTTATTTATGACCCTAAAAAATGACATTATTTATTAGTAGTAGTTCTTAGAATATACTGCATTTTTTAAAAAAATAATGGACCAAAATTGATAAATAATTGCATTTACTGAAAAATAATTAGAGTAGGAGGTTGTAGGTTGAGTCTATTTATGCTTTGCATGGAAGGAGCTTGTATCATACAAAGCCAACCATTTGGCAAAATATAAATGGCTGCAATCAAGGATGAATCAATATGCAAAAAGTAAAAAAACGAAAAAAAATTAAATTCATAAGAATCTAGTAATGGTAGTATTTGTTACAAATATTTATTAATTTTATTTTTATTATGTTTTAGTAATTTCATATAATTAAAAAAAATATCACAACCAAAAGTTAGGTTCCTTGTTAATTACAACTTTTATTTTATGGCCGTGCATCATGTAAAGTTTATTATAATATATAAAAGTGTTTACAACAGAACAATTATTTTTTATGGGAAAAAATTTAGGGAAAAAAATCTATAACATAGACATTGACAAAAATACATGTTTTAAATTATGAAAAGAGATTTCTATGGGGTACAACAAATATTTGGGAAGGAAAAAAATGGGGAGATAATTGCAGAAGGGGGGGTGGCATGCACATGGAGAGAGATATAGCCATTAATTAATGTAGACTATATTAATTATATATATAGGCAGTGTACCATAGAGGGAAACGATCTGAACCATATAATATAAACTGTGTGCAGTAGTGAGAGTACCAAAAAAGCTGTTATCATGAATGGGTGATGGCAAGTATTCGTTTATTTGGAATAATGGTAGAAATTATTTTTTTAATATGATTTATGATATATAAAGTAATTATGTGAGAGGAGTTTTATCTCAATTGGTATGAACGTGCTATCACAACACAAACTCAAACAGCCACTAAATTGTTCAACACCTCGCTTGTTAGTTTGTTTGTCATGTTTAAGTTAGCTTCTGGAAAATAGTTTTTACGATTTATAAGATAAATATGTGAAAGAAGTTTATTTCGGCTTACGAAAAAGGGCTTCTGAAACCACGGTTTCAGTGTTATTCAAGCACTTACTAGATAAATTAACTACTCCCTCTTATCCTTATTATAAAATACCAACTAACAATTCTCACAAATCAATAAAAACAGTTAAAGTCGTTAAATTTGCCCTAAAAGTTAAGTAATTTCCATTATTGCTCTTATTGATTCCACTAAACTGTAATATCATATTAATTATCACTCTCGCCCACTACCCTTATTAATTATGGGCATGCATGGAAAAAAAAACATTTAATGCTTTTTGGAAACAAGCAAGTGCCTTATAAAAAGGATCAAATACACTTGTTAGGTGATGCCTTATAATAAGAATGAGAGGGAGTAGTTAGCAAGAATGACTTTAAGTACTTGTTTGGGATCATGTTGGGACTCTCAATAATGCTTATTCAATTAAATCGAGATAAAATTTCTCTCAAATATTTACCTCATATATCATAAATCATGATTAAAAAAATACTTTTAAAGGTTGCACCCACTGTTCCAAACAAACATTTTATTGGTAAAAGTGAGTCGGTGCATTGTAATTTATGTTACAATAGAGGTTTTTAAAAAAATTAGTTTGACAACAAACCTTCTTCACAAGGACAGTTGTCCACATTTTGTGTCAACGATGCCTAAAACAAAATTGAAAAAGTCAGTTTAATGGATTTTTTTTTTGGATGTTACTACCTCGAGCACTTGATATAAGAGCTCGGTAAATGAATTGTAAATATTAAAAAAATTAATTAAGTTAGATGTTTGTAATAAATATATATTAATTTATCTAAAATATCTTTTCTAATTATGTGCAATCGATATCATTATTTTGGAGAGAAAATTGTAAATTTGGAAGAAGTCATTGATTGAAGTTTTATATTTAGTAAAATAAATTTTTTATCTAACTCTTATATTTAGGATTAAAAGTAAGTTATTGAAAAGTCAATTTTCAAGATATTCAAATATAAAGAAAAGTAAAAAAAAAAAAACCAATAAAAACTATTTCAACTTTAATGCCCCGTTTAACTCTGAATTAATTTTACCTAAATAAAATCTAACCCAAACCCCAGTACGAAGCTTCAATGAGCTTCTTGCTTAGCTTCTCAACATTGGCCTTTCTTACTTCCTAGTTTAATGCCAAATATAGCCTTAATTCTTAGTAGTATCTTTTTTTTTGGCTTATACATCCTAATTCATTTTGAGGCCGGAAAAAAGAAAAGAAAAGAAAACTAGTCTTGCAAATACATTCCTAGTCAACATCTTCAAAGCCTTCGTCAACCACAAGACTTGAAAAAATTTCTTCGTGACTTTATCATCAGAATACATCAATTTTTTACATGCACAAAAGTCAAGTGTAGTTGCTTATATACATATATCAAGGTTATGGAAACCGGACCGGACCGGCTTGGAAACTGGCGAACCGGCCGGTAGACTGGTCTGGTCCGGTTTTCAATTAAAAAAAATTATATTTTCTTTAGAATTTTATACTAATAAGTCTAAAATCTTCAATTTCTCACCGGTATAGTCCCGATTTAGCTCCAGTATGACCCACTGACTCTTAACCCAGTAACCCGACTGGTTTAATACCCGGTCCGGGTTTTAATACCACAATATACATACATACATATATATATATATATATATATATAATATTGGTATGAAGTCGTGTTTGCTTATATTTATTACGTCTAATTATCTAATCAAGTATTTTCCTATACGACTTAAATTATTAAATGGCAGAATTTTAAAATTTTATCAATGTAAAATTCATTATTAAGAAAAATTCACGTGATAAGATTCAGTTGGAGAATCAGACTTAACGTATATAAATAAATGGACATAAGCTTATCTTTTTTAAATATATGCTTTTAGGTATTTGATTTTAGATTAAAAAATAAACTTAATAATGAGATTTAATTTCTTAAATAATCAATAGATGTATATTCGATCGCATATATTATTTAAAACAATTGAATTTACTTACTTAGTGATAATTTTGACAAGTCCTTGTAATTAAGTTAGATTGCAGAGTAATTTCCAATTAAAAAGACAATTTAATATATATATATATATAATAAAACGAAAAATATTTAAAATTTATTTAAAATCATTCATGTAATATGAAAGCATATCTAACAATACCTTTTGCATTATAACAATGCATTGTACATAATATATTCACATATATCGTTCAAAATGACCAGTAAGAATCGTCATGTTTGGACGAGTCAATTGGGATTTTCCAAAAAAAAAAAATTAAGAAAATGGTTGGGTCTGTCAAAACTCAACAGAAAACTTTTATTATTAAAAGATCTGAGTACATGAAATTACATAGACAAATATAAAAAAGTTCAAGAGAATAAAAAAAACATAACGTTAGGAACCGACATGCTGCAGGACCAACATATGCAGGTGGTGCATTTATATTGTACCGTGAATTATAAGAATCCAATATATATATATATATATATATATTTGTGCGTAAGTTGTGTGTGCACACGTATAAAGAAGGAGTATTTTGCAAGGGAAGGAAGGAAGAGGGTTTGATTCACATCACGGTATCACACAGCAATCGAATTGGAATTTGTATTTCATTATTTATCTCGCTACGACTCACGTTCTATTCACAATTTCATTAATTTAATCTGTGTTCGTAGTAAAAATAATATCTTCTTTTTTTTGGGAAAAAAAACCTTTATTTTAGGCTTTTAGCTTTTGCCTTTGACTTTAAAAAGATTCACGTGCCCTCCTCAACTGTACAATGCACACACACGATACATGTCTTCATATATGCGATCTCAACCAATGCCACGTGTTGATCACACATTTAATATTATTTCTTTTCAACAAAACTATTAGTTAAAGTTACTCCTAGGAATCCCACATTTTATGCGTATATGTCGATTGAAAGCTTCCAGATTTTTCTATTTCAATTCAATATATAGAATTGATGTTATTTGTGTTCAAGAAGTTCAGACTAATTTATATTATTTTTAATTCAAAAAATTTGATGTTATTTTTTTAAAAAATTTGTAAACTCTTTATATGTAAAAAGCATTCATAAATTTTATTAATAATAAAAATGGCTAAAATTGAATTTAAAGGGAAAAACAACTCAGTGGATTTCATTGGACTTTAATCTAATCCTATTATATAATCTCCAATTTCTTTCAAGGAGGGATTCACTCATAGGCTCAATGGAAAACAATGTTTCATTATCGAAAAAAAAAAGGAAAACAATGTTCTAAATAATATAGTGTGAATAATAAAAATAATCTTCCTAAAGTATTTAAAATTTATTTTTTTATTTATGGTGAAAATTCAATTAAGAGAGTTTTAGCATTCATTCTTCGGATCTTTAAAGGACATTAGTCTTGTTATTGATGGAGATTTTTCCTGATGTCTTGCCAATAATAATAATAATAATAATAATAATAATAATTCTGGTGTTAATAAAAAAACTGAGAGTGGTTGAGAATAACATTTTCGGAAAATAAAAGTACTCAATGTTTAAATGTGCTGAGGAGGGACAGGTGGTTGATAACGGACACGTGTCAGAGAAGGAGCCAATGATGGGAAGGAGGAGGAAGATGGAAGGCCACGATAACAAATAGGGGCCATTGGATCGGGGGGAAAATAGATTGAAAAAGTAACACATCAAAATCAAACGGTTATTACCGTTGGCACGTACCGGGGAATATAATTGTGGGGTCCAGCTCAAACCCGCCCCTGGCACCCACCGGTTGGGTAATATCAAAGAGATGGGACCCCCACGCCACTAGTTGACATGCCCTATGGAACCCACTGAATGGATATGACATGCATGAGGGCTGTTCCCTAGCGGACTGTGATGAGATCGGAGAAACTAGGCACACGTTTGTTCCTGTTTTGAGGTGAGTAATATTTTTATTAAAGAAAATCAGTAAAAAGTCATTATTTAAAAAATTGGATTAAAATGCAAAAATACACATGTGTGTGTTTTTTTTAAAGTGTGTCCAACAGTAAATACTTTTTTTAGATGTAAAAGTAACTATACGATTACATAATAGGTGCAAAAGTCATAGTATCTTTTAAAAAGAAAAAATTGATCGTGAAATAGAAGTTTGTTGATTAATTGTGATGACATGAATGGTGACTTGGCATATGAAGTTGCTGACAAAGAAATAAATGTTGAGAGAAATAAAATAAAAGGTAGCTGAATCAACAAGTTTTAAGTGTTGCTCGTCTAGCTGGTGATTGAGAGATTTGACGAAAGTCGGTCGCTAGGGCAATTTCTGGGTCAGAACAACTGAGAAAGCAAGGGGTGAGGGAGTTCGGCTGGGACTTGACGGAGAAGAGGAAATCGGCGCCGGAGGTGGCATCGATGACAGAGGCAATAAAAAATTGGTGGATTTGAGTGCGTTGGAGGGTGAAATTCTTGCCTTCAAGGTTCAGATTCCATAAACCTAGATATCTCTTTTGGTCCAACATTTTCTTGATTTGATTATGGTTGTTATCTTTGGCTATTGCACTTGTGTGGGCAAAGATTTTCTTTTGAGTTATAATGGACTATTCTTTGATCTTTTAGCTGTGCGAATTTGTTATATTTTGCAAATAATTTTTCAATCTATGAAAATGCTGCGAATATACAAGTTCTCTTGATCAATCTGTGCAAATACATTTGATGTTTAGTGAAAGCGAGTAAATTTTCATTCTTTTCCACTATTTCTGGGTAAATCCGATACAAATGCCTACTTATCAACCCATTCTACTTCTTTATGGGCTGCTTTACGAATTTATCTCCCTTTACTCTTCTGGACCCAGTTTTGTGCCCATCCTGGCACGAAACATCTACCCTCCTTTGGAAGGAAACATTCTTCCCTAGCTGCTATCCATTTGTTCCCCTTTCGATTTGATATTGCTTCCTTCCCCCTTTGATTTGATTTCGCCATCATTTTGCTTCCTTCGACCTCGCTCTCGTCCGATGCTGCTTCAATCTTTCCCCAGTAATTGATGCCTTTTACCCTCTGCTTAGTTTGCCTAGGTTTTAACTGTGAATGTTTTTCCTTTTTTTTCAACAGTAAAGTATTCCAGTCAGCAACTGTACTTGCCCAGTCACCATTCATGTGATCACAATTAGTCAACAAACTTCTATTTCATGGTCAACGTTTCCCTTTTAACAGATAATGTGACTTTTGCACATATTTTTTAATCACATGGTTACTTTTGCACCTAAAAAAAATTTGTTATTAGATGCACTTTGAAAAAAAATCATATATGTATTTTTACACCTCAACCTTAAAAAATTTTATTAATCAGATCAACCTGGATTGTAGTAATAAGGCTTTATATGTATGAAATCTTGCAAAATATCAATGCTTTCTATAGAGTTAGTTTAATAGTGTAAAACCTTGTTAGATCCCTTTAAATCTCAAGTTAAATTCTCGATGAAACATTTGTGTTGGAAGGGGAAATCATGAACCCCGAACTGAATAATAATATAAAAAAAATATATCATATCTTTTTTTATGGGTAAAGGTGCATCTAACACCTTGATCTATTTTTTGAGATGCAATCAGCACCCTAAAGTATTTAAGGGTGCAATCAGCACCCTAATGTATTTTGAGAGGTGGAATCAACACCCTAATATATTAAAAATGGAGCAATTACACCCCTTCACTAACAGAATACTAACTTTGTTTGCTAACACTTTCTTTCCTTTCCTCTTTTATCGATCTTCAACATGTTCATCCCTCCTTTCCCTTTTTCATTTTTTCAACAGGATCCCCTTTACTCGTGAGAATTCCTTATCATAACTATTTTGACTTTGTCTTCTTCACTTCATTGCAGAAATGATAGGGGAACTATGATGGGAAAGATAAACCTCAAACCTTGAGTGAATATTCTGTTAGTGAAGGGGTGTAATTGCGCTATGTTTAATACATTAGGGGCAAAATTGCACTCTTAAATATTAAAAGAAGAGATGAACATGTTGAAGATCGATGAAAGAAGAGAAGCAAGAGTGTGTCAGAAAATGAAATTAGTATTCTTTTAGTGAAGTGGTGTAATTATTCCATTTTTAATACATTAGATACTGATTGCACCTCCAAAAATAATTTGGGGTGTTGGTTGCAACCAAAAATATTTTAGCACCCTACAAAAATAGATCGGGGTGCTGGATGCACCTTTATCCTTTTTTTTAATTGAATAACATATCAAATATTCTTGACCAATAAACATTGACGTATTTATTGAAAGAAGAAAAAATGATTTAAATTAGAAAATAAGATAGAATATGAAATATGACAAAATTATTAACTTTTTTTTTGCGCCAACAAAATTATTAACCAAAGAATATGTGAAATGAGAGTGTGGAATTCAGATCAACAAAAATTGAGGTGAAAACATGACGTTAATAGTTTTTGCCTCATTATATTATATTACTTATTACCTGATAGTTAGTACCACGTTCGATTCTTAATATAAAATCTAATTCATATTATAAATTATATCACAAATGAAATCTTATATGAAGAACATGAAGTAGTATTATAGTCTAAGTATAGTTTCATTTAAAAGTGACTCATCAACAAACTATACTGAGTGATGTTTATTTATAGTCTACCACTCTGATTCTATTTACAAATCTATTTTGAGTAATAATTGTGTGTTTTTATAATTGGGTTAATATAACTTTTGGTCCCTGAAGTTTGATCTAATTTTGGTTCTGGTCCCTGAAGTTTCAGTCGATTTTGGTTTCGGTCTCTCAAGTTTGAAATAAATGGTTTTGATCCCTGAAGTTTCACCCGATTTTGGTTTTCATCCCTTAAGTTTGAAAAGGACTTGATTTTTCGGGTCGGGTTTCATAATCGAGTCACCAAGTCCTTTTCAAACTTGAGGGACCAAAACCAAAATCGGGTGAAACTTCAGGGACCAAAACCACCGATTTCAAATTTGAGGGACCAAAACCAAAATTGGATAAAACTTTAGGGACCAAAAGTTATATTAACCCTTTATAATTTTACCCCTATTAATTGCAATAAATAAAAAGAATTTATTCATGTTGACTCTTAGAATCAATCATAAATAAGGGTAAAAGAGAAAATTTAGCTCATAATTAATGTGTTAACTAACTCTCTTTGATATGTGAGAACTAGTTAATTTGGACTTATAAATAGGACTAGAGTGATATTCATTTGAGAAGTGAAGAGGTGAGGCTTGTTCATGAAAGTGAGTGAGTGGCTGGAGCAAGGATGTTAAATTCATGAGTTTAAGTAACCTCGTGATAGTGACGTAAACTCGTTTCGTAAATTCGAATAGTAAACTCATAAGAGTTTGCTCTTATCATTAAATATAAATTAATAGTGTATAATTAACTAATTAAAATATAAAAAAAATAACAACCATTTGATTTAAATATATTTTAAATACAAACAATTAAAATTAAATCTATCAACATTCAAAATTTATCAAAGAAATTTCTATAAAATTCATATATAAAGTTGTTGAGCATGATCAAATCAAAAAAGTTAATACGGATTTATAAGTTGGAAACATAAAAACAATAAACTTAGTGTGTAAACTTGTGAGTTTATTCGAATTTACAACTGGTATGAGCTTATCAGCTACTCGACTCGATTTTGTAAGTTAGAAATATAAGAACGATAAATTCGGAAAGTCAACTCGCACACTTGACAATAATAAGTTAATAACAAGGAGAGACAAGATATCAAAAATGGATTGAGAATTGATGAGAGACATCATCATTATCAACAAGATTTAGGAAATGGCTCCCTTCTATTATTGCAATAATTATAAATTATTGGACTGAATCTAATAATTTAAATTCATAATTTTAAAAAAATAATGATTAATTAGTATTATTAAAATTTGTTTTGAGTGGACAGCCTAACTACAGCGGATAGAAACTTAAAAAGGAAAGAGAACGTATCAGACACATTCAAACCCTTGCTCAATTCCTGGTGGTAGAATATTTAAGAGATTGAATCAAGGCTTATTTGGAATAGCTTATTTTTATATAATAAGTATTTATAAATCGTGATTTACGGTATACGAGATAAATATATGATAGAAGTTTTATCTTGGCTTGCATAATAAGCACTTTTATCTAAAAAATAAATGTTTCCAAACATACCCTAATAAATCCACCATATTTGTAATATTCCATTTACGATGGAGTGGGAAAAACCAAAAACCAAAGAAAATAAGTTACGAATGATAATGAAGAAGGCTGGTGGGACCCAGATAGAAGAAGAGATGATAATGAAAACAGAGATTTGTTTGCGCCTTATTTCCTGCTGTCTTTCTATACCCTCTACTCTATCCCCCTAGCTTGTTAGTTGAGGCCAATTGGGATATAACTGTTCGGGAAATTGCTGTAAGATTCCAAGCAACAAATGTAATGACAAAAAATTCTCAATCAGAAGTGAGCTACACAGAATGACAAGTTTTAATTTTTGCCAATGATGCTGCTCACTTGTTGTTAATCTATATCTATATCTATATATTTATAAAATTTATTCCATTAAATCACTGTTTATAATTACTGTTCACACACTCTGTTTTTACTGTTTACAAGCATTGTTTATGTTTATGCGTGCTGTTCAAATACTCCGCTTTTACTGTTCACAAGCAATGTTCACGCACTTTTTACTACTCATTCGATTTGACTGTTTTAGCATTTTTTCAACAGTAGAGTTCTCGGATTCATCTGCATGTTGGTGTGTTTGGGATCACTTATTGTTGGACAATAAATCCTTATTACGCAAGTTGAGATAAAACTTCTCTCACATACTTACATCGTATATCATGAATAACAATTTATAAGCACTTATTGCCAAAAAATAAGCTATTACAAAATATTTTAGGCTTATCTGTCATTTATTTTGTTTGAATAAGTGTTCGTTTAGATGGCAAAAAAAAAAAAAAAAAAGAATTAGTGCTCGTTTGGAATGGTTTATTTTTGGATAATAAGTGTTTATAAATCGTGATTTACGGTATACGGGGTAAGTATATAAGACGAGTTTTATCTCGGCTTACGTAATAAACACTTATATTTAAAAAATAAATGTTCTCAAACATACACTAAATTAGATTGATTAAGTAATTGAATGAAGATTGGTTACGTCTTATTCAAATTTCAATTCAACTCTAAAAGTTACAATCAAAATAAAATATTGAAACTATGAATGAAGTGATAATATATACATGTAATATTAAAAAATAAAAATCTTAGATTAGATAATAAATTAATCATTTTATTAATGTTATGATGAAATTTAATCATAACATATTAATCTTTTTTTTTTTTTCGCCAAGGATCATAATATAATAATCAACCCATGCAACACACACGGGAAATATATCTTATGTTTTTGGTAATTACATTTTTTAACTGGAACTTCATAGTAATTTTCTCAGAATGCTTTTATACTTTGACATCATTATTGTTTTTTGATTGCATGCTACTCACTTGTTATTAGACTATTACTTAATATAAGAACTAGATATCTAATTTAGATAATTAAGAAAATTAGTTAAATTAGTTATTTGTAATACTCTTTTGGTCTTGTTTATAGGGCATTTACAACATTTTTCACATTGACCAAGAAAAACCTTAAACCTCATTAATTATGCCATAAAATTCAACAACTTTCCAATTTTACCCCTACTTAATATACTTAATACCAAATGAAAATAAAGTCAACATAATAATAAGTGAAGTGTTAAATTGTACATTTACCTTAAAATTTTAATAAGGTGTCTTATAAATAGGACAAAAAAAAAAAAACTTCACTCTCTACCCTATAAATAGGACTATAGGAGTATATATGATTTAGTTTTCCTAAAATACCCTTTTTTCATTATGACTATCCTATGATAAATATATCTTAATGTTTGCAATTAATAGTAGGGACACTGAGAAAAAAATTATAAATTCAAGGAATAAAATGAATCTTTTATATATATATATATAGAACTAAATTCAATCTCTCATCTAACTCTTATACTAGAGTTTGGGTTAATATGCAATACAAAAAAAACCAACTTTTTGTTTAATTAGTGGGGAAATCTAGTTTACTGCTCTATGAAGTCTTATCTAAAAGATGCAGAGAAGGAAGAATGTGAAGAAGGGAATTCAAGTTGAGGACCACTCACACACACACACACACACACACAGAGCAGAGTCATTGTAAGAGGAAGGAGATATATAGATACAAAAGTTGTTGGGGTTGCTTAGCAGGGCTTGATTTGTCTTCTTCTCTGAAAACTCCATACACATGCCAGCTATTCTATTTACTTATGTCTCTGATTCATCACTCTCATTAACACATCTCTCTCTCCTCTCTGTACCTTCATGGAATTTCAAACTCTCTGCTCTCTTGCATCGTTTTCTCCTCACTGTTTTTCTTATCCTCTCACCTGTTCCTTTCATAATTTTTTTACTGTTCATAAAGCTTTCAAGTTTTGAACCTCAAGATTTTATATAAACGAAACTTAAATGTGTGTTGTGTTTATTATATGTATGTTGTTAAGGATTCTAAATGAACATTTGCTCATAACAAGTTGGTGATGATTTTATTCTTTAAAGCACACCTTTGTATGATGCGTCATTTTCTCTATCTCATTGAGTTGTGATCATTTTTATTATTTTTTCTGGTGATTAATTGATCATCCGTACAAGTAGTTTTCATTGGAAGAATAATTAGAGCCCGATGTTTTTTTTTTTAAAAAAAAAATCATAGCAGGAGGGATCGAGCCAATGAGTGAGTATTAAATATTAAGATATTTTCTTTTTGAGACACACACACATATTATATATATATGGGTGATCAAGATTCCTATTGACTTCTTTGAAGAAATTATAAGTTCACGGCACTATTGGTTTCCGAGCCAAGCTAATTTTGACACGGACACTTTTAAATAAGTTTATAATTATTATTTGTCGAACTAATTAAGTCAACAAATTTGGAAGAAATAATCCGAGAGAAGAAACTGTATATATAATACATTTTTTCCATGCAAAATTATTTGAATATTTCATAGGAATTGCACGCACAAAAAATTTACTGTCCAAAAATTAACTTGGGAGGGAATTTTGAATCTTATCCTTGACGACAAGAGAAAGACAACAAGAATGCTTCTCTCTCTCTCTCTCTCTCTCTCTATATATATATATATATATATTAAGACGAATAATCTAAATCTAAATTGTGATAGGTTAAATATTGAAGATAAAATAGAAGATCACACACTAGCTACAATATTTAACATATCAAAATCCTCGTCCATGTGATTTTCCTTCTTAAAATAGAAGAGCACGAGGTTTTTTTTTTTTTTTTTTTTTTTTTAAAAAAACATCATAGCAGGAGGGAGCCAATGAGTGAGTAAGAAGATATTTTCTTTTCTTTTTCTTTTTTATAAACAGAAGATATTTTCTTTTTGAGGGATATTGGTAATGAAGATTCCCATTGACTTCTTTGAAGAAATTATAAGTTTATGACACTTTTTGGTTTTGAGTCGAACTAATTTTGACACAGACACACTTTTAAATCAGTCAATGATACTAATCCAGCCAATTTGGAAGGAATCCGAGAAAATTATAAGAAACTAATCATTTCACTAAAATAACATTGGAGTATTTCATGGGAATCATCACGTCAATTTTATTACAATAAAAAAGTTACTTTGGAGGGAATTTTGAATCTTGTACTGTGTCCTCGACAAGTTTCAAGTTTTTTGATAACATCTAAAGAGGAAGACAACAAAAATGTAGCTTTCTGGTTTCTATATTAAGACGAATAATCTAATCTTAAAGTGTCATGTCCTCTTCATGTTAATGCATTCCTACTTTTCCCTCTAGCTAAAATTTGAACAGGGATTGAAGAAGAGAAGAATAAAATAGAACATCACATACAATAATATTTCACAAGTAAAAATCCTAATGTATTACTCTCTCCGGTCCTAATTATAAGACAAAGTTGACTTTTTTTGGAGAAATTAAGGAAATCAATTAAATTACTTTAGAGTGTTTATATTTTTAGTATCCTTGGATTATATATTAGTTTATTAGTCAAATTAATTATTTTGGAGAAAAAAAATAAAAATATAAATACTCTAAAGTAATTTAATTGATGGCTTCCTTAATTTCTCCAAAAAAATCAACTTTGTCTTATAATTAGGACCGGAGGGAGTAGATTTTTCTCACTTAAACAAGTGGTTGGAGACTTGAAGGAATAAATCATAATTTTTGTCGTCATAATGTAGTTGGAAGGGTTTTACTCTTTATTCTCAGTATTTTGAGAGATATACCCTCTGTTGCGATCTCGCACGATATTTAACATGTAAAAATCCTAATATTTGGGATTTTCGTCACTTAAACAAGTAGTTGAGAATTTAAACCCTAGTTTTTGAGTATGTAGCTAGTAACCTAGTCGTGAATGGTCTACGCTTTAACTTTGTCATTTGGAGAAAAATTATTCTATGTCGCGATTATACAGTATATGTAACATATAAAAATCCTAATGTATTAGACCTTTATCATTTAATTAAGTGGTTAAGGGCTCAAATCCTGTAGTAACCTAGTTGGATGGGTTCATCATTGGGTTGTATTATTTATCTTTAATGTTTTGAGGGGATTACTCTCTTTTACTCCTTGTATCTTAAAAAAGGGGTTTAAAGTGTAAATTTATCTCAGGAGTTTTTTTTGAGGAGCAATGTTGTTCCAGAAAATTTTTTAAGATTTAATGTTGTCCTGAATATTTCAAAACGTAGCAATGTTATCCCATACTATTAAAAAATTAACATTGACCGTTAAAAAATTGACATTGTTTGTTAATTTTTTTAATAGTAATGGAAAACATTGCTCCATTTTAACACCTTTGAGGCAACATTAAACCTAAAAAAAACTTATAGAATAACATTGCTCCTCAGCAAAAATTTACGGACAAATTTACATCTTAACCCTAAAAAAATCAAGAAACAAAACAAAGGCTATATAATAAAAACACTCACATAATTTTCTCTCTCTTTTTTTGAATAAACATATCGAATACAACTAAGAGGCCACTTGAGACAAGATAAAAACAAATGTTCTTGGAATTTGGTTGCCAAAAGTATACGAAAGAGAGAATTTTTTGGTTTAATTAATGTAATTGAATAATCAACATCAAATAACAGGATAAGAAAAAGAAATGGCACACGTACACGGATCATGAGGGAATCCTCGCATGGTAATCTTGGCAGCCTGTCCACACCTAATCAACGAATATTCACCACTTACTTATAAACATAATTTATTAAACCAACAACAATAAATCTTACCTTACTATATCAGGTCGGTTACACAGATCACACGATGTCACTATATAATACAATTTTTAAATAAATTGTTGACTAAAATGTCATGCTCAATAACTTCATTGAATGTTTTTTTTTGGTTTTGCCTCCTATCTTTTTAGAGATTTCCACTTTCCATATTGCGTGATCTATCTTTTTTCACTGGTGTATCTAATAACTTTTTTGTACCGTTCAAACCACTTCTGTTGATTTTTCACAATTTTTTCTTTAATGGATGTTATTCCTAGGGTTCTTGGACCCGGACCGGACCGGCCAGTTCAGCCCGGAATCCGCTGAACCGGTTAGTAGACCGGTCCGGTTCCCGGTCTGGTCTGGGTCCCAATTTAAAAAAAATTTTAACTTTTTCCTTTAGAATTTCATACTACGAGCCTACAATCTTCAATTACTCACCAATTTGATCTCGGTTTAGCTCCGGTTTGACTCACTGACCCTTAACCCAGTATCCCGACCGGTTCAATACCCGGTCCAGTTTTAATACCTTGGTTATTCCAACTCTTTCTCATATATTATTAAACCACATAAACAATTAGAACATACAAGTATGTGCTACCCACACTAAATCTATCAGCTATCTTCCAATGAAGATACGTGACACGAATAATTAGGGACACTAACTACTAATGTGTATGTACAACTACAAACCAAGTATATATATGTTTAATCATGTATTAAAAAAACAAAGCTTGTTTACACGTTAATTAAATTACTATTAATATGTCATATATATTGACTTCAAGTTCCTATTACTTTCCCCCGTGTTTCCCTCCTACCCCTCAATTAGGTTCCAATACTCAAAGTGACTATGAAATAATAATCAACTTTCTGGTAAGCAAATCAGACCATAATCTAGAGCCTAATTAAACTTTCGGTTTTAAGTTCTTTGAATCTATTCCTTATTTGATGCGCATAGGAGGTTGATGAATAAATAATATAGAAAAAACCAACTTTATAGATAGCAGTGATACTTTCACAACACAACAATTATTAAAATAAGTATATAAAATTATTGAATAAAAAATACAAAAAATATTTTCTAATAATATTTCCGTGCTTCCATGAAGTTTCATTTGAGAGATTTAAGACCTTTTGGCTTTTATCCTCAGTTTGGAGCCTTTGTGGGGGTGTCCCTGCCATTTGCTCTGATCAGCGATTTTTGTCAACACATGCGTTGACAATTATCAAGCCAGTAAACTTTATTTACCCAACTTCGATTTTCTTTATCTTTTATCAATAAAGTGATTTAGATAGGAAAGAGGTTCAACGTGATTGAAGAATTGGGTTAAAGTTAAGGATTAGGGAAAATTTTTTGCCGGAAATTTTTATCGAGGGTAGTTTCATCTCAAAAGTTTTTTGGGTCAGTTTTGTCAGAAAGTGTAAAAAATGGAGCAATTTTATCATAACCGTTATTTCAATTAATTTTAACTATATATTAGTTGACCAAATATGTTCAGTTGATAGTTTACATATTATCTACGTTATTTTTGTTAAGGTACAAATTTATGTCGAAAGTTTTAAATCTAACTTTGGAAAAAAATAGAGTAGATGACATTGGACTTTTAGGATAAATTTACACATTGAAAAAAATGACATGAATAACATATGGATTGTCGGTTCAATATATTTGGTCAACTAACAGTTAATTTAATCACGTAAATTTTACGCATAAAAAAAGATACAAACTTTGTAATGGAAAAAATTAGATAAAGTTATATTGTTATTAGAACAGAAGTTTTAAGTCAAAAAATTAATGTAATAATTAAATATTAAAAAAAATAGCATTCGGATTTTATCCATTTGAAATACTATGTATTTTATTACTAACTAGACTATTACAAGTTGTTCTTATATCCGTGAAATTATTTCTGTTAACCATCCGTGTAAGAAATAAAAAATAACCACGGGACAAGAAAACAAATTATTATCACAAGAAACATTTAACTTTTAAATTACTATTATCATATGCTTTCATATCTATAAACAGCTCATGAATAACCTAGAACTAGAATGATACATGAGGGAAAATGTCAATTGAGCTTGAAAAAGTTCATAAACACCACTTCAAAGAAACAAACATATGGATCCAAATAAAATAATTACAAGGGAAAAAACTATGTTGGTTTGGACAATAGCTCACATATGTCAATTTAGCCACCCTCTATAATCACGATCTCTACCTTTGATGTTTCCTCAAACTACCATGTCACCAACAATTTAATATTTTTCTTAAAAAAATGAAGAATGAGTGAATTACAGTTCAATCTCCTAAGATCAATTTAATAACAGTTAATTTCTAAAAATTTTATAAATATCAACTTCGACACTTAAAATAAAAGAATCTTGCAGCTTTGTTTGTAAGCTGACTTTTATTCTAACTGAATTGTACAAATAAAAGTATGTTAGTGTAATATGATTTATATTTTGACGTGCTTTTATAAAAAAGTCAATGTGACATAAACTTTTTTAAATGATATATTAAAAAATTGGTTTTAAAAAGTTACAATATGAAGAAAAAAATCAAAAACCAAATCCCTGAAAAAAATTGATTCAGCTTTATAATGAATTCTAAAAAATGTTAACTTGTTTCTGCCACTATCTCAAGAGCTCACTAGAGCATACCATCATGCTCAAAGAACATTTACATGGGGGTACTTTTGACTTGTATTTGCAACTTATCTTTTTAGTAAAACATTAGAGACATGATTGTTGCCAAATTAAATTTTAGGATTTAATTGTCATCACCCTTGTTTAAATGTTGAGATATTTGGCTCAGGATGGGTACAATAACATGATTAGCTATAACATCAAGAAGGAAGATAATATCACATGGCATAAATCAAATAGACAATCTCGCAAGAACACAACATATATAATGTGTTGTATGATTGATTCTTGAAAAGAAATGTTGCGTAAATGATGATAAAAGCAAACCCTCCACAGAGAAAAATCATATATAGGGATTGATTTAAGGGCAAAAGCAAAAAGATAACATTCCCTTTTGGGATTTTACCATTTGGTGGGGAGTGATCAATTGAAACATATATATATCACTTTCAGAAACTGATGCCACATTGATTTGCTACAGTCATCAACTCAATCATAAGCCATAACCACTTTTGTTTTTACTCTAATCTAATAGTATGCTATGATCTTTACATATGGTTCTATCATTTCTCTTTTTGAAAAATAGGCTTTTTTATTTTTTATTTATGGAGATTAATTGTAGATGTTGACGGGGTTGATCAGTTGATGCACATGCTCTGTTTCATGGCGTGGCCAGGAACAGTTGAAAAGGCAAAATGAGAGAAGTAGTTGAGAAGTAATGAAGAAGCAAGTCTTTGCATGCAAAAAAAAGTAATCTATCATTTTCCTTAGTCTTTAGCCAAAAAGAAAAGAATCCCATGTCTTCAACACTAAAGTGGATCCCCTTTTTGGTTTTGAATCAAATCAAGATCTTAACTGTTTTAGATGATTAGTATATTTAACGTTCTCATAATATTTGACGTTATCTAGTGAGTACTTTGTGACAGTTGAGAGAGATTAAAATTAAGGGATGCTTGATTCTAATAGTTTTTTTTTTGTAACGTTTTTGCTATAACAATTAATAATGAAAAAAAAAAAGGAGGAAAACAGTTTAGTACTGAAACTGTGATCATGATTAAATATGTTTAGCCATACACAGAATATTTAAGAAACCTCCCTCCATCATCAATATATTAAAAGAATGAAGCCCTTGTTTTTGAATCAGAAGGGAGGACACTGATAATGGAATCACATCCACAACCTCCCATTTAGAGCTACAGAGGTCCTTTTTTGATTTCATCCACCTTGTTTGTAAATATACTTTCTTTCTTTTTTTTTTTTTTTTTTTAATTTCATTAAGGGTTTCTTGCTTAGAGCACCAATTGTTTTTACCTCTTTCAATAAATGCCTGTTTGAATTAATGATAGGAACTTCTTTTCCAATATGATTTACGGTATACGAGGTAAGTTTTAAGAAGAATTTTATATCAACTTAATTAAACATATTTTTCCGCTGCCAACTCAAACAAACACTAAATGTGTTTTTTAAAATTTAAACTTGTATTATCTTTTTATAAGGATAAGATAACTTACCATCTTAAATCATCATCAATTTGTGTTGTTGAAACCTGGGTCACATGAGTAGAGTAATAAAAAGTGAATACGTTTTCCTTTGATAATGCCGAAACAAAAATCTAGAATTTCTAATTTTTTTCTTTTTTTTTGGAAAAGGTGCTTACAGAAGCCAAAAGTAAACCTTCCGGCAGAAATAAAGCGCATCCAGAAGTACGATAGCAGAAAGTGAATTAGGGTATGTTTGAAAATCCGGTTAGAGGCTAAAAAAAACTCATTTGGGAGTTAAAAGCACGTTAAAAGCATTAAAAACTCATTTGGTGTGTTTGGAAGAGCGTTAGTGATGGATGAGCTTCTGTAGAAAATGGAGTTTTTATCATATGAAGATTAAAATTACTTTTACTCATATGGAGATAAAAAAAAAGTCACTTCTACCACCATTAATCCAAACACAAATCACATCTACAGTATGACTTTTTTTCTATATGATTTTTTCAAAAACTCATCTACAAAAAAAACTCCTTATCCACCACTAATCCAAACAGGCACTTAGAGAAGAGCAGCCCTCTGCCATAGGCGAGAAAAGCGTTCAGGGCAGTCCGAATAAAAAAAACTTGATTTTTATGTAATTAATTTAAAACTTCTTAATAAAAAAAAGCACCGAGTCCTGATCAGACTTATACAGCGTCAAGATCTCGAGCACACGAAGTTCAAATTCAATGCAGCAACTCGCACTGTTCACGCATATGCAGCCAATACCAGTATTTTTTTCTTTTTTTAAGGAGGGGCCCACTACCAGGGCAGTACTTGAACATGAAAGCGTCAGCTAAAGTGGTAAAACGCCAGAAACGGTGAAGAGTTCATAGAAATCTTACCCACGCTGGTGTAACACAAGATTAACCAATCAATCCGTTCAAAGAGTTATAAAAAAAAAAAAAAAAGGAGAAGCTGATTAACCCTCGTAAGTTTAATTTGCAGCACTCGACAATACATAAACTACCACCATCAAAACAAAAGCCTCTAGATATAAGAAGCCCTAGCATCGAGCACCAAGCTCCAAGAGCAGGGTGTGATTAGCAGCATCTGCACCTGGGCCCTTGAATTGAATAGGACCTGCAGTGAAGATCATCACGAACAATGAGCATACGTCTAGTTTGTAGAGAACCTCCAGTTCAAAGATTAATGAAGACTTGACCTAAATTATTCTTAGTCCATTCAAATTTAATGGCGTAGGGAAAAAGGATTAGATGAAGGTAGAAGAGGCAGTAATATATGAAAGAACAGTCAACATGTACCTGGACTAATGTAGCGGTTATTCAAGGCCCAATCATCCCTCATGGAGGCAAACTTTTTGAAGGGTGCCCCTGCAAAATGTCACCGGGAAATACAGTATTTTAAAATTTAAAATGTGAGAAATCATATGGACCGATTAAGTGATGTACTTATATCATACTATCTTAAATTTCATTTTTCTCCTTCCAAGCAGGTGAATAATAAATCTGACATCATATTTAACTCATTGTTCTATCCTCAATCACCAAGTGGAGAGTTTGTTTGAACCTAGAATATTGAAATTCAGATGAATATCATACCTTCTAGTTCCACCATTGCCTTCTTGATCACGGGCTTGAACTTACCTACATGGAAAATTAGACGTCAATAAAGAGCAGAGAAAGCGTTGACAAAATACACCAAATACATAAAAGATAAAGATTTAATAATCTGGAACACGAATCTAAGTTTTGCAACAAAATGGGAAGAAAAGGTTGTCTGATGCAGGGCCGATCAGGGAAATGCCATTGGAAGGAAAAGCAAAGCTAGTAGGGTTTATTTATATGCACCATGTCTCCTTTCAACGTCCATCATTGAGGTCAATGCAGTTCCACCAACAGTCCATTCTTCTACTGGAGCGCTCAAATTCCCAACCTGATCAAACATCGGAGAAAATTAAAGGATCCAGGAGATACCGACATTACTAAACTAACCAATTACAAAAACAATAATTTTTAGTCAACATCGAACTATGATGACATTTGGAAGTTGAGCAAACAAAAAAATGCAAGTGCAAAAGGATAAAGCACAAACCGATGATATTAATCCAGTTTTCCCACTGTGAAGGAGGACTCCAGCACCATAACCCAGGGCATAGCAGTACATGGCATCAAAGTTAGTTGGCAAACCACATCTCCCTTCATAGCTGCACATTATAATAAAGTACAAGTAACAAATGAGCAATGGATAGTGATACACCGAACAAATATAACTATGCAAAAGGAAATTACAGAGTGAGTTCCTGGAAATTTATCTTGTATCACGGTTTCATAGATCAAATTCAAAAGGACAATGCCCAATCACAATATCATATTAGATGAAGTACCCAAAAAAGTGTGACTGCCCTTTGAATTCACCCTTGTATTTGCCTTCTTGTTTTCTCTTCTCCAACTCTGTTTCAACCATTTGAATAAGCATTTTCTCTGTTTCTATTTTGGCAACCTATACGAGAATAAATTAGCATAAGCATTGTTCCAAGTCAAATTGCACATTGGGGCCAAATAACTGCAACAAGAATAGCATTATAGCACCATAAAGTACCTGAACATTTCCATGTGGATCTCTTTCGAGCATCAATTGTTCTTGAATTGCTTGGGGTAAAAATTCAAAAAGCTTTAATGACTGATCAGTAAGTTTCTTCTTCCATAGTCCGCCCTCATCAACAATATCATGAGCCAGGATTTCATTTAACTCTGCAATAAGCTGCTGGACCTGCATAAGGCACATAAATGCTTATCAGCCAATGCATGTCTATACTGACTGTACAGGATGACAAATAAGGAAATAAAAGGGGAATCAGATTGAATAGATGTTTTATTCAAAGCAATAGATACCTCAGGAATGAAGTCAATTAGACCTTCAGGGATTAAAATGACACCATAGTTATAATTAACTTGAGATCGTTTACAAATAACATCTACAACGTAATCTGTAACATTTTTCAGCGTCAACTTCTTCGCAGCAACCTGCAATAAGATATTTCCAGGTTAATTTAATAGAGACATGAGGACAATCATAAACGCTGAATCTTAGAAGGAAATCATAAAAACCAAGTCTTTTGCTAGAGGAGAGTGGGCCACTAGGGTGCTGAGTGTAAGAAAGTGACGAGTGTTTGAAAATACTAGTTACTTAAGCTTTCTCCAGGTATTTCCTCAACCTTTCCGTACTGCTATTTCATTGCCCGCAGATAGATGGAAATGATTATTTACACCCAGAGGCTGGGAGATATGGCCATTATGTCTTTATTCAATTGTGTTTCCTACGTTAATTTAAGTAACATAGCATGAATTTGCTCTAAAAAGTTTTACAACTCCTCGAATGCAACCAAAAACATTTGACATTTATAAAGCAGCAGTTCTGCAGTGCAGTGCCAGTGGTTATAATCACAAGATCAAGATAGAAGCTTCTTAAATTCATTTTATCAATCCATGGCATACGCAAATACTACAAAAGGATTGGATATATGACAAACCTCTTCTCCAATAACAGTAATGTTTGGATGAGTTTGTAAAGCACATTCTAGTGTAATGTGTGAAGCTGCACGCCCCATGAGTCGCACAACTGCAGACAAATGTGTAAACATGTTACTAAATATCCAGAAACCAATCGGATAATGAACTGCAGCTGAAGAGGGCTTTAGCAGTCTTTTTTATACAAGTTAGGAGTTATTCTATGAATGCTTCATGGCTGAAGGAGGGTAATTATTTTGAAATAATGCAAATTAATCACATTAAAGGTAGGTTTCAATGCCTGATGGATAGCATGAGTTACTTGCGACAAAGTAAAATGGCATATCTCATGCTTAAAGTCCCTTTAAGAATTGGAAAATATTTGTCAGCTTGAATGATGTAAATACATTATTACAACCTTGAAATACATGGCCTTTGAACTATGATCTCATCTCTGCGGAAGCTTGAGTTCTAATTACTTGCTACATGGATGTACTTACAATGGTAGTATTTTCCAGTTGATCTTGCGTCAATCATGACATTTCCAATCATTTCAGCATATATCTGCAAAAGTTACCATTTCAATGAGAAAAAAGTCCGTTTCTGTGCCCATGCAACATTTATTAAAGAGAGTATTATACATAATTTAGCAACAATTACATGCAAGCATGGAAAATAAGCATTTCCAGGAAAAGAATATAAATAAATCCCCAAAATGTGTGACAAGAATACATATATAGATGTATATAAGTATCATAGCTATGTTGTTTCACTATATAAATCAAAATGCACAGTGAAGGCAGAATGCATAGCTTCATTGACCTTGCAAGCAGTATCAAATCCAAAACTTGTAGGGACTTCTTTGCATTTCAAATCACCATCGATAGTTTTAGGACATCCAATCACTCGAGTTTTCATATTTTTGCTCCTGCATCGATTCACAAACACTGGTAAATTCATAGATGAATTTTGCTTCTCCTCTTGTGCAAAATGGTTAAAACAATAGATCGAAATCCAAGAGGTCCTTGGGGTTGACATGTAAATCAACACCTTAAGTTGCAAATATTTCTGTATCCACAACACTTCATAGCAAAAGATCATGGCAAATAGTCACAACAAACCTGAAGTTCTCAGCAAGGAGGCATGCATTTGTGTTGGAGTCATCTCCACCAATAACCACAAGCCCATCCAAGTCTAGCTTCCGAGCTGTTTCTTCAGCTTGCTTAAACTATGCATGTCAATTAAAAAACTCTTCAGGCATTATAAAAAGGCTAATGTAAAGTAACATATAGCAAACTCATGATCTCACACCTGCTCAGGAGTTTCAATTTTGTCCCTTCCACTGCAAATCATGTCAAAGCCACCCTGCCAACAAATATCATTAATGTTAGATGCCAAACCTCGTGATCACCGTTCTTGCACAGAGAGTACTAATAGGAGCACACTCTAACACATGAAAATGAATGAGCCTGCATTCGCAGGTATGCCAAGTGCATCACCTTTACAACAGCAGAAACAAAGATGCCTAAAACTACAAACAAAATGACCAAACCACTAATAAAGTATTGAAAGAAATGAAGTTCGGCCATACCAGCAGGAGCCTTACTACGTAAAGAGAAAAGGTGTGAGGTTCAAAGATTTAACTAACTCGGAAGGAATCAAGAAGAAGAATGCACATTCAAAAGCCCGCCGTTCCCTATTAGATTAAGACAAGTTTGAAGCACACCTATGCTACAAATCGTCTGACTGCAAAACAAAAAAAAGAAAATTGAACCTGGTTTCTATAAGGATAAATGTAATCTGAATTCAATTCAACGTATTTGCACTTCATGATGCCAGCAGGACCTCCTCTGAAACCATATAATATGCTTCCTTTGGTGCGATGCTGCAGGTAATCTTGAACAAAGAGAAAAATAGATGATCAGCTTGGCTGTGTCACAAACATGTAACGAATAGATACAATATATTCATTTAATCTAACTCAAAGAGGCGCTTACCAAAAATTCCAGAAATGACATTGTGACCTCCAGGTGCTTGACCTCCAGACAAAACGACGCCAATCTTCAGCTTCTGATCCAACGGCAGAGTCTCTGTCTCACTCGGCACCAACATTGCCGAAGGTTGGCCGAACAAGTGGGGAAATAGCTTCGCGATCTCATCTGCAGAAAGAACAGCATCTAAGAAATAAAACTAGACATAAAATCCAAATCTTAAGTTTCTTTTTTTCAATACAACAGTCGCCAAGAGTAAAGAAGAAGTAAACGTGATCTTCGACAAGCGTTTGGCTGTCGGGGGAAAAAAAACCAAGCTCTCCAGCAAAAATGGCTGTTAATCGAACAATGCATATGGAAAAAATAGATCAACCAGAAGTGCAAATGGATACTAAAGAAGCCGGAGTAGTAGAGACTGACCTGGATTTCCAGCGGCAGAGCTGCGGGGACCACCAACAATCTTGAAAGGCCTTTGGAGAACGGAGGGAAGAGGAAGTTCGTAGTCGATACGGCTGTTTTGGACTTCACTGTAAACAGAGGTGAGCCGACCGGTGACAGAGGTCGGTGCAACTTTGCCGGCGGCGAAGCCACCGTTAGGTACGAAAGACGGTGCCATAGATAACAGAGGGAGTGAAGAAGAGAGTGAGTGGGGCGAGGGAAGCGTGGATCTACGATTCCTGTCCAATAGCGGAGAAGGTTGAAAAAGGGCTTCAAAAGGTAAAAGATCCTTGAAACCTCGCCGATTCGACACCGTCCGATCTGAGTGGGTTGCATTGGTAAATTGAAAGTTTAAGTGAGTAAATGTTAGATTGGGATAATTTATTTTTAATTTATAAATATTTATAATTCGTGATTTACGGTATACGAAATAAATATGTGAGAAAAGTTTTGTCTCGATTTATATAATAAACATTTATTTTTCAAAAAACACTGCTCTAAACATAGTATAAATGTCTATTTGTTTAGTGTTTTGTTTGGAATCTCGGTTGGGCATATAAAAAACATCTAATTTATAAAAATCGAGATAAAATGTCCATGATATCCACTAGAAGTAAATTACGCCAAAAAAAACTGTTTTTAAATTCCAAACAAATATTAACTTTTCAGAATTGTTTTTAGGGTTTTTAAAATAAGTATATGAAAAGAATTTTTTTTTTCTTAAAAAAAAACTTAGAATTTTTTTTTTATTTTTTTATGTTGCCAAACCGGCACCAATTCTTGTTCTAATTTTTTAGATTTTGGAGTATGATAATCGCTTTTTTAGCCAATTTTCTGGGAGTAAAATCTATTAATTAGCTTAAAATAGCATAAAGCGAATATACCTACAAATTCTTTAAAAAATGTGCACCTGGAGCCTGGAGGGGTAGTTGAGATATGGGAAATGAGATTCAAAGGCGGGTGAGTGGATCAGCATCAAAGTTTGGTGCCTATAAAGGCTCACTCAAGCAAGCGTCACCGAACTTCTGATTTTTGAATGTGATAATAATTCCACATTTCCACTTATGTAGCAGGTTCTTAGTTTTCCCCCTAAAAAATTATTAATAACAATAAGATGAGGTGATTCTGACCTGACAAATATTTAAATACTATTCGTTTCATTCTTATTTATAAATATTTTTTTATTACATAAAACGAATTAGTAGTTAAAAATAATAAGTATGTCAAAAATATCATGTTTTTTTTTTCCATATATACCTCTATTTATGAAAAGAGTAAAGGAGAGATAATGAATAAAAAATAGTATAAGAGTTACCTATTGGTGTGTGTGATAATTAATTATAAATATATATATATATATATAATAAGGATAAAATAAAAAAATGAAGCTTACATTTTCAAACACAAAGTGAAAGTTGCTTATAAAAAGGATAAAATTTATGAGAGAGAAAATTATTTATAAATAGGATTGGAGGGAGTATTTGATAACATCGAATATTAAATAATCACTCCTTCTGATCTTAAATATAAGACAGAGTTAATTTTTTTTTGAAGAGATTAAAAAAGCTAAAAAGGTTACTTAATCATATCGTATGTTGTGTTTAATTAAATCATATATTAGTTTATAAGTTAGGCAAAATAGTTTGGAGAAAAACAATAAATATAAATATTTTAAAGTAGTTTAATTAGTTCTCTTAATATCTCTAAAAAAGTCAACTTTATCTTATACTACCCCAGTCCTAAATAAAAGACATAGTTGATTTTTTTTGGAGAGATTAACGAAGCTAAATAAGTTACATGATCATATTATATATTGTATATGATTAAATTATATATTAGTTTATAAGTCCAACTAATTAGTTTCGAGAAAAAATGATTAGTAAAAATACTTTAAAGTAATTTAAACTAAGTCTCATATTTAAAATCGAAGTAATATTTAAGACTGAGGGAGTGTGTTAAAAATATTCAAAGTGCTTATTATAAGTTTTCTGAAAATACCTAAATACTCTTTTACTTACCTAGCTTAAAGATAGTATAATCTCAAGGGTATTATTATACAAAGAGTCACCGAGGGTCAGCGACCCTTCAACAATACCAAGAAACACAAGGTTCATGACTAAGGTCTTGTTTGGTTAGAGGGGAGGGGATGAGAGATGATCCTCTTCCCTTGTTTGGTATAAAAAGTAGGAGGGGAGGAGCCCAAGAAAAGGGGTCTCAAATCCCTCCCACTCCCTCAACTTGGTTCCCTCCAAATTAGGGGGTTTTGGAGGGAGCCAAAAATTTGGGACCATTTTACCCTATGATCTTTTCATAATTCCAATTATACCCTGAGTCCTAAATATATCACTTATTTAGACTTTGTGGGGTTACTGTGGCTTCAGAGGCCTTATTTATAGATTTTCAAAACTAGGGTCAATTCAGAATTTGAAATTCCACTGATCCATCAATTATTCTTGGGTAACCTCTATTGGTTTAATTATGACAACAATATGTTATTATGTCATTTAATACTATTGTTTTTTAGTAACTATTTCCTACAATTATTATGAAGTCACTCATACGGATATCCGCTATAGTCAATTGGTAATTCTCCATGTTGTTAGTATACTGTATTGTCTTAAAAATTCATGAGCAAATAATGCTTAGTTGAAAAGCATTAGTGATTTTTTTTTCCTTCAGTGGACACACAAACCAACTGACATACACTTTCTTGAGGCCGGTAGATGTGAGAAACAAAACCAACAAAGCATAGCGTCTCCTTCAAATCTTATAAACAGTAATTTTTAAAGTTTTTCTACTATTTTTTTTCAAGTCCTCTACATTTTTTTTTTCAATACAAGGATTTTTTCATTTAATTTAACATGATAATTGTTGAAATATTCATATAACAAGAAATTAAGTTGGGGGGAATTGAAAACTATTTCTATTTTATATCTTCATCTTTTTTTATAAATTATATAATTTATATTTAGGTGTAAACTAATTTAAATCATTTATATTAGGAAAAATATATAAACTAATGTTTAAGGGTAAAATGGTAAATTAGATATTATCTCCCCTCCCCTCCCCTCTTAAACCAAACAAAGGATCATTAAAAAATCTTTCCCTTCCTCCCCCTCCAACCAAATCAAATAAGGTAATCCTCCATCCTCCCCTTCCATCCCCTCCCATTCCATCCCATCCCTTTAAACCAAACAGGCACTAAGGGTGTGTTTCGTTTGAGGGTAGGGCAAGGGGAAGGGAAAGGGGAGGGGATAAATTATAATTTTGTCCTTATGAAACCCAAAATTTACTCTCCATTATTTTAAATTCTGGATTTCCATCCAAAATTTATCCTCTCATTTCTTTTCGATTTTGGATTCTAGTTCAAAATTCAAATACCTTCAACCCAAAAAAGTAATTTACCCCTTCCGTCCCCCTACCCTCAAACCAAACACACTCTAAAACTTTGGTAAAAATGAAATTTTAATTCTTTTTTGTGTGGGCCCAAGGTGTCTGACTATGAAACCCTTTCCATATGTACCGTCAGGGATTGAACCCCTGACTAAATACTTAAGAAATTCAACTAAATACCATCTAAGTTAGGTCTCATAATTAAATTTTGGGTTAATAGGCAAATCTACCAATGATCTTTTAGGGCCTGTTTGGTTCAATGGGAGGGGATGGAATGGGAGGGAATGGAGGGGAGGGGATGGAAGGGAAGGATAGGAGGTTACCTTGTTTGGTTTGGTTGAAGGGGAAGGTTTTTTAATGATCTTTTGTTTGGTTCAAGAGGGGATGGGAGGGGAGATAATATGTAATTTACCATTTTACCCTTATATAGTAATTTATATATTTTTACTCATATAAATTATTTAAATTAATTTACACATCAATATAAAATATATAATTTATGAAAATTCACTCTCATCAACACAATCACAAACCTCAATTTAAATTATATAATTTATAAAAATTCACTTATCTAGAAAAAAGTTGGCTAGCTCAAAACACAACAACAAAATCTTTGTTTTCTAATTTTCTTCCACTATCGTTTTCTCCTCTAGCTTTAATATATAATATATAATAGTTATTGGCCAAAAAAAAAGTCATCAAAGATATTTTGCATGTCCCCAGCTTTTATATACATACATACATATATATATTAATAAAATAATATATTTGAAAAAATTAAAATAGCAAAGATCCATTGGAAAGAACCGGAAAAAAAAACGCAAAGATCACCTTCCTGCTATCCTCAGTTGAAAGATTTTCCTTTTACTTATTTATTTGGATCTTAATTGAAAGATTTTTTGTTTCCAAATTAAGAGGTTATTGAGTAAAAAAAAAATGCAAAGATCCTTTGGGCACGAAGGAATGCGGAACTGGAAGAAATAAAAGGATGAATTAGGAATAGTTGCCGCAATGGAAGGGAGAAACCTATTAGAAAGATTAAAGGAATGAGCACAGTAAAGTAAAACCCGTAGACCAAACTGTAAATAACGGAGAAATATGAGGGTAAATTGGTCAGAAAATTTGACTCCCCTCCAAAAAACCCCAATTTGGAGGGGAGCAAAATAATGGGAGGGGATGGGTGAGAGAATCAGATTTTTGCTCCCCTCCCCTCCAAAATTTCAAACCAAACAAGGGGAGGGGTTCATTTTTCCTTCCCTCCCATCCCCTCCCTTTCAACCAAACAGACCCTTAAGAAAAGAGCATATGGCACAATTATCTTTTAGAAGGGGCAAAAATACACATGAACAATTAAAAAAGGGCATCCAACACAAAAACCGTTAATCCGTACTAACGCCGTTAGGATTTTTCTTCTCTTATAATTTAACGTCGTTAGTACGGATTTAACGGTTTTTGTGGTGGATGTCCCTTTTTAATTGTTCATGTGTATTTTTGCCCCTTTTTAAGTGTTCATGTGTATTTTTGCCTCTTTTAAAAGATAATTGTGCTATATGCTCTTTTCTTAAAAGATCATTGGTAGATTTGCCCCTTAACCCTTAAATTTTTAATTCTTTAACTCTATGTAAGATTCTATTTTGCTTTCTTAGTTTTATAAAGTGTTTTTTCAATCATTTAATAGTATTGTTGCTAACAAAATATGCTGAGATTTAAATTTTAAATATTAACAAAATATTCTCTCATTCTGACTTATTAATTTAATTTTTATAGTAATAATTGTTGCAAAAAAAAATATCACTTGAGACTAATGTGTTAGTATTAGAGGGTTAAAAAAATACCTTAAAAATTTACAAGTCCAATCCAGGCATTGGCCTAAAGATGCTCAAACGCCTCACTAGATCCTTTGCAGGCACAAAGACCCTTTGTTCATGTAGTCCAATTTTATTTGGTCGGTTCGAACTCATATAATAAGATTTAAGTGTTCCAGATGAATATGGAAAATGATTCTAAAATAAACCACTAATTAAATCGCACAGAATATTGAATTTATAATTCAATGAATAATTGTACATATGTGATAAGAATAATATATCTGGGTCCCTTGCACAGTCATAATGGAGTACGTAGAACTTTATAAATCATTTGAGGTTAATTCATTGATACAGGTAAATTGGAATGCAAACTGTAGAATTAGTCATAAATGGTTTTGAAAATCACTAAATTTTCTGACACTAGAGAGCTCCAGGCTATCTATACAGAGTTTTGGAAAGCAATCGCCTAAGTGGGAGCAAATTTCACCAAACCAAATAGTGGATATATGAATAAATCTGATTAAGCTGTTTCTCTTTGGTTATGTGAAGCTTGTTTCCAATTTGCCTTTTGTCTAAATTAATTTAACGATTCATTTTATTTATGCAACTAGTTGTTTGATTAGCTTGAATTGATCGATCAGTGAAAGTATGATGCTAATGCTTGATTGGATTTTGGCATCGAATTCTTGTAGGACGATGCCATGAATCAGTATTCTACTGATAGCTTCGTACTACCTTTATACTTGCACAATGTCAAGGGAATTTTCTTATCAGTGAAAGTTAGCTCGAAGTGATTCTTGGAAAAAAAGTACAGTGAAGAACTTGATGAAATTAAGCAAAGAACTTAAACCATGCAACTTTTTATATATTAAATTATTTTTTCCCAGCTTATATATTTATATATATTTATTTAATTATTACACACATATATATATTGTGCCTTCATAATTATTATATATAGTTATGTTTGGAATAACATTTTTTTGGATATAATGTTTATTACGTAAGTCGAGATAAAACTATTCTCATATATTTACCTCGTATATCATAAATAACAATTTATAAACACTTATAAATAAAAAATAAACCATTTCAAATGAGCACTATATTATTGATACATGTATCACGTGGTGGTGATAAAGTTAAGAGCAGAAGGTATTTTCTTATAAAATATTCCTCCAACTTAGGGCTGTGTTTGGTTTGAGGGGATGGGAGGGGAGGGGAGGAATGAGAGGGTGGGTAAATTACCTTTTTGGGTTAAAGGAATTCAAATTTTGAAAAGAATAAGAAAGTAAATTTTGGGCGGGAACCCAAAATTTAAAAAAATGAGAGGGTAAATTTTGAATTTCTTTTGTCTAAAATTATAATTTCCCTCCCCTCCAACCAAACACAAGCCTAACGTCCTCCTCGGAGATATGTATTTGAGCGTCGAGATTTTAAAGACAACCAACAATGAAAAACAGAGACATTTGTGGTCTAAAAAAAACAGAGAATATATGAATATTGTTACTTTAATCTATGGCAGAAACAAAAAAAAAAAAGGATGAGTGATTAAAGTACTTACAGGCATTGTTCATGAAACCGGACCGGACCGGACCGTCTCGGACCGGAAACCGGCGAACCGGCCTACTGGCCGGTCCGGTTCAACTAGGGGACCGGCACTGTTCTGACCCGGTCAACCCAGGGTGAACCGGTGCAACCCGGCCGGTTCATGGGTTGTCTCTCTCTCTGTTTTTTTTTTAAAAAAAACTTTGCTTTTTTAAGCTCCAAATGACATTTTTCTTACTTTTTTTTTCAGAAAAATTATTTTCCTAATTTTTTTTTAATTTTCAATGAGTTGTAAAAGGATTATGGAATATTTTTGACATTAGTTGGAGAAAAATTCTTATGTACTTAACAATATTTTTGTGGGTATTAAGTTTAGAAGGTTATATTGGACTATTGGTTAGAAAAAAACTCTTATTTAGTTTTTTAAATGGTATGGATGAATATTTAAATTATATACATATTTTTAATTGACCCCGGTCTGACTATCGGTCTGACTCCCGGTTTGACTTCGATGTGACCCACTGACCCTTGACCCAGTACCCCGACCGGTTCAGTGTCTGGTCCGGGTTCATGAACCTTGCTTAC
Organism: Inga laurina; assembly: GCA_963855925.1. Classification (NCBI taxonomy): domain Eukaryota; kingdom Viridiplantae; phylum Streptophyta; class Magnoliopsida; order Fabales; family Fabaceae; genus Inga; species Inga laurina. The sequence goes on along the minus strand of OY979701.1, from coordinate 78,596,114 downwards.
AGGTATATGCGTTGGTGTTAAAGTTGTTAAAATATGACATATTTAGGAAAATAATCTTAGTCCTATATGTAAGATATGATTTTTATATTTATCAATATTTTTCTAATTTACTTCATTATTATAAAAGAAGGATTTAGTAGGGCTACTCTTATAATACTTCTTTAAAGAAGCGTTAAATATGGTTATTATTATTTTTTTAAAAAAATATTTGAAAGCTTTAACACTTATGATTATAAGCGTTATAACTAACGCCAAAGCAATTAACATTATTTTTTAAGAAAATAAATAAGTAACTTATATGATGTTTCCCCGACAAGCGACAAAGCAATTAATTTAAAAAAAAAAAAAGGAAAAGCTTTGATACCCCTTTAGAAAAGGTTTTGTGTAAACTTCTTATAAGGCGGTATTACTATTTTATGATTGTTTTGGACTTTTGGGGCCTCTCATATTCCTTTCTCTGCCACATTTATACTTACAGTATAAAGGAATTTTTCTATGTGATAAGATCGAAGTGATTCTTAGAAAAGGCGAAGAACTTTATATATGTGATTCTTTGAAAAGAATGAATTATTAATTAAGGAAAGAACTTGGAATGATTTTTGGAAAATTTACCACCAAGCAAAAAAGGCTTTAAAGCGAGCACAATTAAAGCTTTAAAATATTCAGTAATGAATTATTGTACGAGCTTATAGAAAAAAGAGCTTATGTACAGAGGCAATTTAACACACAAACACGCCAATTATGATAAGAAATTAGTTCCTGTAGTTTCAAAATATAAGATGAGCCTCACTGTTATTATATTTTAACATAAATAATTATCATATAAAATTTAAAATTGAAACAAACTAACCTAAAAATAATAAAATTAAATCACACACGATACCATGACTATCAGTAATTATTGTAAATTGCAGGAATAGTGAAAATGAAATAACCCAATTTTAAATAGATGCTGGGTCTAAAATTTAGGAAATTATTGCCCCATGATCCTTGTTATAAAACATGTTTGAGGGTTGTTCTTGATTTTAAATATAAGATATAATTTTCATATTTATAATTTTTTTTAATTTACCGCTATTGATGCTTTCTTAACAATAATAAAGGAGACAGAGGAATAAGGGAATTAAGGAAAATGATTTGAGTGTTTTGGAAAATATATGTCATATTAACCAATTTAACATTTAATGAGAGTCTGACAAGAGTTGTCTGAACATTTAATGAGTTTTTTTTTCCTTTTTTGCCCCTCATTAATTATATAAATTGAATTAATTAAAAAAGTTGATAATACCTATATTTATTTTATTTCTCTCTCTTATTTGTCTCCTCATAAATAAAGGTATACTTGAAAAAGAAGGTTTATTTCATACACACTTATTATTTTTAACTAATTTTAACCACTTTCTTAAAATGCGTAATTTGGTTATGGGCTTTTATAAATGGGATCGGAGGGAGTACCTATTTATAAATCATATAAATCACTTGTATCTCATTCCGTCAAACAAAAAAAAAGAGTATTAAATGGATAACTTTTTTTTTTTCATATTTATGCTTATTTATGAAATTGTACATGTTTTTTTCATTTAGTATCCTATAAATGACTTATAGTTTAAATAAAATTTATTTAATACAAGTGATTTATAAATAGACACTGAGTGCTGTGAAGGTATAAAGAAAACTTGTGAGATTCCCTCACACGGTTCGTATATAAATACTAAACAGATGACCCACACTTTGAGCACTAGTGTGTTTGTTATGAATGGGCCTAGAAATAATGAAGTATTAGAGGCCCAAGCTACTGACAGTCCACATGAGGAAAGCAGGTCCAAAGAAGATATGCCTAAGATGCCACGTAGGAGTAACCGAATTGGCAGGTCCACATGGAAGGTAAGGGAAAATGCTGCATAAAAGGTAGGAAGGCAAGGGAAGGAAGACAAGCATGATTTTGGGAAATCTTTCTTTCTGATCATTCTTGCATTTCTGATTTTCTTCTACTTTCCCTCTGTCATTTCTGTTATTCTGGACCATTATCAATCTACTGTGACATATTTAATCATTTATGCATTTCTATATTTTGCTTATGCAATTAAGGATTCTCTGTATCAGAAATTGAGAGGAATTGCAATAAAATTTCAGAGATAGATTGCATATATTGATTTGGGTTTATCTCATTGGTGCTTTCATTCTAATTTCATGGCTGAGAGTACTCGTTTTCAGACTATGAATACTGAGATTCAGAAATTAGCTGAGGCTACTAACATGCGTATGATGACATTTGAATATACTTTGTGCTCGTTTGGATGAGCGATTCGATTGCTTATAAGTTACTTTTTAATAGTGATTTACGGTATACGAGGTAAGTATGTGAGAGGAGTTGTGTCTCGATTTACGTAAAAAGCAACTTATAAGCAATCTGGTCGCCCAAACAAACAGACCTAATTTAACTGCTAATACTACGCGTCTGCAGGGCTTAGAGCATTCGTTGGCTACTCTGTCTCGATCGGTCGATGCTCTTACCAGGGGCTTCGGATCTTGGACTCATATGACTAATTCCGGTAGCATGTCTCCATCGACGGGTTCCTCTGCATCGTCTAGTGGTTTCGTTCCTTTTGGGAAACAAATCAAGCTCGACTTACCTCGGTTCAATGGCACTGACACTCTCAGCTGGTTGTTCTGTGCAGAGCAATATTTCTCTTTCTATCAAATTCCGGATGATCAACGTATCACAATAGCATCTGTACATTTTGATGGTTCAGTGGTTCCTTGGTTCCAACTGCTGCAATGCACTTCCCAGCTTCCGACTTGGCGAGCTCTTGCTTTGGCAATCGAACGTTAATTTGGACCTTCTCAATTTGATAATCCGTGAATCAAAATGTTCAAGCTAGCTCAAATGGGCTCTGCTCTTGATTACTATACCGAATTCATGGCGACGATGAACAGGGTCGAGGGTCTATCTGAGGATGCTTTAAGGGACTGTTTTTTAAGTGGCCTTAAACCAGATCTACGAAGTGAAGTTTTGGCCCAAGAACCTCTAACATTGCAACGGGCTACTTCCTTGGCCCGCCTTTTTGATGAACAGTCTACCATAACCAGGTCAGGTTCCAAAGCTCCGCTTAGCATGAATTCCCCATCGGCTTCTTCGGCCTCATCCAAGTCAATATCATCAATCTCTCCGACTCTGACCTCCATGACTTCAAAATCATTTACGGGTCTGTTACCCAAGCCCCCTTTCCAACCTATTGCATTGATTAAGAAGCTTACCGTCGCTGAAATGCAGCTACACCGAGATAAGGGCCTCTATTATAATTGTGATGAGAAGTTTTCATGGAATCATAAGTGCCTTAATCTTCATTTTCTTTTGCTCCATGTTGAGGATGACGATCCTTATCCGGATATTCCACCTTCTCCAGATCTTACGCCAACTGAAACCCTTCCTTCTGTGTTGTCCGACTCGGCTATTCCTCATGTTTCATTTTATGAATTTCATGGGTCTTCTAACTGATCTACTATTCATTTTCGGGTTTGATTAATGGCCCTACTGTTCAGATCCTTTTGGATGGAGGAAGTTCTGACAATTTCATTCATCCCAGGATCGTATCGCACCTGAAATTGCCTCTTTATTCTTCTACATATCGTGTAATGGTGGGCAATGGTAAGTTTATGTGTGGCGAAGGTATGGTACAAGATTTTGTTATCAATATTCAGGGTCATAATATTACTCTTTCGGCTTATGTTTTGCCTATTGCGGGTTCTGACTTGGTCATGGGAGCTTCTTGGTTAGCTACTTTGGGTCCTCATATCGCTGATTACAGTACAGGTACTATGAAGTTTTATTTACAAGGGTCTTTCATTACTTTGACTGGTAATCGGTCTTCTTCTACCGAACACTTACAATATCATCATTTTAGAAGATTCCAAGCTACTGATTCTATCCATGAGTTATTTACCTTGATTTGTGTACCTACTGAATCTTCTCCTGCGTTATGTTTTCCTCCCCATTTGCCTAACGATTTGTTATAGTTGCTCGAACAATTCGAAGTGGTGTTCACAGAACCTAAAGGGTTACCTCATCTTTGATCTCATGATCATCCTATTCCGTTACATAACGGGGTGCAAACAGTCAAGGTACGACCATACCGATTGTTAACTCTCAGAAATTGATAATATTCTAGCATATTTTCTTCTATTTTAAACTATTTTTTGGATTCAAATTGAGTATAGAAAGAGTTAATAGAAGAAAATGTGCATATTAGAGTAACGAGCTAAAGTTGAGGCAGAACAATATATTTGTGGGCTTTAGTTCAAAGGAAAAGTTAGAACTTATGAATCCTCTCTTTTGTAGGAGGATAGAGACAAGTTTAGAAGCTTTTAAAGGATTGAAGATCAAGAGGGTGGAAGATGACAAGTCAAGAGCTAGCTCATAGGCAAAGAGGAAGTTGTTGTGTTGTTGGTTTTAGCCAACAATACATGTGCTGAAGCCAATGGACTTTCTGGACTTTTTGTGCTATATGCTTCAGCACCTGGCGCTGTGCTGAAGTCAACGAGGACCAGAACCTACTGTGTCATATGCTTCAGCACACACCAATGTGCTGAAGCATACGACAAACTATACAACCATGAGTTTTACTTACTGAAACGCATGTAGAGGGTATTTAAGCAAGGGATAGGCCGAAATTATGTCTTTCTTCAGTTTTCAAGTGTTCCTAGGAGCTAGGTGTGCTAGGGTTTTGCCTCCTTGAAGAGTATTGAGCTTGGGTTGAAGTCTAGAAGAGATTTTGGGCTCCAATCCTTGGTTTTTCTCATTCCTCTTCTCTTTCTTTGCTTAGTTTTTGATATAGCTATAATTATTCTGCATAATTGTAGCTTTTCCATAACTATGTGTAGCTAGGCACCTCATTTTAGGGTTGTTTTGAACCCTTGTATGGATTAAGCACTCATTTCCCCTTATATTTGTGATTAATGATGAGATTATGCTGATTTACTCTTTGCTTAATGCTTCTTATTGATTGGTCACCAATAAGGTTGTTGGGTTCACTTGATTAATGCTTGAGAGGGCTAGATTGAGTGTAGAACTTGAGTTAAATCGTGTGAGAGCTTGAAATTTGTGAATTGAATGGATAGCTTTGTTAATGAGGTAGAGGTACACTCATTGACCTCATATAGCCAAATAGGATTGGCAATAAAATCAGGGTTTGATTAGTTAATTAAGAGATTAATGAATTAATTAAACTATACACCTATTTGGAGACTTGAGAGAGCACTTATAGGTAAATTAGTATCCTTGGTTAGTATAATCTTTCATTAAGTAGCATATATTGGAGGGATTTAGTGAGTGCTTTTGAAATACAAGGGGGATAAACAATCCTAAGCTTCATTAAATACTTGAATTCAAAGAATCATTTGCTTTTATAAATTTTCCGTTGAAAAGTAGTTTTAATTTTCTTTTTCACCCAACCAACATGTTTGGTTCCAACTTGATCAATTTCAAATGAATCTATTCAACCTAATTGAACGCATGATTGCATTTGTTAGTTCACTTTCGTCGTAGTCCTCGTGGGAATGATCTTTACTCATCACTTTATTACTTGCGACCCGTACGCTTGCGGAAGCTAAACGGCGAACACCGATATCCATTTAGTCAGAAAACTATTATTGAAACCATAGTGAATGATATGTCAGCCCAAGGTATAATACATCCCAGTAATAGTTCCTTTTCAGCTCCTGTGTTGTTAGTTCGCAAGAAAGATGACACATGGCGTTTTTGTACTAATTACTGTGCTCTTAATGCGGTGACTGTCAAGGATTCTTATCCTATTCCTACTGTGGATGAGTTATTGGATGAATTAAGGGGTGCTCGGTTCTTTACCAAACTTGATCTACGTTCGGGGTATCATCAAATTTTGGTCAAATCTGAAGATCATCCTAAGACAGCTTTTAGAACCCATCATGGACTCTATGAATGGCTGGTTATGCCATTTGGCCTTACCAATGCCCCAACCACATTTCAAGCTCTAATGAATGACTTTTTCGTCCTTTCCTACATAAATTTGTGCTGGTATTTTTTGACGACATCCTTATTTATGGCATGGATTGGACACTCCATTTACATCACTTACAATTGGTATTGGACTGTTTATTGCAGCATCACTTTTATGCTGAACTTTCCAAGTGTTCTTTTGCTACTGAGCGAATTGAGTACTTAGGACATATAGTTTCTGTTAATGGTGTGGAAATGGATCCCATCAAATTAGTTGCTATCAGCAATTGGCTTCCACCTATTTTGGTTTCACAGTTGTGCGGTTTCTTGGGTTTGACAGGGTATTATAGGCGATTCATCAAGAATTATGCTATTATTGCTACACCTTTAACTAATCTATTACAGAAAGATGCTTTTTCTTGGTCTCCTATTAATCACAAGGCTTTCACAGAATTGAAACAAGCTTTAATGATTGCCCCTTTTTTATCTATGCAGGATTTTTCTCAGCCATTTGTTATAGAGGTGGATGCTTTAGGTTCTGGTATTGGAGCTGTCTTAAGTCAGAATCATCACCCCATTACTTATTTCTCCAAGAAATTATCTCCACGAATGCAATCCCGTTCTGCCTATGTCCGTGAGTTATATGCTCTAACTGAGGTTGTCTCCAAATTTCAACATTATTTGGTAGGACATTCCTTTACTATACAGACTGACCAGTAGAGTCTACGACATTTGGCTGATCAAGCTATTCAAACCCAAAAACAGGAAGCTTGGTTACCAAAATTAATGGGTTATGACTTTCGAATTGAATATAAGTCTGGCAAATCTAACATCGTAGCAGATGCATTGTCACGATCATTTATGGTTGTGACTTTTGTCACAAATACTTTCTTTAATCAGATTCAAGAGGCTATTAATGCCTCTCCATATTTATTAGAGCTCAGGGATAAAGTACAGCAGAATCCTACTGATTTTCCACACTATAGTATTTATCCTGGTCGGTTATTCTTTAAATAGGGCTTAGTTTTGCCCCATGAGGATAAGGAGCTTTTGAAGCTTATTCTATCCAAATTTCATTGCTCAAAGATTGGAGGACATGCTGGTACAGTACGTACTCATGCTAGAATTGCTGCTGAATTTTGGTGGCATAGCATGTGCCATGATATTAAGCAATTTATTCAACACTACAGTATTTGTCAACACGTTAAATCAATTCAGCAGCCACCATATAGACTTCTGCAACTGTCACGCCCTTATTTTAATTTCACCTTTACCAGAGTATTCGCGGAAAACGACATGCGGTTCGGTAGGCAACACAGGAATAGTATAACTATACTGATGATATGTACATGATTACGGAAATTCCCCTCAGGGATTCGTACCTGATAATTACAATTAGTGTAGCCGCACAGGGCTACTTGGATGTCTAAACTCGTCCCAGTGAAATGGAGACTTCTTCCCGTCTTCGTTCCACTACGGTAATCCCCTCGTACGGTACTATGCATTGTTGTTTGCATATCTTCTGTCGTCTCCTATCTGAATTGTTGGTAGGGGAGGGTGAGATTCGAGAGAATCTCAGTAGGAAACAGATACCATAATGCATGCATGATTGATGCTATGTGTATGACATGTTAGCTTTATCTAGATGTATGCCCCATAATGACATTTCTGCATGCTCAATGTTTCATACAACAAGACTATGGCCACAGCGAAAACAAAAACAGAGCTTCATTTATTCAAATATGCTCTACACAATCAAGTAAAGCAATCACATACATCATTACACAAGCAAAGATATCAAATACATGCAAGTAAGGTAAGTCCCCTACCTTAACCCGTTTCCGCCTCGAAACGCGTGCCTCGATCTACGTGCAAACAGCTCGGGGCTCCATATTCGATCCTACAATGTCAAATGTACTATTTAGACACTTCCATAGTGTATCTGGGGGTTATATGAGTCTATCTTGAAAAATTACTAAAATACCCCCGGGGACCCGGCCCCATCGTACCCGGCCCGATGGCACGTTTTCCCAAATTTTTGACTAGGGCTATCCTGACATATTTTCGCCCAAGGAATCCATTTCCGGACTTGGAATTATCAAATTCAATGTAAAATTACGAAATTGCCCTTGGTAGCCCTACTTTTAGGGTTTTAGGGGCGTTTCCGTAATTATGCTTTCTCGGCCTTTTCCGAAAAAGTGCCCAACTGTAACCCCACCTAATTTTCCCTCCTGAACTCAATGGAATCATCAAATCATTGAAAATCCAACTCTAAGACCCATTTATATCCCAGACCGAAATATATGGGTTTTAAGGGGAAAATTGGGGTTTTTCGGTTTCGGCTCCGTAAACACGTTCCTTTCTACTCCTAACCACTTTATTGACTATTCCATTAGGTTACAACTACCATTTAGTACCAATTTGGGCAGCATAACAGCCCCACATACCCATTTCCAAAAATTAAAACCAATGGCAATCCGGCGAAATTTCACCGATTAAATTGCCCACAGCAGCTAGCATAGTCAATACACAAGAGTTTGGAAGTTACCTCAAGCTCCCACTAGCTTTTCTCAAAGATGGCTGAAAACCCTAACTTTCAAAACACCAAATTTGAGCTTTCCAAACCTTAAAGAACAAAGAGGAGTAGCTTAGGATCGGAGTTATACGCGTTAGGAGCGAAATCGTCGGAGAAATCGGCTTACCTTGTGAGTTCTCTTCTCCTTTTCTCCCAAAACCCTCTCAACCCTTTTTCTTCATTTTCGTTGCAGAATGGCCTCGGAATGCTGTAGGAGGAAGATGATATTTCTTTAATAATCTCATGCCCATGTCATTGCTTATGTCATCAACAATTTTCCATTTTCGGATTTTTCAGAAATTTTGGCAGATTTTCTGCCCAAACTTTGAAAAATCATAACTAATTCTAGAAAAATCAAAATGAGGTGATTCCAAAGCCTATAGAACCCTTATTGAGTCTAGTTTCAAGGAAAAATATAGACGTTTGCTTTCTGGAATCACAAAATTCCCAGAATATCAATCTTTCCACATTGGTCCAGAAATTTCACAGTGTATTTGTGCTGACTTCAAAAATTCATATCTTTTTATGTATAGCTCTAATGGCTTCATATGACCTATCAAATTAAAGCTTAGGATGTCTACTTTCATCCTGTAAAATTTCATAATTTTTACTTATCATTTACTCTCCCAAAACCTTATGATAAGCTCACTGCCTCATAGGCAATTTTATCGAAAACATAATTTTATTCTCCAAAATTCACCATTTTACTTTCTTAATACCCCAAAGATATAGAAATCATTAGGGGATAAATTTGGGCTCCTGCTAAATCGGGGCTTAGCAGTCTACTTAATTTAGGCTTATTCCCAAGCCTCAAATCCCAAATTTCGGGGTATTACAGCAACCTCTTCCAATTCCTTCTCAGGTTTGAGACGATATTGCTATGGATTTTATCACCGGATTGCCCAATTCCACAGGGTATATTGTTATCTTTGTGGTAGTTGATCGCTTGTCTAAATTTGACCATTTTATGCCTTTAAAGTCCAATTACAATGCTGAATCTGTTGCAAAAATTTTTATTCATCATATTGTTGGTTTACATGGGATACCTCGATCTATTGTTTCTGATCGAGATAGAGTCTTTACTAGTTCTTTTTGGAAGCACTTGTTCAAGTGTCTGGGCAATTCTTTTATGTATGAGTTCTTTTAATCATCCTCAAAGTGATGGACAAACTGAGGCCTTGAACCGCTGCTTGGAGATGTACTTACGGTGTTATGTTCATCAACACCCTCGTTTATGGGCCAAATTCTTACCATAGGCTCAGTTTTGCTATAATACTTCTTTTCATACTTCCATTGGCATAACTCCCTATAAGGTTCTGTTCGGTTGTGACCATCCTAAACTTATTCGGTTAGACCAATCGCTGGATGCTCCTATGTCAGTACAGGACCAGCTTGCTGAAAGGGATGCCTTACTGACCCAATTATAAAACAATTTACTAAAAGCTCAGACCCATATGAAGTTTTATGCTGATAAAAAATGGACTGAGAAGGCCTTTGCAGTGGGTGACTATGTATTTGTTAAGCTCTAACCATATCACCAGCAGTCCTTACGAGATCACCCTACTCGAAAACTTTCTTTAAGGTATTTTGGTCCTTATCAGATTCTTGCTCGTATTGGTTCAGTGGCTTATAAACTACAATTACCACCTGAAGCTCGCATCCACCTTGTTTTCCATGTTTCTTTGCTTAAATGTTATGGCAATCCTGACAGCTCTTATCAGCCTTTACCAGTTATGACTGATCTCTCTGGTCCTATTCTACAGCCCCTTAAAATTATGTTAACTCACACAGTGAAGATACGAGACACTTGGGTAACTCAACTACAAGTCCAATAGGATGGGTTAGAGAATCCTATATGGGAAGATCTTGATTCTTTTCGGTCTCTTTATCCAGCTTTTGACCTTGATGACAAGGTCACACTACTACAGAATCATGATATAACTACCCCAATAGACGTCCCAATTTTAAAATTGGGTGGTTAAAAAGGAAGGCGGTGGCATTTTTGTAATTATCTGTATGCAGGGAAACCTTTAGACGTCCCAAATTTGAATTTGGGACGCCTAAAGTGGTTCATGGCGCGAATTTAAATTTTTTTTAAGTGCCAGGGACTGGGTTTAGACGTCCTAAATCTATTTAGACTTTAAGCTTCCCAAATGGATTTGGGACATCTAAAACTGGGACTTTAGGCGTCCCAAATGGCCATTTGGAACGCCTTCTGGACGCATGTCAGACACTTGTCTGACATGCGTCCTCTCTCACACACACACCCCACCTTCACTTTTTGACAATCTCCCTTATTCTTCATTCATTTCATTTCCTCCGTCGATGTTCTGGGCATTCCTCCTCCTCTCTTCTTCTTGTTGTCTTATTCAACTCTTCCTCCTCCCTTCTTTGTCGCACGTCCTCTGTCTTGTGCCTCTCTGATTCACTTCCTCACTTGGAACCCCTTCTTCTTGCTGCGTATTCAATAGCAGCGGATTCTGAAGAAAACCAAACAAGATTAAACAAGAAGAAGAAGATTCAAGCAAGACACACACCATTGTGATGCTTTCCACCTCCTTTCTTCCATTGTGAAGCACGCATGCTCCCCCTTCTAGTTAGTTTTTTTTTTTTAAAAATATGAATTTACTTGAATTAAATTTAAACTTGCAATGTGAAATTATTTTATATGATTTTAGTTATTGGAGTGATTTTATCTTGTGACTGAATTTTTGTGTTTTTTGGCCAGAACCATATAATCGTTGTTAGCTAGTAGTTATGCAACAATATATTGTTTGATATGTTTGGAGCTTGAAAATGTTTGTTTTATATGTATGGAGCTTGGAAATTGAGAGGGAAAAAATGTATGTATATTATTATAAATAAATGGAGCTATTGATTGATTTTGATGAAATGAACAACAATTAAGCATAGTAATTTTTGTTTGTTTAAATATGGTTGGTTTTATTTTTTTTAGATTAGATTAGTATGATTATTATTAGTGTAGTGGTGAAAATCTTATTTTAAGATAAAGGGATTAATAAGATAAATACATTGATCATTAATAAATATAAAATTGATTATTAAGAAACACAATATACTTAATAAATAGATTGAAATATATTCTATTAATCATTCTCTTCAAATTATTATAAGTTCTTTATGTCCTAGAATAAAAAAATTGAATATTTATTTGAAAGGGTATAAGTTCTTTATACCATTTCGAGCGATACATGAAGATCTTAAAAGGGTATTCTAAAAATCCTTATCGACCAGAAGCCTCAATAGTAGAAAGATATGTAGTTGAGGAGGCTATGGAGTTTTACAAAGATTATATGTCAGGGAAGAAGGAATAATCTCAGCATGAAGAGGGGAGAAGCAAGGGAACACGAGGACTGAAAGTGAAGAATGTTCCTCATGAAGAGGTGTTACAAGCCTACTTGTATATCCTGAATAATATAGAAGAAGTTCAACCTTACATAGATGAACACAGAAAGACTTTGAAGAACAAGAATCCAAGGAAGAATGAAATGCAAATTGCTATTGAGCAAAACAAGACATTCATGCAGTGGTTCGAGGAAAAGGTTTCGCACGAGACCGGTGTGTCTGAGACAATCGAGTGGCTAGCTTGGGGGCCTTCGTTTCAGGTCATTACTTGGACCGGTTATGATATAAACGACTATTCTTTCTATACAAAAGAGCAAAATGATAGAAGTACCATGCAAAATAGTGGGGTTATAGTAGAAGCTGAAGCCATGCACTTTTCCAGTTTGAGAGATAAAAACCCCATATTATCATCTATGGCCTATTATAGAGTTATAGAAGAAATATGGAAGATTACATACAACAAGTTCAAATTTGCTTTATTCAAATATAAGTGGGTTAGTAATAATGCTGTGGTAATAGATAAACAATTTGGATTTGTCTTAGTCGATCTTAGAAGAGTTAGCTTAGAGATGAGCCCTTCATTCTAGCAAGCCAGGCGAAACAAGTGTTTTATGTCACAGATCTTGCATGCAAAAACATGTCCCACTACTACAAAAAAGCAAAGCTGTGGCACTTATAATTGCATTATCTGTGGTGCTAGAGAAGTGCCACATATCTAGACGTCACAAAAAGAAGCTGTGGCGCTTGGAAGCGCCACATCATTTTAATTTTTTTTAAAAAATACCTCCTGTGGCGCTTGTTGGAGGAAGTGCCATAGGAGGGTATTTTTTTTAAAAAAAAATTTAAGTCCTCCAACAAACCTTATACCTCTTATATACCCATAAATTAAATTTCAGTTCATATATTCTGTATTATTATATGCCAACAATAAATTATCATTTCATAATAATACTTTTCTTTTGCTAAGCATAAATATCCTCTTACTAAAGATCATCCTTGAGGCAATGTTAGGCAATTTAATTTCATACCTCATTATATATGAATATTAGAAATAGGATATATATAAAACACGCACACACGTCTGCATAATATTTACAATTAATTTGAAATAAAAAATTATAGAAATTATATGCCAATTAAAAAAAACAAGAAGAAGCACGTTGAACTTACAACTTAATTGATTAGTGCAGTGGAGTGGGGGACCACGTTGCCCGTTGGTGACAGTTGGAACAAAACAAAGAAGTAGATTTGATGATGAAGACATATGTGTGTGTGGGTGTGTTTTTAAGTGGGAAGATGACAGGAAATGGAGGGAGGGGGCAACGTCCACGGCAAGAAGATGAGAAAGGGAAAGTAAGAGAGGAGGGAATAATTAGAGTGGGAGTCAAAATAAAAGAGAAGGAGGGGCTACATGTGGGAAAGGGGAAAAAAGATAAGGGTGGGGGTGGGGGCAATTGTGATTGGTGGGGAGTGGATTACGCTATCCACTTAAGAGGTTAAAATTTTTTTTTAATACAAGAACCAGCTGTGGCGCTTGGTTGGTCAGGCGCCACAGCTGGTGTTAAATTTTTTTTATATAAAACCAGCTAGTCATGTGGTGGTTAGCTGGTGAAATTTTTTTTTTAATATATGACTAGCTATGGCGCCTGGTTTACCAAGTGCCACATCTAGTAAATGTTTTTTATAATATAACTAGCTGTGGTGCCTGGGTTAGTGTAATTTTTTTTATAATAGCTCCCAAGTATGGCGCCTGTCTTGGCAGGCGCCACACTTGAGCCAACTAGCAGTGGCACCTGGTCCATCAAGCGCCACAGCTGGTACCCAAAATTAAAAAAAATAAAATAGAAAATAAAAAAAGGTAGCTGTGACACTTCTTTAAAGAAGGGCCACAAAATATGCGTCACCTTTCGACCTTTTTGTAGTAGTGTCTATTGTCCTTAAAAGTAAAAAACAGAAGTATGGTGATCCGACCTTCAACCTTGACAACACACCACCTTTCACAACAACTCCACCTTGAACAAATGAAGTAGAATTGGTAGATGATGATGAATATGCTGTAAGAAATGACCATGGTGAAGGAATATGGGAAAGAATATAGAGTAAGATCTTAATTTATAGAATAGAACTATGTGTTTTTTTGTTTTACTCTTGCTTAGTTTATTTTATTTTTATTGTAATTTATTTACGTATCTGATAATGCTTTTTGTGTTAATAGGAATATGGACAACTCTAGTGACTCAAATCAAAGTGCTGGGGATGACGAAAGGCGTAGAGATGACGAAAGCCCTAGCGATGACGAAAGGCCTAGAGATGAACCCGTTGCAAGAAGGAGGGTTAGAGGTTGTACAAAGATGGGAGTCTTAGTTGCACGTCATGAACATCAACAATAAAGGCTGCATATAGACTTCGATGCCAATCTGAATCCATTTGGTCCTGAGGAAGACCATTTCATTAGCTACATAGGGTTTTTGGGTCGAAGCAAAGTGCGCATTACCTACGATAATTGGAGATTAGTTCCCCCAAAAATGAAAGACATGATTTGGCAACAAGTTTTGGTATATAAGTTTTCATACATCTATAATAATTGTAGCTTTATTCCTATTGTTTCAAATATAATTATCTTATGTTTTACCTTGCAGCAAACATATGATGTCCCAGACACCAGGGAGATGTATAGGTACTGGATGGATGAGGTTCGTATATGATGGAAAGGTTTCAAGAACAAGCTAACAGCAAGGTACATTCGAGGGGCCCAGAGGGGTAAGGATCCATGTACACATTATTCGTATTTGTCTCCAAAAGATTGGAGGTTGTTTGCGGCATCACGGGTAGATCTTAAGTTTTTGGTAAGATTTTTGTCATCATGATATAGAGCTTTTAATTTTCATATACTTGATATCGTTGATTTATTTTTTGTTGTTTTTCATTCATAGAAATTAAGTGTAGCAAATGTACAGAGGCAATCATAAAATAAATATCAACATTACATGTCTCGTGGTGGATATCGGAAGCTTGAGCAGCAAATGATGCAAGAAGAGTTAGAGAAAATGAAGGAAGCAGTGAAATTTGATCCTAGCGTTGTTATCCAGGCCCCAACACCTCCTCCACATCAAAAAATGGAAAGCAGGGAGGATTAAGGGTGGGAAGTATATAAATGCGGTTGTTGTTGAGGTTGCTGCGAGGATTGTAAGTAGTTATACCATAAGTACATAATTTTTTGCATATCGAGAGTGGTTTCGATACATTTACGATAAATTGTATGCTACAGGATGAACTGAAAGATCAGAGTAGCCAAGGTTCATTCAATCCAAGTAGACGGATGGACATCTTGTTAACGACTATTGGGAAGGCAGATGACCTTGGTCGTGTTCGAGGAGAGACACGGGGAGTTAGTGCCGCGAGGTATTTTGGATGAGACTCATGTTATTCGTCACAAGCTGGACCTAGTAGGGACCTTATTTCCAAGATTCGAGAGGACCTCGAACGAGAGCTCGAGGCCAACCTTCGCGACAAGCTCTGAAAAGAGCTGTTGCCAGAGCTTCATCTTGAAATGGCAAAGATGTTTGAAGCATAAAGGGCAAGGGACGAGCATAGAACTCAGGAATCCCCGGCCTTCAATAGCACCAAAGGAAGTTACAACCTTCAGGAGGAACCACTTGGCGACCCTTCTCCCACTCCAATGTCGGGAGACCCTTCCACCCTCTATTTGGATGATCCACTGTTGCATGTTGTTGCCGATGCTTTCGTTCACACACGTGCTACCACCCACTATCATCAGCAAATTCTGTAGGATTTTCATAGGGTGAATATGACGAGTGTTAGAAAGGGGGAAGAAGGTACAACTATCCCTGTTCCTGATCCAGAGGTTGACACGTTAGGTCAGGCAATATGATCTTTCATCCTTTGGCCTCATAATCTTATTGGTTCAGACGCAACACCTCCAATGGTAGAATTACCTTACTATTACCGAAAATCTGTTGGCATCCTAATAACAATTTGTTTTTTGATGTTCTAAAAGGATGACGAAGATGCGAGGAAATGACCCTACTTAGCATGGCTGCAACAGATCTACAAGGGCATTAAACAAGTTGACTTGAAGATGCCTTAAGGGATTGTGGGCCTTACATTAGAGTATCCCTACACGATTGATAATACATATCTCAAGCAGTTTATTAGGTTGGAGGAGATAGATGCAGGATGGGTGAAATTTGCAATCCGGTAAGTTTTTTTTTTCAATTTTCCCATAGAATTCATTTAGTGGTTTTTTGATTTCATACATTTAATAACTCATTCCTTATTTTAATTCTATTATAGCATCTTCCACGACCTCTGCACAAACATGGAAAGATGTGATTGGTATGGATTCTTATGCCCTGCGAATACGAAGGGGATACCAATACTGTGGCGTATAGGACTTATTATGTCGGCTGCGTAATGGGAGAGACCAAACTTTGTTGTTATCTAGTACCTATTGTTCAACGGTTCGTATTTTTATTTTGTCAATTTAAGATGTTTAATAAATAATTGCCTTGTCATCTAACTTCATTTTAATCTGTACATGTTGTTATAGTTACCACTGGAGTTTGTGTGTTATATGTCCTCGCCGCAACCTAGTCTATTAGTTTTATCCCTTTCGTAAAAGGCCAGACAAAGATATAAAATCCGTCTTCGACACGTAAGTTATTCTGTTTGTATTTTATTGACTCTTAAAAAAATGAATAATTCTAATTTCTGTTGATTTTGATTTTCATGACAGTGCTTGTCAAAGATATAGAGTCCTAGGCAGGTCACGCGAGGGTACAATTGTAAAAAACCCAAAGCGGTTTTATCCGATAATAAGTAGTTTTGATTTTAATTGTTTCATTGACGGTCATTTTAGACATACCTTTATTTATTTTAACAACCAATTGGCTTTGATTTAAAGTGCCCTCAACAACTTGACAACACTGAATGCAGATATTATGTTATACTTTATATGTATAACATCACTCAAAGTAGAATTACTAGCGATTTTGAAAAGGTAATCGCTTCTTCATTCTCAAATGATAATATTTTTGGTGTTCAAATTGAAATGCTAATTAATTCATTTGCTTGATTCATTTCATTAAAGCTTATTTTCTAATTTTCAGATTTTTGATAATGAAGATGCCTACCTACGTGAAGACCTTAATTTGATCAGAGACCTTTTGGCTGGACATCTTCTTCAACATATAGAGCAGTAAAATTTTTATTTATATCAGTTTGTAGTTGTGTGATGACAGCGTTTTGACACTTTCTGGTTGTTATTGTACATATATATAGTAGTAGGTTGTATGAGTTGTTATTGTATGTATATATAGTAAAGATTGTAGTGCTGGATATCCTTACCATTTTGTAACAGACATTGTGGTTTATAAATCCATTTTCTATTCTGTTTATGCAGTTTGAATTCGTTGGGTACGTAATGTAGATTGTAAATAATCATTTTTAAAAAAAATCAAACCTTTTAACGTCCCAAATTTAGAATTGGGACGTCTAAAGTCCCTCTGTGGAGGACTTTAGACGTTCCAAATAGATATTTGAGACTTCTAAAGTCCTCCACTGGGGACTTTAGACGTCCCAAATTGAGATTTGGGACGTCTAAAGTCCCCCCGTGGAGGACTTTAGATGTCCCAAAAAAATGGGACGTCTTTTCTTAAACCCCTTTTTGTAGTAGTGTCAAGTTCGATGGGGGAGTATTGTTATGAATGGGCCTAGAAATAATGAAGTATTAGAGGCCCAAGCTAATGACAGTCCAAATAAGGAAAGCAGGTCCAAAGAAGATATGCCTAAGATGCCACGTAAGAGTAATCGAATTGGCAGGTCCATATGGAAGGTGAGGGAAAATGTTGCATAAAAGGTAGGAAGGCAAGGGAAGGAAGACAAGCATGATTTTGGGAAATCTTTCTTTCTGATCATTCTTTCATTTCTGATTTCTTCTACTTTCCCTCTGTCATTTTTGTTATTCTGGACCATTATCAATCTGCTGTGACAGATTTAATCATTTATGCATTTCTATATTTTGCTTATGCAATTAAGGATTCTTTGTATTAGAAATTGAGAGGAATTGCAATAAAATTTTAGAGATAGATTGCATATATTGATTCTAGTTTATCTTAGTGTATAGTAGGACGAGAGAGGAAAATGGGAAAGATAGAGGGAGATTTCTTTAGTGAAACAGTGAGAAAAGCTCAAATAGCTTATAGGTCCAAAGAATGGGACAAGTTCAAGAAAATCTTCGCTGATAATAAGGTAGATTTGCTCAAAGATTTTGACTTGTTCGGGAACACTGCCGTTACCATGGTAGCTCGCTCCGAGGATCCAGAATTCTTGAAGGAGATGCTGAGCAATCTATATGAAGAACAAACTTGGCGTGCCTTGGGGAAGAAGAACAGGCAAGGCAACACCCTTCTTTATGACATCGCCATCAATCATAGTACGGTGGCGGACATCGTACTTGATTTCAAAAGGACCATGCCTTTGTCTCCGGAGCTGATTGCGGAGGAGGAGGAGATAGCAGAGCTGCCGGAGAAGGAGGAGGAGGTGAAGAGAAGGCCATTGCTGAAGTGGAAAAACTTAAAGGTGAAACGTCAGTGTTCAATGCTGCCAAGTATGGTAACCTAAAGATGCTGAGCCATTTGGTGACACGTGTAGATGAAGGTGACAAGGAAATTCATCAACAAAGCTCTGGAGAGACCATTCTTCATGCTAGTGTGAATAATCAATCCTTCGGTAAGCCTATTTTAACCTAAAATTTTATGCTGCCTCTGAACTTTAATATAAGATTTACTTAAATAATTTTTGTATATTAAGATATATTTGGGGAGTTGATCTTGATCCTAAATATAAGACATAATTTTCATATTTATCAATCTTTTCCTAATTTACTATTACTGATACTCAATCAACTATAATAAAAAAGGAGAGGAGGCGAGGGAATTAAGGAAGATGGTTAGGGTGTTTTAAAAAACACAAGTTATATTAACTAACTCAATTAACTTCCTTAATATAACTAAATTAAGTAAATATATCTCTATGTCAAGGACCAGAGGAGCATTTATTAAGAATGTATGCTGGTTTCTCTAAAATACACTCTCTTAAATTATTTACATTGATATCCTTTAATATAAACTTCCTTAATATGTGCAATGAGCAAGGATAGTTCAGGGGGAAACGATAAATACTGGGATAAAGTGGATTCAGGTCTTATGTTTAAGATTAAATCTAACCCCAACTAATTCTTACATTAAGGGTGTGAGGTAATATCATTTTAATGCTCTTGAATTTTCTGAACATGCTAGCCCTAATTCAGATAAGAAGGATGTTTAATTATATTGAATATATGTGTGTGCAGATGTAGCTCTTTGGATAATCATGAATATGGATAAGAGAAGTTTGGTTTCGATGCTGAATAATAATGGGCTGACATGTCTTCAGCTTCTAGCCAGAATGCCTAGTGCTTTTGAGAGTCATTATGATCCTCAGGAAATCATCACCAAGCTCGTCTATAAATGTACATTCTCTTTTTTATATCTAATACCTTTTTTAACATGCATCTCTCTTTCTCTAATAAAAATGTAAATAATTAAATTGTAATTTTGGAGGATAGTGCTTCCCAATGAAGGATACGACATTGAAGGTTGTAACAGCTTTGACGAGTTGCTTAGGCCTCTGGTGGGAGACATAGAAACTGGTTGCCAATATGATGCCAGGCCACCAAGTCCAGGTACTTTTGTTTTAAAAATATCGATCACTTTAAGCTATTGATATTTTTCATTAATGATCATGGTTATTAATTTTGGATTGGGCGCTGAATCGGTTGGGGTGCTAGGTAAAAGGTTAGTGGGTTAGATATATGAGTTAAACTGGAGCTAATTTGAAGCAAAACTGGTGAGGAAGTGATGATTATAAGGTTATTAATATGAAATTATGAAGAAAATTAAAAAAATTGAATTAAATTATTTTTTTAAAATGAAAAATATTGAACTGGTTAAACTAGTTATGTGGTCCGACCGGCCTAATTATGTGATCGATTTGTGGTCTTTGACCAGTTCGGTCCGGTTTTAATAACCTTACTGAATAAAAAAAACTTCGGTTTTGGTCAACACCTTTAATGAAAATGACAACATTAAAGCTTGCCTATAAAAACCTAGTTGTAACTTCAAAAAAATTGTCGCTACATATACCTAAGTTATAGCCCACAGCTGAAATTGTTGCCATATATAACTTGACAATAGTTTGAATATAAAAAAAAAACTTGACAATAGCAAAAGGCTGTCAGAAAATTAAAACCTCAAAATATCTCACTGTAGTAATAATTACTACCATTATTGTACTCATCAGTGTAACGGGCACCAAAACTAGTTTTATCATGGATCCATGAGGTCTAGAAAACAAAACCAGTTCCTTAAACATTAGGTAACAGTGACATGCATTTGTTAGCCTGGTGAAATGCATATCAAAATAGCACATTTACACTCAATTTATCGCACTTTCTGATTTATTAATGGGTTTATGAGGATTGAAGTGTGAAGAAAATGTGCCCAATGAGTGTTTGGTTAAAAGGAGAATAATTCTTTGATTAAATGTGAGTATTTTGCTATCATACATCACCCTTTGTTTTGTATAGACTTCATTGTGTTTATAGGGTCACACTTGAGACACTCAAAGAGCCAATGGAAGCACAAATCACTGATCAAGAAGTTGGGAAGAAAGCAAAACACCATTGTAATGAGTGCGTCATTGGGAAAAGCTGAAAAAGTTGAAAACAGATGCTTGGCTGCAGCCAAGAAATTGGCTGGCTGCAGCCAGAAGGCCTCCAGAAAGTTTCTGGCTGCAGCCAAGCCATTTCTGGCTGCAGCCAGACGACAGACAGAGACAAGAACGCGTTTTCTGGCTGCAGCCAAAACACGAAAACAGCAGCTATGCGTTTTGTTTCTAGGTCATTTAAAAAAGGGCAAAAAGCTGAAGGGCAAAGGGGAGTTCGACATTCAGAAGTTTGTGGAGATGGCTAGGAGCATTCCCAAGCAAAGGAGAGGGGCTTTCTCAAGGAAATCAAGTAGGATTGAAGATTGAAAGAGATTCCAACTCCATTTCTCTTGATTTTTCTGTACTCATTCCCTTTCTCCATTTTAATTCTGATATGTCTGGACCGAATGTTAATATCTGTGATTCGTTTTTGAACATGAGTGGCTAGGTTTTTCATTCTAGGATTGTTCTAAACCTTTGTATGGATTGAACTTAATTCCTTCTTTCTTTTGGTACCCAATGGTATATATATGTTAATTCTCCTCTGTTTTTGCTGATATCTGTGACTGGCCAGCACAATGGATCATTTGTTCAATTAGATTAAGCTTGAGAGAGTTAGTTTAATTGTAGAACTTGGGGAGAGTTATGCTAGACTTGAAGTTTAAGAATTAAATGAATGGTTAGTTAATAACATAGAGATATAGTTATTAACCTAGCATTGTCAAAATTAAGGTGGTTATTTAAAGATTATTTTCCGCAAGAGATTGTGTATGTTAATGGATGATATAAATTTGGTTATGACTTGAGAGAGTTTAATCAATTGCTAGTGAACCTTAGACTGACATATATATATCCCATAAAAGTATCCTTATAGAAAGAAGGAAATTAAGTTTAGGAAATACAAAGGTAACGAACAATCCTAGGCTTATTAAATTGATTGAATTCACAAGAAATAGATTATTGTTCAGTAATTTTGAGTCTTTGTCAAAATATCTTTTGAAAGTTCTTTTTCCACACTCAACACTTTGTTTTGGCTCAACTTAATCAAACTCATTAAGACTATTGCTCAACTAATTTGTTACTCAAATCCTCGAGGGAACGATCTTACTTATCACTTTATTACTTGACGCGATCCGTGCACTTGCGGTAGCGAACAAGTTTTTGGCGCCGTTGCCGGGGATTGGTTTAACAAATCTTTTAGTTGACCTTAGGCTTGTGCTAGTAGATTTCGCTTGGGTCTTTAGTTAGATTTATAATTTTTCTTTCATTGTTTTCTGCATTAAATTTCACTTGTTTTAGCTTGATACTTGCTGGTTTGTGCCTTTTTGTAGGTACCAGATCGGTTCATGCAACATCTGCAAGGGAACGAATTGATAGTGGTACTTGATGGAGTACCGCGCATTGAAGAAGAACCTGAATCAGCAGCAGAATCGGAGTTTGAAACTGAAACAGAATCTGAACTTGAGTCTGAACCTGAAACTGAAGCTGAAACAATGGCGGATGAATATGATAGAGCCACTGTCAATGACTTCGCCACCCGGAATATGAGAGGAACTCAATCTTGCATTCGAATGCCGGAGATGCAAGCTCACACTTTTGAGATCAAACCGGTGATGATAACGATATTGCAAATGCATGGGTTGTACCATGGCCTTTATAATGAAGACGCCAACAAGCATCTGATGTATTTCTTGGAGGTGTGTGATTCCTTCAAGCAGAATGGTGTTCCTCAAGATGTACTGCGGTTGCGTCTATTCCCTCTCTCTCTGTAAGGGAAGGCAAGAGATTGGTTCAACAATCTCCCGGAGGGATCCATAACCTCTTGGGCTGATCTTGAAGCTAAATTTAGAGCTCGGTTTTTCTCCGATGATAAATCAGTGGAAGCAAGGGACGAGTTTCTAAGTTTTAGACAACAACCGGATGAGCATTTGTATGCCGCATGGGAAAGGTACAAGATGCTAATGAAACAATGCCCCAATCATGGGGTGGACAAGTGGGTAGTGATCCAAATTTTCTGCACACGATTGAATCCTCAATCCAAAGCAATGGTGGATTCTATGACTAATGGGGGTTACCGGAATGTGCTTGTTAATGAGGTGTTTAGACTTTTGGATCAATTATCTGCAAACAATACCCAAGGCAATGATAGGAGAACTCCAACTACCCCAGCCCTACTCAACACAAAAGAAGACGCTTCATCACAAATTGCCACTATTTTGTCTGCTTTGAACAAACGTTTTGATGTCTTAGAGTCTCAAATAAACAAGGGTCATCCCCGCGGTGTGCATTCTGTTCAATCCACTCCAATTGTATGTGAGCAATGCAATGATGTCCACATGCCGGACAATTGCCCTCTTTACATGGACACTGAATCTGTCAATTATATGGGCAAATTCCAACCTTCTCAAGGTAATCCATATTCACAAACTTACAACCGTGCGTGGAGAGCTCATCCCAACTTTTCTTGGAGTCAAGGTAACACATTGAACCCTCCTCATGAGTCTACTTCTGGCACCAAGCCGGTTCATCCACCGGGTTTTCCAATGCCATCAAGGCAAGCTCCTGCAAAAGAAGAAGAATCTAAGACGGACAAGATGTTAGCCCGTATCTTATCAGAAGTGGAATCTTCAAGGGGTGAGAGTAAGGCTACTTTTTCTCTTCATGAGTCCGCTATCAAAAACCTTGAAGTTCAAGTGGGGCAACTAGCTATACAAGTAAATGCCATGGCTCGAAACGGTCTTCCAAGTGATACCATCCCTAACCCAAAGAGGGGTGGGAAAGAAGAATGTAAGGCCATTTATTTGAGAAGTGGCAAGGTGCTTCCGAACATGCCCAGCTCAAGCACCACGGTCCCAAAGCAAAATGAGCAAGTGGATATTGAAGTTGATGAAGAGGGAGTCATAACTCCAGAAATTATGGTGGAAGATGAGGAGACTAAGAGGAGAAAGCACACTGAGGGCGGATTGGATGATGTTGGCAAGAGCAAGAAGAGGGAACAAGAGCTGAATGATGAAAAGAAGAGTAAACCAACCACAACTACTATTATGCCTCCTTTACCATTTCCTCAAAGATTCAAAAAGAAGGAGGAAGATGCACAATTCAAAAAGTTTGTGAATATGTTTAAGCAGCTACATGTCAACATTCCTTTTGCTGAAGCTTTAGAGGGGATGCCTAAATATGCCAAGTTTCTAAAGGATGTGTTGTCTAAGAAGAGGCGATTCAATGAATTTGAAACTGTAGCTTTAACCGAAGAATGCAGTGCTGTGATCCAAAGGAAGTTACCCACCAAGTTGAAAGATCCGGGTAGTTTTTATATTCCTTGCAATATTGGCACAAACTTCAATGGTAAAGCTCTATGTGACTTGGGTGCTAGCATAAATTTGATGCCCTTGGCTGTTTTTAACCAATTGGGGCTAGGCGAACCAAGGCCTACCACAGTTACCCTTCTATTTGCTGACCGGAGTATTTCTAAGCCTAGAGGAATTATTGAAGATGTGTTAGTAAAGGTAGACAAGTTCATCTTTCCAGCAGATTTTGTGGTGCTTGATTGTGAAGTTGATTGGAAGATCCCACTCATTTTAGGCCGTCCATTTTTAGCTACAGCAAGGACTCTTATCGATGTGGAAAAGGGCGAAATTACTTTAAGGGTAGACGATGAAAAAGTGGTCTTTAACATGCCAAAAGCCTTGAAGTTCCATGATGATTCAGCTCAATGTTCATTTGTGGATATATTGGATTCACTCATTCCTCAAGAGGCATATGCTCCTATGATTAAAGATCCTCTAGAGGCATTTTTAATTGGGGAAAAGAATCTAGATGAATTTGATGAAGAAGCTATTGAAAACCTTTTTCGTATGGAGGCATTCCCTCACTCAAGACAAAGGAATTTTGAGCCACTTGAGGTGGCTGAGGCATTGAGCACTCCTTTGAAGCCATCTATTGAAGTTCCACCATCTCTTGAGTTGAAGTCCTTACCATCTCATCTTAAGTATGTCTACTTAGGAGAGGCCGACACATTACCAGTGATTGTCTCTTCCGATCTTTCGAATCTGCAAGAGGAAAAGCTCCTACGAGTTTTAAAAGACCACAAGAAAGCCATAGGTTGGACCATAGCTGACATTAAGGGAATCAGCCCTTCTATGTGTATGCACAAAATCTTGTTAGAAGATGATCATAAAACTTCTATTGAGCATCAAAGGCGATTGAATCCAATCATGAAGGAAGTGGTCAAGAAAGAAATACTTAAGTGGCTCTCCGCTGGAATTGTGTACCCTATCTCTGATAGTTCATGGGTGAGCCCAGTCCAATATGTCCCTAAGAAGGGTGGCATGACTGTAGTGGCTAACACCCAAAATGAACTAATTCCTACTCGCACGGTGACTGGTTGGCGGGTGTGTATGGATTATCGGAAGCTCAACACAGCTACAAGAAAGGATCATTTTCCTTTGCCATTCATAGATCAAATGTTGGACAAGTTAGCTGGTCAGGAATTCTTTTGTTTCCTTGATGGATATTCCGGGTACAACCAAATTGCCATAGCCCCAGAAGATCAAGAGAAGACCACCTTCACTTGTCCATATGGCACGTTTGCTTTCAGAAGAATGCCCTTTGGACTATGCAATGCACCAGCCACTTTTCAACGATGTATGATGTCCATTTTTGCTGATATGATTGAGAAAACAATTGAGGTATTCATGGATGATTTTTCTGTCTTTGGTCCATCTTTTGACCCATGTTTGGAGAATTTAGATGCTGTGCTTACAAGGTGTGAAGAGGCAAACCTAATTCTTAATTGGGAGAAATGCCACTTCATGGTGCAAGAAGGCATTGTACTTGGCCATAGAGTGTCGAGGAACGGGTTGGAAGTAGATAGGGCGAAAATTGCCATTATTGAGCAACTACCACCACCCACTAATATAAAGGGTATCCGGAGCTTTCTTGGACATGCTGGGTTCTATCGGCGGTTTATCAAGGATTTTTCAAAAATTTCCAAACCCCTTTCTAAGCTTTTAGAGAAAGATGTGGAATTCAAGTTTGATGATGAGTGTCTACGAGCTTTTGACGAATTAAAGAAGCGCCTTATTTCAGCTCCTATCTTAGTAGCTCCAGATTGGGCTGTACCCTTCATTATTATGGCCGATGCAAGTGATTATGCTGTTGGTGCTGTTTTGGGGCAAAAGGCAGAAAAACTCTTCCACCCTATATATTATGTGAGTAAAACTCTTGATGGTGCTCAACTAAATTACACTACCACTGAAAAAGAGTTACTTGCCATAGTGTATGCATGTGAGAAGTTCAGACCATACATTGTAGGTACTAAGGTGACTGTGTACACCGATCATTCAGCTCTCAGGTACCTTCTCACCAAGAAGGACTCTAAGGCTCGACTCATTCGCTGGGTGCTCCTACTTCAAGAGTTTGACCTAAATATAGTTGACAGAAAAGGTACAGAAAATCAAGTAGCTGACCACCTCTCAAGGCTGAGCACTGAGGTTCAATTTGATGAGTCTGACATGATCCAAGCATCATTTCCGGATGAACAACTTTTCTTTGTTGATCATTCATCCACACCATGGTTTGCTGATTTTGTGAATTATTTGGTTTGTGGAGTGCTACCTCCAGAGTTCAATTCTCATCAAAAGCGTAAGTTTTTGCATGAAGTGAAGAAGTACTTTTGGGATGAACCTTACTTATTCAAGCGGTGCCCCGACCAACTCATTCGAAGGTGTGTTCCAGAAAATGAACAAGAGTGCATTCTGCATTGTTGTCATTCATCGGAGTATGGTGGTCACTTTGGAGGAGAGAAAACTGCTGCGAAAGTGATTCAAAGTGGATTTTATTGGCCTTCATTGTTTAAAGATGCTTATACTTTTGCCCTCCGATGTGATCGATGCCAAAGAGTGGGGAACATCTCCAGAAGGAATGAGATGCCATTGAATGACATGTTAGAAGTTGAGCTCTTCGATGTTTGGGGGATTGATTTCATGGGTCCATTCCCTAAGTCCTTCAACAATGAACACATTTTAGTGGGTGTGGACTATGTATCAAAATGGGTGGAAGCTATGGCTTGTGTGACTAATGATGCCAAGACGGTACTGAAGTTCCTTAAGAAGCACATCTTCACAAGGTTTGGCACACCGAGAGCCATTATCAGTGACGGCGGATCACATTTCTGCAATCATCAATTTCAGATGTTGATGAAGAAATATGGTGTGAGACACAAAGTAGCATTGCCTTACCATCCCCAAACAAATGGCCAAGCTGAGATTTCTAACCGAGAAATCAAGAACATTCTGGAGAAGATGGTGAACACCACTAGGAAAGATTGGTCCTCCAAGTTAGATGATGCATTGTGGGCCTATCGAACAGCTTATAAAACACCTATTGGTATGTCTCCATATCGATTAGTGTTTGGAAAAGCTTGCCATCTACCTGTAGAATTGGAACATGGAGCATATTGGGCTATTAAGAAGTTAAATTTTGATCCACAAGCGGTAAGAGAAAAGAGGTTACTCCAACTAAATGAGCTGGATGAGATCCGCTTAAATGCCTATGAAAGTTCACGGATTTACAAAGAGAAGACAAAGAGGGATCATGACAGAAAAATCAGTCCCAAGAGCTTTGAACCGGGACAAACTGTTCTTCTTTACAATTCCAAACTGAGGCTCTTCCTTGGAAAGCTTAAATCTCGATGGTCTGGGCCATTCAAGGTTATTTAGGCATCAAACTATGGTGATGTCGAGCTGGAGAATGAGAAGGGTGAGAGATTCAAAGCTAATGGTCAGCGGTTAAAGCACTATTGGGGAGGAGATGTGGATAGGCTTATATCCACCATCTACTTATCAAATGAGGACTGACCAAAGTGAAAAGTCAGGCTAAGGACTATAAACTAAGCGCTTCTTGGGAGGCAACCCAAGTTCTAAACTTAATCTCTTTAGTTTCTTTGATTTTAGTATAATTTGGTAGGTTTACGTTTGGTCTTTTCACTTTGGTAGGAAGAAAGGGACTCCAAGCGGAAAGTAGTCAAGAGCAAGAGGATTGCAAGGCAAGGGGTGGCATTTGGTTTGGATAGGCATTTTTCAGGGAAGTTTCTTCATTCTCATGATTTTCTTGAGCCTAATATTTGATGAGCATAACTTGATTTGATAACTATTGTTACCAATGCATTTTCACTTCTGATTTAGGTGTATTCCTATTTGTGGAATGAATTATCTTCTGATTTGTGCATGAGATTGGTCTAATCCTATCCATTCTAGATGTAAAGTGAGTTCATAAATTGTTGGGTGCACTTTAATCTTATAAGAGGGTGTTTTCAATTGTGTAAGTTATTGATGTTGATGATTGCATGTGCCTCAAGAGGAGTTTGTTTTGGTGCAAGTGATTGAGGGGTGGTGTTAGTGTCTATGATCACCACGGGTTAAAAAAAAAAAATTTCTGTGTGCAGTTTTGGAAAAATTTTGGCCGCAGCCAACACATATCTGTGCTGCAGCCAAAGAGAGCACAGAAAGATCTGTGCTGCAGCCAGGAATTTTGGGCTGCAGCCACGGGGAGCACAGAAAGATCTGTGCTGCAGCCAGGAATTTTGGGCTGCAGCCACGGGGAGCACATAAAGATCTGTGCTGCAGCCAGGAATTTTGGGCTGCAGCCACGGGGAGTACAGAAAGATCTGTGCTGCAGCCAGGAATTTTGGGCTGCAGCCACGGGGAGGACCGAAAGATTTAGGCTGCAGCCCAAACCCGTGGCTTGCTAAAAAAAAAAAAACAACTTTGCCTTGCATTCTGGGCTGCAGCCAATACTTTTTGGCTGCAGCTCACGTCCAACCCGAGAGATTTGGGCTGCAGCCAAGTTTTTTTGGCTGCAGCACAAATCCGTTGATTCTAAAAAAAAAAAAAAATTTTGTGCCTTGCGTCATTCTTTTCCTCTGTTCCTCTTTCTTCCCTCTCACGCCTCTGCTTAAATTTTTGTTCATCTTGTGTTGCTCTCATTCATCTCTCACGCAAGAACCCTAACGCCGTCCCCTCTCAATCGGTCACCATTCCCTTCACACTCACGCCACCGCTGCTCACTCTCACTCACTCTCCTTCTCTGTCAAACACCCACTCCGTCGCTCTCACTCTCGGCTTCCAGCGTCTCACATTCATTTCACTGCCTCCGATTCAGATCCTCCTCATCTCTCACTATCCCTCTTCGTCACAGATTGCCTACTTCAAACCACCCACCCTACCGTTCCCTCTCATTATTTCTCACTCTCATCACAGAGTGCTCTGCGTTCACTCTCGCAGTACCAACACCATCGACTCTAGACTCACCGCTGTTTCCTTTTACCATCAGGAGCATTGACCTTGGTCGAAAGATCCCTGGGTTGGATTTAGTGTTGGCTTTTGTGTTTCTGTGCTCATATCTATATCCGCAGGTAATTTTCATCTTTTGCCTCATTACTTTAGGTTTTGGGTAAATTCAGAGTAGGAATGTGAGTATGACTGCAAGGTTAGTATGCGGTTTCTCTGAGTTGCGTAAGTGTTGAAGTTGGATTGACTTAGGCCTGAGCTAATTTGATTTGATTTGAGGACTTGTACAGTGCTCTGTTTACGTTGTGAGGCTTTGAGCTGGATAAATTTTGGTTAATACTTCCTAGCTAGCTCGGTCCATTTATTATGGGGTCTTAAGCTTGAATTTGAAGTACATTGTTGAAGGATTGAATAGCTACCTATTTTTGATTACTCATTGTGTTCTGAAAGACTGTTGGGATTGATGAGGGTTAAGCTTGAATTTGTATGATGATTTGAGGAGTGGTATGTTCCAACGTCTGATGGTTATTTCTGAGATTTCAGAATAGCAATTGCAAGGTTGTGAAATAGTGCGTCAGCAATCTGTTTTGCCCCTTAGTTTTTATTCAAAACCTTTTATTGTGGAAAACCAAATTTTTATTCACCAAGTCCACGGAACATTGTGAGTCACTCTGAAATTATTTTGTTTCCTGCAATTACTGATGATTGTATTTTATGAACCTATTTTCTATCTTGGCTCATTTGATTTTAACTTGGCACTGTTTACACGAAATTGGTTTTCTTTGGTTTCCCACAATGAAATAGATTGACCATCGGGCTTTGAGATCTTCAGGTTTTCATGTTAGGCAATTAAATGAATTTTAATGGTAGTGAGGATAGGCTTAGGATGGAATTCTGATGGCAGTGTGGTATTACGTAGATGTCAAGTTTGGGGGAGTCTCTTGCCTTAGTTTAGGACTTTCTTTTCTTAGGATTTTGTTTCTAGCTTCCTTATTGGGGCTGTTTGCTTCCTTTTCCATGTGAATAATTGCTTGCTGGCTGTGGTGGGCTGTTTTTCTTCTTATTTTCAGAAAAAAAAATGCCACTCAAAAAGGTCGCTAATAGGGTCAATCCTAAGGCTGTGGCTGATGCAAGAGAGAAAATTGTTCTCAGGCCCCTCTTGCAAGAGCGAGAATTCCCATTCGTTGCTTGTTGTAAGTTTTACGACATTGCAACAAGGACCTACAAATTGGGGAGGCTCATGGACACAAAGAAAGATGGCAATTTACAAATAGTCCATGAGTTTTATGCTCAAGCTTGTGTGCGAAATGTTTGGAGATTTTCTCTTCGTGGGGTTGATATTGACTTCCAACTCAGTACTTTTAGACAGTATTTGAATTTGCCCTTTGTGGAGGAGTGCAAATACAAATATTATAAAAGCAATGATGATGAGGTTCTTGAAGATGAGATTTCTAAGCTGTTGGATTCTGAAGGGGAAATCTCATGGCAATGCCCAACTGGGCGCAAGAAGTACTTGAGTCGCACTCGGTTATCAGTGGAGGCCCGCATATGGATGCATTTTGGGAAGGATTATTTTTGGCCCTCGTCTAACCGCAGTCGCATTACAAGGGATCAAGCCCTTGTCATATTTCTCCTTATGAAGAAGCAGCCAGTGGACATTGGTCATCTTATTTTTAAATCACTACAAGACCATGTTCTTGATCAAACCTGTGGTCTCATGCTCCCACACCTGATATCCGCCTTTTGCAGTGCCAAAGGAGTTGCAGCAATCCCCACAAATGTCTCATTTAAACCTGTCCCCAAATTTCAGTACACCAACATTAAGCCAAAACCTACCCAACCTCTACCAACCCCACCTACACTTGAGCACACACACATGGTTGTTCAGGCTTCACTAACTGAGCATGGTGAGCCATCCTCCTCCTCTCACCCTCAACCGACCATGCATGACCTTTTCTCCATGATGCAGAACCTAACTGACACCGTTGGCCAATGCCTCACTACTCTGCATAATCAAGAGGCTCGGTTGATTAGAATAGAGGAATATATGGCTCAGCAAGCTCAGCAAGGTGCCCAATATGCTGGTGCGGATGATGGTGCCGCTGCTGGTGGGTCTGGGGAGGAGCATTTTCTGGCTGATACTCACATGTTTTAGCTACATTTCATGTTTGAGTCCTAGGTTGTAGGATCTTTCTGTTTCTGAGACGTGACTGGGAATTTTTGTCTAACTTTGCCTCTTTGTTCTGCACTTGACATCTGTATCTGTTTTTTTTTGAGACCCATATACTTGGGTGATGACTGTTATGTAGTGGACATTTTATGCTTATCTCTTCCTACTATATCGTCAATGGCTGCTATTTTCAGTTCTGACAGTGAGGACACTGCATATCTTAAGTTTGGGGGTGATAGTTTTGATGATTTGTGTCTAGTTGACAAAGATTTCAAGTGCATAAACTTTGACTATTTCTTGTCCTTTGATTTGAAATTTGAGCTAGGTTGATTAATTATTTGTGACAATAAGTGCATGTTCCAATGATAGAATGATGTTTGGATTTTATGTTTTTTTTAGGACATGATGGTTAATATGCTTGAATACTTGATTTATATCTTAAAGCAATAGTTCCTGACAATTTTTAGAATGAACATTTTGCACTGGATTTGGGAATGAATTAATTGTTTTGATAAGAAACTTTGGTAGCAATTTTGTGTGTATATTCTGTCTCAATTAAAGGACTTTAGAACCTACATTGGAATCTCTTGAAATGAGTAAATGAAGTCACATTTTTTTTAAAAAATGATTTGGGCATTCTTTTAATTGCATTTGTGCCTTTCAAGCCTACCAATGACAATCGACAAATTGGCACCCCATTCTAGCCATATACAGAAAAACCATGTCGATTACCTCTTATAAATTTCTGCTCAATCTTTTATATTCAATAAAAAAGTTTGTTTAATGTGCATTGATGGATGCATTGTAGAGATAAAGCATGTTATTCAGGAATTTTTAAGCTTAGAAAGCACTATTGGAGTTGGCTGTGTTTTGGAAGTTCTTGTTGAAGGGATTTGTGACAAATTAGGTTATATACTTTGTTTCAAGTGGTTGATTGCAAAATAATCTTTTGACTTCTTCAAAACTTCTGTTTTGTTTCATACGATTTGAAGAAATGATTAGGGCACTTCATAAAATGCGATTGAGCCTTTCAAGCTTACCTAATTGATTTGATTCCTCTTTTGAACCCTTATTTTGAGCCTGACTGAAAAAAAAAGAGCCAATTAGAAAATTCTTTTTGAAAACCCAACATCTACATACCTTAGCCAATGTGAAAAACCATGATTCCCTTGCTTTGAGATAGATGATAAGGATTAGGGTGTGGAATGTGGTGAGGTGTAGAGTGTTATATGATTGGAAAAAGGAGTGTAGAAGAAAAAAAAAAGGGGCTCATATTGTATAGACATAAAGCCAAAAATATGAAAAAAAAAGAAAAAAAAAAAGAAAAAGAAAAAAAATTTATATACAATAAGGCTTGAAATGGGAAAAGATCAATTTGGTTCAAGTTTGGGGGAGCATGTTTAATGAGAAAAGGAAGAAACCCCTTGAGTGATTATCATCTATCTTGAGGTATTTGTTGAATATCCTTTGCCTTTTCTTTTAAATACCTTAACCCCTGGCCCCGTTACAAGCCGAAAAGTCCCTTTGATTTTTGAGTCAATTGGAGTAAATTAGAAGAAGAGGGGAAGAAATTAGATAATGATGTAATTGATCGTTTGAATATGGGTATATGACGTGATGTGTGGCTTATAACTTTGGCAAGTGCAAAAGGAATACATGTTGACTCCATACACACTCTCACACTTAGAAATTCTTGAAAAACATATTTTAAATCTATAAGGTGTTTATCTTTGCATATTTTCTGAGTTTCTTGTTTTATATAATTCTTTGAGCAGATGATGAGAAAAGTGTGGATAAGTGCTTTGTTTCTTGAGAGAGAATTATGTGTAAAACAAGGAGAGGAAGTGTGTATGGTCATCATTCTCTAGAGATTTGAATCTTCTTTGTTTTCCCATTCTTTCAATGAACCTAAACAGTGGCCAAATCACAAGCTTATAAAGTCCCATTGATTTTAAAATAGTGTGGAATTGTTTATTAGTGGAAAGAGAAGAGAATGTAGGTATATGAAGACCTGAGACTGAGGTTGATTTATACATGCTTAATTGCTACATTTGATCTTGACACTAGCAGGAAAACTTGTTCTTTAATTCTCCTCACTCACATTTTGAACATTGTTAGGAAAGATGCTTTAAGTTGTAAACCTTGCATTCTTTTGTATTTCATTGTGTTCCTATTGAATATAACTTCTTGAACAACCAATGAGGAAATCATCATGCCTGTGCACTGAGTTAATGGTTATTTAATCTAGCTCTTTCACTGTTCAGCTTGTTTTACTCGAGGACGAGTAAAAGTTCAAGTTTGGGGGTGTGTTAGCCTGGTGAAATGCATATCAAAATGGCACATTTACACTCAATTTATCGCACTTTCTGATTTATTAATGGGTTTATGAGGATTGAAGTGTGAAGAAAATGTGCCCAATGAGTGTTTGGTTAAAAGGAGAATAATTCTTTGATTAAATGTGAGTATTTTGCTATCATACATCACCCTTTGTTTTGTATAGACTTCATTGTGTTTATAGGGTCACACTTGAGACACTCAAAGAGCCAATGGAAGCACAAATCACTGATCAAGAAGTTGGGAAGAAAGCAAAACACCATTGTAATGAGTGCGTCATTGGGAAAAGCTGAAAAAGTTGAAAACAGATGCTTGGCTGCAGCCAAGAAATTGGCTGGCTGCAGCCAGAAGGCCTCCAGAAAGTTTCTGGCTGCAGCCAAGCCATTTCTGGCTGCAGCCAGACGACAGACAGAGACAAGAACGCGTTTTCTGGCTGCAGCCAAAACACGAAAACAGCAGCTATGCGTTTTGTTTCTAGGTCATTTAAAAAAGGGCAAAAAGCTGAAGGGCAAAGGGGAGTTCGACATTCAGAAGTTTGTGGAGACGGCTAGGAGCATTCCCAAGCAAAGGAGAGGGGCTTTCTCAAGGAAATCAAGTAGGATTGAAGATTGAAAGAGATTCCAACTCCATTTCTCTTGATTTTTCTGTACTCATTCCCTTTCTCCATTTTAATTCTGATATGTCTGGACCGAATGTTAATATCTGTGATTCGTTTTTGAACATGAGTGGCTAGGTTTTTCATTCTAGGATTGTTCTAAACCTTTGTATGGATTGAACTTAATTCCTTCTTTCTTTTGGTACCCAATGGTATATATATGTTAATTCTCCTCTGTTTTTGCTGATATCTGTGACTGGCCAGCACAATGGATCATTTGTTCAATTAGATTAAGCTTGAGAGAGTTAGTTTAATTGTAGAACTTGGGGAGAGTTATGCTAGACTTGAAGTTTAAGAATTAAATGAATGGTTAGTTAATAACATAGAGATATAGTTATTAACCTAGCATTGTCAAAATTAAGGTGGTTATTTAAAGATTATTTTCCGCAAGAGATTGTGTATGTTAATGGATGATATAAATTTGGTTATGACTTGAGAGAGTTTAATCAATTGCTAGTGAACCTTAGACTGACATATATATATCCCATAAAAGTATCCTTATAGAAAGAAGGAAATTAAGTTTAGGAAATACAAAGGTAACGAACAATCCTAGGCTTATTAAATTGATTGAATTCACAAGAAATAGATTATTGTTCAGTAATTTTGAGTCTTTGTCAAAATATCTTTTGAAAGTTCTTTTTCCACACTCAACACTTTGTTTTGGCTCAACTTAATCAAACTCATTAAGACTATTGCTCAACTAATTTGTTACTCAAATCCTCGAGGGAACGATCTTACTTATCACTTTATTACTTGACGCGATCCGTGCACTTGCGGTAGCGAACAACATTACCTCTAAAAACTGTTGCCTCTAGGGTAATAATTTTCCACCCAAGCTGTAGCAACCGTTTTATCCTATTGTATGAGCTAATAAAATCGTTGTAGTATGTTATTTGTTTAATCTGTCGTATCTTTAATTTGTCTGAGAATTAATATTTAACTGATGAGTTGCAGGTCATCTTTCAAGGACAAATTGCACTGTTTGGAAATATCTAGCTGGAGGTACCTGTAACCCCTACCTTAATAGCCAAATTTATAGTTCGAGAATGCGTCATTAAGTTGAAATAGAGATCAGAAGTTAATTTAAAACTTTTCCAAAACTTGTTTAGTGCGGTCTCACATTCATATCTCGAATATAATTAGTCTGTCCAGTTCGGTTTCATTCATACATATCAGAGTGCAACCAAAAATTCTCGACAACGCTCATGTTTTGTTACTTAATAAAGGGTTTACAACGTTTAGTTTCCCATACAGGGGAGTACACAACACTATTCAATATATACAACATGTGTAACTAATCCCCAACAAAATATGACAACCAACTATCAAAATTAAAACTCCTAGCTAGGAGCTCTAACCGCCCTTCATCACTTGTTTTTCCTTTGAACCGCTTGCCCTTACTGTAGGTTAGTCATTGGAAAGAATGAGATTCAAAAGAATCTCAGTAGTAACAATTCACTTATAATATGTACAATCACAAAGCATGTAAGCAAATCACAACAACAATAACACAACGACATTTCTGCAACAGCTTTCGCTGCATTCACAACGGCATATTTCACAACATGTTTCACAACAGCACAACAATGGCATTTCACAACGGCAATGTTACATCACGGCATATTCAATGAAATGACATACATGCAAGGCATCATACACATAATAAGAGAAAGAGTCACTACCTTGTTCTTTCCGCTCGTGCACTAACACTGGTTTATCACGTGCAGGGCAAATGTCAAATCCTATAATTAGAATTTCAACGACAGGTTATTACTTAATCCAATTCTTTAATTCAAACACTCAAGTTGGTTATCATTAGGGACATTTAATAGTTAAAGTGGTCAATTAACCTAAAATACCAATTCCTAACCTCAAAGTTCAACAATACTACATTATACCATTACATCTTCAATTTTTGCATAAGGGACCAAATCTGCCAAAATTTCTCCAGATTTTGAAAAATCATAACTAATTCTACAAAAATCAAAATGAGGTGATCCCAAGTCCTATGGAAAGCTATTGAAGTCCTATTCATAGGAAAAATATGAATCATTACTGAAAATCACCACACAATTCTAGAATTACACAAAATCCCACACTGCTCCAGAATTAAGTCCAGTTTTGACATCAAACTTTGGGCAACCAGAACTCACAGCTCAAAAAGTGAAATGACACAAATTATTTATCCATTTTGAAGCTTGGAATGTGAAATTTAAGACTGGAAAGTTTCATAATTTTTAGAGATCATTTGGTTATCCAAAAACACCACACAAGTAGAGTATCTACCTGGAATTCTGTTTAGGCTGAAAACCCAGATTTACATTTTGAGTTTCAATGACCCAAAATTCACAACCCGGGGCTATTTTCACATAATTGTTTGTGTAGAAAACAATGGTAACATCAAAATTAAAAAATTCCCACTCATTCTCCATGTC
The DNA here is from genome assembly GCA_963855925.1 of Inga laurina. Lineage (NCBI taxonomy): Eukaryota > Viridiplantae > Streptophyta > Magnoliopsida > Fabales > Fabaceae > Inga > Inga laurina. The sequence continues at coordinate 78,559,551 of OY979701.1, read as the reverse complement.
CTGTTTTGGCAGAAAATTCAAAATAAATCCCAACAATTATCAACTTTCAATTTCAGCATCAAACTTATGTCAAATGGTTCCCAATCATCCTAAACCACCAATAACATAACTAAAACATCATGAATTACCCAAACCCTTATTTGGCCAAAATCAGGGCAGATTTACATATGCCAAAATACTCATTCAACCAACACAACCAATAGCTCAAATTGATGCTAATACTCACCTCTTGCTTCTCCTTAGCTCCTTTCTTTGAATTTTCAGCTTTTGTTCTTGGATGATGGCTCAAAAATCCTCTTCTTCAAAAACAAAAACCATAGACATGAAGCTAAGGTAGAGAGGAACAAGTTTCATGAAGGACACTTGAGCCATAGATGAGGTTAAGAAGGTGAAAATCAAGGTAGAAAGTCTCACCTTCAATGGCCTCTTCTTGCATCTCGTGTTGCAGCTGCTGGACCGACTTAAAGATGGAGAGAGAGAGTGATAATTGATCAGATTTTTCCTTTCCCTTATCACTTAAAGTCCAAACGAAAATATGGTGCAAAAGTAGAGAAGAGTTATGGTGAAAATTACTTCACTTGGTCATATACTTATGGTGAATTAACTAAGTATATTTTGCTTCAACTTTTCTCTTTCCTTCCTCCTCCCTTTTTGACCGAAATGGTTGCCCTTTGTATTCAATATGTTATTTTATGTTTGGCCTACAATTATTGACAAAGTCCTCATCTCCTTACTTGTGGTCTTTCATGTGTTTCTCTTTCTCTCTTTATTGCACTGAAAATAGCTCTTAAAGTAACCAAAAGAAAGCTTTTGAATTATCAATATTTACCTCCTTACTTTAGTTGTAATTGTTGACTAAATTCAACATACTTTCTTTTCCTCTTCATGCCATATTAATTGTAGCCCATGGAATAGCCAAAAGGGCTTCCTCAATTTATCATAATTTCAACTCTTCAAATATTACTTCTTTAGTTGAAATTGTTGACTTAGTCATCATCTTTTACAACTTGGTCAAATTGCCTTCACATGTCATATGTAATAGCCTATATTGTTTCCTCTTGTCATACATAAGTCATGGCCCTTTGAAGAAGAAGATGATCTTGTAAAATCTCATCTTGCAATATAATATTTAATTGCCAATTTTGCATGTGAAACTTGACTAAAGTCATAACAAAATTTTCAGAAGTAATTCTGTCATTAATCTCACCATCTATTTTGTACATTTAGCCCTTGAGTACATTTTGTGATATTACAGTACCAACATCATTGAATATACAATCAACAAACAAATACGCATGTTATCATAATCGATACTGAATCAATTAACTCATTAGTAGTTTGAATATTTAGATATATATATATATATATAGATATATATGTATATATGCATACTAACATGAATTTTTAATCATGCATATGAGCAAGTAGTATTCGAGTGGATTAATCTAATCTGGAAAGAAAAGAAGAAACATCAGTTAGCAAATCGTTTGGCCAAGTTTCTTGTGAGGTGCGATTACTCTGGCAGCTCTCTTATGACTATGATGACGAATCTAAATATAAACCATTGAAGAAACTTCCCCCAATTCTTTACAATGTAGCCCAAAGGAAAAAAGAATTGAAATAGAAGAAAAAGAAAAAAAGTTAAGGAAGATACAAATAAAGAAAACGAACAACAATACACAAAATACAGCCCATTGTTCATAGCAGCTAGTAATGGGATTAAAGAAATCACAGACTTGTACCTTAAACAGCATCCAGAGTCTATAAACCACGTCAGTGAACATGGCCAAAACCTACTTCACATAGCCATGAGGCACCGCCAAGAGAAAATATTCGACTGTCTAGAGAAAAAACCAGAGCTTAATTACTTGGCTTCTCGAGTTGATGGAGAGAATCATACGGCATTACACCAAGTTGCGCGGATAGATTATTACAAAGGATCACCCCTACTTGGTGCAGCTTTCCAACTTCAAGAGGAGTTGGTGTGGTATAGAGTACGTATAACTGACAAAGGCCTCAACTCCATAACATTTTCTTTTCATCCCATAGACTGAATGGCTATGATACACTGTTGGAAATTGTGCTCAAAGGGCCAATCATTGTACTTTAAACATTATTAATTTAATGAAATTTCTCCATTCTGTTATCATATTATTTGCATGTTAACTGTGATAATTGTATCCTTGGATAATTCATAAAGATTGTCCTAAAATGTCCCTGGTCGGTCATCTATGCGGGAGCAGAGATGAAACAAGATCAGTATGACTTTGATAAGATATGGAGATACAATTCAAAGTCTTAGGCACTTGTAAGAGTATAAGGTGCTGGACCGACCCACTAAGAGAAAGCTACATGGATCAAGTCATAAGCTTTTCTCATGTATAACCACATCACAATGCCCTTTGACCTGAGGTCATCATGGATTCCTACATAAGAGTTGCTAAGCTTTGAACTAGTCAAAAGTCACCTTTGACCGGGTGATGATAAAGGATGTAATCGGGCTTGGTGGTGTTTCATGCAGAGGAATATGAATGATCAAGATGGAATTTGTCCCTCATATTAGTGAGAGATATTACTGGGCCCCTCGATGAGTAAGTCTGAGAAATGTATGGCCATACTACAATAGAAAGGGGTTTCCATTTCTATTATCAGACTACTCAGGAATCGAGAAAGTAATGGTTAGGAATAAGAGGATGACATTATCCATGCCTCATCCTTGACTGATATATCGTGTGACAAAAGGGACGTGACATGGTTGTATGATAAGTTGCATTGTGTTAACGATCCTCATATGAATTGGGTAGTCGTGATGTCTTGCTAGAGGCCGTTTGCGACTTGTGGGTTAATACAGTTATTGGCCCACTGCCAACTTCATATGGGCCTATAGGGTCGCACACAAGAATGACCCAACACGAGATAATGTTTAATTAGGGTGGACGAATTTTATATATATATATATATATATATATATATATATGTAATATATAAAATTCGTTAATAATATTATATAGATATATATTTTCGAAATACATATTATATATATATGTATATATATATTATATGATATTATTATATTGTGTTAGTTTTAAATTTAATTTATTAAGATAAATTAAATCTAATAACTAACATGATAGAGATATGGTATCTCAGATTTAATTTATGAAGATAACTTAAATCTAATGGCTCTTTATTCGGATTAAATAAATAGGTTAAATTAAACCTGTTGGACAGATTTAATTTAAACTGAATTTATTTAATTAGCTCATCAAGATAATTAATAGTTAATTAATTTCAAAATTAATGATGATTAATTTTGAATTTTGAAAATAGCCCTCATAGGTTATAAACTTGATAGAGCAGATATACTGTGATACACATCAGAATTGAGAGCCGCAAGGGAAACCCTAGGAGACATTAGAGGCGCTAGCATGCAGTCTCGGTTAGAGAGCATTTGTGTGGATACCGGTAGAGGGAGCGAACCTAACGGCCCTGTTTGGTACGAGGCACTGATTTTGATGGATTGAGATTGGCAGTGGTATTGGGATAGGGACAGGTATTGGGATTAGGGTTGAAGGTTTAAAATTACGTTTGGTATGCGGTAA